>OZ023337.1:16212798-16415298 GCA_964007535.1 Brachyptera risi | reverse complement strand
CTGGAGATATATATTTAATCCGATCTAGTATTGGCCATTCCGAAAAATAGCACGACTGAAAAACTTTGATCATCATCAAAAATTCTCATAATATCCAATCATTGTTGTCACGATCAAAGTACGACCAGTCCACCACTGTTATCAAGCATCAAGGCCGACTTTTGAACGGGCGTACTTAGCATACACCCAAGCTTTATCACCGAATCAAGGAATGTGTTCATGTCGGAATTCGAACCTGAGTCAATTGAGGTAAACAAATGGCATTCCCAACTAGGTTAACAGTTGATGGAATTACGTTGTACTGCAATTTCGCGAGTGTGAGAACTGACGTGCCTTATACCACAGAATAACATGCCAGCATGTTGATCACAAATTTACCGTTGCTATTGCACTTTGCCCTTTGCAATGATAATGCCTCAAAGCCTAGTTTGATCAGGCTAGAATAAATGTTTATGTATTATGCAATAAATATGATGTGCTTTAATAAATTATTAGTATTGAAACGAAGGAATGAATGTTTAAGTTATACAGCCTCGTCATTATATTATACTAACCATGATCGTCCAATATGAGTTTATAATAATGTGAATTATTGGATGAGCGAAGCGAAGACTCAATTTCGCCTCACCGGTACTCGAAAAGACCGAGTATACTAATATGTTTTGTTTTTTATGCGCTCCACATGTCAATCATGAAAGAGAAGATTCTGATGAAAATTGGCATTCACATAGGCCTATATGTTGAACCCGATTATGTTAAGTTTCGAGGCACAATCGGTTGAACCATTTACGAGAAAAGTGATTTCGAAATTTTGAACAACTTGACAAGAAAAACCCAAGAGGGAAAACATGAAGAAAAAAAATTCTTAAAATTAATCGAATTTGAGTGCATGAATTATGTTCACATAATTCCGATAACTCAAATCGGATGAGCCGTATTATTAGCCGTATAATATTTATTCAACATCATATTTTTCAATTAAAGGCATCAAGAAAATTGAGTTTGATATATTCGAAATCAAGGTGTGTAGGCATTTTCAGCTTTTCATGACATTATATTAAATCTCGTTCATTAGATATGCTGTATTACATTGCTGTATCGCATATTACATCGATCATATGCTGCGTTTTCTTATTTATTGTTTATATCGACAATCCTTGAGTTCAAAGAGGAGTAGTGCCCTAGAATTAGTGAATAGCAATTCGTTGCACAGTTATAAATTGGTTATATCCGGGATTTAGACAAAAACAAGTACTGGATGAAGTTTTGAGAATTGCATTTGCATGATCAATAGAAATGAAATGTCAAATCTCCAAAACTGCACAAGTTATTCCGCATGGAATTCATTAGGCCCATGTGAGCAGAAAATCGAATGATATGCCTTCTATGTTGAATTTTACACTCGCAAGGAATAAACGCAAGACCTATTTCAATCCTTATACAGAATGCGTGCCTTATAGATAGTGTATAGCAAGATACAAATTGAATAATTGTTCATTAACTTCTTGTTACGCAAAGATAAACAAGAAAACTAATTGATACGAAAAATATAAATAAATAAATAATCAAGTAACAATATTTACTCAGGTGTTATGGAAAAAGTAAAGCTGTGTAAATACATATGCAGTCATAATCTATCCGATAATTAGACTTTGAAGTAATAATATTTTGAAGGTTGAGTTCAACATCAAATAATCAACTGTCGCTAGAACAGTAACACGTATATTAGGATGTAATAATATTATTACTCTACATGAAAGAGTTGTTCATCAAAGCGGATTCGGAATGGTAGATGAGGTAATACAATCGGAATGCTGTAGTCTGCAGAATACGGTTTGAAGACGTATCGTTAAGGAAAACTTAGCGATTGAAAGGGGCACATAGCCAAGAGGTGAAGGACTTGATGGCCATGATGGGTCAATCGACCCCATCCCTACCAAAACGATTTGTCAATATCAATGAGCATTTTCATCAAAGTTGAGTGTGATTAAAATACGATAGCGTTCAGATAAAGACACCTAGTTAAGTACTTTCTTCAATCAACCTTTCCTCCATCATGCATCTAATTCAATGTACAGACATATATGATGGTAGCAAATCTGACATTAGAATGACACAGAAAATACAAATTTGGGTGGCTTTGAGACGTAGTAGGCCTACATCACAACAAATTTGTACTTGTCGTTCTTTCTTTTTTGAAAAATCATACAGGCCTACTATATGGCCTACAAATCTTTTGGCCAAGGATGAAGTCAATTTGTTTAGCTATCCATTGGAAGTGTTTTGACGGATTTACTTTCAACAAAAATGGGAGATCTTAATGGATACATTTATGCGCAATTCTTCATTTTCAAGGAAGTGTTAAACTATTGGATATACCAATTATTGACGTTCGATGGCTTCATTATCACATAGATACCGGTACATACAATAGGCATATAGATCGAATCAAGTGGATATCAATTTCAATTTCAAATTTTAAGAAATGAAAATCGGCCATGACAATTTTACCATAATTGGTTACCCACTTTTTCGAATTCATTGATGCAACAATGGATTATCGTAACTATCATATCTATGTTAGTAGTAGTAGTAGTTCTTTTCGTGTAGGCTTCAGTGTGGTTTACGAAATCGTTATTTTAGTAACACATGTTCTATAGTTTAAATCAAATTATCTATCAAAGTCGATTTCCGGGGCACGATTCACTCGTGTGGGAGCTGACTTATACCCTACGGCAGAAAAAGTATTCATCCTTGATAGAAAACCAAATACCGTGAATTTTAAACGAAGCTCTTTATAATTTGGGCATGAAAAAACATGAAACCATTGTTAAAGATGAGTTTGGAATCAGAGTCTTCCAGGAAACTACCATACCAATATGTCGATTATATTCCGTTGTTAAAACATACAGCGAGGATAGAGGCCACCTTCATCCTCGAAAAGGTGCAACAGGTTCTTCGGTTTTAACAGTGCCTGAAGAGTCTTCTTGTTAGATCTTGTTACGTCACGTAATTCCCGAATTCGGCAATTAGTTAATTTGGTGTACACCCGATTTCGGATTTCAAGGGATTTTTCGGAGATTTCACGGGATTTCAAGAAGATTTCAAGGGTTCTCACGAAGATTCCATGACAAGTGTACACCAGATTTCAAGAATTGTCAGCCAAACGCCGAATTCTTAATCAATCCAGAATATACCATGTCTTACCTGTATTTGCGCTCGTTTTACTTCCGTGTAAGTCCAATTGTCAGTGGAAAAGGCAATAGCCAACAATGCTACAGCAACAATAGCAGTAATTGTTGCTAGTGATAAAGTAACTGCGGAACAAGGCATTTTATCCTAATTTCAAAGTAATAATAGTTATAGAAGAACTGTTCTACATGAACAAATAACTAAATTAACACTAAAAAAGCACACATGCACACGGAAATGAAGCACAAATATCTACTAACTGGTCGAAACTTCAAGCACACTGTGTTCAGTACATGTTATTAGCAGCTACACCTGAGTAAGAATGAAACTCGTCAAGAAAGAGCAGCTTGCCGAGACTCACCTTCCCACTTGCACACCAACCACTAGTCGTTGGTGGAGTGGAACCAACGTGCGTTGCGTGAAACAGGTGGAACGATCGGTAGTTCTGTAGTAGTTTGTTAATATAAATACAAGTATAGATGGCATTCCAAACTACCTCGGAGTCGAACAACAGACGTGGAGAAAATATTGAAGAAATATAGCTCGACCGAAACATCAGTGATATTATGGGAAGAATGAATATATTAGTGTCATTGCGAAGGATTGATTTCATTTTCATTCATACAATGATATAAATAGTTATATGTCCTGATTTTTATGTAAATTAGATAATATTGTGAAGTTGAAAAAATCAGATACAATTTACAGGTTTTTTTTTGTATTGGGTTTAATGATGCACTATAATGATAACTAAGATATATTGATTGCTTTTATTGGTTATTTTCATTTTTCAAAATGCTCAAGAAGAATCAAACAGGATGATTTCTATGTTTTCACCAACAACTAGGATCATTTAGGGGTGCGGATTATAGTCTAATAACTTTCAGAATTATGCATATCTTGTGCGGGACTTGAACCCACATTCCTTCAGTGTTAACACAAAGTGAGTGGCTCCCAGAATAGCAGCATTGACATTTTCACTGATTCATATACAACAGTGGTACACGCTATTACACCTTTCTTCATTATATTTTCATTAATTTTTTCATGGTAAATTCACTGATTAACGTACCACGCCATTTTTTTCAATTTTTTTCAATTTTTTCTTCATTTTTTTCAAAGTATAGGCTATAAGCTCCGTAACGTCTGCCGGCGGTATACGCGAGGTTTGTACACTAACCTGACCCTAACCTAACCTACTGTCCACCTTTGTCATCTTAGTCAGATCACAAGACATCAACTTCAAGTGAGTAAAAAATATAATAAAATAAACAAAATACAGAATGTGCAAACTACACATCATAGATATGAACAAGATCTATCAGAAAACAAAAAACGCGAACATAGGACGCAAATTGGCCATGGTACGTCAATCAGTAAAATTACCTTTTTCATTAATGATTTTGTGTTTTTGGTGTAATTTTTTTTGTTGTTTTCTCTCCAAACATTTTCTTGAGCTAATTTCCATGAAAATGCTCCAGTGGTGAAGCTTTTTTGTTGGGGGTATTTGGAAGAATTTGGTCCAACCATTGATGTCATAGACAGTTGAGTAAGGCCCTGCAGTTGTTTTGAACACCAGTAGGTGGTACTTCGTTAGAAGTTGATAGATTGTTAAGTTGTCGTCTCCCTAGGTCACTTGTGATATTTTATTCACCACAATCGATCGATTAACGAACAAACTATTGAAAAAAACAGGCCTAAATTGCTGTCGAACAATTAATACATATACTTATTTTTATTGATCATAATTTTAAAACCATACGATGTAAATCATTTTTCTACTGACAAAAATATCTGCCGCTAGAAGAACTAGAACACGTTAAAGATACTTTTTTTATATGGGTCGAAAATTTTACTGTGAATTGAAATTCACCTCTTCTCTTCCACTCATCCTTTTCCAGTCCGTAATCCTCTACTAGAATGCTCATACCCATCTTGACCCCTACCAGTCCTGAAATGTAGAATAATTATCAATTCACAATCCCATGTAAGTAGTGAGCAAAACGGCCACAGGGCAATATCTAGACGCGTAGCTTGTGGTGCATTCCATTCTGCGGCACGTGAACAACAAATGGACCACTGAGACAAGTGGCACAGGTGTTAACATACTCAACTGTCATTCAGGAGACAGTCGACACTGCACGGTCTACACCAGAGATTATTATTTCAATTCATATGCCAGATTACAATCTATCTTTTTATCAAAAAAAGTCCCGAGCATGCTTGTTCCAAATTGTATAATTCTCTTCTAAATCGTTTGAAATGTATTTAAAAAATACTGAATATTCGAGTCCACAATCGGAAGCATTCTTTTATCAAACGCTTTCTATACACTGTTAAATGACTATCTTGATTTTATCAAAACAACGCAATGAATTCACTAAGTTTTTAATGGTCCAAAAAATTGCTTTTTTTATTTGTTGGACCTAGACGCGTGGCCGAGTGGTAACACACTAGACCGTCATTCGAGAGACCGGGGTTCGATTCCCGCCATGGTCGACCATCCTGAAAGGGGTTTTTCGTGATTTTCCTCTGTCCTTCAGGTTGATACTGGGATGGTTCCTTAACAACAGGCCACGACCAACTCCTCCCCACTATTCAAAACACCTGATAAAATAACCTTTCATCTCATCATTCCATTATCTCATTCATCATCCAGCGACGCCAATAAATCGTAGCCATCAGTATAGTGCGTCATTAAAACCCAATATAGGCCTATATATATATATATATATAAAAAAAATAGTAATATACCGATTATGACCGATGTGAAGTTATCGATACCTATTTTCTGATTTTTATACTATTGACAAAGTCTTTTGATTCTACTTCTTCAACATTTTCAATTCGAATATCAATGTACATTGATGTGATCATTGAGTAAAGAGGTAGACTACCTCTTCAATGATGTAATGAATAAACTTCATTATTATTATTGGTTATATTATTATTATTTTCATACTAGATAAAGAGTAAGCATCAACACCACTCCTCAAGGCTAATTCAGCCGCTTCAGAGAATGAAGTCAAGTGGGGCGTGTGTTCTAGTCCCACTCCCTCATGAGGCACGGCCTTTTATAAACGTCCTTTCAACTTGTATTATCAATTTATCGTTTACCTGCTCATTCGTACCCCCATACCTTGATGGGACGTGGGGTCGTAGCAACTTACAGTATTGTAGTCACCAACTTAGCTATTTCTCGGAGTAATAGTACGTAATTGCCTTCAACAATTCTGGCGAGCATTCGGTCATGTTTTACATGACAGGTCCCTCTAGTTATAAAAATGATCGAAAACACATCATTGGAATTATTGAGCGGGAGCTTACAACTGAGACGAGTGGCTGAGTAGTTTACAAATTGATCCGTCATTCAGGAGATCAGGGTTCGATTCCCACCATGGTTGATCATCCTGACAGGGTTTTTTCGTGGTTTCCCCACTGTATTTATTTAATATATATTGCGTTTAACAACGCATTATATGATAACTAAGATCTATTGGCGTCGGATGAATAATTAATGGAATGATGGGATGATGAAATGAAGGTTTCTTGGGTATTGGGAAGAAAAGTGGGGAGGAAGCGGTCGTGGCCCATATTGTAGGAACCATCCCAGCATTAGCCCAGACTACAGAGGGAAACCACGGAAAACCCCTTCAAAGATGGACGGTGGCGGGGATCGAACCAGGTCCGATATGCCCCTTCACCTCCCGGATCACATGAAGAGAGTGCGTTAACCATTAATTTGCGTGCGCTGCTTTTCTACTACCAGTGTACCTGTTACTGATTTTTGCTCACGTATAGGCATTTCTTCTTGCAGGAATGTAAGGCGGGATGTATTTCTGAGTCCTCAGGAGAAGTCCAGAAGTAGCTCAAGAAATATGTCTTCTTTACTTCGCTTTACTTTTGTATCTACTTTACTTCACTATGGAGGGCATAGAAAAATATTATGAAGCCCTACAGTAGTGATTATACTCTCGGTCATGTGAATGACAATGAATTAATCAATTGATAAGCACAAATGAACTTTCTTCATATGTGGTTATTCATGTTATTCAGGGCATGAGGTGATTTACCAAAATGAAAATACTACATTTCATTGAAATTTTATTTCATTCTCCCAAAAACAAACTGGTCAGTCGATTTCAAATCGACTTAAAAATTGTACACATTATGTTTTCGTTTGATATACTTTTAAACAACCATTTTATGTCAATAAGGGGTTTTTAACTTTAATTAATGGATAACAAACGTATAATGGAATTGTTGTTTTTAAATCTAATTCATGTGTGTTTACGAGTACTGTATTTCCAGACAGCGAATGAGTAATTATCACGTACTTACACAAGCACTTACGATGACTTTCAATGGATGAAAAACATATTATCAATATCACAAACTGTACATGATGAATTTGTTATTTTCTCTAGATTTATGTATTCATTTTTTATATAATATAATATATTTATATAGACACTTGTGTGTATTCTTCATAACACCATCAGTAACGGAAATGTATTGAAAGTTTTGTTGTTGATCCTATACTAGACTGTAGAACAAAACAATGAAGACAAAACAGTCAAGATATATTTACAAGACATAATAATCATTATCAAGCATTAAAAGGTATTATCAAAGTAAATTATCATTTAGAAATAAAATTGAAAAAACTCTTAGAGATCAGTTATCGAGAAACATTGTTCCCAATGTAGCCACAGAAAGAAAAATATTGTGATGAAACTTTTTTCAACAGGCCTAATGCAAATGTATTTGTCTGTTTCGCTTCTCCATCATATCATAATGTCACAATCACTCACGCACGATATAAACATGTTCAAACTGCGCACACGTCTCACTGGCCAATAACATGTCCCGCACTCAGTTTATTTACATAGTATATTATATTAAATATATCAATATACGTCAAGTTTCTGCATTTAAACACGTTGGGGCAATGATTACACAAGGCGTATGGATATGAAACATAAATATGAATACTTTTATGATGTACTGTAGTGTGTATTTGACTGATTATTATTTATTTAGGTGGATTGAAATTTCAAAAAATAAAAATAGGCACACGTAGAAACAATATTGTATTATGTATTGTATATATATATATTATAGAGTCTGTATGACACATTGTTAACTGCAATATATGAATAATTGTTAGTTATATTCACAGAAATAGGTATAGGTAATGTGTGTAAATAATAGAACATCCTAGTACAGTATGGTAAACTGCTACATATCCATGCAAGTAAAGATGTATCGTCCAACAATAAACTGTTGATTACAATAATGCTCATTATAAAACCGTTCTCCATAGCAGAACAAAACTGTCCTTTGTTTAGTTTAAAATCTAAATCCACATTGCATAGCGGAGTTCAGGCCGTGAATCGATAATATACTTGACTCTCAAAACACAAAACACTGGAACTTCAAACAACGTAATATTATAATAAATGTTTGTTAATTTCCAAAGAGAGTAAAGTACATTTTGTTTTGTCCTCTTCATAAATTGTTTGACCAGGAAACAGCTATGCAACGATTTTGCCGTTGAGATTGCATAGGACGTGTGAATGTTTCGACGTACGGTTTGCCATAACCGTAGCCACTTTCGTCATACTACGGGCTCTTCCCGGCGGAAGTTGATATTCTGACTAGCGCAGAAATCTCGGGTCAAAGGGAGACAGGTGAAATAGTTGCATACTTCACAATCGTAGACGGGTATAACGTAAAACAGGACAACCAGTGCGCAGAATAGGAATAACGCGGATAGTAAACACACCCAGATGAGGGCGTACTTCTTGTGACGATCGTAGGGACCGAAAGATACGAAAGGCATGAGCGCGTAAGACAAAAGAAAGCCGAAGATGAAACCGAAGAGGTGAGCGTAGTTGTCGACCCATGGCAAGAGACCGAATAAGAAGAGGACAAGAGTTATCGAGAGAAGTTTCAGTAGTGCGTGGTCTGGGTGTTTAAGCATGGGCCACACGTTGAGGACTTCAACGATGAGGCAGGCTAGTAGGCCGAACTGAGCACCTGCTGGTCCAACCTGTGACAAAAATATCAAATCAGCAATATAGATTAACAGAAAATAAAATGGAAAACATCAAGAAATTACTGAAACCTGATTGAATTACTTGAATGGACAAAATAAATTCAAAAAATGAATTGGCTTTCAAAATTCAATCAATGTTGGTATGATAATGGAAATTTCAAAATTCCCAATTGATTGATGGAAATCAGAATCAACGTCAAATTAATAATCCTCTCAAATGGAACAATTTCTTGAAACATGATCATAATCACGTAATAAATCAATAAAATCTATCAAAACCGATCAAATTATTCACACATGGAGAATATTAGGTTGTTTTCGACTAACTAGATTGGCATTCCCGTATACTATTATTATCACATGAGCTCTGAAGAGTTTCTACTTCAATTGTGTTGTTTTACGGCGCTTCAACGACGAGGTAATTTCTAATTCAGTATGCGTTACGTTTGAACTTACCTCTGCCCTATATGGTACAAAGATGGCGCTAGCAAGATTTCCTGCGATACCTGACCCCATGTAGATTATACCGATCCTGAGCGGGCCAGTCAACTTTTCTAGGTCACGCATCAACAGGTACTGGATTGCCAACGTAATCACAAGATGGCCGATACTAAATAACAGAAGAAAATACATATTAGGGTATTACCAATTTTTTGACCAGATTTTGAATATTGAATTGAATTGAATTTAATTTTCATTTTGTTCCGTTGATTAGACCTACATATATAGTAATATAGAACAAGTCATAAAATAGTTGATCAGTGAAAATAGTTGTTATAAAAAACTAAAAGAAGATATAAAGATATAAATAAATAACACATGGGTTTTCAGTATTAGATTTAGCAACCCTAGTTGCGAATGAAATATTCATCAAGTGTGTAAAATGGGTGAAGGAGAAGAAAAGATTTCATAATGGATTTTAATGTAGACATGTTAGAATGAAGTTTTAGCATTGCTGGAAATTTATTGAATATAGCGGGACAAAGGTTATGGGGTGAGGTTTTCGATAAGGACATGTTCATGGGCAGAAAATGGATACTTTCCAGGGTTTGGGTGTTTTGGTTGTGGAACTGAAAGTTAAAAGTGGAAGTGGATGGATGGTGTCAAACATATGAAATCAATTCGAAAATTAAAATGATAGAAACAGTTGAAATTTTCTGTGATTCAAAGTATCTTTTTCCCTTTGTGATCCAAAGACACTCTACGAGTGACTCCTGCCAAATAACAAACTGCTCTCTTCTGAAGTATTGGAAGTCTTTTGGTATTCGAGACGAAACAGTTGTGACTCACCAAGCTTGAGTGAGTGATCTTTAGAGCCGTAGGAACATAGCATTTACAATCAGTTCATCTTAGTGCGTTCATGTGAATTGTAACGTTCCATAGCAAACTACTATAAAAATAGGAGCTGCAAACTCTAGATCAACAACTACAGGATTATCAACGGGAATTCCACATTTTTGGAGACTTCTTAGTCTGCTGCAGAAAGCTATCTGAATACCATATAGGCCTAAATAAATACGCATTCCAAGTAGTGACTGTTTTAACCTGAGCCAATGCTCTGGAATAAAGTGGTACTAAAACATTAATTAATTTCGAGCAGATGTGACTGAAACGGTATACAACTCTGACAAATTGATGAACTCAAGGCAATTTTGATCACAAAAGAATAACACCCGTTCTATGTGAGACTAAACTCAACTAGGCAAACGCAACATATGCGTTGTAAGATGAGCGAGATATCTGAATGAGGTTTGAAAGTCGCTAAAGTAGTTCTACCCTTGCTACTTTATCGATTCTGGTATTCTACACACCTTGACGTATATAAAAATCCTTCATTGTTGGGAAAATATCAAATCTAGAAAGCAGAGAATCTCGTCAACCTAAATCTGCTTCAATTTCTATAATAATATTTGATGAATAAAAACAGTTGATTCAATTTTTTTCTTCATATCGGTTGGTTCGAATTGCATACAAAATCGGGATTATGTGTATCATTCATGTTTACACACTCACAGAAAATTTTATTTCATTTGGAGAGATTTTATTTTTCAAATTTTCTTGAATGACTATTATTAGGGCATAAACTTTTAAGGCGCATCGTCAGCGAGGTCATTTCTTGTCATTTCTTGCTCAGCCCAATTTGATAGGGTTTTTAGAAATTTTGAGATGATATTTCTCGAAATCGGTCCAACCGATTCATTCCAAAAACTATACAGTTCTAAGTTGAATAAGTTTGCATGTATAAAATAAGTTTCAGGTTGATCAGTCAACCCCTGCAACCTGTGAAGTGCCCACAAACCAACAAACAAAAAAAACAAAAAAAAACACACAGTCAAAGCCCCATAAGAGTGGGTAGGAATCTTTGCTTACGCTCATAAAATTACTTACCCAGCGTGAAGGAACAAAGACGTCCACAGGCGATAGAACTGGTCGGGAACTTCGGGTGAGTAGAAAGGAATCATTCCACATACGTCATCGAGGCAAGACACCTGATTCAAGAAAACATACCAGAAGTTATAAGACAAGCTTACTGAAGGAGGCTCGATTATAGCTCGTTGTGATACAAATAGCCCGGTTTTGGGTAGGTGTATATGAAAGTTAACCACTCCTCACAAAATGATATGAAGAGAGAGAAAAAAGAGTTTCTGACTTCCTTTTCAAAATTTGGACAGTCATAGTTCAAAAAATGTCTTATTTGTTAGCACAGTTGCCCTTGATAACCCAACACTAATCTAATTTGAATTGGGATTATAGATTTTAGGCTGGATCATTATTTTATTCTTCATATTTCCAAAATCAAAATGAAATTTTGGCAGATTTACATTCCGAAACTGAATTGTTTCAATTTCAGATTACGTATTTACTTTGTAAAGGCATAATTCCTGATATTGTTTCAAGTTATCAACAGAAAGTCAGAAACTTTGGTGAAAATGATAATTTTCACTCGTTTTTGATCAAAATGTACTCGAATCGATTATGTATTATACATCCGAGTTCTATTTCATGCATAAAGAAAATATGTTTGCTCTTTTTGGAGGAAGAGAATGTAGGATGTTCAAAACAGTATTACCTAACCTAACCATTTTGAGAAAACAGTATATGCATCAGAATGATTTGTTGAGCTTGGTTAAATTTTTCAATCATGAAAGTGAGAAATACACTTTGTTGTTTTTATATCAAAAGAAAGAAAAACGAATGGTGAAATGATATCAAGGTAAGCTGCTGGTTCTCTTTATTTTTGTCGCCATATCCGTACCAAGTATGTTCATACTCCTGTTGTTCTCTTCAGGAAACTTTGACTCATTCTTTAACATTCTCCCATTTGCTTGAAACCTAATTTCAATTGTTGAATAATAGAGACAACAATTGCTTCTTGAATTTTCACGCCGAACAAAATGATTGTTTGATTTAGCTATCTTTTCATGTAAATCTGCAGATCAATGAGGGAATTTATTGCATTCAGACGAACAATGGTAAATACTGGATACAGTAATATAAGTTGGGTCGAAACATGAAAGGGAGAGAATGAACAACAGCCCACCGAGGGCACAACCAAGCAACTCAACTCATATATAGGCCTATAGTATATAGGCCTATAATGATCAGGTGATTATGAAACTATGATGTGATGATGAGAGAAAGGACGTTTACAAAAACCCATGCCTTTTGCGGGACTCGAACCCACGCCCAACGGTGACTTCAGTTTCTGAAGCGTTGCCTCATCTGATGGAGCTACCGAGGGTGGCTACATATATCAATAAATGAATATAAATATCAATAAATGAATATAAATATGTCGTTTTTCGATGTGCCTTCCATGACGAGTTATGAGTTGTCATGACATCCCTTTCAACCCAATTTACATACTGATTTAAGGGATTTTCTACAATACCAAGGAGAATACAGTTATACTTAGTATTATCCTATACTTATATATACATGATACAAGATACTCAGTACCCCCATATATACTCATACCATACAGTACTTATATACTGGGAGAAATATTTTGTAAAAGTTCTTATTTGTAAGATTCATATAAATATACATAGTTATGAGTTATGATGTACAGTGATGTTATATATGAACACTGGAGAGACTTCAAATTTATCTAAACTTCTCTTTTTTGTTTGAATGGGATGGAGGCTCAAAAGCCACTCATCTCTCCAGTGGAGTGAATGGGTAGTTGTTCGATCGAAACCTACATCTCTTGTGACTACAACTATATCATGGTGTCGATGTACCTGTGAGCACAACGACGCTTCATCGTGGAAATATCCCCTCACAAAGTCGCAATACTCCTTGGTCGTAATGCGGCACATGCCGTGAATACCAATACAGCACGGGTGTCCGATCACCTCGCAGACCATGTGCTCGGCTACTTTGTCGCGCGGCCGGAAGTTCTGATTCTTGGACTTGCGACATATCGGCCACTTGGTGATATCGTCGGGCCATTCGTGAGGCGCTACCGACGCAGGAGATTCGCAGTGCCTGAACACACACACACACGCACAAATGCAAGGTGTTAAAATAATGAGCAGAATAATTCATATTTTGCAGTATGATACTATAGGAAGTTTGAAATTATTCATAGAGCCTTCCAGATCTGTGCGTTTGTCCGTAACGCTTGCACTGCTGCGGGTTGACAAAAGGCCTCTGCCATATTTCCGCCCCTCTCCCCCATTCTCAACCACCGCCACTCCACCCACTACGTAGCTGACAGTTGACATACCAGAGGCCAGTTATTAGCTTGGCTATTTCTTGGAGTAAAAGTACATGATGTTTTACATGACGGGCCCCTCTAGTATCAAATATCAAATGATGAATGTCACACAGTTACCGATAGAATATCAATAGAAAAATCCCCCTTCCAAAATAACTATCAAACCTATATATCCATCATTTGTATATCAAAAATTTTCATACACCAGCACATACATCAAAATGATCAACATTTTTCGGAATTTCACTTTCACTTTCAGCTAACTCATACAAACTAATATTTATCTTCCTTCTGACAGTTAATTATTGGTACATTATAGTTATTAGTATAATTATTGTGGGCCAATATTTTGTACGTACATTATTCTTAGGAATACTCTTCGTACCAGTTATATATATACTTAGCCGAAGTTATTCATAACACCGTTCACATGAATAGTTTTACTTCTGTCCTCATAACAGATATACTGGAATGGTTCCTTTCCGTCAGGTCACAAATTCCAATTCCAATTTCCATATCGGCACAACAAGATCGTAATGAACTTGTGCACAATTCTTTCTCAAGAAATGTTAGAAAATTGATGCATTGACTTTTCACTCACTTGGGATCCAGGCCACAGACCGATCCAGACATTCTTCCTCCAGGACCAGAATCTCCGTTCGACCATTTCTTCCACGTTGATATCGTTTTCTATAAACAACAACAAAATCAACAATCATCATTTATGTTGAAAATACACTTCGGTACCTGGCAGTAAAATCACGATGACCTCATTTCATTTCAACGATGAGGTTTTAATGCAGTTTCAAGTTTTAAGACAATATCTTCACTAATCACTACTAAACTTGAATTAGCAATTGGATTGGAAACTTTCTTCAGGATAGAGTGCAAAGAGTTCGGGTGGGTTCAGAGGTTTCAAGTGAGACTAAGGTTACGTCAGGAGTTCCACAGGGTAGTGTGTTGGGTCCCTTATTGTTTGATTTATATATAGATGATCTGACTAGTGTTGTTGATTCGAAAATAAGGTTATTTGCAGATGATTGTGTGTTATATAGGGAAATCATTACAGAGGAGGATGTAGTAGCTCTTCAGGTAGATTTAGCAGCAATTAATCGTTGGGTTCAGTCAAACAAGATGGGGTTGAATACAGGAAAGTGCAAGTTAGTCACATTCGGTAAGAGAAACATAAGGACAAATGTAGTGTATGAGGTAGGAGGGAAGACGCTGGAGTTGGTGGAAAACTACAAGTATTTGGGGGTGGTATTTGATAGGCGTCTAGGGTGGGGGAGTCAGATTGAGAGAATAGTAAAAAAGAGTATAAATGCACTAAACTTTGTAATGAGGCAACTTAGGGGGGCAGGTATGGAGATTAAGGAAAAAGCATATTTCTCGTTAGTGCGTCCCATGGTAGAATATGCTAGTTCAGTTTGGGATCCTTATAGATTAGGTGAGATAAGGGATGTGGAAAGGGTTCAAAGGATTGCTGTGAGAAGGGTTACAGGTAGGGTTAGGAGGTGGAAATGGGATGAGAATGAAAGGGGGGAGAGGGTAAGAATGTTGGAGAGTCCAACTGAGATGATGAGAGACCTGGGGTGGCAGAAATTGGAAATACGGAGGAAGGAGGATCGTTTATGTAATTTCTTCAGGGTAATGGAGGGAGAGGGGGGGTGGGGGGAGCTGCATGAGTTGATAAAAAGAAATAAGTCAGGGTATGGAGGTAGGCGGGGTCATGATAGAGCGGTAGTCATAAAGGGGGCTACATTAGATGTCGGTAAATTCTCTTTCTTAAATAGGACAGGTAGGGACTGGAATGGGCTTAGTAGAAATGTTTTTGAAGGGGATGAAATCAGGTTAAAGTTATTCCGTCAGAGGGTCAAGGAGATGGTGGGATAGGGGTACTTAGGGAACTTGCCACCGCGCATTTATGTGCATTTGCAAGAGTTAAATAATAATAATAATAATAATATGACAAATTTCACTTCACAATTTGAAATGAGAGTTAGACGTGATCTCATGACAGGCGGAAACTTGTGTGTACGTCTTTCATAATGATTTGAATCATCCAAACAAATTTACCCTGTAAAGATATTTACCAATTTCAAACTTGATTATGAAAAATTTTAGAGAAAATCATGCCACGTGCTCAACATTCAGAGATAGCTTCTTATGATTCAATATAATAAAAAAATCATTTTGAAAGCTTCATACAGCTTCATACTTGATTATATTGCACTCAGCAATATAATCAACTGAGCCATCCACATATTCTTCGTACGTAGAAGGTTGAAGTAAGACTATACGATACCATAAACCAACAATTAGTAATTCCTATACTACTTCTATAGATCAGAGTCGGTACAGTAAAAGGAACGAATCAAAGTTTTTCAGATGCAATTTAGAGTAAAATGAATGATAAATAGTAGGCCTACTTTTCCACTGAAATGATATTGGAATAATTTTTTTACAGAACAAAAAATCAACAATAACAATTAGGCAGGCATTTAGTAGAGCACACGTAGAAACAAAATCAATAAAGCGAGATCATTTATTATCAGCGAGCTTGAAAACTTGTGGTATTCCACGACATTGGATCATCCTCCATAATATTAGCTACTCATGAAGTGAACTTGCAAGCATGCACCATGCATAATGAAAATATGAAAATTGGATTGATGTGTCTCCAGAGGATTCAAAATTGATGCTAGGAATGTATAGAATAATCATATGGAGGGTGAAAAACAGTTGAATTGTCAGATGCACTGTATTGTATCAAGCAATTACCGTTGGTCCTCCTAAGCCCCTCACCTTCGAGTTGAAAGAGAAGAAGAAAACATACGTTATATATAATAAAAGAGCCACTTTTGTCATAATAACAGCTAAAAGCTAGGTAAGCCAATGGCCTTACACTACGACAATACTCAAGTCCAACAAAACCCCCTCACCACTATCACCACACACATGACATATTTCTGTATACTGAAACCAAGGTCTTCAAGCCGTGATCTGAATTCTGTGGTACTAATTCTCAGTTCTCATGTTATAACCTGGAGAGAATTTAGTCAAGTAATGTTCCGACAAATTTATGCTATGAAAACAGAAATTTTTAACATAAAATTCCTACTGAGATTACAAACTTGTTATATTCACTATGGGTATAATGATAATGAAAATTGTTTAATGTATTGACCATCAGCTGTCACACAAACTGTCTCAGTTTGAAGGAAATGCGGAACTTGATGCAGCAAAATATAACTCTTTTCCAATTCGGGTATCACGTATTAGAGTGAAAAATTGTAATTCAGGAGAAAAACAGATCATTTAATGCAATGTATACAAATTGATAGAATACCTTAGCATTCAAACTACTCAACAAGTGTCATATATTTCTCAAGTATCATACTTGAGTATCAAAGTATTAGAGTTGAGTTCTCAAGTATTAGGATTTATAATCAATATATCCTAATCCCGACTGTTCTGCACATATTTGATATGATCTGTGTTTTCATAATATTAGAATTCTAGTATCTCAATCGATGGCGTTCAAAATTTTTCGTCAAAACACTATTATTTCGCTACATCGACTGCCACGGGCTTTCATACAAATTTTAGAAGTGAAATAGCAAATTATGAGAATATTCAATCTCGATTACAATTTTCGATCATTCACAAAAGAAGTGGAATGGAGCGAGACAGAACATCAGCCGATAGCGGAAGAAGTTCACTTACCGAACAATCTGCTTGCGATGACTGTACACAGCCTGAATCGTCATTTCTAATACAACACGCTGTTTCTCGTTCCTTTTCCCTGCCTTTCTCAATTTCTTTGATGATCTTTGCATCCTTTCTCATACACGGAGCAAACTTGGCACCAAGATGTATCAAGTCTCCCTGAAAAATGAGACATTACAAATTAGAAAGATGGTAATTTTCCAGGCATGAATGCTCGGGGCAATTTCCTGTACCTGTATTTTGTCCATTAAATTAATACAGTGAAACCTAATTGAATAATGGATTTTTGCAACCAAAACTCCCATATGATCAATATGAAATTTTCCTGCATGGTTTGTTTTTGGGCATGTATGATGTTTTCCTGGTCCCCAGAAACAATAGATAGAGGTTTCACCATACTTCCTTCACATTTCTTTCCATGTTTGTATTGCATCATGAATAGTATTTTACGTACATTAAGAAATAATACACACTTAATTCATGTAATCATTCAAAAATTATCGAATCGTGAAAATATTTTGATGATAAAATGCATGAACAGCTCTCATTAAGGCATTTCCTTGTATTTGGTAATAATATTGTCACAGAAGTCAATTAACTACGGACTTTCTATTATTCATAATTCCTATTTTAATCTAATCGACCATTATCCACTAACCAACATCTATCCAACTGAATGTTCCGACATCTGTCGATAGGGAGAATAAAGTTTACATTCACTTATTCAGCGTCAATGGCCCTACTGACAGACCGGACATGTATGAACAACAACTTAGGTGTCTGTATAAAAGTGTGTGTGATAAGAGAGCTTGGGCTCTTGAGAAGATACCAGATGACGAGAGAGACAGGGTTGCTTAAAACACCTTACGCGTGCTGCTGTCCTCTCGACATACTATCCTGGGCCAGGGCTACATTCGTGAACTAAGTATAGATCTAGTTGACTGTTTTGATTATTTTCCCCTAAATTCCAATATCGTCGGTCCGATGAGGATTCATTTTTCGATAGAACTCAGATTCATTTTCAAACGTTTCAATTACCGTACTTTATTTTGTTTCCAAATTACTATCAATAAACATCTATTGTCCTTTTAATCACTGTTATTGCCACTCACACCTTCACGATCCTACAATCAACCTATCATTATTTAAAAGTAGGATCCACTATTTCTGAATCATTTGCTACACCCCTTGTCCAAATATGTTCATAATCTGGCATCCAAATTTGGTTGTAACACCTGTGAAAATTTTCACAAAATATTTTATGTTTTCTCTCTAGTTACTGTAGTGTCGGCAGTATTATTCTTCTATACACGCATCCAAAGAGTCAGAATCAACTCATGTTATTTCACGAGGGCTTAGAGAAGTTCACAATGAATCAAATGAATTGAAAGTCATGTAATACATTCAAATGTGCCGTTCATTTCAGTGTTTGATTTGCTCAGTATCTGTTCTCACCGAATAGTGCTAATTGTTGATATTATATCAACATACATACATTTTATATTATTATCATATGTTCCATTATTATTTTCAACTCTCAGATAATACCAGAGCTGAATAGCTCGATTATCTGTGATCATGCCATGCTGATAGCAAAGAAATAAAGTGAGAAATAAGTTTAATCTTCGACGTATATGCCTTGATTTTGTAGAAAATGTAAGAAAAACAAAATTATAGTCATACTAAAGTACTCGTAAAACTGTGACGCCCGTATTCCTACTCCACAATCTCATCTGACACTGTGATGTACGAGATGAACAAACCAACCCTTCCCCTCTTGTTTCCCCCCTTTGACATTCATAATTCATTTCCAGACAGGTCGGCATCAGATCACGAGGTTATTATCGGAAACTCTGTATAAAGGAAATTACAGCAATAAAATGTAGTATGATGCAAATTAATTCAATGAAAATATATGATGTGGAATGAGCAGCAATGTTGTAGACATCAAAAATAATAAAAAATAAAATAAAAATAAAATAAAAATAAAATAAAAATAAAAGGAAGATCAAGTACAGATATCCTATGGGAACAATTATCTCTACCTATCTCAGATCTTCTCTTTCCTAGCTTGAACAATCATTACATATTGATCTCTATAAGAGAAATTTTTGTTGGGTCTAGTTGAAAAATATCAAGTTACATGTTTTCCTCACCCATGACATATGTATGTCGTAAGAATTTTCGCAGAGATGTTTTCAATTTTCGAATATCAAAACATACCAATAGAAAATTCGAAGATTGGCACTTGTGTACACCTTTTACGACACAATATTATTAGTGTCGGATGGATGATCAACCAGATGGTGGTCCTTAAGGATATTTCGAGTGGAGTAACAATATTATGAGAATGATTTGTTTCATGGTGAAACTAGAATGGCGGCCCATTCAAATCAATGAATAGAGTTATGCCGGTGCAATTTCTTCTGACCTCAAGAGTCTGCTAGTAGTAAATACGACAGGGGAGGGTTAAACCCATAGGTGTGCGTAGGATCTTCTATAGGTAGGGCCTACGGTTCATTTCGAAAAATTGAGGAATGCATTTTTTAGGATAGCCTATATTAATGTGAATACACATGGTTAGTTGTGAGCTATGACAAAGCTCTCAGTTGTGACAGAAGTGAGCTGAAAACCTAAGTAATTAATAATTATTAATTATATATGCATTTGTGAGCAAATACAAAAAAAAAGAATGATTAGAATAATTAATCTGCATAATATTCATGGCTACGCCTCTGATGTTTTTAAACCTCGCAATTACTGACTGTATATACGTTGTTGTTATATGTGATAATAAAAGACTGAAATTAAATTAAATACAGAATGGAATTGAAGCACAATAATGTTCACGCAATGATGGAATGATGGGGAAGACTCTCATTCTGGCTTGCATCGAATGTATGAAATTTGAGGGTAATAATGAAAAGAGGTTCAATTGCTGCTATCCTGGGGCAATTTCCAGATTTAGGATGAGGGATGAATTTTACAGTGTACTCTTCCTTGTGATGAATTAGGTACGATCCGGACCATCTCTGCACACGCCTATGGTGAATAGTTGTATATCCTCACCGCTCTAGGTCCTATCCAGAAGTTGGCTGGCTCCTGGTATTCTACTTGCTGCAGCGACAGGCTGGTGACGAGCACTTCGCCCGACCGATTGTTGAGATCGATGCCCACCGGGCCCAGGCCGTAACAAAACAACGAAATGAATAAGATGAGGATCTGGACCGTAGTGATCCAATAAGTAAAGAACGGACGATAATCTTCGATGTCTTCCAACTGCTCTTTCACTGTCTCTTGATTGGTTACCGATTTCTTCATTGTACGTCTGTAAAATGAACAAAAGTGGCAAGTGTTATGATTTTTCTTCGATTTCAGTTCATAGAGTAGTTATGAACTCTAGGGATCATAAAATATCAATATTTTTTCCCCTGTTCGATAATCGTATTAAATATCCAAATACCATATCAGATCGGAATTTTCAATTATGATGTGACACTTCGATTGTAATCCAAACAGCTGTGTCTTTGTCAAACGAAGATCCACAGATATCTGAGACTCAGCAATAACATAAGATAGATATTACAGTAATCAGTAAATTGTGATTAAGTCGTGTGTATATGTAAAAATCAAAATCCTTCACGACGTTTCTTTATATTAGCAGAATATCAAATAGGAAGTCATAGGCCACTTTGAGGGCAACACTGCGGAAATCAAGTGAGTTTGATTAGAAACATTGTAAATACGAAATACAAAACTAGTTCATGGTAATAAAAATGGTTCTTCATTGAATCACAATGGTCATAAGTTCTACCGGAACAAGCACATTTAGCTTTGGAGTGGTCAACAGGAGACTAAATTCTCCCACACCCATGACCACTGATTGGAGGAATCATGTGAACAGACAGAAAGAAAATTGTGAGAGGATTGAAAAGACGAAATACCTCATCTTGAGAATTAAGAATATTGATCTTTATCAATAAATCGATTAATGTTTGCAGACCTGATTATTTCTGTATCTACAAATTATAGTGAATAACAATGAACTTCTTTCTAGTGATGTCACACATAGTTGTAATGAGTATTAAATTGTCCTTCAAATTGTAGTAGCTCTCTCCTATTGGTGCAGTATAGGCAACAATGTACATCCACATCTTCATCTCTTGTGGAAACAAACTTACAAGCAATAACTCACAATCTCGAAGCTTGTAACGTATCGAGCCTGATTTCACTCACCCGAAGAATCTCCCGACGAATCCCATGCCATATTGTCTCCGGTCCGAGTTGTCAAACGCTCGATCCAGAACACGGCTCCAGATTCTTGAGCATCCAACTTCGGGGCCTGACTCTGGTATCGTCTCGGGGCGGTCTTGCGGGCGCCTCCATCCAGCTGTACGTCTGAGAAACATGACAAAGAAACATGTAATACTGGTACATGTGCAAATACCATTTGTACGAGCATGGAAGTACATCTATCGTATTTGGTATGATATGTTTGTATGATGTACAAATTAGGGAGTTAATAAATATTTTCTTGTATATTTTCATACATTTGATAATATGAATTGTTTTTTGCATCACATTTTCTCCAATTACTGGGGATTCAATTATTATTATCACAGTGAACTTTGATCAAGGATTATTAAAATAATTTAGGATGCTGAGCATTGAATTTGACATGGTGCAAGAAGAAAAACCATACTGACTATTTTCGTTGAGAAAAGTGGAAAATTACAGAGAATCACATCTTTTACAGAAAGACTCCACTGCCAAAAAACAATTCTTCAAAGAAGTCCATGACAACACTTAACGACATCAGACACAAAAATTCTTGGTTTCAAGGAGAGTTTTTCGAAAATATTTTTCTAGGTTGAAAGTTGTATTTTTCAAACAGTAGAGCTACACTTTTCAAATACTTTAGTTTAGTACTTTTCTGTATTGTGAACTTTTCTGTATAATCTTGAATTGACAAATAAATAAATTTAAAAAAAAAAAAAAATGCATTAAAGTTAATTATGTGATATTTTTTTGGAAAATTAATATTATCTACTTGATCTTTGCTAATAGATCTAGAAACCACATTGCTAAATTTTTCCCTCCCACATATTCTCTCTCTCTCTATCTCTCTCTCTCTCTCTCTCTCTCCCTCCCTCTCTCTCTCTCTCTCTCTCTCTCTCTCTCTCTCTCTCTCTCTCTCTCTCTCTCTCTCTCTCTCTCTCTCTCTCTCTCTCTCTCTCTCTCTCTCTCTCTCTCTCTCTCTCTCTTACATTAACATTTGTTATAACCTTTTTATCTACACCAACTCCTCCAGATATTCTCTCTACGGTATCCAATTCTCTTATTTACACCATTTATAACTCGTCTCCACTCTCTCACTTTCTTCCCGTTCCCTCTTTCGCCTACCTTGCACCCTCTCTGGTCACATATTTCTCTCTGATTGACGGTTCTTCCAACTGCTCCCTGCTTGAAGTGAAACCACCAGACTGAGCGTCCACAGTCTCGTCGATGTCGACGGCGGCGTCCAAGGTATCCCCCGTGGGGCCCTGGACAGTTGCACTCGACATCAAGGGGGCGGCGAAGGCGACAGGGGCGGCAGGGGTGGACACACTATGCACTGTTTCACCACGATCAAAGAACGACTGGAAAAGAATAGTTTTCTATATGAGTACGTACAGATTAGAAGGTACAGCTTCGAAAATACGATGTAATAGGAATTGTTATAGCTTTCATCAACGAAAAACATCGCCAAATTCATTTTGAGAGTATTTTGTTGATTACCCAGAAGCGTACTTTGATTGATAGGAAATTAAAGGTCATCACCACCCTGAAACTGAATTTTGATGACCATGACAATATTTATTTTCATAATTTTTAAGCGAACTAAAAATCATCAACTAAATTTCAAAAATTAAAATGAATATATATTTGTCATCCAGGGCCCGGCCCTTTTTTGAGTCATGACGTAGACATTACGTGATCCTGTTTTTGTGTCTATACAGAGAAGCGGTAATGCTTACGTCATGGTTCACGGTTCTTTGGAGAATAAAAGAATGAATTATAATTTCTCAAATTGAGATGATTTCTAATTGTCTTTAAAATTAGGGCAATGAATTATTCACTGGAATCTAATTTCAGTGTTGTGATGTCCTTTAAGTTTTCAGGGCGATCCGACAGCAAGTGAGTTTTTCATAACCCAGAGGTGGATTGGAAGCAGTGGAAGTTCATATTCTACAGTGTGTACGTGCTGGTAACGAGCAGTAAAACATTTAAAAATAAGAATGTTTTGATATACAAAGACATATTATATGATATATTGATATATCACTATAAATTTTGAACGAAATCTGAAATCGTTTTCCCATATTTACATTCACATGATCTTCATATTACCAGTTGAAGATAGCGTAGGACTCTATCAAAGCCTTTATTATTGAAGAATACAGATAAAAGTTAAACGTCAATTTAGTTTTGTTCTCCTGAAAGTTGTGTCATAATGGTAACATGTCCGTGAAGCTGTCACTGTTTCTGAGAGTGAAATGACGAAATTTCGAGAATTGTCAAGATTATATCTATTTTTCAGTGAGTTGGTGAAATATAAATTAGTCATCGCCCACAGTTCAAGAGCGAGAAGTATTGCAAAGGGCGTCCAAACCGGAAGTTTTTTGCCCCTGAAGATGGCATTATATTTGTTTTTCCTTTCACAAGAATATAAATAGGGTATTGAAGTAAGTAATCAGTTTTTTCCAAAGAAAATGCTTTAATTATTGAAATGTCTTATACAAAATTCAGGAGGGAAACTAATCGAAAACCTTTCATTACTCTTTTTAAGTGGAAATAACCAATTAGAAGAGTTTCGAAGAAATATTGAGTTGAAAAGTTTAGTTGAGAGAGTGAGTGAGAAGTTCTTGGATCAATCGTATGACTCGATTCCTTTCCTTCCATGTTTTATATGATACGTGAGGCATGGTCACCAATAACTAAGTATTTTTCAACTTTCATGTGTACTTTCATGTAACTTTCATGTTATAAGGTATGCACCTGAAAGATTCATCATAAGATAAGTCTAGGTTGGATTTATGATAAATCTGATCTTGTTGCAATAACTTTCAAACAATTGAAGATACCAAAATTATACTGGGAGATTAGCACAGATTGATATAATCATATAATATAATATAATTTTGATCAGAGATTTCTTTCTCAATATATGTAATCGGATCGTGCACTATCCAGGAACTCACTGGTTCAATATCCATAGATTATTCAAAGAGCAACTCTGTAATCAATTATTCCTTCAAGGTGATAAGATGAAGAGGTGATGCCCCGTCCGAACGATCCTACCTCAATATCTTCGATCAGAATATTAGGAAAACAATTACGTCAAGTTTTCAAGTTATGTTGTGTCAAGTTTTCGGTGTTATTTCGAAAATACATATTATTAAATGAGAGTAGCGACGATTTATATTTTTCGCTTAGCGTGAAAAAAAAATCGGGATTTTTTTATGCTTGTTTGGTTTTTCTTTTTGTGCAAGGCATACAGGTTGGACCAATTAAACGACTCGAAAGTTCTTCCAGACATTGATGTCATTCCAGGACCCCTATTCCTGAGATAAATGAGATGTGAGAAAAAAAAAATTGAGTGAGAAAACGATTATCTCACTTAAAATGGCCGGTTGGTAATGGTAAATTGGTCATTTTAAGTGAGATAATTGTTTTCTCACTCCTTTTTATTCTTATCCCATCTCATTTATCTCAGGAATAGGGGTCCAGGATAAATTCATAATGATTCTAAGCAAAGTCGGTTAGACCGTTTTTCGAAAAAAAAAATCGTGAAGTTTGGTAAATCTCATGAGAATAGGATCGAGTTGATTTTTCAATTTCATCTACTTTGAACGAAAATTTTCACAGTATGCTGATATATGTTTCTAGCAAGTTTGAAGAAACTCCATTAAATCATTGCAAATCTGAAATACCTTGTTATAGTTTGTTACGCATGATCAATAAGTTGGGCTGTTGTTTCATGGTTTCAAAATCAATATCTGTATATAACTTTCAAATAAATTCAATACAAATATCTCACGCATCTTACATTGGATATGCTACGTTTTCCCAGTTACTTAACGATCCAAACTTATGCCCTGTAATTTTCTTATGCAAAGTACATTTCTAATTTGACTGTGTATATAAACCAACTTTTCTGCCATGTCAGTAACAGCTACTTCGCATTCATTAAACGCTCGTACACGAGATATTCATTCTTGAATTGTGATATATTGAAAAAAAAATTACAAATGAGGAGACATTCGAAGTTTTAAATATGCAGTTACATAGACACCAATCTCAAGATAAGTCCTTCAGCAACCAATTTCATTCTCAAAGAGCAAATCAGAAACTCCAAATAGCGGTCACTTTACCGACAACCAGTACACATTTCATTAATGTTTGAATGTATGTTTACTTACTGAGCAAACATCTTCAATGCTTGGTACTGTGAAAGATTTGAACATTCAAGTTTCTGTCTAGACGATTATTTATTGCAGTGAGAAACTCAAACAGTTTTATCAAAAGAACAGTTTTATTTCATTAATGAGTGAATGTAAAATGTACTTTGTATCTACTGTACCATGGACCTTTTCAAGATTCGCTTGTGAAAGTCCAGAGGTAAAATCAGAATGAAGTGATAGTGTTTCAAATCTTTAGATACCAGCTCCCAGAGATAGAGATAGAAATAAAATTCAATTAAAAATAGAGTCTATTACAAAACATAGAGCAGTCAATGTGACACCAGAATAAAAGTTGGTGTCATACACTGAACATCGCCTTTTTGTATATTTATACTCGTATGCAAATGAGGAAGATTAATTATTTTCATTATTAAGAACATCGATGACTGGTTATGATGATTCCAATTCAAATTTCCATAAGGAAAGTGCATTTTATTCTAATAATCACGATTGACATAAAAATTATCCCGATTAAGGAACGTTTCTTTATTTATTTTGTCCAATTGAATGATACAAAGAATCAAACTACTCAGAACTTGTCACGAAACAACGTGTTATTTTGAGAACTAAGACTGACTTGCGAATTGGTACATTTCAGTGCCATCAGCACAAGTGCCCTCAGAGGTGATACTCTACATGGCAACAGAGTATTTTCCGATGAATAATGAAATGAATGATATATAAATCCATGCCCTCAGCGACAATCTATATTTATTCACAGAAGTTATTAGTTATCTGTAATAATGATGGAATTATAGGCCCTATTTATGTTTCATTACGTAATTTACGTGATTTTCAGTATTGTATCTACGTTATCATTTGTAATCTTATTTTATGTAGCAGAATCAATGCAAATACCACAATATTATACAATGTTTGTATTTCATACTGAATTTTTAAAGGTTGTTTATATATTTTTATATTCACATCAAATTGACTTTAAAGACAATAAGTCTTTACTTACTTACATTCCATAGAAGCTATGAATAACAATATAGGCCTATATGAAGTATAGCTCAACAAACTCTTACAAACCTCACAATAATAACGTTTGCCCTAGATTTTTGAAAGCAAATTGAAACTAATAATTCATAATCAGGATAAGAGCTTGCCTCATGTGCATGCATTGTAAGCTAAGCGACCTGATTATATATTATACTTGATTAAAGTTCAAACTGTAGAATAATTGACTAGTTTGTGAACTAATTGAATTACTGAAGTAGCGATTTTAATGAATGATTATCAAATATTTCAGAATTGATATCAAACTGTGATAATTGTGTTGCATTATTCACTTCGATATTACCAGATGGAGGAATGTAGTTTGGGAATTTAAATTCTCATAAAATCATGAATTTTCGAATTTTCGGTACATTGATGCTTGATAGCAATTCAACACAAGAAGTAATAAAGAATGCGCTTCTAAAACTCGACATGGCCGACTGATGGTTACAAGCACACTGTCAACAATGTCATCTTTTTAATACATTTCATTGTTAATAATGCTCGCACTTTATTTCGTAACTTTTCTCAAGTTCCACTGTTCACAACCAACAGCATATCTGAAACTTTTTTTGTCGAATAGCAATAACCAAATTCTATTCTTTGACAAATTTGGACAAGAAACGTCCCAAAACGGTGTTTTTGTTCATAATGCGTCATTAAAATTCACATTATGAATTTAAAACTTCGATGTGGATTTGGTACGTCACGTCATAAGTATCTAATCGTGGTCAACGCTTCAGTACAGTTCCTTTTTTTTGGACCTCATGGGTTTCACAAGTGTTTGTATGACTCTTATCGTGACGAGGTGGGATAGTATAGTGGGAAGGAAGCGGTCGTGGCCTATATTGTGGAAACTATCCCAGGATTTGTCTAGACTACAGAGGGAAACCACGAAAAACCCCTGTAAAGATGGACGGTGGTGGGGATCGAACCAGGTCCGATATGTCCCTCCACCTCCCGGATCACATGGACCGAATGCGTTAATCACTCAACTACATGTTTGATAGAAGTAGTGTCAGTATTATTATTATATTATTATTAGTGTTAGTATTATTATTTTTAAATTATTTTCATATCTCTGTTCATATTAATACTTTTTCATATCAGGCTACTGTTTATTACTTTCTCATTAATTCCTACAATCATTTTTTTTATCAATCATTCATGTGTGATTTATTATTATCATGTGTTTTTTCTACTTCTTTAATTTTATATTTGATTATTATTATGTGTCAAAAGGCAATCATGTATACCATGACATAGTCTAATAAAGATTCATATATATATATATAGTACATTATAAGTGGAAAGTGGTCCATGTTTCTCTCAACTCAGTAAACGCACAAGTTCCGGGTGATGGTGCTAGCCGGCCCCAAACAGAATCCAATGTATTATTATTCATTGTTAAGAGTTCATGAGAGTTGATTCAGTGGAAAATCAGTTTTTTAGAGATAACTTCAGATCGGTTTGAGATATCAAAATTCTGATGAGGAGAGAACACATCTATTTTAATACCTTTAAGATGATATAAGTTTCAAAATTGTATAACTCATATTGCATAATTGCCAAGCGTATACGCTTATATATATAAATATATATATATATATATATATATATATATATATATATATATATATTTTTATTTTTTTTAATAACATCGAAACTTGATACAAAATCATTGTTCCCCAATTAAGGCTGAGGATGAAAGATATATATAGTAGTAGTAAAAGTAGTAGTAGTATTTGTAGTAGTAGTATAAGTAGTAGTAGTGGTAAACTTTTCAGCATGTTGCTATTCACATATTCCACTTCACTTTACACTACATTCATTTAAACACTAAACTTGACTTATTTATAATTCCTGAAATATCTGGGCCTAGGCTACAATTCTTTCTTAGCCGTATACGCTCGTCAATAATTATCCGATATAAGTTGAATAGTTATAACTTACACCATCTTGAAGGCATCAAGATTATCTGTGTTTTCTTTGTATTCGAATTTCGATATCTCGTATCGTTCCAAAGTTATCTCCAAAAAACTGATATTTCGCTAGATTGACTTCCATGGACTTTTGTTACTGGAATATTTTATTTTCACGTTGAAGTAATGCGAACAATTCTGTACCTTGCGATCTTCCAAATTACATTTTTTTTTCTTTTAAATACAATTAAACCAAGTTACGGAGATCATAATTGAAGTTAATGCGGACGGAAATTATGAAAAATATGCCATAAGACTAAACCCTAAAACCACCGACGAGTCTCATGGGAACCAAACAGCTTAACATAACAAATGACCGACAAAATGTTCTCTAGATCTTAAAATGATAAATACCCTCACGAGAATACAATTCACATTAAAAAGCTCAACATAACTTATAAAGGCCTTGTAACACGTGACTGAGAACTTTCCGTAAGTTTACGCAATAATTCACGAAAACTGGTAAGATAATCAATCTCGCAGTTACAAGTTATGATACACGCGGGTGAATAAGGAGACGAGATATCTTGCGACGATTTCTCCGATCTACATTATACCAAAGTTGAAAGTGAAACAGAGTAAGCTTGAAATATCGACATGGACGTGTTCGTTTGGGAAACGGGGAGTGTTCTTTTTTCGAAATAAAACGGAAATTAAAGTCGTTTTTCCATTTTCCGGCTGGCAAAGGATTTATTCCTAACTGCTGTCTTAAAATGTGACGTCTGGTATAGGTGCGAGCGGTAATGGAAAGATGTGATGGTGAAATGAAATACCTGACACGGTTGATGTACACTCTTAGACTAATAACGACGCTCTATTGTCCATCACATTGGGTAATATACATTCTCAATTCCATATTAACATGAATTGAAATTAATGCTTGGTATTCAATCAACTAACTAACTTCAGATGAATTTACAGATTGCGTGACTCTTCTTAATATACGCCATGTTGAAATTTATAATCGGACGGAAACTATATTCATGAGACACTGATATTTGATTGGCTAGTGCTGACTGAACGATATGTAATTATAGTAACAAAATATAGTAATAATTAAGATGGATTTTTGATCCGCAATAATTTATTCTGATCCATAGCTCATCTCGTACGCAGCTAGCTACATTCTTTGCGCAGACCAAGTTCAGTAAAAATACGCATCTCGGCTCTTTTAACCAACAATCGTAATTTTAGAGCGCACACTCCCGTCATTTCAGTAAGAGACTTAGTAACTTGTGAGGATTTTGCTCTTCTCACTTTCTCCGAATTTTAATTTCCATTACTCTCTACTTAATATCTCATTTCAGTTGATTTTCGATGAACAGTTTCGATCATAATGTGTAATAAGTTAATACTGCTGGATGCATTCGTGTACTATTGCTGTGTGGGCATATCTACTTTGTAGAACTTATACTCTACATTACATATTGAATATTTCACCCAAAAAGCAGACCTGATTAAAAATCAGTATAGTTAATTCCAATAATGACTCCATTTTATCGGATCTATTCATCGATAATTTGAAATAATATCGAGAAAGAATAATGAAAAGATACACATAGGGCTAATAATCAGAACGAGTTATATGAGAAAATATCGAATAATAGAATATTGAAAAGTTGTTAGTGATGAAGAATAGTGGTTAATTATATTTCATTATCTAACTTTCAATTAAATCAGATCCTTCGTAACTTTGAACTCTTCTGACTTTTTTTGTTGGCAATATTTGGTTTTCAGTCAATCTTATAGCTATAATTATAACTGCTTGGGGAATTGTAGCTTATCCTTCGCGAATACTAATTGCGATTGCAATTTGTGTCTCATTCTATTTCTTGATGAATAGAACTTGACAACAAAAGTCAGTGGCAATTAGCACATAATCCAAGTCGATAAAGTTACATAGCTAGACAGAAGGTAAAACCGAGGGTGAAACTGTTTCATCGATTCTGATTCAACCGAAGGTGAATATATTACTATGATTGAGACTTTTAAAGAAGACTCATTACGATGCCAACATAAAAAATTATCATTCAAAAGTGACATTGCTATTGATCATTCGACTCATTAATTTGCAGTGTTATAGATTGATTATTATTTTTCAATGTATTTAAATTTGAATTGGTAAACTTTCAATGTGAAGAAATACGACGAGTAAAATACAAACAATCTAATGGCTGTGGCTGTTCTGCATTTTGGCTATACTCTGGAGGGATTTGCAAGTTCGGTATTCTTCTTCAGTACCAATTCGAAGTCGAATCTGTTCGAACGAATGTCTACTTTGGTATCAATTTCAGATTAGGTCATTCTTGTTTTGTCAACATAAAAAAACAACCATGAAAGGTGCTGACCAATAGGTTTAAAATATTCGAATTTCTCTCATATTATTTGTAGCTGTTTCTATTTCTATTTTTGAAGTTGGTGAAGACTGAGCTTCTCAATACGGCCACTTGGAGCATCTCACTCACTTAATCATTTTATAGCGCCTCGACTATATATTGCATAAACATACGTCAGCACATGAGAAAATATTATTTGAGTACGGCAGTTGAAGTACACACAAACACTTCATCCTGTATGAATATTAGACGTCTCGACAGACCGCTCCCCATACACCAGAGTGATAACGATTAGGTGTTTCGACCCGGCAATAACTACTGCAGTTCACTGTTTCAGTTAACTGCGTTCAACTCAATTTTACAGTTCAATTACGCACTAATTTTATTCAAGTGTGATGCTTTCACCCCACAATTGGAATATTGAATGTTTTTCAAAACACTATCGGTGAACTGGAAAAAATGTATGTATTGTTATAGGGGTGACTTTAATCAACAGTCAATTGTAGCTTCATATAGATGGACCTAGTGATGATAATAATAATGAACAACTTTTATGTTAGAAGTTCATACATGTACAGAGAGAAATATAATGGTAATTATAGACAGAGTCAACAAGTAGAAACAGTTTTTCTCAAGACCGAATGAGAAATTCGGGTAGGAACGTGGTAGTTTTTGACATTTGTTTTTGTGAATATATATCATGGTTTTCTAGGATGGCAAAAAAAAAAAAATCGAATTGAGAAATAATTTTTATATACATATAGAAATATATATATATATATATATATATATATATATATATATATATATATATATATATATATATATATATATAAGCAAAATAGAAGTATTGAACTCAGACAATGATTATACCATTGACAATGACAAACTACACTCTTCTATCAATTGAGAAACTGGTGGAGGTGCCGGGTTACACAGTTTCTGAAGCGGTGCCTTGATTGACTGAGCTACGGACGCCGGCTGCTAAGAATCTTACCTCTTCGACGCCATCTGTCGAGTATTGTTGTCCTACAAGCGCGCTAGCCTCGGGTATCACAGCCAGTGGATAACTCCGTGAATACTGTCGACTAGGAGGCGCTGGCCTCTGGCGCTGACGTGTTAGGGTCTGTAACACAAAAATAACAATTATTGATTCAATTGTTGATATTTGATTGGTTTCAACGACTGAATGTTCCCATAACTAGTATCTGTTGACGTCGGTGAATGATATATGAGATGATAATATGATGAGATGAAAGGTGTCATTTCGTGTTTTTGGATAGTGAGAAGAAGTTGGTCGATCGTCGCTTGTTGTTCCCTGTATTGACCTGAACGACAGAAGGGGGCAAAATAAATCCTAATGGTCGACCATAGCGGGTACTCAATTTTCCGAATGAAGTGCAAGTGTACTAGCCACTCGACCACTCGTCTCAGTAACAATTGGTGGTAATGAGCGCAAATTGTTTGACGCACTCGTCCCTAATTATCGAAATTTCCAATTCGTAGTGACTAATTCATAGAAACCCCAGTTTATAGACATTTTGATTTGGATTGTTTAAAATGATCGTGATTCCAGTTCTAGGAGTTCTCAGTTCACAGGGATCCCGATTCGTAGATATCCCATTACAGTGCCATCTCTATTCATTGATCCCGATATATAGGCATAGTATTCTTCATTTTGAAACCCCTAAAATACTCGATTATTTGGAAGTGCAGATATATACTAATCACCATCAGTAATGATCGTATATTTCATAATATAAATTGTGATGTATTCTATATATTGATTTATTCTTCTCTCTCTCTCACCAGGGTAGAGATTAGTTTCTTTTTCTGAAGTGAATTAACTTCACAACGATTTGACTCTGGATTCGTACCAAGGGTTAGAAAATGAAAAAATAGGCCTACCTTGAATTCCATTCTCAACCTAGATACCTTAATGGCAAAACCTCGTACTCGCAAATTTAACCAAGATAATATTTGTGTGTCAAACATTTGGGAAAACAATCCTTTTCCCACCTGCAAAACATCGTACTTGAATGACTTCCAGAAATGTGTTATTTCACTGCCTTGTTATTGCCTTGCATATTTATTTTTTATTTTGATACACATTCTTGATTATTGTGATGTACATCGAAATGATATTGGATGCATATAGCTTGGGGTGGTAAGTTTTCCCTAGTGGTGCCCGCTTAACCAGTCCTATCTTTCATACATATCCTTAATTGGGGAACAATGATTTCGTATCAAGTTTCGATATCATTAAAAATAACATTCAGCAAGTTCACAACATCGCAGACAGCAGTTTCAATACAATGAAAGAACTTTGAGACAACCAATGGTGACAATATTAAGTCACCGAATTAAAGTCTTATTTATCGTAATTACCAGTTCTGAACTCCACTTGTAACTAACATTTTTACTGCTCCAAGAGAGATGCCGCACCAGAACCATTTAAAATAATTGTTCTTAGACTCTTTTTTTCAGAAAAGACAAACTCCAGACAGAAAAAATAATGTCTGAAACTTGTATAATTTTTTTTACAAACAGTTTGTTGAACCTAAATAGTTGAGACGCTAAAGACCAACTCGCATATATAAGATGGAAAAAAACATTTTCAGAACTTGATAAAAGTAAAGCAAAGTGATCCTAGAGGTCATATTTCATCATATAGAAATGAGTCTTGGAAGTTAATTAATGTGGGCCTGCATTATGTTTGCTAGAAGTTTGTCGAAAGTCACAAGTTTCAAGCTTGTTCATCATGAAAGTATGTTTTCCTAAGAAGCGTAGGAAAAGCGTTATACCTTAAGTGACACACAGTTTCCTCCGAAACTATTCACTCCTGTGAACCAATTGTTTTCAAGCAATTGTTGACGACACTCTGATCATTTTTATCCAGAAAAATATATCCATTGGAAAAAAATAATATCATCTCCCTGCAGTGAAACATACAGTTTCACTAGCTTTCATCCAGCCGAAAATATCAGGCTGCATGAATTATGTTTAAAAAAAAACAATCGAATGGTGAATGAATAATAACAAATAGATCGAGTGATGATTAGGAATCTTTGTTACAGAAAAATATGACCTTATATGATATTATTTGGACATGGAGGCCATTTCGGAGAGGAAAATTAATTCAACTTGACTAATATCAACTAACTTATATTGTAAATAGGCAGGTCTGATTCGGTCACTATCACAAATCGGTCCCCATAGCACGAGATGATATGAAAAAAGGTTATATATTTAAATAATCTGCAATATATATATATATATATATATATATATATATATATATATATATATATATATATATATATATATATATATATATATATATATATATATATATATATATATATATATAATCCTACAATGGAAAATCTATAATCCTACGAAAAAGTCTGACAATGTCTTGAGCGAACGTTGAAAACAAACATTACAGAGGAAAACTCGAAAATTTTGCTTGGGAGTGTGCATAGTTTCTGATGCCAAAAAAAAATGTGTTCAAGAAAAAAGTATTCTCAGTAGTGAATGTATAAACTTTCCCGTAGGTATATATATCAAGAAATCGTGCAAACGTCTCGATCGGTTTTCGACATCGTTTGTATATACGGTATACTATTATCACCCCCCCCCCCCACTCTTCCCCTTCACCCTTTACAACGTGGCTACTATCATATACCGATACAAAAGAGTAAGAAGTTGAATGAAAAAGTTTCGAAATGATGAAATCGATTGGCGAATAGGATTTAAAATGGATTGATATTATATTATTTTGTCGAGTCAACTTTGCAAGCACCCTTCCCATCTCTCATTCTTCCCCCCCTCCATAAAAGTGCCGCAAAACGTTCAACTGAGACGATTCTCGTTTACTCTACCGTTATCTCGTCGCATTTCTATTGGCCTCATTAAACTTGCATCGTTATCTCTGTGTATAGAAAGCTTCCTCCTCTCCTCGATGTATCGATTGGCGGAGTGTAGCAAGTAATTGAAAGAGTTCTAACTTCACATCGACTCCCGTATTCTGTATACTAACTTATAAGCCGGGCTAAGAGCTGAATACAAATAAGATGCTTTATTTGTGAATATTAAGTATACATACACGCTGGAGGAAAGGATTTATGTTCTCCTCTGGCTGTTCTAATTAATATTTGTTTGATATAGGGATTGTGGGAATATTTTCTATTAAATTGGGCGTTTTTATTTCCCTGGAATCAAAACAATAAAATTGACAGTGGTAGGTTTGTCAGGGAGGCGGTAATAAAAAGGAGATATCGTAATACATGGGTTGGAAATTGTGAAGTTAATTAACCCGTCAACGACGAAGAAAAGCCATAAAACCAGACGATAAAAATATTAAGAGAGGTTTTTTGAAGTCAACTGGTAATGTGGATTTCCATTCAACGAGCTTAAAAAAATAATTGAAATATTTATGATGATCGTTGAAAAATCACTCGATTCTGATTTCTATCTCTTATTTGGCTTCACGGTTGATGGCTAATGCGATACGTATATTTTTGTTTGTGTGACGTGGTGAAGGAAATGTATCTGATGATCAAAATACAAAACAAACATATAAATATTTTTAAATTGTACTCGACACGGATTGGTTGGAAATAGATCAAATCGGATCAATTCACTGGATGCTGTTTTAGCATGGGCAAATTAGTTTTGATTACATTCATTCAAGACTATTGGTTGAGCCTTTACACAGTTATATTACTGAAAAATGGTTGGTCTATACACAGTCAACAGATGCTTCCTGCTCAACGACCCCACCGAAAGCTTAACTAATTGGTGGTGATAATGAGCGGGTAATGGTTTTATGTATACAAAAGTCAATGCCTTAATCTCTCTCTCTCTCTCTCTCCCTGAGAGAGAGAGAGAGAGAGAGAGAGAGAGAGAGAGAGAGAGAGAGAGAGAGAGAGAGAGAGAGAGAGAGAGAGAGAGAGAGTTAAGCGGGACACGAACCTATGCCTGACTTGAGCTCTGTTTTCAAGACAGGGCTCAATTCTCTGAATCAAAGAAACGAGTGGACATAACCCATTTTATATCTTCTCGAAATAATTTTTGAATGAGAAAATTGATGGATGGAATGACGTCAATATAGTGTTCTAATAATTGGATAACACGATATTTTCTTCAATCATTCTTGTTGATAGTTCGGAACAACGATTAATAGTGACAATTGACATGGAAGACAGTAGATCAGACCTATCAACTTTCGTATATCAAGTACTACATCAAATTTAATTTATTTGTGTGAATGAAATTCCTCTTTAAGCCGAAATGGATTTACAGTTGAATCCACAGTTAGTCTCCGAGTATACACAATGGGCCGATGGGCGATAAAAAATACAAACGCATGTAATACATCTATTTCATTGCAAAGAGTGTGGCAATAAGAACCGAGTCCAAATAGAGTATTTATAGGTTTCTACCATCTACATTATATAATATTCTTTCTCTCATTCTCAAGCTACTGGAAAAGTTGGTTTACTATGGGCCTATTACATGGATTATTAGTATACTTCGATCCACGAGAGAAAAAAATCGTCCCCTCAAAACAAAAAAGTAAATTCTCGGGTGATTGTAAAAACAATAACGGTGGCTCCAAACAGTCAACGCTTTTAAAATATGTAACTGTGTATTTTATAGTGAATTTTGTTCTTTTTATGAACAGTCACATTTTCAATCAAGTTCAATTCGTTCTTGAATCAACAGTCTTATTTTCCATTATCCAATCCATCATAACTTATATATGAATTCCTATTTTTTGAACTTCATTTCCGTATAATTCAATTCGACCATTTTATTTGTGATTTATTCTAATGAGTGAGTTCTTACCGACATTTATTCGATATTTGTGTGGAAAAAATCAAGCTCATATTCTGAAAAGGCTTTTTCATTTTTTCATTTTTATCATTTTTATAAAATATTTTCATATATTTCATAATAAATGTATGAGATTTCTTATGAAGATCACCATGAAACTTTATTAGTCATACCACCGAGAAATAAAATCTCATTACACGGTCATACTGAGATGATGGATTTGATGAGAAATTTCGAAAAATCAGACTGAATAAGTTTCTTACTGTAGAAGGTTTCTTTCAGATTCATTTGGATACTCAAATTTCTGAATAGCAGTTGTGGAAAAATATATCTCCAAACACGGTAAATATCTGATAACTATCTGTAAAAATATCTGTTAACGCTAATTATATTCATTACAGACTCGAATGAAGTTCATGAATAGTTTTAGTATACGAAAAATATCACAGAAATGGGCATATAGCCGCATCTAATTAAACTGCCAAATATATATACCTGCTGCCATGACATACCAGCGAACATATAGGAATGAATCCCCTCAAAATAATTGACCAATTGAAAATTGAAACATTCTCCAAGTTTAGTTAGTTTGGATACATTTGAAAATACAAATCACTCAATCCTTGAATCCGTATACTTGACGCACCGTCCCCGCGTGCATATAGCTTGAGTTTCGTGTCAATAGGCTATATCATATGGCAATTAGTATGTCGGCTGACTCGGCTCTGAAGTCAGTGTGCGAATAGACAATCAAGTATCTATCACCGCTTTCTGGCATGGTTAACAGGACACCGCCTCTTAGACAGTTCTAATGGGGTTTCTCTGCTCGCTAATTAGGCCCTTTGTGGTACAGTCTTACGCATAACTGAACCGACCATCACAATTACCGTGATAAAGTGGTCTTGAGGTAGCCATTCTATACATGAAGATCTTGTGGAGATAAGTGAAGTTAAGTGAGTTTAATCGAAAGATGGCCGACGAGGATAATGTATTATCTAGGATTATAGCTATCTACGATGGATACGCGACTTTGTTCAAGGTCACTCGGGAACTGTGTAAGAAAGGAATGCCGCGTATCGAACCATGGTCGACCTATCGCAACAGAATCGAAATCGAAACGCGCGGTAGATTGTTCAAAGTTATCAATATTAGAATTGATAGTTTGAATTCCGGTAGACCAAAAATGGAAGATTCATGGGAGCAGTTTGTTAATTGTTCAGAAGATGAAATTCTATTGCATTCCTCCATAAATGAACCATTCTCAGAGTTGGAGAATGGTTCAGATATTTCTTTCAGTTCCAATATCATTACATCAACGCCGGTATCAAAGACCAAAGGTATTTTAAAAAATAAACCTAGGCCTAGGTCAGAGGCAACCAGGCCTAAGCCAAACACATTCTCTTGCCACGAACAAAAGTGCAGTGGAACTTTCAAATGCAAGAATTCTCTTAGCAGGCACAGCAGAATTCATCGATTAGCAGGTGAGTCATTTGTATATTTCAACTTATAGTAGGGCCCAGGCTAGGCCTCATCTAGGGTTGGGGTTGCCTGACTTGGTCTATGGCCCAACTGAGACCTGGCCCTGATATTAAATAAATTATTGAACATATTTTGAGAATGACTATGGTTATTTCTCCAGCTTAGTATTAACTTGGATAATCTTTTTCATTGCAGATTTGAAACTCAAGATTGTTGGCAAGGCCGAATTGCTGAAAGTGTTGCCTGATCTTGCCCAAAAAAGTCTCGAAGATCTGAGAAGAGCCAATGAAATCTCTTCTAGTGGTGATGTGGCTCAAGGAGTTGAAAGAATCACAAGTTTCTTACAACATTCTGATAATCAAAATTCAAAATTTCTTCAATTTCTCAATGTGCTTTCCCCTGATTTGTTAAAAACTGTTTACCTTTCACCTTTAACTGTAAATCCTGTATCCGACTATGAAAACTCACTACGTTCCTTCACCCTTTTGTTGGGCAATCTCGAGTACCGTGAAATGTGCCGAGTGTCATTCTCACATGTAATTAACATCTCAAATCATCCTGGACATTTCAATATCTTCTTTTCAAAATTTTGTCTCTGTCTATTCAAACAATGCATGCAACTGAAGGTAGAAAAAATAACATCTTCATTGGGACCCAACATTTCAATTCCTACTTTTTCCAGTCAAGATGAAAAAATTATTCATTATGTTGGTGGTTACATTATAAGGGGATTTGTGAAGAAAAGCTTAAAATATCAGTTCAAAAATAGAATATTTAAATTAAGATTACAATCCATTCGAGAAAACTTTTTGGACATCAAAATTACAAAAGAAACCTTCAAACAGTGGACTCTCAAAGTCAACCGAGGAGGATTGTGCGTATTGTCAGAGAATGCGACCCAGTTCTTCATGCGCATCCATAATATTATCATGCACTTGGGACGCAGTATTGAGCAGAACATTCGTTTGAAATTTGATGAAGTCCTTGATAAAGTGTATGAAGACAATGCGAGTCTAAGTTTATGGTCAAAATTAACTCCTCACTTATCAGAAAACCACCAGCTTGTTTTTATGGACGGTGTTGTGAAGAGCTTCACCACCTTGATAGGCCATGCAACGGCGAAACGAGACAATAGGATGAAGGGAGTTACGCGAGGTGATGCTGCCATAAGAACAGCTCTAAAAAAGTAGTACTGCAGACACATGTTAATATAATGACCAGAAACTAGGATTTCATAAGACTGATTTTATTTGTAAAATGGTACTAGTCATTAGGTACAAGAAGAAAGATTTCAATTCTTCTACTATTATTAAACAAAATCATTAAAAATAAATCACTTGTACAGTTACTTATTTAATATTAGGGTTGCCGTTCGATATGAAAATGGCAAACAATATCGAACATCAATCGAAATAAGTCGAAATCATTTTTAATCAATACCGGTATTGAATTTAGAAAAAAGCAAAATACTCATTACGGATTCAACTAATTTCAGCTAATACCGAATTTTCAATTCGATAATGAATTTTCAAATATTACAGTTCAATATTGAATCCAAGTCATGAAATATTCTAATCGATCGGCAACCCTATTTGATACACTTATACTCTAACATGTTTCAATATGTATACTGTAGGCCTACTGTGAATAAATGTTATCATTATTATTAATACTAACTAAATTCATAGACAATTGAACCTAAAAGTTGAGCATAGGCCTTCTGTGACAATTAATCCTTTCTCTTCTTAGGTAAAGGTTCACTATTCAAGAGAAACCTGCACCTCTCGGATTCCGTATTACCTTTCTTACTTGCCACAGCAAGGTCTCCTTGAAGTCTTAGTGTAACTGTATTTTGTAAGAATTGGTTAAGATCTGGATTATCATTTGACCCACCACTGTGTCGATGCTTGGAAAAATATTGTTCCAGCAAATCTTGGTTGAAACAGCGAGCGTTGACAAATTTGACACCGTGATCCAGCAAGTACCTTACTGCACCAGTAAAACCTTTAACAGTGATGTACATGCCGTCAACAGTTTGTCGACTGATCATCATTTTCTCCCTCTCGGCATTTTTAAACTCACCGGGCCGTGACATGACTGAAGATTGCCAATTATCAAAATAATTCAAGACTGTATCATTCAGATACGTAAACCTCCAGTCATCAGTAGCCGTGTATGAATTTAAGAAAGGATTCCTTTTTTTCGTTCCTTCTAGGGAATGAGACCCATTGAGGGAATCAAAAAATTGATCACACAATCTTATAAATTCTACAGTTTTTGAAATCTCAATGTTAGGATAGTCCTTGAAATGCACTTCCAATGCTGATGCCACTGTCTCACTTAATACTTGAGCTGCATACTTCACTTTCATGCAAGAAAATGCATTCAAATAAACATGGTTTGATGTGAGTTTTGAAGCAAGGCGCAGCACATCATTTTTTGTATCTTCAAATAACTTTGTTATTAAGAACCAAGAAATATCGCCATTGTTCCACAAGTTTCTAGCTTTGCGGTGACCGTATGAATTCGAGAAACAGTTTCTGAGCGTTTTCAATAAATGGGGTGGATCCGATAGAAAGAAAATTGGCCTCAAATCGGGCGAAGAAAGATTGATAGTGTCAAACGTATGCTTACTGGGGGTTGTGAGAGGGGGATGCATATTGTAAAACTTACGATTCTGTGACGCTCCATCACACACCAAACACAAAACTTTAACCCCAATCGATTCTAACTGAAAGATAACATCCCATGTGCGAGAATAAATCTGCGACGCTACAAGGTCAACGGTGCTATAAACTGCTACTACTTCCCTAAGCTTACACGACAACCCTTGAACCATATAAACTAGCACTTTTTTAGCAATATCTGATTCAACATTTTCTTTTCCTTCCAAAATCTGAGAAACTTTGGCAAATTCTGTTTCTACCTGATCCAAATTTAAATACCCCAAAAATTCTCCAGTAGATGCTTTGTAGCATAAATTGTTTTTAATATTCATCTCATCAAACATGAGACTAAAAAAACGTTTCTCTGGGTCACCTACCTTCTTCTGTACATTGTCCAGAAGTTTGTCAAACACAACTTTTTGACAACCTTCGGTCGCTGTCATGTGGTGAGTATAGTCGTAGAGTGTGCGTTGTGAGGGTAGCGATATACAACCTGAATCTCTTAATGCTTCATAAGCAGAATTTGAAATCATTTTGATTCGCAGAGCCAAGCGGATCAGTAGTGGGTGCCATCTCATACCTTTTTTGTTTTTTAATTTTGCAGATTTTTGTTGTTGTACCCAAAATACTTTCTGAACATCTGAAAAGTTACTTTCATTACCTTCAATAAGAGCTGTGAAATCATTCGATAAATTAGATTCTAATGTTACACCTTCAGTTTGGATCAATTTCCTAATTTTGGCATCCCGATATTTGACTTTACTCCTTAGTGAACAAACTTGAGCAGCGACATGACTTAATTTTTTTTTCAATTCATTTTCATTCATAGTACAATTTGGACGCTGTATAGCTGATGTAGATGCTTCAGTTAAATTTCTCACTTTCTCACGATGATGCTGCACTTGAAGTGCATTTTTAAATGCAAGGCATTGATCACACTTGGAACGTTTAGTGAGCAAAGAACAATTCCATACACGAAAAGTACACTTGAGTGGTGAAGGTGCGTCGTAGTTTGATTCGATAAAGCCAATCTTCTCATACCTACATTTATCAAGCCACAGATAAGCATATGTTATTTCAAAGTTTCCCGGACAAATGTTCTCGGACAAAGAATTCAGAACACTTTGAATAACATCCTTCCAAACGTCTAAAGTATCCGACGACAATGCAGGTAGGTCCTGGCACTTGGACCATACATTGTGTTCTCTGGGCAGAGGTAAATTATTAATGAAGATATCAAAATCCCCCATGTTAGAAATATATAATGACCGCTGAACTTTTACATTACTAAGATTTGTTGTTAACTTATAGAAGAGGATGCCCTGATTGACCTTTAACATAGGCCTACTCCAGTCATGAGAGCATAGAACTGAATCTTGCATGTGTCTTGAAAGTAACACATATAACTGGTCAGTGCACACTGGTTGGACAGGTAACTCTGTGGGCTGCTCCTTGTATACAAGCTCGGTGGACTGGTTGAAAGTGACCAACTCGGCAGGTAACTCTGTAGGCTGCTCCTTGTATACAAGCTCGGTGGACTGGTTGAAAGTGACCAACTCGGCAGGTAACTCTGTGGGCTGCTCCTTGTATACAAGCTCGGTGGACTGGTTGAAAGTGACCAACTCGGCAGGTAACTCTGTAGGCTGCTCCTTGTATACAAGCTCGGTGGACTGGTTGAAAGTGACCAACTCGGCAGGTAACTCTGTAGGCTGCTCCTTGTATACAAGCTCGGTGGACTGGTTGAAAGTGACCAACTCGGCAGGTAACTCTGTGGGCTGCTCCTTGTATACAAGCTCGGTGGACTGGTTGAAAGTGACCAACTCGGCAGGTAACTCTGACTGGTTAAGGAAGAGAAAAGAGTGGTATCGGTAGTTAAAGGAGAGTATTTGAACTTCACAACTTGGACCTCAACCCTGAGAACATAAAAACGAAGCCCATTTTTTTCGGTATGTGAAATTGAAGTCTTCGCTACGCTCATCTAATCAATAGAATTGAAATTAATCTGATCACTTTCATGATACAGTGTAGACACTGATACATATATTAGATCCTAGGAGGATTTAACCATCTTTCATCTGGAGTGGATATGAGCTGCTACGGTTGATTTTGGTTTTGGTTGAGTTTTGCTTGAGTTTTGCTGTTAGGTTATTGGGTTAGGTTAGTGTCCAAACCTCGCATATACCGCCGGCAGGCGGAACGGAGTTTACATGTACATTTATCGATAACTGGTGTCGGGTGCACTCTAGCAGTGGAAATTACAACTAAACTATTTGCCCGCAGGTCTCCCGTGTGTGAGACTCCTCCTGAATGATGGTTCAGTGTATTACCACTCAGCCACGCGTCTCAGTCTTATAGGCCTACTATAACGCCAGTAGCATTTGAAAGAATTCACAATTCAAGACTCTAATTATGTAATTTCTGCCATTCACTTTTATTTATTTTTTCCTATCCACATATGATTGGGCCTAGACCTACATCATGACAGGTGCCTATTTCTTTACAAACTAATTGAACACAGTAGGTAGGCCTATTGGTATTTATAAGGGAAATTCATTTTCACAATCCAGTAGACCTACCTGTATGATTTGTGGAGAATAAGACCTGCTGCTTGAGTGCAGTGTTTGAACAGGCATGGTACTTGATAGAACATTTCGATCCACGGAAGAATATGTACGGCTGTCGTGTGGTTCTGTTTCTGTCACAACAGTTAAGATATTTTCTACTGTTTCTTGATTATTACCAGTTTCTTCTGGCCTTGGAGCTTCTTCAAATGATTCATAGAGAAGCCTTTCTTCCAAAGGAGGCTGAAAAATAAATAAATAAATGAGTCTAATTTATTGTTCCTTCAATTAAATTGGGTTAACAATGGACCATACTGATGACTAAGATCATTGACATTGTAATTCTTAGTGTTCAATGCTAAGATCCATTGGTATCGGTGGATGAAGAATGGGATGGTGGGAAGGTGTAATGAACGGTTATTTAATTAGGTGTTCATGAATTGTGGGAAGAGATCGATCGGAACCATCCCAGTTTATCTAAACCTAAACAGCAGCTAGCAAAACCACGAAATAGCTCCGACAGGATGGTCGACCATGGCAGGAATCGAACCCCTGATCTCTAGAATGACAGTTTGGTGTGCTAGCACTCGACCACGCGTCTCAGTGATCCGAATAATGTTGAATGTTGAAATAATGTTGAATGGCCAAGTTGAAATAATCTGGCAGGAAGCCTCTCTATGGCCATTGAATTTGTAGTAAACACTACAAATTCAATGCTATGGGCCTAGGCCTACTAACATATGGCCATATTATGTTCATGTTTTTCCAGAGCCTACGCCTAGGCCCTAGGCCTTAATATGAATAAAAATATTTAAATTGTACTGACCTTTCTTCCATAATACTTTTTCTTCTGCCCGACCCGCTTACGCCTCTTTATTTTAGGCATTCTAGCTCAGGTTTTAATTTCTGTACATAGGCCTAGGACCTAGGCATTGCCTAAGCTAGGCCTAGACTTGCCTAAGCTAGGCCCAGGCACTCATAGGCCTGGACGAGAGATGAAAATAGGCATTGACTGATGGCTGTCACTGTCAAAATTGCGATCTTTTGAAAGAGAGAAACAATTAGAAAAACGTTCTATCAACGCATGAAAAGTACATTGTCCTTTTCTAAGTTGCACTACTTGTCCAACGATGAGTATCACATAAGTGCTTCTTACGCTATCCATGTATAAAACGAAAAATAAACAGTAGCTGACACCGTTTTTTATGTTTGAAGCATATAGGCCCCCTATAACTACGCAGCTTTTATACTGTACATAGAGTGTAGAAAATAGCTCACATGCATGGATAGTGCTCACCAGTGAACATGGGAGAAAACAATAATCTCGTTCATAATATAACTCGGATTTTGGATTAATATGAAAACGAATTATGAAGTACATTAAAAAAAAACTTCGATCCCAGCTGTATTTGTCTTCCATCTTGATTCCATGTAAGTACCTTGCAGTGCCGCGGCGAGGCGCCACCATATCTCTTACACTGTTCCTGAGATCGCTCTGCATTAGAACTACCATAAGTGACGTCACAGTCGCGTATCCATCGTAGATAGCTATAATCCTAGGTATTATATATGAAACATTTGATAGCTTACGTTATTTTTCAGAGAAAATGTGAACAATTTGATTTCAAGAAATACTATATTGAATGTTTTGTTACCTACATCTGTGATACAACTGTGTTGATATTGTGTAGATGTCTCGTTTTGTGAAGAAAGAGGAAGTAGAAAAAAGTGAGAAAGAGAGGTGAAAGATAAGGAAAGACAGATGAGAAAGTGAGGAAGAAAGAAAGATGGGGAAAATATAAAGAAAGAGAGGAAAGCTAGAGAAAGAGACACTGGAAACATGAATCGATGGTTCATTATGTTCCTAATATCATTTCATGGATAATAATCGTGGTAAAGCTAGGCCTACAGCCTAGTAGCCTATATTCACGCTGTTCGATTGATGTCGGAAAATAAATCGAGCTTTGAAAGTTTGTGAAACTCCGGTTTGTTTCCGAGAGACGTTTCTGTTATTTCAATTGAAAACTTGTTGGAGCTTTGTTATGATAAGACTGTCACTTTTCCGGCGGCCAATTGTAGTTTTCCCGGAATTTCAGTACTAATGTATTGCATAGATCTTGATTCAAGTACGTGGATCTGAATAACAGTAGGCTACACATCTAAAATGAGTTTTGAAAATGACAAAATAAGTACATTTTAAATCCCGAATTGAATGAAATGAATAACATAAGCCTACATGAAAAAATAACAGTATGAGTGAACATGAGAGATGATATTTTATCCAAGTATCACGATTTTTTTTTTCTATTTAATTTAGATTTGTTCTATATTTGTCAGACTGATTATACGCTTTCACACACACACATATAAATTCAGACAATAAACACATCCCTTCCACTGAAATCGTTCAAAACGAGAAGAACAAGACTAAAACACGGCACTTCCACCAACTTGATTTCAAACGATGATATAGTATCAGTAGCACACTGTAAACTCTGTTATGTGAAGAAGAATGACATGAAAACTATTATTTTCATCCGAATTCGATCAATATCAATGCGTAATACACTTTGATCGAATGGTAATACATTTTCTGTTCATTCGAGTGAATTTTCCAATTCGTTTTCGAGAAAAAAATCGATTGAAATGAAGGTATCGATTCTATACTCGAAACGATTATCGACACACTGATACATAAGTATACAGATCTAGTATAGTGATATAGCACCAACGAGAAGAACCAGTACAGTACACTACATAAGAACTAGTACACTAGTGTATATCGGTTTATCATGAAATATATATATATATATATATATTTTTTATTATAACATCGAAACTTGATACAAAATCGTTGTTACCCAATTAAGACTATGGATGAGAGGTAGGATCGTTTAATGAGAGAATGAATCAGATAGCTTACCGTGACGACGTAGGCTAGTCCTCCGAAGGTCATCCTAGCGACAGACTCTTTCCGTCTGACCGGCGGTTCAGTCCATCGTGGTGATGTTGTCATCTGGTCCCGGCCGAGGTCCGTAGAGTCTCGACCAACCGGAAGTACATCCGGTCTAGAGTCACGTGGCTGCTAGAACACAAACACGAACAGATGTATTTGTTATATTCAAAAGTACGATTATAGTGGGGATACGGTCACTGAGTCTAGGATTCAAAGTTGGCGTAAAGTTGTAAATCCTTTCAGATATCTGGTGGATCAGAATCCAGACAGTAAGGGTATGAGAAAACTTGGTGGCAAAGCTAGACTGCTTTATCGACTGCTTTATTGACTGCTTTATCGACTCTTGTACGGGTTACTGTCGACCGGCTCGTAAATCATACACAATGAAGTATGCATCGGTCATATGCTGTTTACCATCGTTTCAATCAAAAGTATTTCTCACTTTGCCAATAAAATCAACATCTTTCACGAAAGTTTGTATTTGACGCTCTTTTTTTATTGTTGAATCATGATATCATTGTTATCCGAATAAATTATCAACTGTGATGATTTCTAGAATTGATCAAGATTTCGTTAAAGAATGGTGCCCAACATTTGGATGTGTAAGCTCGAAAAAACTTCGAATCGAAGTTTTAAAGGGTTTGTATAATTACGACTTATTTTCCCACAATTGATTATTCTACAGCATATCAATACTTTCCATCAAATTTTTGAAATATTGAAAATATTATGCATGTTATAAATATTATGAATATTTCAGATGTATTAAAAACATTATCATTGAAAATATAAAGGATTGAGTTCCTCGAAAAAACTCAGAAATACATATTCAGAGCTAACCGAGATTTGAGTTGGAGATATAATATCACTTGGGCCCGGTATTACCAAGTCCAGTTAGCCTTTATCTGACAGTTCAAACTTGTTATCACCATGTTTACCTGTGGTATTTGTTTTCACCAACTCTCAGATAAATACTAACTGGCCGTGGTAATACTGGGTCTTATACAGACTACACTATTCTTCTCATAGAGAAAATTATATTACGGAACCTTTTCGAATGATTTTCAAAGAGTAGATTCCTTTCGGACTTGTTCGTTTAAAGCTCCTAGCGTGATCAATTTTCTCGAAACCTATTTCTTGTACATACTCAGTTCTTAGTAACTACATTCTGTATGACGTGTGAGAAGTTTACAGAGAAACCAATTTGTATTTTCGAAACCACCAAGAGCCTGTGTATAGCTTGAGGAAAGAACTAAGAAACTTGTTCCCATAAAATTGAATCGTACAAAACTGTGTGAGAGCCTCGAAGAATGTACATTTGTCAAATTCCACGTTCATCAATTCATCATTTTTTCCAGTAAATGTTCACACATTCATATATACAGGTTTCAAACAAGACGTTCCTCACGTTTTTTCAATTAAGAGAATATATTGATGTTCATATATATATATATATATATATATATATATATATATATATATATATATATATATATATATATATATATATATATTCATGGTCAAATGATGAATTATCAAATTGAAGGAGATTAAAGAATAAAACAACAAAGAATTAAGAGAACATAAGACATGTAAGGCATGAGAAATAGAAGATGAGAGGTCGCTTTATCTGAAGCGAATACAAAGAAGAATCAAAGAAGAATATTGAGGCTAGAAAAAAGCTCGTGATTTCTTTTTTCACCGCTTCACAAATGAATATTTATGGGTAGAAGATAGGAAGATGGGAAAAAAATATAACAAAATGGAAAAAAATGAATATGAATCTACAAGAACAAAAATGAAGTTTTTTTCCCATACGCAACAGTTGAATTTTTCTTCATCTTCTGACTAATTTGAAATATCTTAATTGGGAAACGATTCAACGAGTTCACTCATGAGAGTTCACCAATGAATCCAATTTTTTTAGGGGGGGGTGTGAGACCGCCCTTTTGGTGCCTCTTTTCCATCGATCCAATTTTGTCATCGTTATTGGCTTTCATTGGAAAATACTAAAATAGTGACTTCATTGAATTCACCGATGCCAGTAAATATACATATATATATATATATATATATATATATATATATATATATATATATATATATATATATATATATATATATTTATATTTATATATATATATATATATATACATATATATATATATATATATATATATATATATATATATATATATATATATATATATATGAATATATATATATATACATATATGTATAAATTTATATATATATATATATATATATATATATATATTCATATATATATATATATATATATATATATATATATATAAATATAAATATATTCATTCAGGCCCATTCACACTGTTTAAGTGTACTTTGACTCTATGAAATGAATGAAAAAAACCTCAACATGCAGTCATCTTTTCAGAGACATTGCTTAGAACTATATAACAACACCGCTTGGTAAAATCTCCATTAGCCGAGCCATGTGTTTAAAATGAGCGTAGAGAAAAGTGAGCATAAGAGCGTAACGTTTCACTATACACACGAAGACTTTTCGGTAACAACTTTCAGTAACAAACGGAATGTGCGCTTTTACCTTCTAAGAGAATTAGTCGAGCATTCACGCGATGATATGAAAAAAAAAGTCATCGCATATTCCTTTTGAACAATATTCGAAGTGGTACATGATAAAACTTAATCAGTTTAACTACATAGAGTAAAAGTTGGGTTCATTATATTATATAGTTCATTATATAAGAGTCGTTGACTTCAATTCCATGAGATCTTGGAAGAAACCGTGTACAAGGTATATTAATCGTGTTGACGATCATTGATAATGAAGTTTCCTTTAATTGAAAACTTTCATGCACTTTGAATTTGGATTCAACTCACACTCATATCAAGTTTTGGCGTCGATAAAAAATTCGTTCGATTGTCGAAACAGAACGATTTCCAGCGGAATATTTGTTCGTTTTAATTTTCACGAAAATCTCTGGAAAAAATCAGCCAAATTCATTATATTTTACGTTTAATCTGATATATAAACCTATGTAGTACATAAACAGTTCGGAATTCATAATCACCCATCCGATAGGTATTTAAATGAAGACAAGACAAAATCATCGAAATTCATTACAGTTGACGCAGTGAGCTTGTTGAGTTTTTCTCATCACACAGACAGAAAGTACAATTGCTTCATAACATTTTATTCTCATCCAATCGTGATGGTAATATTAAACCAGACAGAAAAATGAAATAAAACCTACTCGCAACCTACGGTGCCAACGGCCACCTTGTGAAATACTACAACCGGGCGTCAGATCTAGTGTGGGTACAGCATCTCTCTGATGTTCAATATCTGCATATCTGTCTGTGTATCTGTCCATCTGTCTGTATATATCCGTCTGACCTGCTGTTTTGATCTGATACCAAGCTATAGACGTTGGCAAGAGACAAATTGTAGAGTGTGAATTCGAGTGTGGGTACCTTCTGCCGCTCGGTTAAAGCAGCATAGAAGATGTAGACAACGAATGTAATATATAACAAACTTCAACGAACTATTACAGCAGACTGAAAAAGAGACAGAAAGAGAGACGAAAGAGAAAGAGAGAAACGCTCTGCAAATTAGATGGATTTATTTGCATGTACAGATGCGCTTCCATTCAGGAGAGTAGAATACAAACATAACAAGCAAAAATATGAGCTTTTTATTTGTATAGAATATAGCTGTGCAATTTTGAAGGTACACTAGCGGGCACATCAAATGGTTCAATCCGAAATTTGAATCAAATATAAGTAATATAAACTATGTTCATATTCAAAACCATGCTTAACAAACTACTTATTGAGTGAATGTTTTTACTCCATTCAAGAGTTTTTAGATGACAAGAATCAACTTTCATACATCTATAAATAAGTAATGTTCATTCTGTTTCATTTTCAATTTTCAATTGAATTAATGTTATGGATATGTGTAGGCCTATGTTGTAGTCCTATGTTGTAGGCCTATGTGAATATGTTACCTGACTTTTCTTATATTACTTGCTAATCAATGAAGAATAGAAAAACTTTTTTTATTAAATTATTATTATATCTATACGCATATTCCGCTGCTAGGTTTTTCATAACCATCCGTGAAGTGCGTACGCACATTGACTTCTAGTTTCAGTGCGTATAATATCGGTACACTCTCTCCAAGTTGCATTCAAATGTAGCTTGATTGACCACTTTCTGTGACAGCGACCGTACTATGTTTTCGCGGACTACTTTCACGGTAAGGAATACTACAATATCTTACTAAAACGGTCACCCTATTTATAGCTCAGTCAGCTGAGGTACCGTTTCGGAAATTGAAGTCATGATGGGCATGAGTTTTTGAAAACGTCTTCTCACTAATCATCATTCCACAGTTTCATTATAATCCGCTTAATCGTAACCTCGAACAACTCATAGCTGTTGGGTGAACAATAATATACAATATTTATAGAATAGTTTTACTCGCCCTTCGAGGATCCCTACAAATTTTACGACATCATCTTTATAGTCTTCAGCTTTTATTTCCAATTTTGTTTTCATTGCATACTATTTTTCTTTTTCTCCCCTTTTTAATTTCTGTATGATTTCGTTATCATCATTTAATTATTTCTTTTTTCTACATTTTCTTATTCAAACCTAGTCAAATCATATTTATTCTGTTATTCTCTAAAATGTTGTTATCGATAATTTTTTTTTATATTTTAATTAATTGATTTTTATTCTGTGTTTTTGAAATCTTATAATGTAAGACAGAGACTGAATGAAGATACATATATATCCTACAAGATTATCAAATCTTCAAAGCGAGTTAGTTTCGGTGATTTCTGCTTCCGTTTTGTAAATGTGACTGCCATCATCTCCGGTGAATACGAGTATGATTATATCGATACGTCGACAGATATACGTATAGATAATGAATGTATGGATAGCTGAGAGGTTTTGTTTAGTGTCAGTACTATACTGTAATCAATGTGTATATGTACCCATGAGATGAGGAATACGCGGATGCAAAATATCTCGAGAAGACGTGTCAAATTGCTCTAGATTTATAATGTACATAACGAGCTCGATAAAAAGATGAAAAAAATACGATATCTTGCTTGTTCAATCGAAACGTCAAACGTTTCTATAATTTGTTGAATTAATTGGTATACGTGTGTTTGTTTCAGACAGTTGCTTTGTTTTGAATCTGACGACAAACGAGCGTAGATTCGAAACGAAAAATGACCTCGTTGTGGGATGCCCGAAGAGCGTATACCGGAATAAAGTCGACTTGGTTGTGTGACATGCGTTTAGGTGTTCAACCTTATCTGAAACTTGACCACGTGACATTGAAAAATATCCCAAAGCCCATGTCACACGCCTGAGTCGACTTTATTCCGGAATACGCTCTTCAGGGTCCCCCTAATTGTCACCACGCCTCGGCAAAGGCAACATAATTTCATTCATCATTCGAGTCTAGCTGTTGGCATGGGGTTCTGTAAACTTTCATTCATTTATCACCAGTTGATCGTTACATTCTCACCCACTCATTTGTACCTTCATATAACATATCTAATGGCGGAGTTTTTGAGGAGAAGACAGTATTGAAATATTTAAACGAAGGAGTCTTAATTGAATACAGTGAATGTATAAATCAGCCGAAAAATATGAACAATCCACATATTATGACATATAATTTCAAGACTCCCTGTATTTTATTCACCATATAATTCACATATGGATTACGTACACTCACAGTCTTATCAAGTTTGTTTTTTCTAAAAATAAAATTAGAATTTATTCATCATTAATAATCATCATGCATATTTTTCATTTATTGTTTTCATATGCTGTACATGGGGTGCGTATGTGAATTGTGTGCCAGTTTCATCAAGTACAATATCAATAAATTGTCATCAGAATGAATATTAATGTGGCTTCGATCGAACACTAAATGATACCGCGTTTTTGTATTCATAATTGGTAATTATCGAATGATTTCACTCATTATATTTTCTTCGGCAGATTTGCTCAATTCCATACAACGCGATCAAAATGCACTGATTTTGAATACTTTTGAATCTCGTGTAACCAGCTGCACTTGATATTAGAATGGCCTGTGAGACTTGTTTTTCACTACACTGCATAACTAAGAGGAACTCGATCAAGGATGAGTTGATCGATCTTGGTGAAGAAACGATACTCACATGGCGGTAAAACTTATATCCACTGATTCACCCGCATATCTGTGACATTTTTATCGAGGTTTGAGGATATTGACGAGAAACATTAGATGTGCTGACAAGTAATATGAATCTTGCATTCAATGCCGATTATTTGTATGAAGTTTTGAAACCACTGGAGGAAGACCGAGCTCGATAAAACACTCTGCTAGAATATGCAATTATGAAGAATATGATTCTTTAACGAGAATCCATACGAGGGTGAAATGTAAAATTCATATATTCGAGAAGTAGAAATGAGATCTTTTTTATGATCATACAAACTTCACGAATGTTCAAGAGAATTAATACGAATGATACGAAAGTGAAAATCAAAACCCGTGGCAGCGTGCGCGCGCAGGCGTTACCAGCTCACTTACGTACAGGATCACAGACGCACAGACGCACAGATGGAGATGACTCTACGTTTGATATATTATATATATATATATATATATATATATATATATATATATATATATATATATATATATATGTATATATATATATATATATATATAGGAATATATATATCGAATAAGAATAATGTTTTCATGAAAATTGTCATCTCCATTTTCAATTAAACCTTCGTTGAATACTTCGCTTGTTTGAGTGTCTCCATTACACTATTCATCGCTCCAGAGAAAAAGGCGGCTTTCAAGTCGAAGGATTCATGGGATTTTATTACACAAAAGAAAAAAGTAATGTACCACACCCAACAATGAAATGCAGTGAATGGTTGGTTGCAAAAACAGTAAACCCAGGAACGTTCTCGCATAAATATTCTCAAAACACGTAACTTCAAGTTAGAGAAACACTATTATTTCATTTTTATGCAAAACTCGTAAAATAAACTCTGTGCATTTTCTGAAACCGTTTTCATGACCCGTCATAATACCTGTTGAGTGTTGAACATTTATATACTTCCATTTACGAGAGATGAAGGCTCCGATCGACCGTCTCCACTATCGTATACAACCAGCGCACGGGTGGTTCGCGTCTCCTTCGTGGACACACGTATACAAACTCGAAAAAAAAAATGTGTCAGCTTTCCTCGAGGTCTATTTTGATGATACCCTTCATGTTTGATTACAACTCGCATAATACTATTGTGTTCGAGCAGGATTGCTTGACAACTTGTACAGGCAAAATAATTAGGTCATCAACTAAGAAAATAATACTTGACACTTCCATAATTAGATAATCTCGTTAGAAATTCAAGAGTTTGGCCATTTCGAAAGATTCAGTTGCGTTTCATACCGTTCATCTTGACATGAGATGTGTTAACAATTATTCCACAACTACATGGATATAACGATGATGTTATCAATCATTTTGTAGATCTACTTTTTCCTGAATACAAGTACAGACAGATAAATAGGCCTGATTGCAGGTCCACAATAAACTATGTATATTTCAAAAATGAAAGATACTGAATAAAACTCGTGATAGGCTGAAATATTATATCATTACGGAGCTATTATACTGTATCAAATATTGGAAAGAATATTCGAAAGTGAGAAGAAGAAAAGAATCTAGGGTTCAACAATAATTTGAAAATATATGTGTTATCAGTCACCTATATTTATTTCGTATTCGTATAATGAGTAATGTACCATATATAATACGCGTATAATTGATCCGATTGTTGACTTGGCATACATTTGCATTTACGCTGAAATATGACATTATATGTGTGATGATGAGTCTACATCAATCCTAATTGAGATAGAGATGGAAAACATGTGATAAAACGAGTGGTCAACAGAATGAGGTGAGTGACAAATAAGTCATTCTGAGGTGAAATTTCCAAAACCAAAATACTTATGGGAGGAAGTCTTTCTTGACAGTGATATCACACAAATGTCTTGTCGAAAAATTTCACGGATTTGAAGAATATGAATTATATGTTATTCAAATTCGAGGAAAAGATTGGCACAGTATGCACTTTATTGATTTTGATCATATTGGTGAATTAGAATCAGAAATAGTATGGGACCGAGACGCATGGCCGAGTGGTAACACACTGAACAGTCATTCGGGAGACCGGGGTTCGACTCCCTCCATGGTCGACCATCCTGAAAGGGGTTTTTCGTGGTTTCCGTCTGTCGTTAAGGTTGATACTGGGATGGTTCCCTAACAACAGGCCACGACCAAATCGTTCCCACTATCCAAAAAACCTGATAAAATAACATTTCATCTCATCATCCCATAATCTCATTCATCATCCACCGACGCTAATAGATCGTAGCAATCAGTTTAAAACGTCGTTAAAACCAATATATATATATATATATATATATATATATATATATATATATATATATATATATATATATATATATATATATATTATTTTTTATATATATTTTATATTGAATTTTATATATTCAAATATATATATATATATATATATATATATATATATATATATATATATATATATATATATATATATATATATATATATATATGTTTTATATATATAAAACAGTATGAATGAATGTGATGATTGATGTTCTAGAACTACTCTGAAAGAAGAACGGCCTGAATGAAAAATGAGGAAGAAATAAGGACGGTATCATTATATATATATATATATATATATATATATATATATATATATATATATATATATATATATATATATATATATATATATATGTATATATGTATATATATATATATATATATATATATATATATATATATATATATATATATATATATATATATATATATATATATATACAGATATATATTGAATTTTGAACATCAATTGATCTGTTATAGTGTAAGCCTAATTGGTCTATAAAGGGCATGAGAAAAGCATCGCGATTACTTTGACGATAAATTCAAAACCTTTCCAGGACTACGAGTAGAAATAATGTATGTAAGAGAGAAATGTAATTCATGAGTTGTGTTTATTCAAAGTATTATCGGATAATATATGGACGAATATATCATTATAGGAACGGTAGGAATGGTGAAAATGGTAATAGGAAGAAATGCAAAGTTGCATTCTGCATTTCAAGTTGAACCAACGAGATAGAATTGTTTTGTCATACAAAAACTTAAGACGACATTGAGAATTCTATCAATATTTTATAGTGAAATGCTTCAAGGATATGAAGTAATTCGAGAGAAATATTGCTATTTTAAATAAGAATTCTAAAATGTGGATAAAGAACGAGCAAGCTGCTTCGAATATATTATCATCAACATATTTGCAAAACAACGATCGTTCATATATTTCACTTTGGAATATATATATTCTCATATTTCTTGAAGATTCGTCTCTTATTTTTCTTAATCGAATGCAAAATATCGTAACTTGAAGCGTAGAAAATATCGAATCATTATTTTCTCTGGAACAACTTCAATATCATCTGCATTTTTCTGACTCATTTCCACCTGTTATGTCTTCTTCACTGTATTTAATAGTTCAAGATTTCATAATTAATAATATATATTAATTTCGTTCGATGTATTGATTTCGTTCGATGTATTAGAGATGATTCTATCATTATAGGTCTGGATATATTCGAGTGGTTACGCTCTACGCATGTTTATTTGATATCATATAGGACTGATTGAATAAATGAAAAATGAATGTATCTAGTATTTGAGTGGTTTGGTGTGAGGAAGTCATTGGGTTAACCCCACCACTTAAATACAGAGTTTTCATTTTGGGAAAAACACATTCGAATTTCCTTCACAATGGTCTGTTGAATCCATATCTGATTTGTGAAGAAATTTTACTACGCGATTCGAGAAAATATGTATTTATTTGTAGCGAAGTATATGTATAAGTATTCAACCAACATATCTTCAAATTCCACCGTCAAGTTTGTAGAGTTATATGATAATTTCACGTTCAATGATTTTTCATTGATGATATTTCTCATTTCCGTTTCAGAACTAAAAAAAAAACATTCACATCTTCCAGAATCATTACTCTTTTCAGGATTTCAGTGAGTTTCTTTCCAATCATCAGATTCTCCAAGGCCAATGTTAAATCAAGTAAAAAAAAACAAAATTTTGACCAAGGGGCCCATCCCAATTCTAAGTCCAGATTCGAATTTCTCAGTCTGTTTTAGGCCTGGGGTGATGATTTCACATGATTCTGAAGAAAATCCTGGAAGATATGGGAGAAAAACGAGTACAACCAACCAGCTGCATGGCAGGCTTCATACGCATGTATTGCAACCATAATACGCTAAATGACTTCGCTGTTGCGTCTTAAAACCCGACTTTCTCACCAAGTGAATATCAACTCATTTGTATGTCTTACCTGCTGCGTTGTATAGGCACTTGTTAACTGTTGGCTGCGCTGCGTAGGCGAAGAAGCGTAGCCACTCTGAGAAGGCGCCTGTTGATATTCCTCGCGTAGCTGGCCGTACTTTCGGCAGGCGAGACGCTTACGACGCTCCAACCAGATCGCTTGCTCTTTCTTTTCACAATCCTCTTCGATACCAAAGAAGACGGCAGTTTCACGGCGGATGAAACTAAGTAGACAAGAAAAATATGATATTAATAATTAGATGAGCGTAGGCGAAGACTCAATTTCATCGTATCTAAAAAAACGAGTGTTTTTCTTTTTCTTTTTTATTTTGCCCTCGCGCTCCACAGAACAGATAAAAACCCAAATTTGTAATGAAACCTAGCGTGCCCATACGCCATTATCTGACTTGATAGTGTATTGTTTTGAGAAGAAGCAAATGTTGGAACCACTACAAACGAAACCGCATTCAGAAATTTTGAAGAATCATTCTAGAACTAACCCTTACAAAAAACTTTCAGGGAAAATTGAATCGAACTAGTGAGTTATACATCCCTCAGACGTTCTAGTCTGAGGAACCATGGAGTAAGGACCAGAGGAACCAGGACCATGGGTCGAGTAAACCATGGAAAACCATCCGTCAGGAGGAAAAAAATACCAAGTTGTGGGTGTAGAGATGTACACATACGATCGCCTCTTGGCATTCTTTCCTTGTGGAACAGTGACATTTTGTCGGAATTTCGTCCAAGAGATCCTACCTTGTGATCCTTGACCTCAATTGAGGAACAATAATTATATGTCAGAGTTTCGATGGTATATGAGTAAAAAACATTGCTTGACTTGAAGTTTACTGTGGTTCACAAGGTACATCGAAGGAGTTTTATCGCTTCATTCCTCGAGGAAACTCTCAATTTCCGAACAATTATCAAACAATTATGAAAGCTGGAACAATGTCCAATGCCAAACAATTATTTCGAAACAATCATTCAGATTTATTTAATGATGTTTGAACTTGATAATGAAGTATTCTACTAAAAAGGCTTACATGCTATAAATGACGAACGAATACACACCGTTCTTTATCACGAGTCTCACTAATCCTCTTAAAAGTAAATAAAATAAATGATGGACATAATTATACGAGAGATCAAATCCCATATGAATAACGCTGTTGAACAATTAGTAACCACACAATCCACTGCTTGAACTCACTCGGTTCATTGTTGAAAGCTCATAAAAGCTCTACAAAAATGAGTTTCATAGCCCTTGAAAATGTTGGGAATTGAATAGAACATTCTGAATATGCGGTAATACTCAACATTTTGCAATTACAGAAATAGCCGACTGATATTGATAAATATATGGATCAATACTATATCTATGAGAGTATACTATGAGGGTGTATTGTACTTGAGTATATAATTAATTCAAAACAACGTCATAATGTAGATGGGTTCGATGTGGACATCAGTCGTTTGATGCAGACATTTAAAGGTTTAATTTTGATTCGATTCAGGTTTATGTTTACTGATCAGGTATTGAGTTTATTCAGGTTCAATCCAAAGGTTTCATGTCCACTAACTGTAGAGAGTACCTGTTTCACAGGATCACAGGATAATTTGACTCAAAGTGCAGTAATTATCGATTTGATATCAACCATCACTGATATCTTCAAGCCATTATTATTCATTGTAACAATAAACATAATTGCATATATAACTTATTTCTATCCCTTTTGTATCACACTCTTCATGAGACTCCTTATATATACTCAAAACTTCTTATATTCGATTGGAGGGAATCTTAATATTTGAAGATTAATATTGAATTACAGCAATTTCCAAGCTCATGATTAGATAACACAAATTTTCTTGATGCCTACAATAAGACATGTGAGGTATGACTGAATTATCGTACTCTATTCTCAACTGTGGAGAAAAAAATAATTGTCTACGTAGCTATACGCACGAATAATATTTAGAAGGTATCAAAAAGAACAGTTGACTCAGGTGTTGGGTACATCATATCAATATGACATTCCTACATCCATCCTACTCCTACATTATTTATTCCAATGAGATTTGAAATTCAGTTGAATTAAGAATTGAATCAAATTATATACCAGTAACTTTTCAATTGCTATAATCTGAATTAATATTATCATCATGTTATTTATCATCATTCATCATCTTGTGTCATTTAAATTCACTGCTTGAATAACTGCATCATATTTATATATCACTGTTGTTGTTTGCATCTATTTTTGTTATTTCTATTTTCTGATTTTTTTTTTTTTGTAGTTCTCTCCCTCTTGGATACTTTCATACTGGTCAATTCATTTACCTTCTTTCCCACACACAGGCTTCGGCGTATGTGGGTCTTGCTTCAATTTGTTTCAATTATATTATTATTATTATCATCATCATCATTTTTCATGTAACTCATTCAATTGTATATGTCTGTAACGAATTGATTCAAATCATGCATTAATATTGTTTGAATAATAAACAAAAATGACGTCATAATTGAAACTTTTTTTTTTTTTTTTTTAATAACATCGAAACTTGATACAAAATCATTGTTCCCCAATTAAGTTTAAGGATGAAGAGTAGGATCGTTTGGACGGGGCACCACAAGAGCGATCTTACCACCCCAATATTTGAAACTAATAGTTCAATAATTGAAACTAAAGTGAGAAAGGCATAACTCATGAAATGAAATCAAGCTGATCAACATGTGAATATTCAGATATACAAAATTGAATTTCAATAACAAACTTACTTCCTAACCACTTCCGATCTGGACATGGACCTCTGCAGTTGCGGTCTCGGCGTCGCAACGTCCGAGGTGGGCGTCGGTGTCGGATCGGGCGCCGATATGGATCTCTCCAAGCCCGATCCATGGTGACTCGTCGATGGACTAGCCGTTGACGGGGTAGCCGTTGACGGACACGAGTCTAGCGGCGGCGACGAGGGGGTGGCGGTGGGCGAGGTGCCCACGACGGGGGTGCTGCCGGGGGGCGAGGCTTGGGGAGAGGACTGGGGGGTCACTTGGGGCTGACCCACGGCGCGCCTATAACACAGGAAACAAACAAATACATTAGTTTTGTCAACAGAGCCAGTGTATAGAATGATAATGAAAATGAAATACCATTAGGATTGTGGAGAAAATTAGTTTTTATTTCGAAACATCGCCTCCAAATACAATATACTCGTGAAACAATAAGCGTACAGAAGTAGAGTAAACAGTAGACCTACATAGCAAATGTGGAGGAAAGAATGAACATTTAACGTTACAACAAAAATGTGAATCAATGAATAATAAACCATTTCCATAGAACCAACTTATATAGCAGTGTAAACATCGAATAATTAATTGAAACGTTCCAAATTGCGGTCCGTATACAGGTAAACAACCTGTATCGTATTTAAGTAGACTTCTACTATTATTTACACTATTAAAACTATGAATAAAAAACACTCCAAAAATATCAAATGATCATTTTTTTCTGAATACTCGAATGAAGAATACTCTTGTACCGTTCTTACTAACTGGTAATGATCAGTAGAATGAGCAAAAACCAGTGGATCAACTTGTAATTCCCCTTGTTTACATATGCTATTTTCGTATCCCAACTAACAATGAACGACTCAATATTTCATCATGGTTTGTTACAACTGGCTCTAAGTGATATTAGTTTCAATAATCAATCTTGTATAAGTAAAAGCAGCTTCAAGAAGTCGATGAAGATCCATGTTTCAAAGGCGGACAGTGCCCAATCGTTCAATAAGTTGGCTATGTATAAAATTGAAATAGAATCATCCATCCAATCATGTGAATGGATCTGAAAAAAAGTATTCTGATATATTCGTATATATAAATATATATATATATATATATATATATATATATATATATATATATATATATATATATATATATATATATATATATATATATATATATAAATACGATATTATGCTGTCGTAAGCAAAACGCCCTATCTCTACAGAGATGTAACAATGAGATTAGCGAATTAATTAATTTCAGTCCTTCATTTTGATACAGGCTTTCTTGAATTACCGGAACTCGACATCGTCAGTTATTGTAAAATATAAAAAATAACTGTGAAGGATGGGGTTGAAGAGGAAGAAAGGGCGTTATGCACATTCAAGGTTTCCGTTATGTTCTTGATGAAAATTGAAACGCGCGGTTGTAAGTAAAGTTGAGTCGCTGTGGGGGAATAATGATGTTGCTTCGTATATGCCGACGATGTTATTTCAGAAGAGAGCTAGAAGACAATAAGACACCCGTCTAAGACAAGTAAATGTAACGTAAAGCTGGTCTGAAGTACAGCGTAAAGTTCTCGGATATGATCATCATTATATGAGAGGAACTTGACGGAGAAAACTATAATGAAAATTTCAATACAAAAGTTGTTCTTGTGCAAACATTTTGTAATATTAGTTTGGAAGTTCAAAAAGTACGGAATTATTGAGTATCTTACAGAGTGAGTTTCACATTCTTTCCATACTGGTCAAGTTTGAGTGGTTTTGGCAGATACGAACAGATTACCTGAATATATAAGAAACATGAGAAAAATATAAATTCTCGGAAGAAAATGTCCAGAATTGTTGATGGAAGCTATGTTACTTTCGAATCAAAAGTGAGAAATTTGATCTTGGAATAGATTATGAACTATTAATTTGTGTGTCTGCTATTATCACTATTATTATAATACCAGCAGAGTATTTTGACCTAATTTTATTCTGTATTTCAGAATATTATCTTATTCTCGTGATAGCTTTTGCTGTGATTGTGATTTGTGATAATAATGATCCGGTAGTCACGTGTTGTGATAACCTGTTCAGAAAAGAAGAAAGTATTCGTTGCTACAATACATCACACTCCCACTACTGCCATAAGAAAACGAACGGATTAAATAGAATTCATCATTTGTTTTGCGATTGAAAATTCATTTTCATTCATGAAATCATTCATGATCCAGGTATAATATTTTTGTCAATTCTGTTTGAATTCATGAGGTCATAAGTTTATGTAGATGTACAAAAATTATTGAATTTTTGTTAACAAAATTTTCTAGCAACAGCTAAGCTAGTCTTTGTGTTCGACCTCATCTTTGACCTCCCATCATTCTATAACGAGAAGCCCATTTTTTTTAACTTTGTTCTTTATAATCTTTGATGTTCACTTCTTCACTCTAACTAATACTTGATATTAATGGGCCCCCCTAGAAATATAGATTGAGAGAAAGAAGAAAGAAAAAATGCGAGGAAGTTCATGAAAGTGCGTCTCACTATGAATGAATTTCAATGTTGATTCTCTTAATGAATCTTGGGATAAAGCGACATCTGTTGTGATATACATTATTTAAACTCACTGCCAATCGATCAATAGTGGCACACGATAGAAAGACATCAATATATTCCTTCAGAATCACTATATTAATAATCCAATTAATTTCCCGACATTTAACAGGTCGACCCTCCCAACCGTTAGTGACAAACGATGCAGAAACAGTCAATCGAAACACGCAGTTATCAACAAAATGAAGCTCACGACAATTATTAATTCTAGAAGTAGTTACAGTTGTACCCACGATATAAGACGATAGTCCACCAACATTGCAAACACAAATACGAATGTTTTATTTGTATAACTATGGTATTTTGTGAGTCATTGATTATCGATTTATCATTGATTGATGACAATCTGTAATGAGCAAATTAAATACGAATCGATTGAGAGTAGAAGTGAAACTTCCAGCATCTGAAGCGATTATTCACAGTGTTACAAGTCCTTGCAGTTATTTAGTTGGTATAAACAACCTGCTTTTTCCGTGGATCCTTGAATATAGCAATGCTGACACAAGATGTTATCATTCAATTTTCCAGTGATTAATAATAATAATTATGTATTCATTAGTCATAAGTAGGGATGTTTGTTTCCATAAAATCCCTCTGGAGTAAACTTATGTAAAGTTGATGATACTGTGGTATCAAAGTAGTAATTCAAACATGAATTCCTCGAGTTTTCTTGTCTGAAAAGTAAATAATTTGAATGGTAGAGACGGTTTTTGTATTGCTGAGAGTAAGTAAACAATGGAGTGCCTCATGGGAGTAACCAATCAGAGAAGGAAAAATGGTAATAATTTACATGATGTGAATTAATCTTGTTTGTTTAGGTTTCTATAGATGACGAGTATCTTCTCGTCAGTGCTATTCCGAATTGACAAATAAACAAAGAGCATAGAAATGTTTTATTAATATCATCATTTGACTTGTCAGCATGCAGATTTTGTAATAATACCGGAATCGTGAGAGGCCTTTTCACATGCTGTTCGGCTCCCTAATTGAAGACGTTTGGTACAATGGATTACAATAGAGAAATAGAAATCGTAACTACGTACAGTTCTCAGTGAAAGTATCACCGAAGTGCATTACAAGAGTATAATGTGAGTAGAAGATGATCGTATTTCTTCAATTCTTTCAAATTGTTTGCAAATTTCGGTATTTTTTAAACATTATTGAATTATCAAGATTATTGATGAGCGTAGCGGAGTCTCCATCCCACTCTTATAGGGCTTTGTCTGTGTGTTTTTTTTTTGTTTGTAAGCACTCCACAGGTCGCAAGGGTTGACTGATCAACATGAAACTTTTTTTGTACACGCAAACTCATCTAACTTAGAACTGTATAGTTTTTGGGATGAATCGGTCGGACCGATTTTGAGAATCATCATCTCAAAGTTTCTAAAAACCCCATAAGATTTGGCTGGGCGGAAAATGTTGAAAAATAAAATCTCTCCAAATGGGATGAAATTTTCTCTAAATGTGTATACGTGGATTTTACACATTATTACGATTTTGTAAGCAATTCTGATCAGTCGTTTTGAAGAAAAAAAAATAAAATGACTGATAATATTCATAAAATATATCATAAAAATTGTGACAGAATTAAGTTGTCAAGATTCACTGCTTTCTAGATTCAAGAGTTGACCAACAATGAAGTATTTTTTATATGCGCCAAGGTGTGTAGAATACCAGAGTCAATGAAATGGCAAGAGTAGAACTACTTTAACGACTTTAATAGCTTATTCAGATATCAAGGTGTGTAGAATACCAGAGTCGATAAAGTAGCAAGGGTAGAACTACTTCAAGGACTTTTATACCTTATTCAGATATCTCGCTCATCTTACAACGCATATTTCGCGTTTGACTAGTTGTTATGACAATAGATTTACATGGTTGAGAAAAAATTCAATTGAACAGTTGAAAAAAGATGACTTGGGACTGGCAAAATCAAGTAGACATGTTGTGCTCTTGTGAAGTCTACCCACTTAAATCTTCTATAGAAAAAGTAGTTCGAAATTTCCAAAAAATTGTTCCAATATGTTTTTATCATGGTGAGGAAATTTAGTATATAGTCAGTCGCTTTGATGGAATTAATTTATTTTCGTTTGAAAAATGTGGATTATTGAGTTTTGAAGTTCTGTTATAGATGATCAATAATTGTGGAACTGTATTGCGAAGGCCGCGACATGATAGCTTGGAATTTAAGGTTTGTATTTATTTGTCGAATACATTTCCGCATGAATTTTACACATTTGCTCTTACAATGCATATGCGAGGCTTCCCTAGTGGATTATACAATTAAAATCAGACATCAAACTTTCATACTGTTTAAAAAACTTTCACACTGAAAAACTGATTCTGATCTTCTACATCCACTTTTCAATACACTTTGCTCATACTGTTTCTACACCTTTGTTTCGATGTGTGCTCTTTTACATATCCGATTGACCGTCTCATCTATTCACCAATTCAAGCGATCAGGTGTGTCGACCCTTCATGAATCGGGGAATCTGAAGTACAGCTCCATGTTGGAATCGCTGTATTGTTTTTTTTCAGCAAATTGACACACTCTCAACTTTTCTTCTACAAAAACGTGAAACAAAAGTCGTCTTCCATTTACACTTGAAAGTTTGGAAGTTCAACTTTCCAGAGTGACTTTTCTTGGAGAATTTGAAGTAATATCACTCGATGTCGATACAGCGATAAAATTACTGAAAACAGTCGTATTTTCTTTTGTCAACACTGAATAAGAAGAATATCCGATTATTGTGGTATGTGAATACTATGAACAATCAATTATCTGTCAAAAAGGAACAAAATACTTCCAACAATCCTTGTTCGAACAGCAGGGGTCTAATGTTGAACTAATTAAAATGTGGAGAAGAACTGTAGGAGACAAAGTGGCAATATTACTACTGTAAATTGCATGTTCAGAACCGCATAGCGAGTAGTTTTTTGTTCATTTTTTTGCTAAATGAGTTGAAACGAGCTATAAATCTTGTGGTTCATATAAATTCACATCTACAGAATGAAAGACGAGACAAAAATTATACTCGCACATGTAGACGAGTGGTTAACGCATTTGCTCCATGTGACCCGGGAGGTAATGTGCATGTCGGACCTGGTTCGATCCCCGCTACCGTCCAACTTTACAGTTTTTTTTTGTGATTTTCCTCTGTAGTCCAGGCTAATGCCGGGATGGTTCCCACAATATGGGCCAAGACCGCTTCCCTCCCACTATCATTCACATTTTCCTAAAACCTTCATCTCTTCATCCCATCATCTCATTAATGATTCATTCGACGCCAATATATCTTAGTCATCATTACAGTGTGTTGTCAACACCCAATATGAAAAAAAAATATATACTGGAATTTCACTTTATTCCAAATTTGTATTGTATCATAAAATATCTCATATTTCATTTTTCATCTCTAATATTTGCGTGCAGATCAAATTTCTGAAATTGAAATATTATTATTATTGTCAAATTATTCTGAAGATATATTTTTTGTTGCTGATGCGAGTCGAGAAAGAAGACATGGAAAGGTGAAGAAAGAGAGAGAGAGAGAGAGAGAGAGAGAGAGAGAGAGAGAGAGAGAGACAGTAGGCTGGAGAGATAGAATGATAGATTTACAGATGGAAGAAATGAGGGTTAGAAATAGAGAGAGACAGTTGGAAATGGAGAAAGAGTTAAAGATGGAGATAAAGAGATGTATAGATACAGAGAGAAGGAGAGAGAGAGAGAGAAAGAGAGAGAGAGAGAGAGAGAGGGAGAGAGAGAGAGAGAGAGAGAAAGTTGTGAGAGAATTTTTTCACACATCTCACAATATCATGTTCATTTGATGATGAATAAATCCACGTTTTCACATCACTCGAATCGTTTGCAACGAAATAACTCATATTTCGCCGACTTGGATTCTTTGTTCACTCAAGCTAAAATTATCGACTTACAGTCAAGCTTTCGCAATGCACACATGCATACACACCTACACACACACCCACTCACACACCTATATATATATATATATATATATATATATATATATATATATATATATATATATATATATATATATATATATATATATATATGTATATATATATATATATATATATATGTATATATATATATATATATATATATATATATATATATATATATATATATATATATAAATATATATATATATATATATATATATATATATATATATATATATATATATATATATATATATATATACATAAATATATATATATATATATATATATATATATATATATATATATATAAATATATATATATATATATATATATATATATATATATATATATATATATATATGTGTGTGTGTGTGTGTGTGTGTGTGTGTATGTGTGTTTCTCGTAGGCTTTCATGGAGTGGATTCTTTTTGTATCATCATGGTATGGAAAAAAACGTGGGGGATGTAATGACCACGTTGTCGGTGTCATTCCACCCCTCCCAAGAAAAAAAAAAGGAAAACGAATGAATGAATAAATAAATAAATAACTATATTCTTGAAAAAAATGAAAAGAGGATTCCTATTTTCCAATTTTCCATTTTCTCATTTTTTGCGATGTTAAAACATCACGATGTGTTTCAATGAGATCTCATGTGAAGACGTACATGTCGAACTGATTCACGCCGTTACTATAGGCAACCGATCAAAATGACCTCAATATGAATAATAAGCTGATATTATTATCGAAATGGAGAAAAATAATATATTCAGAGCTGTTATACCAACTGAAAATTAAGAATCATTCGTTTTGATTATCATTCGAGGAAAATAGTATTCGTAAGCAAGTGTTACATCACAATATTATTTGAGTAAGTAATAAAAAATATTATATATAAGTATAATGTAGTATATAATAACATATGAAATGTGAGGTGAGTAACATATATCTGTGGTTATATCAAGTCAATTCGCTGATAATTGCTCAATTCACTGATTACTTATCTGTGAGAATAGCTCTTGATAAAATTGAATAAATGTCTCATATTGAGGTGAAACAAAAGACATGTTTCAGAATAACTCCGTGTGATGTCGTGCCTGTCAAACGGATAAACACCGTTGCCACAGGTTACCGATCAAAATGAGCGTGAATCTATCATATACGGGCAGCGTTACATGAGTTTTTTTTCTCGTTTTTCCACGTGAATATATCAAGCTAAACGAAACGTGTTTTAACAGCATTGCTAGTCGATAGTCATCTCATGTATGTACTGGAAATGACAACATGTTCACTTTCAAATATGCTGCAACCATTTTACTGGTACACTCAACACGGATTTTTGAGACTAATTCAATTATCATCATTATGTTCATCTACAAAAAAAATCGGGATGGTTATTGTTTGCTTAATGACCCCGACATCAGCTAGGTATTCTAAGGGTGCACATGAATGATTCATAAAAACCCACGCTCATGCGGGACATGAACCCACGCCCGAGTCACAGAATTTTCAACAGAACTATCAACAAAACCTGTCTTTATTGTGATGTCATCAAATTGAACAGTGAGAATGACTTTTAGACGTCATATGGACTTTTTTTCCACATTATATCAATACAGTAAAGGTGGAGTACACTCGTAGTCACATAAAGTAACCAAGCCACACTACAATACATTCAGTATAAAATACTGACAATATACGAACGAAAAATTAGCAGGCGTCCGGATAGAAACAAGAAAACCTCAGATGTACAATATGTGTATGTGTCCATTTCATTTAAATATCAGTTATAATTTGAATTTTTTTTCAGAAGTGTTCATATTCGAAGTTTTCAACACAACGACGAATTGAAAATTGATTCATAACATGCCTAAAAAAAATTGTGGTTATTTTCTACGTACAAAAAAAAAAAAAGAGAAATGTATAGCGGAATAAAATTGTGATTGCGTCATAGTGGAATAGTGAATAATTAATTGCTACTCATCCAGTTGTAGCTCTGAGATGAATAATTGATCTAGTTAGTCATGAGCAAGCATCGATACACAATGATGGACTGAAATGGAAGAGCTAATTATCAACATTGTGAATATAATCATAATGCACCGGTATGTTCACAACATCATCAATAATCATGAGAAGAGATAGTTCAGAGAAATTATTCATGATTTAAAATTTATAATTTATGAACTCGACAAGAAAATTCGGATTTTCTCCCATTTTGATGAACTGATACGATACATTTTCGAAATTCAAGATTCTGTTCAAAATTTTGTAACTTCCTTCAAGATTTTCTAAAAGATTTTTTAAATACAGGAATGAATAGGTGCCAAGTTTTGAATAATTCAAAATGTTGAGTTCGAAACACCTCTTGTAATTTCAAATACTTCCGGTCCACAAACAAGCATCGTCTGTCACATTGAATTATCACAAATGCTGGGACTCTTGAAATTTTCATCATTAAAATCAGTGAGATCGCCCTTGGGGTGCCCCGTTCAAACGATCCTATTTTTCATCCCTTGCCTCAATTGAGGAACAATGATTTTGTATCAAGTCAACACAAACCTAACGCAAGCAATTTTTCAATTCAGAGGCAAACGGTGAGAGCTTATAACCATTTGGATGAAGAAAATTCCGTTGTTACGAAAATATATCAAGCTTTCTTCATCTACACACCGAATCAATTAATTCACATTCCATGGGTATAAGAAAAGACATCGTGACATTTAGTTTCTGAAAAATAAAACTTGATTATATAACTTCAGAAAGCTGGGATGTAGTTTGAACTATATATATATATATATATATATATATATATATATATATATATATATATATATATATATATATATATATAAGCTATATATAAGCTGAACTTTTCCTTGAATCGGATTCCACATTTTCATATCGCACGCTTCTTCTTACCATTTTCAGTACCAGATATTTGAAGAAACTACGTTCGTAGAATGACATACAGAATTTCTACATTATTATATTTTCCCAGGTTATACTGCTGGAGGCACGGCGAATCGTGAGAAGAACGTACAATTCAGTGGTGTTTGTATTCACTAATCATAACCGCAGTGGCGTCCCGCACATATTATTGTTCGTGTCAAGGAGTATGCACATGAGTTTTGCAAGTGAAATAAAACACACACCTTATTTGTCTATTTAAATACTGTGGTTGAGAATGCATCAAAGTCGATTCAACGAAGTAGTAGTTTTTTTTGTTGATAACTTTCGAACGGTATGAAATATAAAAATTCTAATAGAGGGAAACATTATACATTTTTTTTTCGGGCGTTTTATTTATATTTCAATTCTACAACATGATAATAACATAGACCCACAAAGTCACATAGCTTTTGACTTGTCTGTGGGTCTACATACAAAGAATACATAGATTATAATCATTCGAAAATGAACATCTGGATAGCTGAATAACAAAATATAAATATTTCTTTTGATATATTTTCAATATATCCGAGATGATATAGAATGAAGACAGTTCAACTTCAATTGCATTATTATCGAATTATAGAGCTAATAAATGTGTTTTATCAGCTGTATACGTTTTAAAATTATTCGATATGAGTCGATAGAACTCAAAGGTATTGAGAATAATTTTAAAAAGAGTGTTTTCCCCGTGTTAGAGTTTCGATATCTCAAACCGTTCGAAAGTTTCAATACTGATATTTGGCTGAATCGACTTCCATTCACTCTGAAGATAGAATCACCCTGCTCAATGTTTTCAATCAAACACTTGAACAAGTGCTTGATAATAATTGATGTTGTAATCACGTCTTTAACGACGCTTGCGGTGCTATGATCAGTTATTTTTCACTTCAGCTAGAGTAAAAATGGGAAATGGTTCAAGGGAAAGATATAATGAAGGTAAAAGATTGAGTTCAACCCGTTGGTTGAAGCCATTTGCATAGAATTTTGGATTTACACGTAATAAATATTTGAGTTGTGAGTTGAACTTAATGAACTTGAGTTGTGTATATGCATCTTCAGACAATGATTCCTAATTTGCACAGTATGTATTTTAAATGATTCGATTAAATGATTATTTTGATATTAATAATAGTGTTCCAAAGACTATTCGAGTGTTTGAAAGCTCTCGAAATCAAGTTGATGTGTCTATTCATGTTCCATATATAGCCCATTTTGAAAAGTGAACAAAAAGCTTGGTCGATTCTTCAATGTTATTTTTCTAACAAATCAGTCAATAATTCGTATAATCGAACACTGATATTTTATACAAATACTTCTTGCTCATTTGATACATTTCGCAATTCGTTATTTTATTGAAATGAGTTAACTCATCATTTCGGTTTCCCCGATTTTTTTGTTGTTCACCATATAACCCAAGTATAGGCAATGCCCGGAGATCATAGACACATTCTCTCTAGAATGATACTTTTAATTAACTTAAAAAAATGTAATTAGTTCAATCGAATCAAAGAGTACAAAGCTTTCAAGTTTATAAAAGCTCTATTGAAATCTCAATTCATTCTTTTTTTCTCAGTTTGATTATTAAGTTTGTGAAATTAGGTTAAAGCACTTAATATTGAGTCGAAATTGAACATTTCATTTCGTGAAGTTTCTAATTAGGCAAGACGTGAAAATCATGATGAAGTTGAATGATATTGATTGAATCAAGTACATAATTCAATGTGAGGGCTAAAATGAAAGTTCGTAGTTTTTTAGTATTGATTAGCGTGATATGGGTATGGGTGAAGGCAGGAAATTTAGAGTAATTTGACAGTGTGGATCAAATAATGTGGTCTTGATACGGAATATATCTCATTTATTATATATGAGAAGTGTAATACTTACTGCTTCAAGTGCATGCCTTGGAACGTCTTACAATCACAAAAATGAATGTGACAAGAAATGATTGATATCTTTTTCATCAACACTCTCAAGATGTTTGGTTGTTTCAAAATATTCAGAAATATTCGAATCTATGAAAAAATTGCAAGGACTATGTATATTTGAATATATATATATATATATATATATATATATATATATATATATATATATATATATATATATATATATATATATATATTTGAATTAATTCAACGTTCATCCATGAGCATAATCCTTTCCTGAATTTTATCAATTATTTCATTGAACTTTGGGATGTCTACGTAGTTCAGATTCATTTGCATATAGTTATACCCTGAACACAGAAAGAACATGAATGCAGATGCCACATAAACACACATAAAAACAAATGAACATAGGCCCATATCTCCAATACGCTTCGTCATCAACGACTTCGTGAGATATATATTAAAACATCGTACGACCTAGTTCAATAGAGCTCTCACGGAGTAGTCGATGGCGTTTTAGCGATATATTGAGAGCTGTATACGTTCTTGATCTAAATCGGATCAGCACTTTTACGAAAACTATATAGAATATATGATCCCCGTAGGAATATCTATGAGTGAAATTGTCAATTTTTTAAATGTTATCCGATTGGAATTGAATTTTTCAGAATGAAATGTTCTAACACACATTTTTACTGAGTTTGAGGAAAATTTGTTCTGAGCATTCCATGAAAAATTAATGTTATGTGATGTAAAAATGATGAATGAATTTTTATGAAGATGATCAACAAGTTGAACTGTTCAACAAATTATGATAGATTCAAATCAAGGTGGATAGCCTACATAGCTTTTCGTGTAGATTTCACAGAAGCCTAAATAGTAAATACCTCGCAACGTTGTAGCAACGTCTACGCACACTTGGCTATACGATGAGGTATTGTGTTAGTATCCTCACATCGTGTATTATACAACCATAAACACCACTTATTTAGAACGCACGTCATCTAGCTCCCAAATGCACCATAAAGAATGTTCAATCGTTGGAAGATTCCCAGTCGTACTTATACTATACCACCCTAACAAAACCTATTATAGACACACACTTTAGGGAGTTGGCAGAACTTACTAGACTCGTGATTCCTTTTGACAGTTCTGTCAGGCAACTAAGATTAATAGAAGGCTGTGGGTGGAATTAATTCGTGGCTGTAAAATATATGACAAGAAAGGCTTTTAGCTAGAATCAAGTTTATAAGGGTAAGAAAGTATTATACTTCTTTGTCCTCTCGATTTTGATTTATTACCCGATCCAAAATTATATATGTGTATATATATATATATATATATATATATATATATATATATATATATATATATATATGAATATATATATATATATATATATATATATATATATATATATATATATATATATATATATATATATATACATATATAAATATATATATATATATATATATATATATATATATATATATATATATATATATATATATATATATATATATATATATATATATATATATATATATATATATATATATATATATATATATATATATATATCATATTCTGAAACTAGAATTCCAAGTTTTCAAAATGGATTGTAAATAGATTCGAGAAAGAGTTCGAGTGGAAGAACAGAAGATGATTCGATGAATTGAACGAAGGCAATCACAAATCCACACTCTTTCAATATGGAAATCTTCGGTTACGGGTTACTGCATTTCCATTCTGCATTTCCATTCTCCATCTGTTATTCGATGAATGTGGATAAAACTGCAGGTGATAACATATATATAATACTATCGAGATATTTCATATATAAAACGTCAACCCACTTGTTTTTTATGCTTTGACACACTTTATGAGATCGACATACTTGCATTTTATCATGTTCGATGATTAAACAAGGTGAATTAGGACCACTATCAACAAATGCACACAATGATGTAATCAAAAAGTGATACGAAACAAATATTTGAAATGTAAATCAATCATTAAATTATTCAGAAGCTGCAGGAATTTGCCAGGCGTGGAATCACCGATTGTAGTTTTTGAGATATCATCTGCTTAATTCTATTACTGAAGAAAAATACTGGTATTGATATTCATTCAGTTTCTGATTCTATCACCATACTTCCAAGACTCGTTTCCTATTTCGGCAATCACATATATAGATATGATTGATAGTAAGCTAGACCTCCATTATCATTCAACGTCAAGATGACAGTCATCATTTATTGAATGAATGATTTTCTTCTATGTCAATACAGAATTTTGATAAAAACCACGTAATACATTTGGACAATAAATCGTGAACCATTGAGTTCTTTTTGAATGGTTACCGGCTCATACTAAGTACAAAATATTCAATATTCATGGCACAAAATATCATATTTTCCAACCCAAACTATCCTCCGAGTATACTCAATTTGTTATTAGGTAACCACTGAAAACGATGCCTCTTTTTATAATCCAAAGTACGTTTCTGGAGAACTTAAAAAAATTGGCATACTTCACCTATCTTCGACACAACAGAAAGAGAGCGTTCACCCTTATGAATAACTCATTCTATACCACTTAATTCATCACGTACGGACGACGCTCGTACTGCCAGTTTGGTCAGAAGTGACGTCTCAATGATCTAATTAGGTTTACAGTCACAGAACCTTGGTCAGAGACACGGAGGTGAGAATAGTGGGTTGGTGGAGGGAGAGGGAGCTGGGGGATGAAAGGGTGAACTAGGGCGTGTAACTGATAGGGGTCAAGAGAGTACGCGGTAACATAAATTAACGAGTTTGAGAGAAAATGGCCGACCAATGTGACTTAGGTATTCTGGTCGGAGTTGAAAGTGGCCAGTTGGCATGGAAAGTTATACGAAAATGTCATGAATTATTTCATGGGAGTAACTCAATGGAAGTGGTCAATTTGAGAAATACATTTTGGAAATGAATTCCATACTTGTGAATGAATTCCATACTTGTGAATATACTTGTATACTTGTTTTCACTATGGAATAAGAGATTGTCCACCTTCAAAACAAATACGAATATCACAATCATATACGTATTAGCGTAATATGTTTGGGGAGTTATGATTTTCAGAACGGGTTTTAGATGAGAAACATATTTACATCTTTCAGTAACGTTCAATAAATGAATTTGCAGCGCGATTATTGAATTCCAAAAGTTGTTACAATTTTCATTTTGTAGACGACCTTTTTCTCCCATGAAAACAAGTATACTCACGGCAAAAAGTCTTCAAAACATGATAACCTTGTAAAGAATATGGAAAAAAGTTGTCATTATATTTGGATAACCGAGGTGTTTTTTTGGCATTATGATTTCACAGGGCATGGTTAGTTTGAGGAACGTTACTTAATCCAACAGAACTGATACAACTTTGAAATTACAGCAAGAATATGTGATAATTTTTTAAAGATTAATTTTAAAAATTTGTCAATGAGAGATTGTTTCCCAATATTGAAGACGAGTATGACAATGTAGGATCGTTTGAACGGGACACCTCAAAAACGATCTCACTTCCTTTAGAATAAATCATTATTTTTGATGAACTTCAAATACTATATACTGATAAGTTACGAGATAGTGAACCATTCGAAATGTTGTGACGAGAGAAATGTGATTACTCGAGTTTTTACGACTATTTATTTGACCAACGAACTTTTTCTTTCATGAATACAAGCATGAAATGATCATAGCAATTTGATTGGTGCTTACAGAAACATCAACAAAAACAATAATGGAATCACGATTGAGGGAGTGATGATGGAGATACAGTGATTGTTGGAAAGGCTCTTACAAAAAAAAACTCATACCTCCAACGGGAATCGAACTGATTTCGATTCCGAGTCTTATCTCGGATTTTGAAAGCAGTGCCTTGACTATTTTATCCGAACGGACACGTATAATAGTTGTATTTCACTGTAAATGCATGACCACATCATTATAATTATGTTTCGTTCATAAAGCAAAATTACCTAAGTTTATCTTTCGAGTGAATAGTGATTTATAATGAATATTGTAATACATAATTATTGTGATGAATGATTAAAGCGTTGAGGTATATGAAATCACGGTTTTATTTGTATTGTATTGATGATTTTATTGATGGATCCGTGCGCTGGATGAATTCATTTTTCATATTTCATTCACGTCTCATATCGAATTGGAGAAGATTTCATTTGTGAGGTCATATCAACAAATGCTCCAACTCATTTGTGAATTGGTTCAGTGTTGAATGTTTGTTGAATGCTGTTGATATTTTCCTCTCATCCTTGGATCAATGTTCACCGTTTTTTCACAATCTGAATTGAATTCAATAAATACACAGCCCGGAACTTCACCTCCATGTAGCAACCTAATGAACATATCATTCTGAGAATACGCTAGTTTAAATAAGAACTGAAATATATATATTTGTATCTGGAGTCTGTAACAATTCCGTTATATATATATATATATATATATATATATATATATATATATATATATATATATATATATATATATATAAATATATATATATATATATATATATATATATATATATATATATACATATATATATATATATATATATATATATATATATATATATATATATATATAAATATGTATATATATATATATATATATATATATATATATATATATATATATATATGAATATATTTATATATATTCATATATATATATATATATATATATATATATAAATATATATATATATATATATATATATATATATATATATATATATATATATATATATATATATATGAAGTGATTATTGAATTATATCAGAGCCGCCGGTACATAGAGACATTACACGCGAGTAAATGTTTCGTAATACTGGCACCAGATGTCGCAGTTATGATAATTGAGTCGACTAATGAACGTGTAGGGTCAACTCGGGTCAGCCCAGTTGGCCGTTATTATAATACTAGGGTGTTATATATACACTTATAATGAGCAAGAAGAGCCAGGTTTCAGTGTGAATTATAGTTCAACTTCACTATAACTGCTGGTTCAATACTGTATTTCAAGTCTCGGCAAAGATGATAGTAATAATATGATGGAGTCTTACAGTTTATATTGAAATGATGGGGAAGATTGCTGGTGTGCCTAATAGTTGGTTATGGTCACATGTGGGAAAATCGGAAAACTGATACAATTTGAAGTGAATACATTTTATCACTCATGTATATTATGTACGGGCAGCTAGTCCTGGTTAGGTCAGTAAGGTTAGGTTAGGTGAGGTAATCAAGGTTAGGTTGGGTTTGATCATTTTCGTCAAAATCATTATCAGCATCACCATCATCATCATTGACTTCAACAATAACAACGAAAACAAACAGAATAGTTTAAATATCTCTTCGGTCTACAACAAATGTTGCAAATCTCGTTCCCCCTTATAACTGAAACCATTTCCCCAATTTTGATTGTGGAAGAAAATAATATTCCAATTAAACTTTGCTTCTATTTTCTTGAAGAATTTTCCGACTCCCGGATCACATCCAACATGTATAGTGCACAGATGGAACAGAAATATTCCGATATGGAATCTATATTGAGTGAAAGATCAAAGTTAATTAGCTGTTTCGTTGCAACTGTGGAGAGTAAACCAAAAGAATCTCCTGACGAACATCAACGTTGTCCTAGATAACTTATTTTAAAGCAAAATAAGTAAATTGTTTTTACTCTGAATTACACGATGATGACATAAGAAGTGAACTGGTTCAATTTAATTAGGTCAGTGATTTTGGAGTTAACAAAATCCACATTTTTCTCCACTAGTCGTCCATCATTTTAACAAGTGGGCTTCAAACAGAATAAAACCAAAAAGTATTATATAAATCTATAAGATAAGTCCCCATCCACAAGACGTGAGTTGGGTGAGTATAACTTCTTACTCGAGCTTAATTATTTACAATAGAACAAATCAAACCTCGATGCGATACATGTGATGAAATTCTCACTAAGAAACACATTCTTATTGATTGTGATGAATACTCGACTATCAGACAAAAGTTTTAACACTTTCGATAAAATATTGTCAGATGATTCGAAACGGATTGATGAACTATTCCATTTTTTCAATTCAACCGATTTGTTGGATAAAATATGATTGGAATCTTACATATGATTTTATGTATCGAAAATTAAAATGATGGAACTGAACGAATAGGAAAAAGGGTGATGAAATGACCACGCTGTCGGGGTCACCCCAAAAGAGGAGAAGTTTTAGTCGGTGAGAATCCGACACTTCCTGCAATTCAACACGCGGGGTCTCAGATTTGCTCTTCACAAAAAAAGGAAAACTCCTTATAAAAAGATTTGTTTTCACTCTTTAATTCACTTGAACAACACTACTTATTCATACTTTTTATATCCAGGAAAGAAGAAGTTCACTGGCCATCATACACCTCTCTTACATCACCAGTTTTTGGGTGGCTCACGCTTTCTTCCGTGAATACAAGTATTATATATACATACGCGAAACTAATAAGAAGCAAAAACTATCGATTTTCTTCGAAACAGTTTGAATAATGGCTATTTCATGGCTCATTAAGCAATTGCCATGAACTTCGAGTTGAGAGAAGCCAGCATTTGGGGGTGGGTAGGGGGGAAGTTGATGGGGGTTGCTGTCAAAACATCTCAACATGCTAGTGAACACAACGATATCGATGTACTATACCGTCATGACAGTGTCTTCAAAGCGTGAGAATTAAATTGATGAATGTATAAGATGGATATCTTTTTTAGTTGACATATTCGGATAGATATTACGATATTCAAGTGACAATCAAATATGTTTCATATTGGTTAAAAACACTGAAACCTAGTATATGATCAATTCGGTATTATTTTTCGCACATCAATTTGGGTTATTACATTTGGAGAAACTATGTGCAAAGCTACTGGTTGGGTCGAAGTTTCGTTTAGGTTCTGAGCAGATTTGGTACAACTGGTCAGTTTAGACTTTCGAAGGAGTCACTCAATTTATCAAACGTTATACCTCATGATATAATTGATTGATTTCTGGGAAAATAATTGGATGTATATTGTATTTCATGTTATCATTGAGGCTGGGCCTATTTGTATTGTATTGAAATTGTATCAATTGGTATACCATGAATAGTTAAGTGTATGAATAGAATGGAATATCATCCTTCGCCATGATGATGATACATTTGAAATCACAGCATACTATTGGAACCTGAACCATCACCTATATATCAATACGCAATATTTCTGTTCATTTTTTCAATATAATAAATCCTCATATATATATATATATATATATATATATATATATATATATATATATATATATATATATATATATATATATATATATATATGAGACACTATTATGTGGTGATAAGTGCAACGACATTCACAAAAACCTGGCCGTTATGTGGGACTCGAAAACAAACCCATCGGTGACTTCGGTTTCTAAATCTGTGCCTCAGCTGACCAAGCTACTGAGAGTAGCTCCGTTATTCGGGGTAAGAGGATTTTTTAAGAAAATATCTTCGATAATGAACGCAACTATACCTCTCAGAATTGGCAAAACTAGGGAATTGCAGCAAGAATATACATATTCACCAAAGTGTTTGTAATTGGTCGATTGGTGGTCTTTCCACATATTCCGAGGATACAAGTATGAAGATTCGTCTATTTTATCTTCCACCATCATCTTATCTGAACAGCTGTTCTGTTTCACTACGTCAAACCAGAACAGGTTTTGATATTCGGGCATAGCAAAGTTATTGAGAAGCAAGATATGTCACTGACTTCCTTCTGACAGCCGCCGGGGTTGAATGGAGCGCTTTGGGATTCAGTATTATCCATATGCCACTGACAGCTTTGTCAGTGAGGATACATGGCAGAAAGTTGATAATATATGAACTGCTGGATTAGATTTCTATATTCAAAGGATTTGCTCCTCCTTTTGTCTTTGAACGACCAATAGGATATACCAACGGAAATGCAGTTTTGCGATTTGGTTTTACTGTTTATACAAGTGATATTCTGAAACTAGTTTAATATGTTATCCGAATTGATGTCTGAATCATCTGTATATTCTATACATATATATATATATATATATATATATATATATATATATATATATATATATATATATATATATATATATATATATATATATATATATATGTATATATATATATATATATATATATATATATATATATATATATATATATATATATATATATATATATATATAAATATATATATCATCCGAATTTATGTCCGATTGATCCATTTGTATATATCATACATATTCATATATATATATATATATATATATATATATATATATATATATATATATATATATATATATATATATATATATATACATATATGTATATAGAATCTTAATTGTATGTTGAGAATATGTTTCTCGATTTCTAAGTGGTATTGACCTCATATCGATGAATCGTGTTCGTTTGAGTCGATAAAGCAGTTCTAGTATGCTAATGTATCGACTATGATGAAACTATAGAGTTTCTTTCGACTCACAGAAACACTCCAAAGTTAAATCATCCTGATTGTTTATGGTAGTTGATTTATAGAGAGGAGCGCAGACCTACATACTGTTATTCAATTATGAGAAGGTTCAATTCGTACTCGGCACCTCCACCAATTTATACTTCATACCAAACTACCACCTACTTCACATTTGTGAATAGTTTTTTTCCACTTTTCAATCAGCAATTCACGATCATAACATTCAGAATCATCTATATCAGCTGTTTAATAGTAGTCACTCGCTATGGGGAAGTCAATAGAATTTTCAATCATTACTTTATTAAAATTATCAAATTTGACGAGTGTGGAGTAAAGAAGGGTTGCAGATCAATGAGGTAGTAAATTTGGATCAATTCATGAAGAAGTGTACCACGAAGTATACCAAATATGTAATTATTCGGGTGAGTATTCAACCTTATAGTCACACATATGAAGCAAAAGTAACAATCAAAACTCGATCTCAACTGAATCAATCCCGATTTCGAAAATATTCCATTCCACACGGATTAGGTTTCAATAATAAATTATAACAACTATATTTCCCCATCCCCCATGGAATACTTCCCCCATTATCAACATAAACTATTTACTAGACTCACTGTCCCCCTGAATAAGGGCAAGAATGACGGAGTATAATTGTTCGAAAGAGGAAGGCCTACCACATGCACGGGCATTCTTATCACCTCAGAGTAATTATTTGATTATCTAACTCATCTAAGAATCAGTGTATATATAAAACTGATGAAAAATGTAATGAACAATCTATAAGTTATATTAGTCCAAAGGCATGTTCATCTTATTGATCTTCATTCAATCCCACTTGGAAACCTTTTCATGTTCTTCTCAATTCTTAGCCCATCTTTCGTTTTCCGTTTGATATTTTTCATTCAGTCATGCTAGAGAAAACGTCCAAGTCACCTTCTAGCCTCACACAGTCGTAACGACGCTACCCACACGAGTATCATGCGCGTCTCATAGGTGGGGGGAGGGGGGTGGGGCGGAGGGGCGTGAGATGAAACATACGAAATGTGTGTAAGAACAGTAAAGTCTCCAGCTGATGAATTAAGGTGTAATTAAGCTTACATGACATTTTACGAGTCTCCGCATGCAGGTATAGCAAGGAAAGTTCGCCATGGTTACAGTCCCAGCACGTGTTGGTGACGGGGAGGTATTGGGGTGAGGTGGGAAAGGGTGGAAAGTACAGTGGCGTCGACGTCGAATAGTGTTCGAAGGACACCACAATCCTGCAACTAGATTTCAATCAGAAATGGCGACATTTATTCCCCTTATTTTAGAGAAATCTAGAAATTGTCATCCCAATTTCAGAAATTGGATTCAACTTTTATGATCTACTGCAGAGATTATGAGTCATCAATTAGTAATTGCATATTAGGTATGAGAATATTAATGAGAAAAACTCACTCAGAGTTCGAGTCAGACAAAAAAAAAACGAGTCCTGGGCAACAAATACGTGAATTTTAATTTTTGTAATTGAGATTATTTCCGGTTTTCTCTGGGATCATGGAAATAAATATCGTAATTATTTGTTGAAATCTGATTTCAGGGTTGTAATGACCTTTAATCTTACTGCATACATTATCATAAGATACATATTCATCTGCAAAATGGCTATTTGTCGAACTAGAAATGCTTGTATCTAAGAAATATGAAGGCGCGAACGACCCACGCGTTAGTGGTACGAGATGTACAAGGAACCTTCTTTTTCGGTGGATACAATTACCAAGAACAATAACATCCGTGTAGACATGTGTAATGGACAAGTAGTCCAAAAATCCGATGAATAGAGGCTATCATTCATTTAAACCAATACAATAACTTTTTAATATGGCACAAGACTCACGCTGTTCACAAACCAAAAATGATTTCTTCAGAGTTCAGATGCTTTCTCCATATTTCACAAAGAAGGCGTCGAGTTGGTTTCAAAATCAGGCCATCATCAACATTCGTGACGTCATATGTTACGATGAGTTCAGGTATCGTTTAGTTTATCGCGACTCATTCACAGGCATTATAAGATAATGTAAGCTACAACAAAATCGCACAATCCTCTGGTCCTTGGTAAGCATTCTAGTTTCAGTCAATTTCAATGAAATGTATCCCGTGGTGTGCCATACGCGCGAATTCCGTTTCGATGTCAATTGTTACACCATCTTTCAAAGTTTTAGATGGCTCATTTTCGATTTGGCAGCCTTCTTTCAAGTTAGGTGATCATGAAGGAAAACATAACACTGAAATTTGCCGCTCCAGGTAGATGGAGGAACCATTCCTTCAACGATCTCTGATGAAAACAACACTTCTTTAATTCGTATACTTTGAAAAAAAATTATAAATCATGTGCACAATGGGTATGTCAATACGTTATACAGTTGTGACGTAGATTACTTCCAGCCGTCTCACAAACTTGTGTTGATAGCAATCAAGCACGAAGAATTGGAGAGAGTTCCCAATTCTTGATAAATTATTATTAATTCCAAGCATCAATTGAAAATGTAATATTTTCTCTACAAAACACATTGAACAAATTGAACAAGTAACGGTAGATTTTTGTGTTATGATTCAGATCTGTCATTAGTTGAAGTATTCTACTGCTACATGGATTATTGTTTGATTATTGTTTGTTTAACGACCTCACCAACAGCTGGTGATGATAAGTGAAAAAATGTGAACAAAACCCCATACCTCATACGAGACTCGAACTCACGACCAACGATGACTTCAGTTTCTGAAGCAGTGTCTTAACTGACAACGGAGAGAGACCTGTTACATGGAGAAATATGAACTGCATGGGATTCAATCTACGCCACTGGAGGTTGTAATGCAGATGGGGAGTGAAGGTAACGGAGGTGATGGAGTCGTAGGTGTAGGTGTGGAGATGTGGGGAGGAGGGGGTAGTAATGGAACCGCACGCTTTTCGTCGCTAAAATGACGTCAGACTAATCTCTGACACTTGCTGCCGTGTGAATTGTCGGAAGGTTCGAGACCGATGATCGTCGCATAGCAACAGATGGCTCGAAACCCTCGTTCAAACCTGCGACTCATGCGTGACAACACGACGTGTTATCGTGATGCATAACTAGAGTGAGAGCGTCATTAATCTAGATTAGAATGTTGTACAGGTTTGTCTGAAATGTAACCCAAATATTCGAGTAATTTGAACAAACTTTGATGAAAATAGAACTGTATGAAAGTAGATTACTCCTTCATCAACGTTAAGTAGCTATAGCGTTACGTTAAAGAACCCTCGTTACAGATGAAGATCTGTAATTATAATAAGAATAGTGTTCAGTTCGAAAGAAACAAACAAAAAATATGTTCATAGATATGAAGAAAAATATTAAATTGTCTATTCGTAATCAGTGCTTATCAGAACAGTGGAAAAACTCGTTCGGAGAACAATTTTAATTTTCTTGTATAGCCTCAAAAAATTGATTTTACTTCATAATTTTTCAAAAATACATCTAATGGTTCATATAACAAATTCTGCTGAGAAAAATCTGAGGTAACAATGGCGACAATAAGAACTCATTACCGTACCATAATATTGCATTATTGTTGAAACATAAGAAACAAGACCCAACTTACCATAAACTTTTGTTCAAACAATTAGAATACTCCCCAATGTCACCACTATTGTCCGAGTAATTGAAAAACTACAAGGATTTGAGGTTATAACGTACGGTACATAAGTGTATGAGAATAGTTCTTTCACTATGAAAGCTGCAAAGTTTCATACACCACCTCAATTCCTCAAATAAGTTTCTTTCACACTTTGAACATTTTCTCTCTTCTATTCAACATCCAACCATTTATCGTCTATGACTTTTCTACCAGAGCACTCCCACTAAACAATATTCAGTTCTCTCAATCTAATCCCAACCTCCTTTGTAGAGTGATCCTCTCTCTTTCTCTCTCTCTCTCTCTCTCTCTCTCTCTCTCTCTCTCTCTCTCTCTCTCTCTCTCTCTCTCTCTCTCCGTATCTCCATCTCTCTCGCTCTCGACCTCTTTTATATAGTGGTAGTACTTGACCTCTAGAAGGCAGTGTCTGACCGACGATGACGTCATAGGGAGAAAGAGGGAACTTGAGAATGACCAAAGACGAGACATGAGCACCTCTTATGAAACCCTTTCATGTCTTGGAGAGGACAACCCTTTGATCACGTGACGAAAGATAATCGAAACACCGGTGGTGAGATGACGTGGAAGTTCCGAGTGATATTCGTTGCATGCGTATATAAATATTGACGGTTGGTTCGAAGATGCGAAGAGGGTTAGGTGCTTTGGGAATGTTTCAACTGAATATTTATGTAAGGTTTTAACATATACAAGCTAGGTTGTCGGTTTTGATAGGATGTTGGAAGTTGATACCAGCTACAAAGTAATTAACATCATAACTATAGATATATGTTCACTATTTGGGTAATGATGGTTATTTAGCTTTATTTACCAAATCTGTACATCGGCACAACATTGTGCGAACAAATAGATGCTTGAAATTGGTTTTACTCTGTTTAATTTCTGGATGGTTGAGTACAAGAGTTCGATATTATTAGTTTGAAATTTAAGCGTGAATATGCTCACGCATCTCAATCATGTGAATCCATCATTTATCAGGCTATTTAATTTTGTTATTACGTAAACTATGAATATCTTCAACATGTTCCGAACTCGCCGATGAAATATTTGTATGAAATGATAGTTTTCTGCAATAATTTCCACAGATATTCTCCATCTAGATTCATATTATTTTCTTGATTCACGTCTCCTTTTTACGGTTTTGTTCTTGGAGATGAACTTTTGAAAATTGGGAGATATTGTTTTATTCGTCACCATGGTTCTGCTGAATCGAATACATTTTCATATGTCTAAAGACAAACAAATAGTCGACCAATTTCCTCCAAAATGCGAATTTGATGATTTTGATACACATCACATAGAAGCAATGACTAAAATGATATTTGAATTAAAGAGAAAGGAATGACAAATTTTAAAATTTGAGAATGAGTATTTGTGATGATAGTCGAATATCACACGGAATATTCGCATATACATATTCCAACTGTTTTTATTTTTAACAAATTGTTGTTAAAAATTCCTTGACGTGAACAACCATTAGGAATTCACATTTTCATGTGGGTTAAACCCAAGAGACCATCGAACATGGCGACCCTCTACGTATCTTGGATTCCCTTACCCCTTCTTCTCCCCTACACACATATATAACAAACACCCCCTCGCAGTACTACTTTGTTATCTTTGAAGATCACAAGAGTGGGCCACGGCCTCCTTTGTTCCCTCACGACGTAGTTGTCACAGTCTTAGCATAGCAACGGACCTTGGGTTACAGCCACATCAAAACAGTGTTATGGGCACGATGGGAAAGATTGTGTAAGATCGCAAAACATCAAAAAGTAAATAAATCTTGGTCTATTTCTTGGAACTTGCTGTTAAAACTTGCAATTTCAAAGAGGATAAAGTGAAGATAAAAGTTTTCAGACTGATACAAATATTGTTGAACATTGAATATACAAAAATCATTGAGGACAAAAGCAAAATCATTACTTAAAAAAATAGTAGCCATTTGTATACTTCATAGTATATATGCTCATTCTTTTAGACTCGTTCAATAACGGTCGGACATTTGTTTTATATTCGTATCCGCAAAATACAGAGGTATACCAACTGGATAGTTATATAAAAATTTTGGTAATTACTTCACTGCAACTGCAATTATTCAAAGCTCCACAAAGATGTTCAGTTATACTGTTCTCATCTCAAGCCTCGTCTTGTGAAATCATTATTCTCTGAAATATCCCAGCTGCACAAACGAATAAAATGATGATAGTTGTGTTTGTAATGTTGGTATATAGCACCTTATTTCGTGATTACAAATATGGGCCTACGTCACGAATCATCAAACTGGGGATGGCGATCTTTGATGGCGATCCTCATTGAGTGGACTACAAAACTCCTACCATCTACCAATTTTTCAATTATTGTTATTTTGAGAGCTGAAATGGTAATGTTACTATGAAAAATTAATAATTGCGCAAACTTCAGCAATTTTGAAGAGAAACTGACTCAAGCTGTAACATTGTTGTGCTATTTCGAATTGAGATTGCCTTTCTAAATCATGAATTCCCACATGAAACATCATTAAACTTCGAAATAGCACGGTTTCACAGATATGAGGGTGATTTTTGTGTCTTTCATGATCATGTAGACAACTTTCTGTTATGTGTACACGGCAAAAATATAAACACAAATAGATGAAATGCATATCGATTGACTGTAAACAAAGGTTACATGAACTCGTTCCAAACTGATAAGAATGCAATAAAAATACCAAGCTACTCATCAATGATGGATATTATGAAACCAACAGAATGGAAATGAAGATTATATTCTACTTGACTGACTATATTTCATTGAGTTGACCTTTACTACGTGTAGGAGGGACAGTGCAGAACGTCACAGTGAAATATTTCAGAAAGAATGTCGTGATTATCCCTACAAACTGTCTGTATATGGGCGCTGTGAACTAGTCAAACGTTTCAATTTTATTGTGAACACTGTCGCTTCGATCCTCTTTTGATGAGACGTGGCTCATTCAACAGAGCTTGATTTTGTTTTACAAATTCATGAAAAAACAGGAACATTTCCACGCGTGTACCGATATTTTATCACAGAACAATATGTTACGCACATAATAATGATCCAGTATATTTAATATATATATATATATATATATATATATATATATATATATATATATATATATATATATGTAAATATATATATATATATATATATATATATATATATATATATATATATATATATGTATATACATACATATCTCTCTCTTTCTCTCTCTCTCTCTCTCTCTCTCTCTCTCTCTCTCTCTCTATATATATATATATATATATATATATATATATATATATATATATATATATATATATATATATATGTATATATATATATATATATATATATATATATATATATATATATATATATATATATATATATATATATATGTATATATATATGTATACATATATATATATATATATATATATATATATATATATATATATATATATATATATGATTTCAATAGCTTCCTGGTTGACCACCAGTAGGTTATTATAATTAATTATTTTTAAAACTGTTTAAAAATTGCGACCTCCCCCGGGACTTGAACCCGGATCTCCAGATTGCCGGTCTGACCGCAATCTGGAGATCCGGGTTCAAGTCCCGGGGGAGGTCGCAATTTTTAAACAGTTTTAAAAATAATTAATTATATATATATATATATATATATATAAATATTTATATATATATATATATTTATATATATATATATATATATATATATATATATATATATATATATATATATATATATATATATATATATATATATATATATATATATATATATATACTTGCTGCTTATCACGAGAGACAATAAAATGAAATCAAGTGGGATATAATTATCCTGATGTTTATCTGGTTAGCTATTCATCCAGCACTGAGTAAATACTTCATGCGGCATAGAAGTCATTTCTCAAAAAACGTTGCTTCAGACAACCAGGCCGAGATAGCAGAGAAACAACTGATGTAAATAGAGTGTACGAGCAGCAGAGTAGTTAGGGCAAGGAGAAGGAGGAGAGTAGTAGCATGAAATAGTAGAGGCATTGAGAGAGAATACGGGAGAAAGGAAATTTGAATACATATATATATATATATATATATATATATATATATATATATATATATATATATATATATATATATATATATATATATATATATATATATATATATATATATATATATATATATATATATATATATATATATTGGGAGAAACAGTATGAGGTACGGAGAGACAGAGAATGAATATGAGACAGAGAGAGGAAGAAAGAGAGGTATAATGAAACAGAGAATAATATTATAGGGCGTATGATATAAAGGCGAAGAGAGAGAGAGAGAGAGAGGAAGCGGGAGAGAAAGTGGTGTATATGTCACTGAATAAGCAATGAAGGCAGATGAAAAGAAATTTGAACGCGTCTCAGTTTTTATTCTGCCCCGGAAAGATGGAAGACTATAAACTAAACGAAGTCAAAGATATTGTTTCTGGTATGAATGTTCGATTCGATACTCCGTATCGTCATCAATATCATCAGAGAGAAAAAAAACTTATTGACGCTCACTTCATATTCCTCTCGATGATAAGTAGGCGGGTTATATACTTATATTCATGGAAGAAGACGATCGAAATATGAATATCAATATTAAATTTTGATAGTTGATGAGCGTAGCGAAGTCTCCATCCCACTCTTATAGGGCTTTGTCTGTGTTTTTTTTTTTTTTTTTTTTGTAAGCACTCCACAGGTCGCAAGGGTCGATTGACCAACATGAAACTTTTTTTTTACACGCAAACTCATCCAACTCAGAACTGTATAGTTTTTGGGATGAATCGGTCGGACCGATTTTGAGAATCATCATCTCAAAGTTTCTAAAAACCCCATAAGATTTGGCTGGGCAGAAAATGTTGAAAAATAAAATCTCTCCAAATGGAATGAAATTCTCTCTAAATGTGTATACATAGATTTTACACATTATTACGATTTTTTAAGCAATTCTGATCAGTCGTTTTGAAGAAAAAAAATAAAATGACTGATAATATTCATAAAATATGTCATAAAAATTGTGACAGAATTAAGTTGTCGAGATTCACTGCTTTCTAGATTCAAGAGTTGACCAACAATGAAGTATTTTTTATATGCGTCAAGGTGTGTAGAACACCAGAGTCAATGAAGTGGCAAGAGTAGAACTACTTTAACGACTTTAATAGCTTATTCAGATATCAAGGTGTGTAGAATACCAGAGTCGATAAAGTAGCAAGGGTAGAACTACTTTAAGGACTTTTATACCTTATTGAGATATCTCGCTCATCTTACAACGCATATTTCGCGTTTGACTAGTGGTAGTACTTCGAGAAAATACGAATAGTCAACCGATCTTCAGCACGTCTCAAAAAACTTTGAGCATTGCAAACTGAAGTTAGTTTTACCGGAAGATATTAACCAAAATACAGGAAATTCCGCAATGTTCTAATTGAGAAACAGCTCTCTCCTGTCGTGGATACAAGTATATATATATATAGAGTATATGCAACCACACACTCGGTCGATATATCTTCTAACCAAACCTTGTCGAAAATGGATCAAATTCACCAAATATACATAGTAATTAGGTGGTGAAGAATAAGAGCGTGTTATTAAGAGAATTTTGATAATGAATCCATGGATTATATTACCTTACCGAGATACGTTACTCGTGCAGCCGATAGCGACATATGCTCGTTCCAATCTCGAACATTATGGACATTCACAAATAGAATCTCAGCTAGGCATTCTATATTATCATCAATATGTGTCGAATATGGCGGAAACTTTCCAGTTTGCGAAGCGGTGTGAAGCTACTGCATAAATATTTACGCCTTCCTAACGTTGATCCTACGTCCTAACGTATCTCGGTGATGATATATATATATCTATGATCAATCAGAGAAAACAACTCTGTAATATTGTGATAATTGACACGAACAAAGTGTGGGAAATGTGTAATTTCTCGATAATAGGCTGAGAAACGAAGGTTTCATTATTATTGGTGGTGGTGCCGTGTCGGAACTGACATTCTTCGCAAATAACTTTGGTCTCTGATGAAAGTCCATGGTAGAGATAGCACAACAATGAGAAATAAACATCAATGAGACATTATTATTACCTTGGAATGATGAGAACGCAAGTACTTTTTGATTGACTATGAAATAATCAACTTGGTAATATACATTTGATATCACATCACCTGTCTTCGACATCACCAATCAACCTCTATTCACGAAAGAAGAAAGTCTTAGGCCAGAATAACAAACATAAACATATCACCATTATTTTGTCTGGTTGAGGTATTTTGAGTGTTGATTATTTTTGGGGGGAACGATTCATAATGGAAATACCACTACATACCACTACATATTTCAAAAGTCGCCCTCGGTAGCTCAGTGGGCTGAGGACCTCTTCAGAAACTGAAGTAGGTTCGAGTCCCACATAATGCATGAGTTTTTATAGACGTTATTTCACTCATAACTTGATCACTTCATATTACATATGATCTGCATAATCACATAAATATACATATCATATACATATACACATATATGTATAAACATACATATCATATTCATAATCATCTGCTCATTCGTACCCCCGTATAACCTAGCTGTTGGTGGGGTCGTTGAGCAAACAATAATCTATTATATTTCAAAAGCGTCATATTTCAAATGCTCACTGCAATTGGCAGACAGTTCACAATAATTAGTTGTTTCACGAACTCAAGCTCTCACGAATACAACTATATTGAAACTGAAAGCATACAAAATAATGGATTCATTTTTTTCTTCGTATGTTTGATAATGAACAGGCTGGTACTGTACATCAATATATGTATATGTTCAAGACAATTCACACTAATTTATATCATCAATATCTAAATTCTCATTATTCGTCTTCAACAATACGTAAAACCATGACATGTCAGATGGTATTGTTGATGTGGTGATACTGCATTCTTGACTATCGAGTAAGCAACTACGTGTCTAAGTAGTAAAGTAGTTCCAAATGCAGTCTCCGAAAGATGGAGTGATTTCCCAAGAGGGGAACTACTCTTTGATACGCGGATGTATACGTACGTGATGTGTCACATACCCCTTGAGTGTTTGCTCGTATACAATAAATATGTGACAATTGTCGAGAATGGGAAAAGGGGGCGAGAATGATGTTATAAATTTCTGAGGAAATCGGTCAACAAGAGAGAAGTGTGTGAAAAGGTTACTTCTTGAATGACGCAACAATAGATCTCTGATATTATGAACTTTCTTAATATGGTCCAGTATAAAACATCAGTGCTCAACTTACAAGAAAATCGTATTACGAGACTTTTTGACTAATACATTAGATATGAAAATGAAAGGGCTTGAAGTATTATGTCGATAGTAACATTGAATTGATATATTTTCATGTTTGAATGGAACTGAATGAAAACATAAGTTACGAAATGGAATAAACAATATTCTCATCATATCTATCAAATTTCTTGAGGTGGCTACAATGATGTTCATATATTATATAAACGTGAGGAAGTTAGGGGAAGTTTTAATTTCACAGCTTTGTGATCGCCCTAGTTATGTTGTGGACATTTGAACATTTTTTAAAATAACATGAATTGTGTGTCAAGATAGAAAAATGCATTAATGTAATCATGGTGATACTGGTTGGAATTTTTGAAGAGAAAAACTCTAGAAATTCAGGAATGTCCATATTCACAAGAGGTAGTAAATACGTGATTGTTCATTTCTCTACATCTTGGACGAATCATAATTATTTTTGAAATATTTTTGAGAACTCATCTCTTTATCAATGGTTGTTTTCATCTAGAATATCATCTCTTTGAAATAACAATGAGACATTGAGGATAACAAAGTTGGTTTCAGAAAATAATATCAATTTTTATTCTTGGTTATTCATAATATTCGCTCAATATTTCGGTTAATGTTAATTATGACATGTCCCTAATCAGTTCTAAATACTTGGTGGATCAAATGATAACTCATAATGTATGGGTCTATGATGATTTGTGTAGTAATTTTTTTAACGTGAAAAAACATGACAAAAAAAAAACGAAACAGGAAAGAAAAGAAAAAGAAAATAACCTTTTCGCATTTCGTGGAAATAGGTCACGGTTGGATATTGAAACATACGAAATCATGAGATAGGAAGTGTATTATTTGCATAACTAATATCTACAAAGATAACACTGTATCCGGGAATAATTTGAAGTACTCTTTTTACTCTGCTCTCGACGTCGGTAACAAAGGAATAGAGACGTTTGCTTTGGTTAATTATTACTATACACAGAAACAAGACGTGAAACATACACTTAATTGGAACAACTCTTGAATTGCATCTCTTGATGTTTTGTTTTCGGTCAGTACCGCGGTATATATGTTGGTGCATGTATAATGCATTTTTTTTATTATCAACATCAAAAACGTTACAAAAAAAATTGATTCCCAATTAAAGTTATAAGGATTGGACGGAACATCACGACGGCAGTCCTACCAACTCAAAGGAATTGAATATATATGTGTATTGTAACTCAATTGAAAAAGTTCAATTGTAAGGTTATAGATTCAAGGATATTGAGTGATCCAATCATTCGTTTTGAAGAGAAGAAATTTCTGATCAGCATCTATTTTTCATTCAAATACTGTTTTCAAATACTAGGTAAAAATGTTTGAATAAAACCACGAAAATGACTGATTGTACAGGTATTATTGAATTCTATTCTCTAGTGGACTATTGATTCCAGTCAGAATTGAACCCAATTTTCATTTATGTCTCGATTATGTATCAATTATTGTCGAGTTGATGATGACACACGATTTTGTTTCAAACCATTACACTATCACCATTAACGTACGGAACCTTCATCTTCCTCAGAGAAACAAACATAGTTGAATGAAATGTTTTGTCACCCACATTCTCATGATTTGTACAAAAACACCTCAAATACACGAAACACATCAACGTTTCTTACAAAAACAATACACATACCAATCTAGTCATCTTGTCTCCACGTAGTAACAAAGACATTATTCGCCCAATAAAATTAAATCGGTGACAATTTCCAGAAGCATTCCGCATCCTGTTCAAAGCATTAGTTTTTACTATCTAAACTTAAATGTAGAGACACAGAGTTCAACACGTATACCAAGTGTTAACGGACCGAAACTCTAGCACGTTATCGGTAATGAATGGTGAAGATACCCGATCGAGACCATCAACATTGCTCTATTAACACGATTCGGAAACGATCTGTATTATATATTTCTTGTTGCTCTTGGGTGAGACTGACGTCAGAAATGATGGAATAAATTAGAATTTCCTTGTACTGAATCAGGTGAGACTATTATACTCCAGTAAATCTAGGCCAAAAAGGGCCGTAACCTCGAACAAATTGTAACAGAAAATTTTATCGTCGAATTTTGATAACCTCAAAATTTTCAACTGAATTCAAAAAAGTTTGCTCAAATCGGAGCCGCCATTATTTTTCAAATCGAATTTTCATGAAAATAATATTCAATTTTTATTGGCCGTCGTTAGTGAACCACATTCCCACATTTCATTGTAAAATCACGACAAAAATGTTTCACATATCACCAGAATAAATTAGAATATTCGGACAAGAAATTGTTATGATTTCGTGATTAAATTTAAATCAATACCAAATTTCATTAATCAGATCTAGTGAACAGGGTTCAAAAGTAAAAAATGTAAACTCGACGAAATCTCATTCAGATAATTATACGTAATTGCTTCATGTGAAGTTTTCCTCAAATTGAGGCTTCCATATTCGTTTTTCATGAAATGATGAGATTGACCAAAAATTTAGGCCCAAAGACATGTTTTTAATTGTGCTCAACGACCCCACAAACAGTTGGGTTATATAAAGTACGAATTACAATTGATATCTGAAGTGATGATGGAAAAGAGTAATGCTAACATGATCTGCCACCGCTACCTTCCCACTATCCTTTCCATCACCTAAGAACCTTCAACTCATCATACTGATATCTCAATAATCAATAATTCCAAGCTCATAGATCTCAGTTATATATAAGCAACCTCCATTTGTTCCCGGCTTATAAAAAGTTTACAGGATAATAATCAATATAAAATACAATAGTTGACAGTGAGACGTCAAATCAATATAGATATGAAAGATGTTTACAAAATCACATGCCCACAACGAGACTCGAACAGGCACCCATGTGGCTTCAGGTTCAGTTCTTGAAATATATCATATATTTATACTACAGCCTGATGAATCAATATCAATACAATTGGTTACATAGGCATACAATTAATTAGAACTCTGGGTAGTTAACCAGTGGATTATCTTGTTGATTCTATTCATAACTATGGTAATAAACCAATCAGCAGGACTTGAATTGCCTATTGTGATTTTGGCCTTCAGGATAATTTGATTTTCTCCCTCATTGTGTTACGGATACAGACATCTATCTAACAATATCAAAACAGAGAACCTCTAACAATGAACAAACGAGAATTTGTAATGGAACCGGCACCTCCACCAAATTTCTCGAGCAAATATTTCATCGGTGTGAGTTTCAAAAAGAAGTAGTTTACCATATCATGATATGCATGATATCAATATTATTGAAACAACCGAAACGATCTGGTCCAGTAAAATTGATGAAGTATTCCGATTTTTGAATTATTCGAACTCATTATAACATTTGTAATGAGTTCGAATAATTTAAAAATATTTGAAGAATCAAAAATAGAATGAATCAAGAATAGATATTTCATATCTTGGAGGTATCAGACCCTTCATCTATGAACTAATGTTTTCGTATAATCATGTTATGAAAGTATTATTTTAATGGAAATTACAATTTCAATTGTGAATCAAATTGGATGAAGATACTCAGAATTGGTTTGAAATCTCAAATTGAGACTTAAAATTCAATAAAAAATAGATACGACGTTATATTTTCCAACTGATTGACTACTGTATACTTCATATATAATATATACTATAGTATACTATAGTAGTATATACTATATAGTTCACTGTCTCGAACAGAACAGTGAATTCACTCATTTCAACCATATACTGAATATGGTACTCTTTAGTCTATGATTCAACCTTTTCGCAACATTATCAAAGTGCGTAATTTATAATAGAAAATGTAAACAGATCGAAGATACGTTAGCGTTATGCCCTAAATATCGGCAAGCCTCCGGGCATAATTCAACTTGAGAAACTAGTCCAGTATAACTACCGGTTAAGTTATAAGAGAGAGACGAAGACGTCGACAGAGGATCGCTAAGTTTCTTACTCGATCGCCCAAAGGCATCGCCCATCGAGAGACAGAGAGAGATAGAGAGACAGAGAGAGAGAGACGGAGAAAGAGAGACGGAGAAAGAGAGACATACGGACAAGGTCCCTTGACTTCAAAGTGTTCTACATTAGTTCCGTACGACTGCCGACAGAATGTGCTAGCTCTGACGAATGTCTGTTGATTTAATGCCGTTTCAGTAATCGAATATTCGCGCTGCCGTTTGAGTTTCCAAATGGTGAGTGGGACAAGGATGGGGATATGTTTAACATTCATTGGTCTCGAAAGAGTCGCAGGGGGCATCCAAGTCGATCAACCGACAAAATGTACGAATAACCACTTGAATACGTAAACATCGGTATGTTTCTCCTATCCCGTCGGTTATTTCCGTGAAGAAGCGGAGGAATGTGAGGCATTCTGGAATCTGGAGCAGGGAAGATTGATCTATGCCTCAATTCGAGAGTGTTGACACGTTGAGACTATAGAGCTATCGTGTTAGTGGTTGGTAGATGGTCGTCCGGAAACCATACCTCAAATACATTGAGGTAAATGAACATACCGATGTATGATTGTGCAATAGTCTGTGAAGGTGTCGATTGAGAAGTACTAATCGTTGTGCTACTGAATCGGGGTGTGCTTAATTCAAGAATTCCAATCGTGATGACATACAAACACGTTTCTGGTTCATGACTATATTGTATTTACGAGAGAAGAAGATCCTCGATACATTGAATCATGAATATGTCGAATTATATACTGGCGTTCCAATTTTAAATATTCGAAGCTTTTTTAATCTGCAATTGCGTTTATCCAGGGTAATATCCAAGAAACGTACTTGCGAGTTTTTATAGTGAACATCGTCCTGAAAATTAATAATACCTTGAATATACTACAGCTGTAAAAATAGAGCGGTGATATTAGTGTTTGTGTTTTGGTCTTCGCATCCGTATTCAACTCTACTAGCTAGGGGTGTTATGGTATATTGTAGTAATTCATATCATGTTAATTGAGTATCTTAATTATGAACTTATGACCTATCATGAATGTGAAACATGTCAGACATAGAACGATCATGGTTTATGGAGTTCAACGGTGATGATCAACGGTATAACTAACCTTTAGTCTATCCTTGAGAGGCTACTGGAAAGAGATTGGTCAACTTGGTGACTGTTTTTTATTGGCCATTGAAATATGTCTCGTACGGACGCTATTTTTTGTCCAGAATTCAGATCGGATGTTCGATAACGTGTGCTAGACTGCATTACATTGGTTAGGAAACAACTTCAGTTGAAAGTCCAGTCATCTTTATGACAGATTGGTGTTTGCGACCCTTTTGGCCCCAAAAATTTGGGTAACAAAATGGCGTCCTGCGCGGGAGTTGGACACTCTATTCCCCAGTATCTACCCTCTCCAGTCTATCCGATCCAAGCTCGAATTGTTCCCCAGAAGGCAATAGTACTCATTCTGATTCAATAGTAATGATTGGGATCAATGATTATTTTTGAGACATTGAAAGTTGAACAACTGTTATCTAACGGCAAGCAACGTATTGACTATGAGTAATGAAAATATATATTATTGAGTTATTGAGTGATGATAGGTTAGCCATGGTCAGTTTGAAATTACGCCGTTGGTGGTTATCATTCCACATAAGGCGACGCATTCAGAAAATATAAGCCTCCTACCTTAAACTAAATAACCTCATTTTGTCTCAGACTCAATCATACACATTTCTCTTCGGATTATCTCGTAAATTCGAGCTTTCCCGAGCATCCATGACGTCTGCTGGTATCCGGACAGGCTGATCGAGTGGACTTTCAGAATTTAAATATTATGCCGATTTAATCGGTTGGCCACTGTAAGTTCAAATTCGCGTCCTTAATGATCATCATCCGACATAAGGTGACGTGTTCAGAAAATATACGCTTTCCACCCTGGACAAGAAACCTCATTTTATCTCAGACTATACCAGTTTACTTCACTTCAATTCTATTTATAGCGCTCAGAAACTTTATAACTGGAATTATGAGCATTGAAAATGTATATAACATCACATAAAATGAACAGTCTGAAAAAGTGTAACGGAATGACCATCTCTTCGGGCTCTTAATTGCGTTCCTTTCTACTATATGCTTCCCTGGGGAACCATTTGTTGTTCTACATTCAAAATCTGCTTTTTTAACTCTCGACTAAAACTTTTCGTGACAGAGTCCCGGCTGTCCCTTATGATATGTATACAATCTTCTATCTCTACTCTAAAATAGTGACAATGCACAGTACATTCCACTCTTCTTATGTTCTATCTTACTCACAGCCATTTATGATCTGTCAAAAGTTTCGTTGAACTAATGTTTCTTAATTTGCTAGAGTAGTAGACTAACTGTCGCATAGAACGGTTGCACTAATGACAAACAATAATGATAGCACTCTATCAGGTTCAGAGGTGCGATGGACTGCTCAGCCAGACGTTGCCGAGTTCAAGTCCGGTTGCAAGCATTGTTTCTTTACATTAACCTCCTTACTCGTATCATCGATTCACCATTACCGATCGCTCATTATTCCCATATATAACCTGTTTATTGATGGGGTCGTTAACTATCAAAACAAAAGATATTAAAATTCATTTCGATTGATGAAAAGTGTGTCTATTATTATTTGAACCTATGAATAATTGCGATATTTTGGCAATCATTTGGCCACATTCCTCACGTACATCGCACATCCTTACACTCATATAACTAAGCTGTTGATGAAGTTGTTAAACTAATATTCGTTACCATCAATAGTCTTTTCTGAGATAGCTCAGAGCCACCACTTCATTAAAATGACCTACCTAAAAGTCAACTTGGGTTCAAAAGACTGAGATTTTGATTGAGTTATATTCACCGAATGAGCTTTAACTACCATAGCAACACAAGAAAATAACAAACTCACTGCCTCGTAGACTGCATTCAATTCATCACATTTCGTAGTCCACCCCATGAGCAGGGCTAAGATTTTGTGGGAATAACAATGGAAGTGTTAACTAATCATAGTCTATCATCTTGAATGAGTTTTTAGGAACGATTAGAATTCAGAGACTGAATGACAGTCGAGTAACATAACCTTGAACCATTATACATTCATTAGAGATGGATTAATTGTTTTTAAGAGTATGCAATTGTTTGATCAATTAACAGTTGTATGACAGAATTGTAATTATATGTACCCGAGCAGAAGCTTGTTCACAATTCGTTAAAGTTGATCAACGGTTAGTTAGTTAACTTCCTTAACTAGCTGATATTCTGTTTTATAATCAGTCAATGAGCCTGTGAGACTCATTAACATCCTACTGAAAAACAGGCCCTCCAATTTTCACAGTCACCGACTATACAACATTGATGAACCAACTGAGATAGCGAAAGAAATAAACTCCATTCCGAGTAGAAACATCAGACGTATAAACACAATTTGCAACGACATACTTTCAACCTCATTTCGACAGTAAAATAATATATATTTTCTCACCACTCTACTGACTAACTTGCCAGTTAGTACTTTATAATGAAGGAAGAAGTTGAGAGTCGAGTCAAAGTTTACCGGTAAACATCCACATTTTAATCAACTCTGTCCCGCGACACAAACAACCAAGTCAACAAGATTCAGAGAGAAAACTTCAAGATTGAAATAAGCTCTTAATCTTGGCCGAATATAAACATTAGAAAAGAATAATGAAAGATGTAACAAATGAAGAGTTTCGTTTGTTATTGCAGCTAAACGACCCCACCGACATGTAGATCATTTGGAGGTACGAGCTATTCGGGTGATGATGGAACGATGAAGAGATGATTGAGAATACGTTTAATAAAACCCATGCCAGCAGTTGGACTCGAAACAAAGCCGTTTGGCTTCAAATTTCAAATCAGTGATTCAAGTTTCTGAGCCAAACGGACGGCATAAAGTTTGTGTCAAGATGAAATGAAATATATAGTTTGAAGGATAATGTCAATAGAGCGTTCTTGAACAACTTGAGATAGATTTCCCAGGCGAGCGATTACAAATCAATTCAAAGTGATCTGAACTATCCGAATAAAGAACTATTTTACTGGTTCAAATCTTGTGGCTTCCATGAGTTTTTTTCCATGGAAGCTGAATCGTTTCCATGATGAGAAATGCTAACCTATAATAACATCGCTTTTCAAACACAGTATGAGAAAAAGTGGTATTCATAAGCAATTGCTGTAGATCGAAATGTAGTTTATATATATATATATATATATATATATATATATATATATATATATATATATATATATATATATATATATATTGATGATTTTATGCTGTGTTGACTTTGATGAACAATATTAAAATGATATACAGAAACCATTTCCATTACTGACTTCAAGCTTTTAGTGTCAGAAAGAGATTATTAAAATGAGTTGATTTAACTTATGCATGAATAGAATAAAGTATAAGTAGTTGGAGTTCATTAATGAAAAGGATATGAACATATAATGATATTTATAACATGGGGCATATTAGTATATAGCTTTTAAAAACAAAATTCATCCATCAGTATCAATTGTTAGAGATACACCTAACTTTGATTTCAGTGCATGTATTACATACTCGGCATGCATCACATCATCACATCGACGGATGGGTTGTTTCATTAGTTTTCTCGTACAGTTGAAAGGAAACAGTCGCGGGATCGATTTAGCGTATCATTTTGTATCATTTATTAGATTTGTGTATCAAAATTAGTATCATTTTGTTGATGATCAGTTTTCAACGGTGTAATATATGAAATTTTTGATGCGGAAAAAACACAGATATTTTTTATAACTTCAACATTCTTTGAGTGAAACCTTTTCAATATTCCATTATTTTTACATTTATGCAGAAAAAACAGATTTTCAACTATATACCTATGAGAATGTCATAATTTGTTTCACATCAATTTGAGAATATTGCGAATATCTGTGTTGCTCTCGGATTATAATTCTTATATACCCTTCAGAAGTCATTTTAAAATGGTGTTCTACAAAATCGTCTCCCATGCACACTTAACGACAGAGAGAAACCACGAGAACAATTTTCTCGACAGTATGGTCGACCATTGTGGAAATCGAACCCCGGCAGACTGACACGCTAACGACTAATCTGCCAGCCGAAGTCAAACACTGTTATTACCATATCAAAACCGCACGTGTTGGTAAACAATTGCGGTCTTATCCCTCCTTTTCCACAGAATAATGCAGCTTGGAAGTAAAGCTTGAAACTCAGCTTAGAACTCAGCTTAAAACGGTCCACCTTTTGTATACAAGTGCACTGGTGCAGCTGCACTCATTGCATTATGAAGGGAAATGGAAAGAAAACAGGTTCACGTGTTTGAAGGAAATGAAAACAATTGTGCAAGGTGTTCAACCGTAGTTGAAAACTCAAAGCCTTAACTCTATGAACAAATCTACCTTGAACTTTTGTCGAGATTTTATTGTTGAGAAGAGAATATAGGTCATTTGTAATCTGTATGTCATACACATGAACGTTGACCATGATTTAAGGAGAGATATATCAAGAATATAAACATTGGAAAATCTGAGCTAGTAACTACAAGATAATATATTTGGTATTTCCATGAGATAAATAATGTCAGTATGAGAAAAGACTTCAGATTAATGGTACTATCACAAAATAGTAGTGAATATTGGACCAAACGAAAAGGTTCTTTTCTACCCATCTGGATCGAACAACTTTATATATTATAAAGGATTTGAAAAATATCAGAAGAGAACAAAAAAAGTATTTTAATTTTTGTTCTAGCTCTAAATAATGACGATTTCACGATTTCGAATGGGACATTATTGAAAAAAATACAGGAGAAACGAACTATAACGTTTGATGACAATCAATACTCATGAAAGTAACCATCGTGATACCATTGTACTCTATAATATAGGCAGTGAAATCTTCAAAAATTAATCAAACTTTTACTGGTAGTAGAAAAATTATAACATCACTTGTGTTCTGTCTCGGAATTATTGATATTTGATTGTTCAGTTCCTTCCATTGATTTGTTACTTTTTTTGAGTGAATTTTCATCGATGGCTTAACCTAAATTTCTTCACCTCAACTTCATCATTGTATGCATTTATTTTTAATTCGGTGAGTGTTGGCGCTCAAACCCGGCTGTCTCCTCTAACGGTCATAAATATCACCCGCCAACAGTCACTCCACCTTGAACTTTTGACCAGTTCTCCTCAGAATGGAGGCAACATAATATACATTTAATATCCTGATTGTTGCATACTCCTCTTGTACATAAACGCGTATAGAGACACAAAGTTTAAAGAGGTTTAAAGAGCATTTAGATGTTCAATTAATTATTTAAAGCTCGTACTTCCGTAGTTCACAAAGCCACGTACTATAGCATTTGCGAAGCTCTTAGAACAAAGATCTTGGAAAATAAGAAACATAGTACTAGTTGGTTAGACGGAAGAAGGAATCATGCTAAGTAGTTTGACGGAGTTATAGTTTCATCTTGTTTGAAATGCAATTTAAAAGCCATTATGAATTTAATTGGAATGAAAGATGATGTAATAAGGAACGTGAATATCGTCCTAGGATGATAATATTGATTTTAATTTGCATCGATAGTCCAAAATATAGAGTATGAAGACGCCTGAGTCAATTAAGTAATATCGAGGACCATAATTTCGTTTATCCTTAAATTCATCAAACAGGAAGGCTATAATAATCCAATTATTATAAAAGGTGTGAATATTATACTGGATGCATTTTCAATCTGAATTGTATGATGATTTCAGGCGCATTGATTAATTATTGCACACAATTTAGAGGCTCAGAAGTGAGCGTTGACATTGAAAGCTGAGGGATTTTGAGTCTAGAATTATCAACATGGTAATGGCCAGTTCACACGAGGCTTGGCGATGCCACCGTTGGAAGGCTGTGGTTCCAATGCCAGGTTTCAGAACCAAGCACTAAAAGTTTCCAGCCCGCCAATGTCAATGTTGTGTTAATTCACACGGCAGCATTGGAATGCTAACATTCCAACGGTGGCACTGCAATGCCTCGTGTGAACTGACCATGACATATTGAATTTTAGTTTAGAATTGTTCTCACCTAGGTAATAATTATATTGGTTCTCACTTAAATCCAGAATTGATAAGTCCACTTACTCTCATTTGATAGTGAGCTTTAACAACATCCGGGTAAACATAGTGATTTCAACATTCTACTGTCAGTTGGACCCAATCTTAAGATGGTAATTCACATGTTATATCACAATAGATTTGTTTTACCAAACTTTTTTCCCAACTTTGGTTTACTTGATTAACAGAACAATTTTGTGTGTCTTCTTTTGCACGCTTGCACCTTGATTTAATGCATGATTACAAAAACGCATGCGTCATGCTGGACTCGAACTCACGCCCGACTCGACTTCAGTTTCCAGTACAGTGCTTAAACTCACTAACCCAAAAGGTTGACCACATATATTCATTATATAATAGGTAGAACAATTCCATAAACACGGATTACCAATATATCCATATACCATATCTATGACAATATTTTTCGAAAGTTTAGATGACTTGGGCAATAATAAGTCAGTCTTGACCACGGAAAAAAGAAAATTATAAGAGTAAATATCTGTTCCATTTTCACAATGAGGACTATCGTCATGTAATTCACCGTATTATTCGTACATCATTGACGAATCAAGTTACTTGTTCAAGACTGAACATGAGAACTCTTCATCTGTCTTCTCATATTGTATACGAATATTTTTTTTCACCATTTTTGATCGTATTCATCTCGATTTTAATAAACTAGGAATTGATATATGATTACTTTTCTTGAATACTCTCAATTATACGGTCTGAATACGATATTACATATTGGAACTATTGGATTTGAAAGCTGATTGGATCATTAAATTCTGAAGTTTTACTGATGAAAATGAACTATTTTAGAAGTATATTTTCAATTGTCAAAATGGAAATGATAGATGATCACTAAAAACAAAGAAGAGAGATAAAAGTGCTTGTTGTTTGCAATTTCACACAACTATGAAAGTAAGTCATTATGGTGATTGTCATGATGGAAATACATATTTTGAAATTATATCAAAAATACCAACACGAGAACTCATTGCAACTTTTAGACATTCACTTTTTTCGGACGTTCAAGCAATAATTGTGACCGCAAAAAACAACTACACAAAGACAAAAGTTTTAGTGGAGAGATACTAAACTTTTTAACGTCATAAGTGACACTCCTTATCAAATATGATGAGAAAACATGGAGAAGATCGAGAAACGACATTTCGAAAAGAACATCTTGCTTTCATCAGGTGAACGAAAAAAACATGAAAAAATGAGAAAAAAGTGTTCATGACACAAATAAAGTCAAATAGATCTGTTCCACACTTTACTATACCTCGTGAACAACGCTTTAATTTTTTTCATATTGGGTTTTAACGACGCACTGTAATGATGACTGAGATCTATTGGTGTCGTATGAATGATTAATGAGATGATGGGATGATGAGATGAAGGTTTTATAGGTAATGGGAAGGATGGTGGGAAGGAAGCGGTCGTGGCCTATATTGTGGGAACCATCCCGGCAATAGCGTAGACTAGAGAGAAACCACGAAAAAACCCTGTAAAGATGGACGGTAGCGGGGATCGAACCGGGTCCGACCCCCCGGACCCACGGGTAGCGGGGGGCACTACCTCCCGGGTCACGTAGAGCAAGTGCGCTGACCACTCAGCTACTGTGCCGATACAACGCTTAAATCATTTCATTTTAGTGACATATTTTTTCTTCATGCTAACATACGACGGTAATCTCACCTAAATATAAGACCATTAGAGTTGACAAATCCGACATTATCTGGCGGTTAATATTTTGTTCCTATAACTGCATCCAGTAACCAAAGTTTTGCTAAATGTATCATCAATCGGACGTTTTTCAACACCAACTTTCAGGGGTCTCGAACCGCCAACACACACATAAAGAAAAGTATATGTAATGGTTTTAATCAACCGAAATGGATGTGGAATCCTCGTCTGTCATTACCCTAATTGTTTCAACTCGCTTGTCCATACAGTTGAAAAACACAGAAGCAAAATAACGAGCGCTAATGTATATATATATATATATATATATATATATATATATATATATATATATATATATATATATATATATATATATATATATATATATGTATATATATATATATATATATATATATATATATATATATATATATATATATATATAATTAATAATCGAATCTTTATGGATAATTATATATATATATATATATATATATATATATATATATATATATATATATATATATATATATATATATATATATATCGGGACTACAATGAATGAGTTGAAGGGGGTGAATAAACACTTGATACGAGTTTTAGAATAAGTACTACCAGCATTAGGGTTTGAGGAATAAGGGAACAGTCGATAGGACAGCCAACACTACGAGGTATATATATATATATATATATATATATATATATATATATATATATATATATATATATATATATATGAATATATATATATATATATATATATATATATATATATATATATATATATATATATATATATATAGTCAAGTAATGAGTATAAGTATGGTGAAACAATATAGGCTACATTACAGTATTGCTTTCGGTTCGAGATTCAGAATGCATCAGATGTTACTCAGTTGTTATCTAAGAAAAAATTGCTATAGAATAGTATGAAAATGATTAAATACATCATCGACAACGGTGACAATCATTTTATGTCAAGATTCATCATTCATTGAATTATAACCTGATAATCCAATTATAATGAACGCAAATATCGCGAATCACTAGAAATGAGATACTATAATACAATAATAACAATACAAAGGCTTGATTACAGCAGAAAATTGAGGCCAGTAGATTCAAAATTGAAATGTTTTTTGGTACAGTCGAATTTTTGAGAACATTCTATTTGAATGACAGTTCACTTTCCATACAGTGATTCTCAGGACATACGATTGACCCAATATGGAGTTGAATCGATCCCATTGACCCCGTGCTCAAATTCTAGACCCCTGATAATGGAATAATAATTAACAATGAAGCAATTAACAATATTCACTGTGGACATTTTCACAGATTAGGTATTCAAATTTCTCAAATTATTCCTATGGATATATCAGTATATCATGAGGAAATGTCATTGATCTCCTATCCACAGTACCTATGGTTAAAAACATATACCGTTCCAAGTTTAAAATTTTTCAAATGGTGATTACTTTTAGTCACAAAATCAATACGAAACCAGCCGTTAATAAAAGCTGGTCGAACGTTTTTTCCTATGGATCCTTGTATTATTATTGCTTCTAATTAGTTTTTGCAGTGATGACACGACTGAAGCGTGAGACCTGGCTCTGCTTTGAACGTCAACATTACACCGTCTAGACTCTAGACGAGAAACCAAACTTGTACTGAATCAATACAGACAATCTTTCCTCTGGATATATCTTGAGGGCATTCCTCATAGCTGAGATTCAATAATGTGGAATTAATAATACGATGCGTGAATGAGAATTGGAAGTAATTTCATTGGTCGTTTTCTACGAAATCAAGTTCGGAAATATTGAATTAATAGATTAATTTGTCATTGTTTCGATTATTCTGACTGTAATAATGTTGAGTATTTTTTACTTTGTGAATTATGACGTCTCTGCAAACTCATTTTTAATTATGAAAAAGTATTAAAATGCATTCCATAAAAAAGCATGCAATTTAAAAATGAATATCATACCATAGTCACAAATAACGAGCTTGTTAGATTAGGACAGTACGTTCAATTAGGTGAACTCTTCAACAAATCTCAGAAATATATATTGAATTTTCAAAAATGAAGCACAGTTAAATATACAAAAATATCAATTCAGCGAGAAGGATTGTAGACTTGGACATTCAAATCAATCATTGACGTCGATATCGCAAGCTTCGATAAGGCATGTAAGAATTTTCAACCGTTCAAGTGAATGAAAAGTAGATATATGTGAAAGTGGATTTAATTTCGATGTATACATAGATATACATAGAAAGTATACACACTCGCTCCATCTACATTCAAAAGGAAATATTTTTCCACATGTCATCTTTTTATTTCCATTCCGTATGAAACATCGTTTTCAATATATTCTCATACACGTATATTGACCACTGTACACTCTTGATCACATAAAATAATGTTCACCGGGATTTGAATTTGGAATAGAATCTACGACTATTGTACCCTCTAAATATGTAATAGACTATAGGTGTACTTCCTATGTATATACACTGAATTCTAGTCATGTAGATTACTAGGAAAACGCTATATGCACGTTGTTAGACGAGCGGAAAGTAATAGTATGTCGACTTCTTTGTCAAACCATTTCCCACATTCGCCAATTGGGTGACATTTAAGTTATAAATGGGTAAAAACGGCTTCGAGTGGTACCAATTTAGCACATTTCATGTTTTTTCTTCAAAATGGCTGACCCAATCAAGCTGAGAATTTCCAGAAATGTGTATCAAAATGTAATTCAACTTCACACAACATTTCATTTTTTTTGAAAATAGAAATATTTTCATTTTTATCCGACGTGTTATTCTAATGAGTATTTTTGAAATTTCTAAAATTCATAAAAAAAAGTTATCATCCGATAATGCCACAAAACTATACAGATCTGAGTTGGATGAGGAATCATGATACTAAAAAGTTTCAAGTTGATAGCTGTAGCCGTTTGACCTGTGGAGAACCGACAAAAAAACACAAAAACAAAAACAAACAAAAAAATATAAAAACGAACACCAATTTTTTTCAGTATGTCAAATTGAATCCTCGCTAAAGCTCGTCTAATACATAACATCATAAAATTCTCTTCGGGATGCATTCTAATCAAATGAGGCTTGTCGAACCAATCTACGTTTGATCGCGACTGTACGTGAACAGTAGAACCAAGCAAGAGTGCTTCGTCGAGAACCGAACTCCGGACTACCTTGTCCAGAACTAAAGACTCACATTGCCGTGAAATTGAATACATAACAATAACAAAACTACAGCAAACAAGAAGACCAGAGAACAAGAAAAGTTTTGTAAAAAAACTTCCAACTGAAACTCAGTAACCGTGTAACTGTTTTAGCCTGGATATTTTCTGGTGGAAAAGAATGCGCACAACGAATTGCGCAGGAGTCGAACGAGAATATTTGTTGCTTGACGATCCCACCAACAGTTACGTTGTATGGGGTATTTTTCAATAAATGTAATATGTGTGAAAAAAATATCCACTCAATTAACGCGGCAATAGGACTTAGAAAACAAAATACAAAATAGAAACAAAATAAACAAAACAAAATAGAAGGAAACATCACGAAAAACATTGAACGAATCAGTTATTGAACCAATGAGAAATCGTGACAGTTTGAAATAGTTTTCAGTATTCGAATAATCAAGTCTGGTACTTGAAATTAACCAAAGATATATTCATCATTTTCTGATCAGGAATCCAAGCATTCTTGACAAAATATCAAGTACTGGTTCACTTACACACCTTATGTTTGTATTATGCGGACACATTGAGATGTCCAAACGGGCACCATAAGGGCAACTTGACCACATGCTGTTCTTTCCTTCTGACAATCTTGAAAAAATATACCAACAAATTCTGACAGATTGAAGAATCAATCCTTTGTGAGTGAAGAGAGAATTCTTCTATATTTTCATTTTCGTTCTGAATATCAGTTCATTGTTTCATTTCAATCAATGTCATCAACTATCCGGTCGTAGCTTGATCGTATAATCTGAAAATATCACCTTCTAGCTCTGATAGAATGCTGAATGGTCATTATTCCACGAATGCTCATATTTATTTATTTTTTATATTGGGTTTAACGATGCACTGTACTGATGACTAAGATCTATTGGCGTCGGATGGATGATTAATGAGATGATGGGATGATGAGATGAAGGTTTTTATAGATGATGGGAGGGATAGTGGGAAGGAAGCGATCGTGGCCTACATAGTAGGAACCATCCCGGCATTAGTCTAGACTACAGAGGGAAACCACGAAAAACCCCTGTAAAGATGGACGGTAGCGGGGATCTAACCGGGTCCGAAATGCAAACTACCTCCCGGATCACATGGAGCAAGTGCGCTAACCACTCAGTTACCTGTGCCGGTTCATATTCATTTTCTCACTTTTCTTATTTTTTTATCGGTGAAATTCATCACAAGGAATTACTCAACATTGGTATTATATCCTCAAAAATCATAAATATTGTAACTACTCGCAACGTATTATAAAATCGATGAAATCTCGGTTTTTCTACAATAAATATATGAATTTTGTTTCCACCTTCCATCTTCACTTTCATTCACTTGCGAGAATAGTCGAGAATAGAACTTCTGAAATATATTGACGTGAGAAAATGATTTTTTCTCGGCGAAATTCGATAGATGACGTTAAAATTATGGTTCGAATTCATTATGATCCATGTTAGAAACGCCTTATGCCGTTTGAAATTCATTTCATGAATGAAAATGCATTGACATTCTCAATATTGAATATATATCAGAGTAAATTCCAAGAAACAATGAAAAATAAGATGGTTTGACCAAAATTCGTTGAATGAATATTGTTTCAGCGGGAAATTTTAGTGTTGTGATATCCTCCAATAAGTGAACGTTTGTTAACTTGTATAATGATGGGAGAAGGTTCCTAGCGACCGTTCCTCCTATCCCATATCACTAACACGCAGGTGGTTCGAGTCTTCATCTTTCGTGAATAAGTTAAGGCCTCCGTAGCGTATACATAACTACCGGTATATTAAGATACCTATTCTCGTAGTGTTGGCGGGTCGACACTTCCAATCGTTGGTGATGTTGTATAAGTGGGACGGTGAATTGTGACCGCCAACACTTCTGGCACAAAGTGTTTCATTTACATTTTTATTACACACTCGATGTGAGTATTCAAATGAGAAATGTATTTATTGTTTTATCAGGCATGACATCATTAATAAAAGATGTCTTTATAGTTTATATGAAACATTAAGTTGATTTATGACTATTTAAATTGGTTTTTTAAAACAAAGAGAAAATTTCCTTTCTGTGAAAAAGTGATCGACTTATGCATTCGGATTATTTTGACGCAAGAAAGGGCTCACTTTAATTTCTTCATGAACTATGACAGGTTGAATCGGAAATAGACGGAGAAGTTTAATTGTGTGCACAAGGTGAAATGTGAAATGTAAAAGTTGAAGAAAAGAGAAACTATTCTCTTCACTTCAACTTTGAATATATTATTTTTCCACGTAATGTGATAATGTGCATGCAGAATTCAAAAACGATTCACTTCCAATTGTTCTCACTTCGACAAAGTAGGCGGAAAAAACACTGAGAAAGGTGAGACTTTTCAAGAGGAATTCAATTTATAAGATGAAATTTATAATCTGAATTGATGATTATTAATCGAAATTATTTTCATTCTCGCATCATAGCGTACATTACGACCAAATGTAAATCAAGTCTCAATTTCTCTCATCTCGTTCAAACAATTCAAATTATAACAATTACGGCCAGTCACAGGACTCTCAATTGAGTAGATTGATCAGCTGTAATGAATAGTTACATCACGAAAATAAGAGTCGGTTTAACCAACTGACAATTAACTTGTTATCACCCTTGGTAATCCATTTTTAGTACCTGAACCATACTTAACTACAACTTAGTACAAACTGGTTTGAAATGAATAGCCGGAATAGTGAACTGATTGATTACGGGTCAAGTTACTGATCAATTCGCACAACTAACCTCCAATTGTATAATCACAAAAATCATAAATTATACATATTCATTGTACTGCTGAAATTATACCAGACATGCATTATTCACTTGTTCGTAAGAAAAAAATGCAATTACCTACGGTTGAATTTATTCGTTCCAGGTGCATATAGTATGCATGATGAGTGTATAATGACAAAATACACCCAACCTCAAGATAAAACAAGTACGATGAAAAAACCGGCGCCTCCACCAATACGTTTCAGAATGTTATGACAAATGGATAATCGGATCGCATTGTTGTTACACAACATTGGATTCGACACAGCCGGTAAATTATCTCATTTTTCCATACCACAAGTGATTTTATCAAACTATTTTTAAGTGATAACTCAAATTTCACAAAAGAGATTGTTGTTATTATTATCTCTTTATTGATCTCATCATTATTCATCATTACTCATCATTTGCTGGTCACAAGAAAAATACGCATCTCTTCATTACAGATTCCTTGTTGCTATCAATTTGCAGTGAGTATCAATTTTCTCATTGAAACGAGAGATGGAAATACACACAGAGCAAGGATTATTACAAAGAACAAGTATTCAATATGTTTTTCATTTAACAGTATTTTTAATATGTTAATTTATAGAACAAGGTTGGGTAGTAGAGCGATTGGAAGACCGAACCTCGCCTTTTTGATGTTTTCATTCAATCAAATGAAGAACTTAACTAACTAAATGAAAAAATTACAGAGATTCACTGGAGTGAAACACACTTCACACTGAAACCTTGAAAATTATCTCGGAAAATTCAAAACGAGAGAAACGAAAAATTAAAACCTTGTATCTATTTTTTTTTTTAAATGGACTCAATCTCATTAGCGTAATGCCCTACAGTACAGACATTCATACGGTGTCTGTTCATACGTTTGTTCACTTGTAATCGATAAGTCTACCTAGAAACAAACGAACAAAAAAAAACACTCTACTAGATGAGTATTGTAGACTCATGCATAACAGAACAGATGCCCACGCGAGTCATGCATATCATTGATCAGCCAATCAGATGATTCGTAACGAAACGTACGTCCCAATCACAGATCACCTTTTACAATATGTGTCAACTGTCAGTACGCGGATCAGAACTGTCAGTTATGGCAAATTGTAATAATACACATTATCATATTTGACAAACACAGCTTTGAACGTGTTGGCAAATATGGTGGCTTGGAAACATGTGAAGTTTGATGGGTCGAGACGTACGAGCGTTTTCATAGTGGATATACAGGAGACAGTCGATCGAAGCGACTTGAAAGTGTGAAATTCATTCATATTGGTTTAGGTTTGTGTGCTATTGTCTATCTATTTTTTTGTCGGACAAATAAAATGAGAAGAAAATGAAGTTTTGTGTGTTTAGTAAAACAATGATTATTATAAAAGTGTATAATAATGCCTTTATTAATAATAACGAATATGAATTAAACAGTACAAAATAAAATTTACAAAATGAAATGCTGATGAAAAATGAAAAATAACAGTAGAGACTAAAACTGTGTATATGAATTGTACAGTACAGGTCAACAGATTACCATCAATATATCATAAGATAGAAATATAAAAATACCCTATAACGCGATATCTGAATTGATCAAATGAAGTCAAGACCAGTTGTGAAATTGAGTCATCTACATTGTTTGAATGGCAGCCGCATCGAAGTTATGAATTGAAATAAATGTCTGGTAATCCATTGATGATAATAGACTATAGAATGGTGAATGGTGAAGTCATATTAATAATGGAGGTATGTATAGAATACGGTAGACTAGGTTGTTATTTAATTAAACGTTCAATGAACGTTGTGTGAAAATAGCCAAACTAATTGACTGTGCTTATACTGAATCGAAGTTGAACTATGGTATAGTATTATGGGGTCAGTTCTCTCCTTTACATGAACTATAAGTTGGTTCTACACAAATAACAGCATATTGTCTGAAACATTGCTTATTTTTCTACACACCTGTATGAAAACATATTTCGAATTTTGATATGAAAAAGAATCTTGGGAGTAATTCATTATTTTTCAAAACAAAGTTCAAGTTCTATACATTTGTTGGATCATCAATACTATGCTTGGGTGAATGCTGGCAGAGTTTCAAAAACCTTTGTTTATTTATCTTCATAGTTAACTTCTGGAGGCTGCTGACATAGATATTTTGTTTTAAACATATCACATCATTAGTTAAGTGTTCATTTGAATATGTTTTCTTAATTCAAAGTTCAAACACATCAAGTAAATGATCAATATTTTCTCTGAGTACAAAAATAAACCATTCATTCACACAAGGAATATAGTTATTCAAATAATAATACTTGAGTATTGAAAGGTATATCTATCTGTTCATACATGAATACATATATAAACAGAACAGAATATTCTGAAGAATTGTCAATCCCTAGCTCAGTCAACTGAGACACACTCTAGAAACTGAAGACAACGTGGACCATTCTTTCGCGTCCCGTATGACATGGGTTTTTGTAAACGTCCTTTAAACATCACCACTTCATTATTTTCATTATCATCTGCTCATTCGTATACTCTCAAATAACCAGACTGTTGGTGAAGTCATTTAGCGAAAAATTAATTTAAATCAATAATGTGAAATCTAAGAATGTTTTAAAATGTTCACAATAGTTGTAGAGCAAGATAAATATAATTCAAACCACCCAAAATTGAATATTTCAATTGGAATGCCAGATTTTGATCCGGCTCTACATTAACCGTAACGAGAGAAAAATGAATTTCCATTCATTTGAAATGTACAAAATAATCAAAAATATTCTCAAAACAATAATCAATTTGATTTTGAATGAAAGAATATATCGGTATACTGATTTATCAATGTGTACAGTTGTTGTTTCTCTTTCAATATCTATTTCTAAGATAACCAATAGATTTGTGCCAGAGGTAACTGATATAGTGTGAGTCTACAACTTGGTGCCTGCAAGTTTTCAAGTCATCATATAAAATAAGTGAATATTTAAAGTATTTTCAATAAATAATACCAACATTGGCGAATACTTGATAAAAAAAAAAACTTGAACATTATTTATTTCGATATACTTACTGATTCCATTATGCATTCTAATATCATTCCTTATAGTTTACCATCTCGCGTATACATTACACATGTATTATGTATGTATAAACTTTGTATAAATGCAAATAGGGTGCATCTGTCTACATGCATAGACCTCATCAATACGCGCTGCACATGATGCCATTAACTTGACCCGTCACGACCCCCGTTGCCACTTGGAACTTTGCAATGACCTGACATGACCTCTCTCTTCCAAGTCGGGGACAACAATGTGCGACTGAAAAAGTGTTATGTGATGTAAAAACAGATCTTTCGCGTGAGTGGGAGTTGAGAAGTGATTTATTGAAGACGAAGATATGTTTCAACTTGATGGAAACGAGATGGAGAAAACTGGCACCTCCACTAGAATGTTTGAATTCGTAATTTGATGTAATACGGAGTGGAATTAGATGTTTTTCATGTCTTAGGTAAACTTCAACTAGGGTGACTGGAAAATATCGAGTTTTGGGAGGAAATGTAGAGAAGAGTGGAATAAAATGGGATCGAAGATCCTATTCCCTTCACAAACATTCATAACTTGACCCCTTCACAAAAATGATTGAATTATTAATTATCACGATGGAGTTTTATTCATACTTCATTGAGAAAGTGAAAATACATTCATTGTTCCTGATCGCCCGTGTCCGAAAAAAACAATTGCCTCAAATCCTCGATTTGTCTCAATAGTTTGACTCAATTGGGAAACAAATGACCATTGTGACTAGTTTGTATTGTTATTAGGGGAAAAAATCATGATATACTCTGAAATAGAATAAATCATATCGAAACGTTCCTCTTCTCGGAAAAGATGATGAATCAAGCCATGTATATTAACTGTATATGAATGTATTTGTATATGTATATAAATTTATATGGACAATAAACCACATTCACATCAACATCAAGTTAGGAAGTTATTTGATATAACAAGCCAGAAAACTACATATTCGATTTGAATATTAGTCGTAATAAATAAAACAGAATGATTATAAATACAATTCAGACTTGTATTTTTGTTCATGATTCATGTATCAGAGTATATAATTCTGTATAATTCACAGTCTTTGAATAAACATGAAATTATTCATATTTAACTCAACAACATGTTGAGAGAAGTCAACTTATAGTTACCGTATATAGCACGTTAATCTCATTACGCCACCCAGCAATAGAGGCATAGATGATGATATTACACTAGGATATACGGCTTGACCATACACAATCATGCAAAGTGGTCAACAATGTGGCGCATTTCAGCATAATCCTACATCCCGATCTAATTATCCTACCTCCTCTCACTCTCTCCCTTCTCTCTCATCCCCCCCCCCCCCCTCCCTCCCTCCCACCATATAACATGACGGTGGCTGGAACCGCATAAGGTAAATAGTATCATGTATCAATCGACGTGAATTACTACACCAATCAAAACTGGACTGATTAGTGTTTAATGCAACGTATCTGTCTGGAATATAGGGTATTGGAAAATTGACTTCGTAATAAGAAAAAAAGGGCTGAGTTTGATTTTTAATGAGTCATGAATACTAATTGAGCCATATGTAAGAGTTATCATGTTTATTTATTCTTCGATAACTATACGGTAGGTTTTCAATTTTCTATTTTTGTGATCATGACGAACATAATAATGAATGTGTGAAGTACTAATTGAATAATGAAGATTATTTAGTTTCCTGAATTTTACATCAACAAGAAAAAGTAAAAGAAATGAATACAGAATATGAACAAACTTTTATTCGTGTTTTTAATGATGTTTGTGAAGCAATCCCATTGTCCAGTTTGTGATCAATTGTCATATTATAATTTTTTTTAATCGAAACTTGATATAAAATCATTGTTCCCCAATTGAGGCTCATATTATCTCATATTATAACTAAATTTCCACCAATCTATAAATAAGGTCCCAATATACGTTTACCAGTACTGTGAATTATGACGTCAGGATACAAAAGTGTGATATTCTCATTTGTAAACTTTCGTCGGGGATTTTTGCTTGCATGGTCTTATTGGTTACCGGGGGAAAAATTACTTGTGCAATTGATTTCTTTAGTGAAATCTAGAGACCTTATGCTATAAAATCTGTATTAATATGTATATATATATATATATATATATATATATATATATATATATATATGCTGCTTCCAAAGATCTTAGTTCAGCTTATACGGATACTTCTTAGACGAAAGTGGGCGAGTAAGTTGTCATTCATTCAACTGATACTTCACAAAAACATGGACCGATAAATACTGAAATTCGGTGTTCTGTATTTCAGTTGATCCATAATTCTAAATTTCATTACAGTGGAATTTTGAAATTGAAAATAATTGTAAAATGTATATTCACACTGTATAGAAATCTCGACTATAGTCACTCATATTGTCATCTCTCCTCTGAAATGATTCGAATATATTTGAAAAACACATAACAAGTACAATGTTCAAGATACCGAGAACGTAATTGGTAATTGCGTCATGTAGGAAAACGTGACTGTATGAATTACCCATTTATATTATGGTAACAATGTAGATATAGCTGGAGGTATATTACCATTGCTGTAATTGAATCTACAGCTCTAAAATAACTCGATTGGGGCATTCTTAGTATTATTATTATCAAAGACAACCCAGATAAATATGAGATATGGTACTCTTTTTTTATATACTATAGAAACATTCATTCAATATTATCTCCGCTCATCCCAGTGCTATTTCTTGTTCAAACATTGGCAACGGAATTCTATTCAGTTATGTGCAAGCGCTTTTTCATATCTAAACGTCTCTTGCTAAATTGTAATGGTGTATTGACTAGAAACGAGCAGAAATGAACGTGTTTTAATGAATAAAAGCGACTAATTAATGCAATAAAGAGACGTCATGATCTACTACGAGGTTCATGAATTACAGTATAATTAATACGTTTAATGAAATAAAAGAGGGTATGGTGATTATACAGATTGCCTCGAAAGTCAAATGAGTGAAGAGAGAATTAGTCTGGGGAAAGTTAATTTATTTTATAAAATAGTTCAATGGCAATGAGTATGTTCAGTGGAGATGATGAACAGGTTCGAACACTTCAATGTTCATCACGATACCATGAATCGTACTGATCAAAACAGTTCGGAAAATGAAAAACGCCGACTACATTTGCACGTATATGAACTGGCACTGAAGGGACATTTATTGAAACACTCTTTCTATAATTTGAAGAAATTCTTCTCTTGATTTGATGAGATTTTTTCCATTCTGTTGACGAAACTTTCTTCTGCCCTGTTGTTGTTATACATTAGACATTTCTTCTATTGATGTTTCTTGAATTCTTATCTCTCACAATTTACAATAACTGTGATCATTTCATTCATCTAAGTATCACCTTACGCTGGTTCAATTCATAACGTGATATTATTTCTTTTCTCTCTTGACCTGGTTTAAACATTTTTCTCAACTCAACAAATCATGATTGAATACAATACAATACAACAAGATATAATAGTATACCATAAATAATAAATATGAGTAAATAAAGTGGTGAATAGTGGTTTACTGTTATATGTCGCTGGCACAATACAATACATCTACATCGCCTCGTTATAGAATTGTGAGAAAATTCCTTCAAATCGATTTGCCTTAATTCAGATGATATTCAACAGTTGCATCGCTTCTTGAACCGTGTTCTTCTAGCTTATTGCTCGTGCACATCGGTGACAGAAAGTTGAAACAATGATGACTGATGCTTTGCAAATATATTCACGAGAGCAAAAAAATAATAACAAATGGTGCATAATTGTATCCGAACATTTTACATTTTTATATAGATAGATAGATGGATGGTTTCATTCGGTATATTTCGACTGTTCATTGACAATATACAAATCATGAATAAAATACAATAATAATAAACATCATCAGATGAAACTGTTGGGTTTAACTACGCATTATAATGATGACCAAGATCTATTTGCTCGGATGAAACTATATCAGTAGTTACCATGCCTTATTAAATATAATGTCATCATATGATACAGATTGGAATATAATTCACATCAAATCAAGAAGATGAAATACGATATGATTGAAGTTTTGAATGTAATGTGTAATATGATATGTAGTCATATGAAGTGGATTCAACATGGAATATCGGAATGCAAACTTGAATCATGTTGCATGGCTTATTTTGATGGACATTTTGACGAAATTCTATGGAAATCATATGAGTGATTACCAATGGGTGGGAATTTCAATCTCATTCAAATATTCCTTTCATACGCTACGTTTTTTAGATGAGCGTAAGTGAAGATTCCATCCCACTCTTATAGGCTTTTGTCTGTGTGTTTTTTTTTTGGGGGGGGGGGCACTGCACAGGTCGCAGAGATTGACTGATCAACATGAAACTTTTTTTTGTACACGCAAACTTATCCAACCTAGAACTATAGTTTTTGATATGAATCGGTCCGACTAATTTTGAGAAATATCATCTCAAAATTTCTAAGAACCCCCACTAGATTAGGCTGGGCAAGAAAATTTGAAAAATAAAATCTCTTCAAATGGAATGAAATTTACTGTGAATGTGTATACATAAACGATTCATATTATCACGATTTTGTATCCTATTCGAATCAGCCGTTTTGAAGAAAATAATTGAATAATCTGTTTTTATTCATCAAATATTATTATAGAAATTGAAGTAGATTCAGGTTGCCGAGATTCACGGCTTTCTAGCTTCGATATTTGCCCAAAAATGAAGTCAAAGACCTCAGTATCTAACTTCGTTACTATCGTATGTATTCGTTAGTATCGTAACTTCTAACGGAGTTAGATAGGCTCCATCAGGTTGGCCCCACCCATTCAAGTTAGCTCAAAATAACAAATATTGAGGTTTTGAGCTCGTTTTGAGCTGAATTGAGCTATCATTTATTCGTTATGAGCTCATCCCACGGAGTAGGAATCACACCCCTACGTGGGTGGGGCCAAGTTGACGGACAGCCCCACCCAAATCATCAGATCGTCTTCGGACAAAGACTATCGTTTTGAGCTCATTTTGAGCTGAATTGAGCTGCTTATTATTCGTTTTGAGCTCATCCCCGTACGGAGATATAGCACCCCCACGTGGGTGGGGCCAAGTTGACGGACAGCCCCACCCAAATCATCGGATCGTCTTCGGACAGAGACTATCGTTTTGAGCTCATTTTGAGCTGAATTGAGCTGCTCAGTATTCGTTTTGAGCTCATCCCCTAACGGAGATATAGCACCCCTACGTGGGTGGGGCCAAGTTGACGGACAGCCCCACCCAAATCATCGGATCGTCTTCGGACAGAGACTATCGTTTTGAGCTCATTTTGAGCTGAATTGAGCTGCTCAGTATTCGTTTTGAGCTCATCCCCTAACGGAGATATAGCACCCCTACGTGGGTGGGGCCAAGTTGATGGACAGCCCCACCCAAATCATCGGATCGTCTTCGGACAGAGACTATCGTTTTGAGCTCATTTTGAGCTGAATTGAGCTGCTCAGTATTCGTTTTGAGCTCATCCCCCAACGGAGATATAGCACCCCTACGTGGGTGGGGCCAAGTTGACGGACAGCCCCACCCAAATCATCGGATCGTCTTCGGACAAAGACTATCGTTTTGAGCTCATTTTGAGCTGAATTGAGCTGCTAAGTATTCGTTTTGAGCTCATCCCCTAACGGAGATATAGCACCCCTACGTGGGTGGGGCCAAGTTGACGGACAGCCCCACCCAAATCAACGGATCGTCTTCGGACAAAGACTATCGTTTTGAGCTCATTTTGAGCTGAATTGAGCTGCCAAGTATTCGTTTTGAGCTCATCCCCTAACGGAGATATAGCACCCCTACGTGGGTGGGGCCAAGTTGACGGACAGCCCCACCCAAATCATCGGATCGTCTTCGGACAAAGACTATCGTTTTGAGCTCATTTTGAGCTGAATTGAGCTGCCAAGTATTCGTTTTGAGCTCATCCCCTAACGGAGATAAAGCACCCCTACGTGGGTGGGGCCAAGTTGACGGACAGCCCACCCAAATCATCAGATCGTCTTCGGACAAAGACCATCATTTTCAGCTCGTTTTGAGCTGAATTAAGATGCTCAGTATTCGTTTTGAGCTCAACCCTCAACCGAGATATAGCACCCTCTAATCTTAACAAAAAAAAGAATACCGCTCATAGCATTTTTACCTTACCTTTGTTTTTTTACTTTTACAATTTTAAAAAATAATTGAATACTTGTTATATTTATTAGCGGATGCGAAAGGATTGGATAGAAATGCATTCTATAATTTTCTGGCATGACGAATACAATTGCAGTAGCCTATGCTCATTCCATAACAAAATGATTTTCAATGTTTTTTTCTAAATTACGCCAGGTTTTCATAATTATTGCCACTCCTTTCCTTACCATAAAAACTCATTTGATTATTTTAAGCATTGTTTACGCGGTGTAGGTCTGTTTTCGTGGTTTTTGGAATATTTTAGAATGTTGTTCAAGCACTGATTCTTAACTGGTCACTATACGTTCACTATACTGGTCACAATACCTAAAATGAGAGAATCTGTAGAAGATAAGTAGATATCCAGATTTATGTACTTGTACAAAGCATATTTAGGGACACGAGTATGGAAATAGATGGGCGATAGAATAGAAAAGACGGAGTAGGTCTACATTGGAAGACATGACCATGTTCCTAAACTTGTAAGAAAGCACTGGACGAAACGGACAGGGCATAACTCGATAATAGAAAAGGGAGTAGAGGAATGAAACAGAATAAATAAAGACAAACAAGTCTATATTAAAAAATCAAAAAAGTTTTAGTGAGGTATTAGAAAGAATGTTTGAGATCGACAGGACACCAAGAAGAAGTACAAATTAATAGAAAACCAAATAACTCACTTATGAACCTTTCAGGAATTAGCTATGAACTCAGTCACCGTAATTGTGAACAATGTTTTAGCATTTGTTATTATAAAACTTTTTGAATAAATGTATGATCTGATCATAACTTCAGACCTACACTGTAATTCTGTAATTTGTAATTGTTATAAGTGAAAGCATAAAAAGATATACATTTAATTTTTTCATGGTTTCTCTGTATTTTTTCCTATCTTTCCACTCTTTTTATTTTTTTCTGCTTTTCTCTCTTTTTAACGTGGGTCCTCTGCCCCATACTCGCTAGTGCATGAAACTTGACTGAATGAAAGGTTCACATTCAGCGGAGTTTGAAACTTCATTTCTGAATTTGGCACACCTGGTAACTACGCGGGGAAAGATTATCGTCAGCGTCAACCGATTCCACGTTGTGTGTGTTGTGACTGTGTCACACGTGAAGAAAAAGATACAAGACTAGTGCATAAGCTGCATTTTGGTAAGTTAAATAGTAATTCAATTTAGTAGCATCCTTAATCTCACGTTGTTTGTACTTTTTCAATATTCACAATAAAACTGCTCAAATTTCTTCTTCTCAAATCGAATGCTTTGATTAAGCGCCTAGATAGCGTTTAAAATCAGCACCAATCCACTGAATTGAAGCTAAAATATACCTATCAACGCAATAAAGATAAACAATCTATAATGGTGAGTATAAAAGGAAAAACCATGTCATAAGTATTGACACCATAAGAATCGACGAACTGTAAGGGATGCACAGAAGCCTATTAAACACTCTCCAGCTCAATGTAGATGGTGGAATGGTTTCTGCTGATGCAAGTCCTAAGTTTCTCGGATTTAAACAGTTCAAACAAGTAGCAATTTATGGTAAAGGAGAAAACGACGAGTGATGCATAAATAATATTCATTTGTTACACGAAATGTATAAGAGCCAATAACACATTATTGTGCAGATAACCGGCACTGGTAGCTTGCTCGATATAGCAATTATAATAGTGATACGGCAGGTGAGTGTTAGGTTCCCACAACCGATCACTATTACATAGTTGTCTGTTTTCTTCCACTATGAAAACCCCATAAGTGTGTTGTTGGATGAGCGAGACGCTGGGAAAATGCTTTGGGTGGTATCAAAATTGCACATTTTAATTTTACTTTAAAAAAAACGGAGCGATTGAACTGAAAATATCATGTCGTTGATACATAATGGTTGGGGGGGGAGGGGGGGGAGCTGGCTCCTGACGTAGCCCCGCAAGGCGGTTTTTTATAATTGCATGATTCAAAATTATACTATTTGTTAGTTTTATCTACCGTATTCTAGATTATTTTAAATTTGCTTGCAACGAGACTCAGGGCATTTTAACACTTTTCCTCTTCATAATAAAAAAGTATGAGAAACAATATAAAATTTAAACCACAGCCAGATATCATGACTGTATGCACCGAAGAACAAGGGTGAATTAACCAGTGATAGTGTAGGCAGACCTCACAAACTACCGATGACAGACCAAACCTTGGCAGTCGGAAAACATCATAGTTTAGAACTCATCCAATTCATCAGAATTTTAAAAATCAAATTAATTTTGTGAAACAATATCACCGAAAGATTCAAAGCAATAATGAAGAGATTCCGCTTAGGTGGTATAATCTGGAATACCCGTACTCAGAAGTCAGAAACAGCAACGTTGAAGGAAAAGCTAACCAGTCATTTCGTAATGGCATTCCAGGAAAAGTACAACTAATATGGGTAATTCTTTCAGCTAGATCTATAATAAATACATTCACTCTACCACTTATTAGTGTTAAGTCTGCAATGTTTATTAAATTCCATCAGGTTATAATTATAACCATTGTAACTGGATTTTCATTTTGATATGTACGTTATCCAATGATTTGTTTAAAAATGAATAGATTATTAAGGATCAGCGCCCCACGTCGACCTGCCTCTGCTTTAAAATTAGAAGCAGGGCTGCACACTTTCCTGGTCCCACTGCATGCCTGGTAATATGTATCAAAGTATCTTTAATCTCACTGTAATTTTTTTTATATATTTTTATATGAGAACAACGGTGATTGCTTTTCGTATATTATTCATACTGTCATTTTTGAAATTTGAAAATTCATTAAAAAGAAAGGTATCACCCAATAATGCCTCAAACCTATACAGATATGACCTAAATTATGTACCATGTTGGAAAAATATTGAAGTTGATGGCTATTTCCGTTTGACCTGTGGAGCGTTGAAAAGTAGAAAGAGAAAGAAGCAGAACTTTTTTCAGAAGATGAAATTGAATCTGCGCTCACGCACATTCAGTTTGATGAGCCCTACTTAGCAAGGAATCAATTTCACAACCTGAAAAAAATGTCAGCTTCCATCGTGCTTTTTCCGCGGTACACAGGTCAACCGGGAAAAGATATCATCTTCAATTTATTTTTTCCGGTGGTAATGTTTTTTTAATTATATTGGCGATCTTTTGTGAGCCAATGTCTATCAGCTGAGGCAACGTTGGTGTGCTTCCCCCTTAATGTTCTTGAATGTTAGACATCAGCAGTAATCTCCAAGTTATGCACAAATACGATTTTAAGTAGACGAGCTGTGGTGAAGAATCAATTTCATACACAAAAAAAAATGGGCTTCGTTTGTGTTTTTTTTTCGGTTCTCCACAGGTCGAAACAAAAACGTCAGATACTTTCAACTCTTTCCCAACGTTACATTTTTTTTAAAGTACCCATAAGAATAACATGGTAAAGAAAATCGAAAATTATTTGGATTTCCAAATAAAACTTGTGTACTTTTCTGGTCCATTCCTAGCTCTAAATGAACCAAATAGTTATCGAAATTGTGAAAATTAAATTTTGATTAAACTGAACTAAATCTGAAAAATAGAAGAATGTGAATTTGTGATGTTGGGAAATTAGGGGAAAGCACATTTTGAAAACTAAAATCAATTTAACTGATAGTCCTCTATTCGAAAGAAATACGGTATTACAATTAACAAAAGAAAACACAATAATTTTATCTTGCAACAATGTATGTTGTCGTCCCAATGGCCTATTGGGACCGCAACGTGATTTTAAATGAAGATTTACCGTAGTTGCTCATGACGTACTGTTCTTAATTTACCCGTCGTCCGCTGTTCTGGCGATGTTGTTATCTCACTTAAAAGACGGAACCAGCCTCCTCGGTCGATGTTGTTGTGTATTTTCTACTTCATGCACTCCTGATGGTCTTTGCTGTTCTGTTTCTAGTTCTGTCTCATCGTCCTCCCGCACACGTTTGTCCCACAGGATCTTACACTTTTGTAGACCAATCAAAGATTCGGATACAATTATTTAAACCAATCAAAACTTGCTACACATCAGCCTTTGGCTTTCGGCTAGAAGTGTCCCCTGATCGTATGTCTGTCACCTCTTATAATATTGACCTCTGCTCTATGCTGTCTGTTCTGTTTATATGATGGTCTGTATATATTTGACTAATTACACTTTTATAAACACTCGAGACATTGGTGCAAGATCAAGACATATTACAAAGAGATACATACAAACAGATGATCTACTTGATACAACCGATTGAAGTGTGCTAATGGATTGTGGATTAGAGGCACAATGCAATGGGATGACGGAAGTTTAAATAATCACCACAGTATCCAAAAAAATAGAATCAAATAATTAATGAAAGAAATAATGAAGATTATCCCAAAGAAGGGAATCAATAATAAAACTGGCATGTTACACTTGTTTGAAGTTTCAACACACTTTGATGCATATACCTGCAATTTTCAGTTTGATCAGATTAGCTATTCGACGATTTGTAAGTTTTTTATTTTACATCTGTATACTTTATACATAATATATGTGTTCTTATTTTCAGTCGATCATGCCTCGTAAGATAACGACTCCAGTAGAAGATCTTGTCTCAGCCCTTCTCTCGCTTAAGTCCGACATATTCATAGATGGTAAAATTACGCCCCCTGGCAAAGCAATTTGGGAAGAAGCAAGTGCCAGGGTTGGATTTAAGATAACCGCGAAGACGATATACACAATATGTTTATGCAACAGGTACAACGTATTGGACCGTATAGGTATTCGCTCATCTCAAGGTCTTCTACCGACAGAAAGAGGTGTCTCCGATTCAGAAACCGAAGCAGATACCCCTGATAACAGTAGCGTGAGTTCCAACTATTCTTTTTCTGAATTGCCAGATGTTTTTGAGAGTGACAGTTCGAAAGAATTCGTTATGACTTTGTCCTCCACTGAATGGTTGAGGATACAGCCGAAACAAATGGTTTACAAGAGAAAAGAGAAAGGGCGAATGAAACTAACAAGAGATGAAAACTGCTTACGAAAAGGAGAATGGACCCATTTAATATTCGACCATTTTTCTGAACTTACAAAGCTGCCATGCGCACTTATGTTTAAAAGAGGGAAAATTACTGGGGACGGAAAAGTTTTTGCCAAGTTTATCGCAAGCTGCAAGGAATGTCAATCAACTTTCCATGGCATTGTATTACATAAGCCTCTCCCAGAACAACGAGTACATGTCCATTGTAAGTACTCAGGGAATTTTCAAATGACACACTCAGGATATAAACGTCCTTTGTCTGGGGTTGCTCGCAAAAAAGCTCAACGAAAAATGGTTGTCGAAGGTATGTGTGCCAGTACACTACAGAAAGAACTAGCTCACGAGACTATGCAATTTTTGGATCCTGTACCGAGTAATATCCCAACATTAGGTGTTCTAAGGAACGCTAAATCTGAAGAGTTGAATAAAGACAGACTTCATGATGATCCAGTTGTAGCATTAGTTAAAGCAAAATACTTTACGCATCCTACTGTCATAAGAGACATTGGATATGACAGATTCTACGTCTATTACTGGAGCAGCCCTCAGCTACATGTCTACAAGGGGTATTGCAACAACGCTCGTGTTTCCAGGGTTAGTATTGACGCCACAGCTGGTGTTGTGTCCCGGCTTGTTAGACCGAATGGAAGAAAATCTGCTCATATTTTTCTATACGAGATAACGGTGAGAGATCCGGTCAGCTGCAAATTATACCCTGTAGCAAACATGTTGTCTGAAGGACAGGATACTGCTAGCATACACAACTGGCTAGCCGAGTGGTTGCGGTCGGGAGCAAGTATTCCACAAGAAGTGGTGATCGATATGTCGAAAGCTCTGCAAGCGGCAAGTATTCGAGCTTTTACCAGCTTCCCTTCCTTGGTTTTGTACCTACAAGAATGTGGTAAAATTTTGATCGATGCGAATGCAGAACTTGGCCTGCCAGACTGCTACATTCGCAACGATGTGAGCCATACAGTAAAGCTGGTTACACGTTGGCCGTGTCTGCGAGGAAAGGACGAAAGAGTTCGAAAGCTTTACTGCAAGGCAATGGGGTTGCTAATCCAAGCTACTACTATCGAGGACGCAGAACGGTTGATCAGGGATATTTTTATCGTAGCATTGAGCAGTAATGACGGGTTTGATACAGTAGCTGGCAAAAATAGCTTGTGTGAAGATGCCAAAAGTTCACTTAAACACCGCATAGGAACTGGAACTACACTGACAGAACTTGACGAAGATGATTCTGGACTTCTAGATGAAGTTGATGACCCAGATGAAATAAACATTGAAGATGATTTCTCTTTCGAAAAATGGACCCTCAATATTTCAGATAAAGTGCGAAAGAGTGTCGGACAATCGGTTGGAGATCATGAGAATCTCCAATACCTACCTGAAGTTGTTCCAACACTGATAAAGTTCTCAAAGACTTTGCCTTTATGGTCTGGTATTATGCTTCCTCATTATAAACGTGGAGAAACAAGAGCAAGCAGTTCAGCTGTTGAGAGCAGCTTTAACGACCTTAAAAATAGAGATTTTAAGTCAAGTCACCTCCCAATGGGAGCAGACCTGTTTGTTGAGAAGCATATCAAATCTATTGATGGGGCGATGAAAATAGCAGCTGGCTCCCTAACTCCGTCCACGCTTACCAGCCCTCTACCTTCAGGCTTGGCCACGTCACTTCCGCATAAGAAGATGGCCTCTAATTTGCCTTTGGATATCTCAGTTCCTGATGAGGACGTTAACTCTCCTCTTCCCTTCAGTGATGTAATTGCTTTCACTCCCCAGTGCCCTGCCTGTATGGCAGGTAATTTCCCTGGAGATTCACATCAGTGCAGATACTGTAAAAAGAATGTGCACATAATATTCGATGAATGTTCAAAAGCCATCGACTGTTCGGAAGAGGGTTATGGGCAAGCAAGAATTTGTTCTGCATATAATCAAAAATCAAGATACGATCTGGAGGCTTTCGCTGAAGTTCACGAGCATGAAAACTGGGGGGGACTTGGCAATCCACATCCTGATACGTCAACACTGTCTCGCAAGAGAAAAAGTATCTACCTTGATATGAGCCCAGAATGGCGTACAATCGACTTGGGTGAGAGAATTGGCCCTGTAAAAGTTATCGGACTAGTCAAAAATGCAATCAGAAGTGATTTAAAGCCAATAAAGATAAAAAAGGAAAGTGTGATACTCACAAACACTTGTGCCTTTGATGCTTTGTTACAACTGCTTTGCGTAGCCTATTGTGATAGTGCCAAGTATCAGAGCTTTGTTGACACATATAAAAATGTGGATGCATTTTTGATGCTAACCAGGAACATTGCTTGCTCTGGCACATCAGCTCACACGTATAGAGAACGTGCAGCGATTCTACGGCCCTTGTGTGAAGAAACCAGATTACCATCAGGTGTTATTAGAATAAATGCTGAAGCCGTGATTGCACACATGATTAGCAACGTAATGAGAGCCTACCCATCAGCGGTGGAAAATTCGACATGTGATTCATGTAGTGCCACCAAATCAACTAACCTGGTATATCTGAACATTGAATTTGAAGACTGTGACCTCATCAACGATTTGGAACATAAACTAGATTCTAAGTTCAAGAAACAATTTTTAAACTGCCCTGACTGCATTGGGATCAAATCATTCTCGCTAACCAACTCTCAGTCCCATCTTTTCATTGAGCCTTTCATTCCTCAAATGACTGTGAACGAAGAGTCCCTCATTGGAAAGCCCTTTCAGTCGTTGCTTTGTAATATTCCTACTTCAGTTCTCCTGAAGGGAATACGATACGTTCTCCGTGGAGTTGTAGGGTTTGATGGATCCCGAGAACAGTACAAGAACATCGGTCACTATGTGTCTTATTGCCGTCGTCCAGATGGCTCCCCCGCTGGAACGTGGGAAGAATACAACGACTTGAGTAACGCTAAAGCTTATTGCCGAGCAGCCTTAAATGTGACATGCGACATGTTGGTATACACTGTCTAGTCAAGTTGTTAATATGCATTATAATATTCATTTAGATATATATTCAATGTCTTTACATATTAGATTTTATCGTGTGCAATAATTGTCAATTCATTTGCATTACAAATTTCATGGTTTACCCCCACCCTACAGATCTTTCAAATATATTTTCTATATATTAGGCTATATGTTATTTTATAATATGTGAGTTATAAGTCTGACTAGTTTCAATTAAGTTGTATAATAATCTCTAAAAGTTCCCATTACATGTAATATTTTATCAAGTTCAACTGTCGATTGATTAATTGATTCATCAATATTATTTTGCCGGTAAACGTTCCATGGAGTGGTATAATATTACCTTACAGTTTCTTTCAATTGTAAGGTCTATACTTATTATTGATTGGTACATTTATATTAATCCAAGTCTATCTTCTTTTATGAAGTAGTATGATAATCTAAACGTTTTTTTACGTGTAAGGTTCGATTATATCTGATTGTAAGCGTGTAATGTTATATTCAAACTACTTTCCTGTACTATTATGCAACTAGTATTTTACTAGAATATTTGAGACAATTGGTTTGTCTTGTACTATTATCACCATCATTTTTTGCTATAAGTTGAAATGTTTGGTTTAGATATGCGAGATCTGTTTTGCTTTTGATTTGTCCTACATAATAATCTTCCAAAGGTCTCCATATCATGTTTGATCGTTACGATGGTACATATACATCAACACTTTTATTTCTACACTTTAAATTTATCTTATATCACCACTCAGAAATTGTCACATTTAATTATTTTCTGAAATAATGCCCTGAATAATCTTCCTTGATGCAATCATTTCATTTCGTGCTTCCATAATTTGAATCACGACTGTCGTTAAGGAATAAAGAACACATATTTTGAGAATACTTCGTGTGTATTACAATTCTTTTAATATCGAGTGCACATAACAGCTCATGTTTTTAAACAGTATAACAAGTGGAAAAGTGATAATTTAGCTGTGTTGTGGTTTGGAATTGGGTGCTATCACATATTTAATGCTCAAAAGATTTTTCTTAATTAATCCATGTAGTATATTTTATTATTTCTATCCTTTTTATAATTTTATTTCAAGTTGAATTGGATCGAACATGAGAGTAAATGTCATGCAGAAATCAAAAACTAGAAGTAACATTCAATAAGATAATAACTGGCAGGGGAGGATTTATCATTCATGACCAATCAATCAAGGATGAGTCAGCATTTCGATATAAGACTGGAATTTGGAAAATAAGTGTTACCGTAAGGTAAGACAGGTCCTATGAATAATAATTTTCATAAGTGGAAATATTATCATAATATCAGAATAAAACATAATCTTCCGTTCTTACATAAGCCAGTGGTTCGGACAATGTGATGTTATGAAGTGAGTAGAATACAGCGAGCAAAAAATGTTTATTGGAGGCATCATGCCGAGGTAACTAAAATGGATAAGTTTAGAATCAGTATGATAAATAAATAGCTTGAGACAGATAGCTTGATATCCAGATAGAGTAGGGACTTTTAACATCGTACGTACGCAATAAGAAACAAATACCGAGGAAAGTATGATGATAAATTTACAAAGAGAAAAGAGCGGAAAAAACAGGTAAAGGAAGGTGTAGGTGTTACGTCTGGAACTGAAGATTGGACATTTGTGGAGAAGCAGAAGCTAAATGAAGTAGCTGATGAGGAGGACAGACAGAGTATGTTAGAGAGGATACGGATACTACCTCCACCTAAGTTACTGTGGGTGAATATAAATGTTTTGAAAATAATTGCAGTTCAATTTTCATCAAGACTAGAAATCAAAATTGAATTAGAACCAAGATTTTTGCTCTGAAAAAATAACAAATTTTCCGTCCGAGATAGTAGGGAAAGCGGTGGCACCCCGGAAAAATTGAAACTCGAACCGGAAGTAGTTGGTGAAAAAAATGCCTCACCTTCGTCCATCTTAGGGAAGATTTCCAAAATAGTTTCATGAAAATGAAATATGGCCCCCTGGTTACCAAGAAACTAATTGTTGACCAGGAGAATGTTGCGGATACCCCGATTTCCAGCGGGTCGAAAACTAGACTCCTGAACCCGGGTCCGTGGGACGGAATGAAAAATACTTTCTCGGAGATGTAGAAATAATTTCCCTTGTGATTTTCCCGGCGATCAAGCTACTGATGGGCAAGAAACAGAAGTTTGTGGGCTACCCCGGTGTCGGAGCGTAGTGCGGTAAAGATAGTTCGCTAGTGAAAGTCGAGAACTGACATGTATCAAATTTTCATGAAAATAGCCCACCACCGGCACTTTCTGCGTAGTGGTTAACGCACCTGCTTCATGTGACCCGGGAGGCATGTGGGCATATCGGACCCGGTTCGATCCCCGCACCCGTCCATCTTTACAGGGGTTCGTGGTTTCCCTCTGTAGTCTAGGCTAATGCTGGGATGGTTCCCATAATATAGGCCACAACCGCTTCCTTCCCACTATCCTTTCCATAACCCAGAAACATTCATCTCATCATCCCATCATCTCATGAATCATTTATTCGACTGCAATAGATCATAGTCATCATTTCAGTGCGTCGTTAAAACCAATATAAATCGATAAATAAGTCTATCATCGGGCCGTTCCGAGGTGGTAGCACGGTAGACTCGAGATTTTTTCAAGTGAAACAAATAATACAAAAATTACAAAAATTTCTCATCAATTCTCCGCATATGTACACTCACACTGATGAAAACTCATGTATGGCGTTTTCCAAATGGTTATTTTGTGGAATAGATATTAACTGATTCATGCAGAGTTATTTCGGGACGAGAGTAACAGGCACGGCGACGTTTGGTGGTTTTTTACGTTTCGGCATTCAAATTTCGCGCGCGGCGGTCGGTTGGCGCACCTCCCGGAAAAAATACCACCTTAAATATCGTTTTTCTCAGAAACTATCCGAGCACTAATTCTAAAACTATACAATATTAAAGCACTAATTCTAAAGTAAGTTTTGGCCAAGTTTCATGATCCTTGCTCACTGGGGAGGGGGAGCGTGAACTTGACCCCCCTCCCCACTTTTGAGTGCTATTATCTCGGGAACTTCGATTGATCAGCTCTGGATCAGCTTACTGATCTGAACAAAACGAATACTGAGCATCTCAATTCAGCTCAAAACGAGCTTAAAATGATGGTCTTTGTCCGAAGACGATCTGATGATTTGGGTGGGGCTGTCCGTCAACTTGGCCCCACCCACGTAGGGGTGCTATATCTCCGTTAGGGAATGAGCTCAAAACGAATACTTAGCAGCTCAATTCAGCTCAAAATGAGCTCAAAACGATAGTCTTTGTCCGAAGACGATCCGATGATTTGGGTGGGGCTGTCCGTCAACTTGGCCCCACCCACGTAGGGGTGCTATATCTCCGTTAGGGGATGAGCTCAAAACGAATACTGAGCAGCTCAATTCAGCTCAAAACGATAGTCTTTGTCCGAAGACGATCTGATGATTTGGGTGGGGCTGTCCGTCAACTTGGCCCCACCCACGTAGGGGTGCTATATCTCCGTTAGGGAATGAGCTCAAAACGAATACTTAGCAGATCAATTCAGCTCAAAATGAGCTCAAAACGATAGTCTTTGTCCGAAGACGATCCGATGATTTGGGTGGGGCTGTCCGTCAACTTGGCCCCACCCACGTAGGGGTGCTATATCTCCGTTAGGGGATGAGCTCAAAACGAATACTGAGCAGCTCAATTCAGCTCAAAACGATAGTCTTTGTCCGAAGACGATCTGATGATTTGGGTGGGGCTGTCCGTCAACTTGGCCCCACCCACGTAGGGGTGCTTTATCTCCGTTAGGGGATGAGCTCAAAACGAATAATGAGCAGCTCAATTCAGCTCAAAATGAGCTCAAAACGATAGTCTTTGTCCGAAGACGATCCGATGATTTGGGTGGGGCTGTCCGTCAACTTGGCCCCACCCACGTAGGGGTGCTATATCTCCGTTAGGGGATGAGCTCAAAACGAATAATAGGCAGCTCAATTCAGCTCAAAATGAGCTCAAAACGATAGTCTTTGTCCGAAGCCGATCTGATGATTTGGGTGGGGCTGTCCGTCAACTTGGCCCCACCCACGTAGGGGTGCTTTATCTCCGTTAGGGGATGAGCTCAAAACGAATAATAAGCAGCTCAATTCAGCTCAAAATGAGCTCAAAACGATAGTCTTTGTCCGAAGACGATCCGATGATTTGGGTGGGGCTGTCCGTCAACTTGGCCCCACCCACGTAGGGGTGCTATATCTCCGTTAGGGGATGAGCTCAAAACGAATACTGAGCAGCTCAATTCAGCTCAAAATGAGCTCAAAACGATAGTCTCTGTCCGAAGACGATCCGATGATTTGGGTGGGGCTGTCCATCAACTTGGCCCCACCCACGTAGGGGTGCTATATCTCCGTTAGGGGATGAGCTCAAAACGAATACTGAGCAGCTCAATTCAGCTCAAAATGAGCTCAAAACGATAGTCTCTGTCCGAAGACGATCCGATGATTTGGGTGGGGCTGTCCGTCAACTTGGCCCCACCCACGTAGGGGTGCTATATCTCCGTTAGGGGATGAGCTCAAAACGAATAATAAGCAGCTCAATTCAGCTCAAAATGAGCTCAAAACGATAGTCTTTGTCCGAAGACGATCCGATGATTTGGGTGGGGCTGTCCGTCAACTTGGCCCCACCCACGTAGGGGTGCTATATCTCCGTTAGGGGATGAGCTCAAAACGAATAATGAGCAGCTCAATTCAGCTCAAAATGAGCTCAAAACGATAGTCTTTGTCCGAAGACGATCCGATGATTTGGGTGGGGCTGTCCGTCAACTTGGCCCCACCCACGTAGGGGTGTGATTCCTACTCCGTGGGATGAGCTCATAACGAATAAATGATAGCTCAATTCAGCTCAAAACGAGCTCAAAACCTCAATATTTGTTATTTTGAGCTAACTTGAATGGGTGGGGCCAACCTGATGGAGCCAGTTAGATACTAAGGTCTTTGATGAAGTCTTCTTTATATGCATCAAGGTGTGTGAAATACCAGAGTTGATAAAGAAACAAGGGTAAAACTACTTTAACGACTATTATACCTAATCAGATATCTCGCTCATCTTACAACGCTTATGTTGCGTTTGGCCAGTCTACTTAAAATGTGAAGAGAAATTCATTGTAAATGATCATTAGTTTCAAGTTGTGTATACTTCTTACTTTGTAAAGGAGAGGAAATTACTCCATCACCAAGTTCCTAGTTCGATCGCGATTACAGGGTCGTTTAAACTAAGTTATTAGTTTGTATTTGAAAATAAAAAAAAAAACTATCGGAGACAAATTACTTTCTGAAGAAGTTTTTAGAGAACTAGGAAAAAAATGATCGAGTATATCCATTTCGTAAGAGGGATATAATCCATGAAAATCGTGCAGAACTGTTTTCAAATTTATAGAAGTAGAGAAACAAACATGAAACTCTTTCATGTTATACATTAATATCATCTTGGAGTAAAAAGAATCTGTAATGGGACTTTAATTAGATAACTTGGAAACGGAAAAAATATCGAACAGGTTCGATAGACATTGGATATATTCAACAAGTTCGATCAATTGAGACTCGATCCACATGAAGTTGATGTCAAGATCACATGAGAGTTCAATTCAGAACTGTATCAAATTCCTATGTCACAGAAATACAGATTTTCATGATATAAAATTTGGTGAAATTATAGAATGGAAGATGAGAATTGATCATCACATATGTATTTTGTGTGTAAATAAAAAACTGGCTTGGTATAGGTCCACTGTATAGGCTCCACTTCACAAATTAAAATGTAATATTCAAAATGTAGAATCACGAATTTGTTATATCTTCTCAACCACAGTTCCAATCAGAACAAAATCCATGAATCGACTTTCTAGTACTCTTAATAGAGGAGATTGATGGTTCGAGTCTGCCAACTACGTGTCATGAATTTGTTTCACTTCCATATCAATAATATATATATATATATATATATATATATATATATATATATATATATATATATATATACATATATATATATATATATATATATATATATATATATATATATATATATATATATATATATATATATATATATATATGTATATATTATATATATATATATATATATATTTTTTTTTTAATTTATCGGAACTTGATACAGAATCATTGTTTCCTAATCAAGGCTGTGGATGAAAGGTAAGATCGTTTCAACGCCCCACAAGGGTACATATCAATAATATGGTATTCAAACGTCCATTGTGATATTTGAATTGGTTTCATCTAGGACAAGCGATGTATCAATGAGTGCATACGTGTTCAACGGAAACTAAATGTGATGGGACATATACGTTTTTGAGGCAATTTGAAAGGATGCATTTTTCTTCAATATATTGATTTTTAAAATCAACTATTGCAGAATGATAACGGAAACTTCGATAATATAATCAAAAACAGATGTTATTTCACAATGATAACCAAGCTCTCTCAATGTTTCAAAGCTGCCTGTAATATTGACATGGCTGTACATTTTTAACCAAACAGAAGTATTTATTTGTTGAATAAGTCTCAATGATGTTCTTGAACGATTCCATAATAAATTCTGATGAAGAAAAACACGATAAAAAAGCAGTCAGGATAGACGACGGCGGATGGGTCAGGATAGACCCCAGTATCCAGAATAACAGTGGATACAGAGCGCTATCAACTTGTCTTGCCTGTCTCAGTTTGACTACCAATATTTTCCATTACTAATTCACCAAGAAATTGCCCCCAAGATCATTTTTGTGATTCGACCGGATGATCCTACCACACCATATTCAACCATTTGGACCCTATATGTACAGTTGTGAAAATAAAATTTCTTAGAAACCTATACTATGAAATATCTCCATTCCACTCAAACCCCAAAACCGTGCACAAATGACATTAACCTATACCGACTTCTGAAATCACGTGATCCAAACTTCAATATACATTATCTTCCTCACATACTTCTTCACCATCATATTTGTATCCTGGATTTCAATTCAATCCCGTTGCAGAGGGCTTAGAGCCAACTTCTCACCGCAACACATATCATCTCGAAAGTGAGCCAATCCAGTAACACGTCTTGACGATCTAAGCTGTTTGACCATGTAATACGTGGCTGCAATCTAAGTTCTTTGACAGTATGAGTGTGTGTGTGTGTGTGTCGGGCTAGCCTACAAGGCAGGGGCGAGCAGGACAGGATCGATAATACCAACCTGCCGGTTGGATATGACGTAGGCTTGTGTAGACGGCATACTGGTGGAGAGACTACAGCTGTGGTATTCTCTATACACGCCAGATGTGAAGACTTTCAAAGATGTAGTATACTGCAGTGGATGAGAGTGTTGGCAGTGGAAATAAAGATATGAGGGCGTTAGGGCTGAGAAGGGAAAAAAGGAAGACCGTTTCATTATGAATATATATCGCACGGAGGCCCAGTTTTTCAGTAGTTCGTTATAAGTTGATCAACTGTTGACTTGTTATCTCTTCGCCCTTGGTTACGAGTATCATTTTATCGACTGGATAGTTCGCTAGCTTGACGGCTCTTTGATGAACTATTGAAAAAATGGCGCTTGGATCCTGGAATTCAATAGATCGTTTTAGACTGCGCTGGGCTCATCAACTCAATGAAATGATACGGGTAACCAAGAGAGATAACAGATTAACAGCTTCTTTTAACAAACTATTGAAAACCCGAGTCTGAATAATAATGATAGGCATACATTATTATTGTGAAATGGAAAAGGGGTTATCATTGCTTCCAATTTTATTGTCAAGTCATCACTCTTATCGGAAAAATATGGAGACTGAAAGTATTTGTGGCGGAAATATATTAAATGAATCGTGACTACTTCAATATGAACATATCTTCGTACATTAAATAGGGTATATATCGTATATAGTCATGTCATCGTATATTAGGTATACATATGCCTACATATAATAACGTTATATAATAGCCATTCTGATTAATTTCTGGTTGGTGTAAGAACATATTTGCCTCAAGTGTTGATGTTCCATCAATATGAATGACTGATTGCGTTCACACTTCTACATCAAAATATTCAAAAATCAAATAATCTGAAAAGTAATTTCAGAAAAAATCTGTATAGTACATATACTATACCAATGGAATATCCGAATGAGTGGTATTTCGTTTTTCAGTATATTTGAAACGTTCTTGATTGTTCATGATTCAATGTGAATTTACATTTTTCTGTACGAGCGATTCGATCTATATCGAAAGCTATCGAATCGGAATTACAACAATGAAACAAACCGAATTGATATGTGATACAAATAAAGAGCGACGAGGCCAAAGTATAAAATATGAGGCTGTGTCATTACTACGTATAAAATCCGTATGATTTTATCGACATCGTTTTTAATTACAAGCGGCTTAAAAACACGTTCGCCACTAGCGTTATCGTAATTAAACAGGATAATGATACCACAGACGATATTAATTAAAATTAATTTCACACATTTACATCAGTGCTTATATAGACGTTTTTCAGTCAAACAATTATTGACGTGAACCCAACAAATATGCACGCAATATATATTTATGTCCGTGTTTGTTTGCCAAACGTGTTTGTTTGTTAGCTGTTTTTCATCACGTCACTGTATTGGTTCAAATTGAGAATGCATTGCATGCATCAATGAATTGCAATTGCTCGAATATAGGTTCATCTTATTTTCAAAAAGAATTTTAAAAAAAATATATATATATATTTATATATACATATATATATATATATATATATATATATATATATATATATATATATATATATATATATATATATATATATATATATATATAAAGAGAGAGAGAGAGAGATAGAGAGAGATTCCATGACTCAAACATGCGTACGCATCAGTGGGTAATTTGTCCAGAATGAAACGGATGTAGTCACTTTAGGTATGTTGGTATACCGTCCCAGAATCTCATTACGTTTGTTGAGGTTCCGTAATAACGGTGGAGGAAGGAAATAACGGTCAAGTTTATAGTCTGCGAGGTTGGTATGAATGACTACAATACCACTAACACTTCTCAATTACTGTAGATACAATGTAGATTCCGATCGACCGTTTTCTCTATCCATTAGTATGAACATTCGGGAGTTTCAATCCTTAGTCCTAGTAGAATGGACCAGTCATGTAGAATGTTATACGAATTCCATGTTGGATATTCGACCAATCAGAAGATTCCTTTGAGCTAATCGTACGTTGAGCTATGTCAATGCAACCAATCAAAATACCCCCAAGACATTTGATCTCTGTTGTAACAAGGTTTATTCTTTGAAGAATAAAGAATTACTTATATTTTTTCATACAGTGCCATGTAGAAATAACGGAATGTTTTTTTCAGAATTGACCAATCACTGTGTGGTATCAGAGTTATTTGAACCAATCAGAGATTAGTTCTTTTTTTGAAATCGAACCACTGCTCGAATGGGAGACCATAACATTGCTCAATCAAGAGGCAAGACGCAAACTGAATCGACTTTAATTGGTTTCTATGTTAGTAGGCTGTGTTTTTTCCGCTGAATTGCTAGAAAAAAGATGGAGAATAAACGTAAAGGAGAAAAAAGAAGTATAGAATCGAGTGCTTTCTGACGTCTTCACTCGGATAACATTCGTTAGGTAATTCAAAAACTTTTAGCTTTCATAGGATTTGTTCTGCGAGAGTTGGAGCTACTGATCGACCATCTCCTCCGACTGAAAGCACTAACGATTGGCAGTCTTTCACACAACGCCATCCTTCTTGAGATGAAGTATGAGAGGCTCATAAAAATGAGATCTATTTTGTGTTACGTCTTATATAGTGCAGCCACATAATGATACCAGCATTTCTAGTCAAAAAAATTAGGAAAGATGTTACTACTATTTTCACCACTAAAATTGAATTTCGTTTTCTAACGAATATTCATCATAATTAGAGATGCATTGGGAAACAATTTGCAAAGATTCATCATCTATGAATTGACAATTGTAGATGGGTGTGACTTACATGGAGCAGGGGAAATTTTAGATACCTTGATAAGTTATTTCCCTATTTCCCCGCTTCACTGTCCACTTGACAGGTTTTTATATTGTGTGACATCACGAGATAGGATGGACGATCTACAATGGTCAATTGTATAAAGGTTGCATGAAATTGAACTATGACTACAATTTCAGATGTTATGGTTGAAAGGGTCAGAGAAGAAAATGTTATACGTACGCGGACACATTTTATTACTCTCTCCATACCTTTATTTTTAATTTTAAAATTTAATTTATTTTTAATTCAACTTTAAAGTTATGGTCACCAACGGCGCAGTCCTGGTGTTAAAGTTCATTGGTTTTAAATAATTAAAATGGGGTGGTAAGATCGCCCTTGTGGTGCCCCGTCCAAACGATCCTACTTTTCATCCTTAGCCTTAATTGGGGAACAATGATTTTGTATCAAGTTTCGATGTTATAAAAAAAAAAAAAAAAAAAATACCTTATCCAGATCTTTTAGGAAGAATCTTACGAATGTTCAGACCAAAATGAGTTACAAATCAAATGAACAAAAGTATGGAAGGTTTTTTGTATTCGTCTCAATCAGAGAAGTGTTATCACATTTTCAACGTATTGTAGAATGAAAATTTATTTTTCTTCGAATAACTAATATAACTTATTGCTGTTCTGACATGAGAGATTCATTTTTATTTTGCTGTATATCTGTAGTGAACATGGATAGGCAACAGCGTTTCCTAGCTGCAAACAGATATTTAATAAAAACTTGTGTGGTTGGCATGATACAAATGACACTAGTTTTCCATCAAATCACATTGTGCGTCTTATATTCAGTTTCAATCATATACTTCATGAACTTTCCAAGCATAAATACAGAAAAGTGGAAATATATGTTCACATATTTTTTTCGCGGTCCAAATGAAGTCATTTTCATTTTGTGTCGAAATGAAGTCTGTTTTATACCTTTCACAAATCAGAGAAGTACTACACTGGGTAAACAAAAAACGTCGAGAATAAGAATCATAATGATCATGATAATCCTGAGTAATTATGAAATAGGTATTATGATCCTTTTCACAATATAACTTGAACTTAAGTCAACATACAAAACTGGAAATCTAACAATTCGTTTTTCTCAGCTCTGGAGAGAGTGAGTATCAGGAATACGCATGAGTAGAGCGTATCCGTATATAACTATTATTCAAAGCTTCATGTATATATATATATATATATATATATATATATATATATATATATATATATATATATATATTTGTGTACATTTTCACAAGGTTCTATATTTTTATTATAGAACATTCTTTAGGTTCTTCTTGTGTATTCAAATTATTTATTTATTTTAGTAAAGATGTACCCACGTTTCTTTCAAATTGCATTCAACATTCTCAGGGTGATCAAAATTATTTTCTAAAAACTATTCAATAATACAAATTGAAGCCGTTCAATTTTCATCCCCTGCTGCTTGGATGTATTACTCTGCTCTCTTGCTATCCTTTCCAGACCTAAAGAATGTTCAATAATAATTTAAAAAAAATAAAAAAAATATATATATATATATATACAAGTTCTCATCAAAACACTGCCGACAATACGGTTACTACATGGACACAGTTGGTCTATAACAATAGCAACAAATTATGAATGAGAAAAAAAATATCGAAATGGTAATATTATCTCAAAGTAAAATGATTGATACCGGTATTTTCAGGAATAACTACGAATAATGACATGATGAATACATTATAGACTATAGAGAGGAATTTTATGAAACACAATAAAAAAATATATAAAACAAATCACGTAAATCAATTGAACTACTGGAAAACTCTCATGAATGAAAGCTTTCGTTTGATAGAGATCAGATTGAGACCTGATAGATATAGGACCTGATGATTTCGACCATATAGGTTGATTATGAGGATTGCAATTGACCTCCCAAAGCCCATTATTACTGCTCATTAATGTAAAAACAGTCAATATGAATACATTGACCAAAATAATATGTTGTTCTTTCAGCTTGAATTCATCTTGATCTATAAATAATACTCGACATAGAATATGTTTCCAGCGTATATGTATATATTTTCCTTCAGTTTACATAACTACCAATGTGAAAAGCAATTGAACCTAATGGCAAAGAGGACCGTAATTAATTGAGATGATAATATAATAGCTTGAAATACTGTAAGAATCAGGGAATTATGTTCTTCCAAAGCGAAATAATTATAATTAAGATAGATAATTATAATGAAGGCGCACTCTCTCATCAGTTGAAAAACTCAAAGACAGTTGGTCTTTTGAGCAATTAGTAACGCACAGAAATATTCTTCAGAATCCTTTCGAAAGTATTCTGAGGATTTCTGAGGATTCCAGTGCCCTCCGTACACTGCACATAATTTACTTCAGTAATTTTCAAAGAATTTATATTTTATATCCATCTGAAGGTTTACTCTGGTAATAGACCATCATTTTCTTTCAAACTTCTCTTACATGTATTTAGTCAAATGACCAAATGGAGTTGTGGGGTGTTAAAAAAACATGTGAACGAGTAATTTAAATTATACAACAATGGAATTAACACGGAATATCGAGAAATGAAATATTTTTGCTTTCTATTGTCATTTCGAATAATAGAATACAATGTTGAATTTATATGATGATACATGATACAGTATATTAAAAGGTTTTTGCCCTGGGTTATGAAGCCAATTAGTTCGAATGAAATGAATTATTGAGGTTTATTCAGGATAATATTTCGATTCTCAAGCAGCACATAGTTCACAAAGTATGACAAACTATATATACCCGATGGTAAAACTTCACAACATTGAGATGTCATAGGTGCATTATTGCCCCATACTTTCGAAGGCGTTACTTTGAACCAAACTTCCTTCTGATAATATCAGAAACAAATCACTATTAGATAACGAGAAATGTATTTAACTGGGTGAGATATACATTGAAAATAGGACATATATATTTCTTCCACGCAACATTCGCTTAATTGCGTTCTCCAATGGTAACTCCGGTGTTAGTAATGTTTGGTGCCACCATTTCAAGCCATTTTATGGCAACCTAACGAACAGTGAGTCTCCCGCTATACAGAATATCAGAGATGAAATATTACAAAGAGAGTTTATACAAGATTCCATAATTTTATCATCATCGGATGTACTCCTTCTATTTCGATTGGAATTTTTTCTTCTATATAAAAAACAATAACGATAGTGATATATTCATCAGTCTAATAATCACCAAAATGATCTAGGGATTCAATATTGATTGATAAATGAAAAAATTAAAAAAATTAAAAAAAAAATTAAAAAAAATAATTCAAAATGATTTTCAAAATGAAAACTCATTATAACCCTGATGTCCCCCAACTTGATTCAATTATAACTCCAATATTGATCATTTAATCATTGATTGAACTGAACTCATATATGAGTAGGTTGAATGCATGATCTTCGCTCATAATTCTAAACATGCACTTACATCGCATTCTACTCACATTACAAACACATGGATTCTATCGTGTTCCGTTGTTATGATTTCGAGATAAAGTATAAACCAGCTAGCAGGTATTTAATAATATAATAATAATAATAATAATACACATGAAATGATTGGCATGATTGAATATATGAATATTAATGAGAGTGAATAAGGTTATAATATATATATATATATATATATATATATATATATATATATGCATAGATCGTTGTAATGTAGGTCACTTCAAGGGAAACAATATACCTGTATATAGATTTTGTAATTGTGAAAATTATGAGAAACTGTGAGAATGATGGTTGTAAATATGAGAGACCTGATTGAATGAAGTTAAAAAAATTGACATGTGTTGTGTGATTTTCTATACACTGTTTGGAATTTCAAAGTGAAATAGATGATAATTTCATGTGTACAAGAGATATGAATACGTGACAATTCAAAAGAATCGATTCATTATTTCTGATTAATAACTTCAACAAAATACTGAGTATTTTGAGGTGATGGATAACGGTGATGGATAACTTGATGATGAATGAATGAAAATGTAAATATAAATACTCAATGACTGAGAAAAGTTGAAAAATAAACTAATAAAGAAATACAGGAAATTGAAAACAGGAAATTGAAACGATGAATGAATACATACATACATTGAGATTCAATTGATGATTGATTTAATGAATGAATAAGTATATAAATGAATGAGTAAATGGATACGAGTATGATAATTTTGTAAAAATAAATTGACCGTCGAATAATAAACATGGAAATAATGAACAGAAAAGTATATTGAATTCTGTGTAGCAGCATATAGTGAGAGCTATTCAGAATCACAGATGATTTGACGTGCATACAAACAGCGTGGAAATATTGTAACATGATTCATATAGAATAGAGCCCATGCACCATAGAGCCAGGTTTCTCAATAGATCTTTTGAAGTCAGCCAGTTGGAATATTACCTTTCTTGGTTACCTGTTATTCTACCATTGCATGACTTGATTAGCCTAACGGAAGCTTCAACAAACTATTGAAATCCATGGTTTAATTATATGAAATTATAGAAATAGACTCACCCAATGAACTGACTTATATGCCAACACTGAACTTCCAAGAAATATTAAACACGACTTACCTAGAATGAAAGAAAAAGCAAATCATTAGAAATGTTCATCAATTTTCAACATAGATTCATTACTGGTATATATAATATTATCATGATATTCATATGGCGTATTATGATAATCATAAACTTCAGAGTAACCGTGCTGACTGTGAATTAGAATTATTTCATATTTTTATCGTATCATGGGGAAAACGAATTACGACATGATTCTATATGTATGTAAACTACATATCCGATCTATTTGTGAATGAATTTCAGGTGGTTGAAATGATCTTCCCAGAAGCAAAACCTCAATTACGAGCTGATATGACATGAGAGCATATTTTGTTAGACTCAATAGTTATATATAATAACATATTCTCCTCATAATGTATTGCATTTTAATTATCGAAAGGATTCTCGACTTTGTAACATATTCAGCGTTATTGTGACACATAAACCATCGTGGTGACTCTTCTTCAACATGTGTTAATGGAATTGCTTCATAGTGTCTAGAAATTATTTTCTGAACTAACAGAATCTTCTGAAAGTATCTTTTGATAACATTGGGCTATACATTTTAATATATCGCGATCTATGATGAGATAAAGATTGTCGTAAAAAATAAATTATCTCAATATCAAATAACAATGTTCTCACGTGTGTTTTCAGTTTTTACAAATTCGCTGTGTTCAGTGTTTGTTAGAAATATTAACTGCACTTGATGACCTAATTAATGATCTCGAATATTGCACAGCTGACATTTAATGGTCATTTATAAGTGTCGCATACCTTTACGGGAACTTTTCTGCCTCGAAGTGATGGATTTTATTTTTTATTTGATTTTGTGGAAACGATGCGATTGCGGCTACACACGGTGGCATGGACTTATGATTATATGAGAATTATAGAAACATATAAAAAACACAGACATAATGATACCACGAATGTATTCAAAACCTGAAGTGAATGGTACTATTGGATGATTTGTATGGAATAGAAAGCTCTGATAACTTCAACAGATTCTGCTCCTCGATATAACTATTGATTACTGAGTCTCTCAATCCTTTTTTGGCTGCATGACCACCCTCGAACCTCGAGTTTAGGATCATTTTTTAGAGAAACTGTGATTCAGAACAATTTTAACGAATCCCAACATATTTCACCATATTTTAAATAGAAGACTGTAATACTAATGTATAGTGTAATTCACATGATTATCCTACAGTATCAAAATCAAACATTCAAAATCAAATTTTCATTATCAAAAGAAACAATTTCGAATTTGAATATGAATAGACCTGATTGTGATACATTCACACCACAGTTATCTCAAATGCCACTACATTGTAAGCCCGTTCGATGAAATATAGGTCATTGATGATAATATTGCAAGGGTTCACAATATGGCGTTTCGCTGCATTACCAGCAATCTTGTAATCATTTGCGTGCAGCCCGCGTGAAAAGTCAACAAAATAATTAGTTTTAAAGCATGCATTTCGTTTCTGAACGGGTAAAATTAATCATGAAATATACTATGGAAAGTCATTAAAAATGTAAATGTCATGGTGGATGTAGATCTGTATGGTTAATAAAAATATCATTTCAGGAGTTATTGTTGTTTTCTTGAGTTTTCGTGATTAAAACATCAATTTTTCATGTTAATAAATTCATATGTGAATAATGTGGATAGAATCATAATATTTCAGAACAGATGTGAAGAGGATTTGGGAGGAGAGACGACAAACAACTATCGAAGAGAAGTAGACCTGAAGAAGATCAAAATCAGTAAGATTGAAAATTTCTTTTCCCAAGACAAATGGTTCAATTGATCTGTTCATCAGTCACAGACTCATTAGTTAACATTTTCTCTCAACATTCAATCAATATTTCTAGTTTTTTCTCCATTACGGTGGGTCGTCTGAAAGGTGCTATACCTTATCAGCCTCAATTTCAATTGCGAACAATCACTTTGTGTATATTAATCGATGTTTATTTTCCGAAATATACCATTTCAGAACAGATGATGTGGTGAAACCATTAGGATTGATTACACAATCGTGAATTGAGTTCAACCATTGAACTCATTCATTCATACACGGAGTACATGAACAGAAAAAAACTAATATTGGTATCGCTCTAGGCTAAGGGAGAATAAACAATCAGATAACAGCAGGAAAATAATTGCGAATTGAGGGCTGCCATTTTGGTGGTGACTGCTATATGAGTAGGTAAAAGCTGCACGTACGCTACTAGTAGTGAACCGAAGAACTAAAAATAAAAACCAGAGATTGAAAATGAAAATGAATTCAGTGCACTGTCATCAAAATGACAGTTTTCAACTTACAAGAAGTCAAACAGTGCAGTTGCGTCCTTCAAAACTACTAATATATTTTAACTTCTTTGCTCTAGACAGTCAGAGGCATCGACTGGCTCAATAATTTGCTTCAATTGAGGGAATTATGAAACATTTGATACTGTAAACATGAGTTTTATTTTCACATCATCGATATTTGATGAACAAAGACTCAGCCCATCACGAAAAAAAGGTTGCCTGAAGAGACAAAATAATGAGTAAATATAATTTGAAAATAGTTTACACATTAAAGATACAATTGTTGATATTGTAATATAACAGCTACTCTAACTGCTTATTCGAGTGTGAATGGTTCCTGAACATCGACATTGAAGCATCTACCAACCAACCTACTACATATCATATATATGCCATCCCCGTGGCTCAGTCAGCTAACGCGTACCGTGCTAGATACTGTTCACATTGGGCGTGTGTTCGACTTCCGCATATGGCATTGGTTTTTGTAAATGTCCTTTCACTTATCATCACTTCATAGATCCGCCATCACTTGCTCATTCGTACCCCCGTATAACCAGCTATTTGGTGGGATCGTTGAGCAAAATCAAAATGTATATAAAAAATGTGGGGTACCGCTCTTGTGGACCACAGTATTGTGAACCCCGATATTCTGTACCCCAAGAAAAGGATAAAGTGGACCCCAGTATTGTGGCCCACACGTTTGAACCAGAAAATTGTACAAATACTTTGGTTTTGTGGTCCCCAATATAGTGAGCCACAAAACTAGAACATGGGGGTCCAGAATATCTTTTCCAAACGACCGACGTGGTATTGTGGACCCCAATAAACTGATACACAGAGATTTGTCGTTGTTGACCCCAATAAACTGAACCCCGATATTGTGGGCCACAAAAGTGTATTAAATGTCGTGTGGATATAGTGTACCACAAACTAGATATACTGTACCCCACAGCTCCTTAGACATACTGCACCCCGGTATTCTGGTCCCCGATATAGTGGGCCACAAAACTAGAACACGGGTGGTCCAGAATATCTTTTCCAAACGACCGAAGTGGTATTGTGGACCCCAATAAACTGATACACAAAGATTTATTGGGGTTAACGATGACAAATCTTTGTGTATCAGTTTATTGGGGTCCACAATACCACTTCGGTCGTTTGGAAAAGATATTCTGGACCACCCGTGTTCTAGTTTTGTGGCCCACTATATCGGGGACCAGAATACCGGGGTGCAGTATGTCTAACGAGCTTTGGGGTACAGTATATCTAGTTTGTGGTACACTATATCCACACGACATTTAATACACTTTTGTGGCCCACAATATCGGGGCTCAGTTTATTGGGGTCAACAATGACAAATCTCTGTGTATCAGTTTATCGGGGTCCACAATACCACTTCGGTCGTTCGGAAAAGATATTCTGGACCACCCGTGTCCTAGTTTTGTGGCCCACTATATCGGGGACCAGAATACCGGGGTGCAGTATGTCTAACGAGCTTTGGGGTACAGTATATCTAGTTTGTGGTCCACTATATCCACACGACATTTAATACACTTTTGTGGCCCACAATATCGGGGTCCAGTCTACGGGCTCCCAAAAATGTGTATATATATATATATATATATATATATATATATATATATATATATATATATATATATATATATATATATATATATATCAACCACAATTCTGAAGTAAAATCTACAAAACTTCACGAAGTATATTGGGATGGTGCGTCTAGTCCATTCTTTTTAATTGAACTATGATTAATCAAAAAGATAGGCCTATACTCATGACAATAAAATATGGCATTGTTGGTCAAGGATTCATTGATGTACCGATCATGAAATCATATCGAACAGCAACCTTATTAATTAAATATCATGTGATTAAGTGGTGAAATGCATCAGAAGTAACAAGGAGAATAAGAAAACTGTTCGAACTCGTTCAAATTAGGTTCAGAATTATGTGTGGATATCATATTACTATGGAGATAAGATTCGTGCAATCCTGGTTTATTGTTATGTCTGAATGTCATGCAAGAAGCTGAAGAAAACTGTTGAGATTCATTGTAAGCAGTCAGATTTCATGTTAGTGATTATATTATTGGTTATATGTATTCTGAAAAAAAAACGTTTACGGCAGTGATTTGAAACATGCTCTATAATCATGATTTCAGTACTCACTGTACATTCAAATAATGGCAAATAAATGATGTGAGTTTAACCTACTTTATGAACGGTATGAAGATCGATGTAGAACCAAAAAGACCCAGACGATGAGAATTTTTGCATATACATGGATTACTATCCACTGACACATATATATATATATATATATATATATATATATATATATATATATATATATATATATATATATATATATATAAATATATATATATATGTATATATATATATATATATATATATATATATATTCATATATATATATATATATATATATATATATATATATATATATATATATATATATATATATATATATATATATAATCCTATGACAGCTGATTCAATAAGTAAGCAGTTCAATTTTGAATATTAAAATAAGCTTGTGTGCTTTTATGAGCAATTGTGTTTTCATTACACCAGTAAGTTGATGACGCTCAAACTATTAGTGACAAATATTTTGAAGAAGCTGAAAATGGTTGGTTCAACAGTAATAATCAGGATTATCCACCCTAAATCATTTTCACGAGTATGTTTTGAAACAATTATCATTTCAAAAATGTTAAAGAAAACTATCGAAAATAATCGAATTAAAAAACATTTCTTTCGTTCATGTTTTCTCTTATTTTCGTACGACATTTATATGTAACCATGTTAAATGCGCTTGACAGACTTTTGAGCGATTTTAAACTGAAAATACGCCAGAGTAAAAAAAATACAGCCTTCAAAAGTTGATTGCTTCCGCTTGGGGTGGTTCTGATCCACGTGAGGGAGGCAACGTAATTTCACGCAACGAATCGAATTTGTGTTTCCAATTATGATTGGTGCTAGTAGGCCCTTACAGGTTGTTCGACGATCGATACTGTGACTGATTTCACCGCAAGATATGCTGACGTGAATAATACAGATGTAGGAAGGAATTGGTAAGATGATTTGATATATGCAAATATCAAGAAAGATATGATTTTTTCTATATTGGGTTCAACGATGCGCTACTGATGAGAAATATCTATTGGTGTTCGTGGATGATGAATAAGATGATGAAGAAATAATATGAAAAATTATTTCATCATATGTTTTTGAATAGTGAGAAGGAATCAATCGTGGCCTGTGGTTGAGGAACTATTTCAGTAACAACCTACATGACAGGGAGAACCACAAAAAAGTATCCATGGATGACCCTGGTTTCCTGGATGGAAAAAGAAAATATCATAAAATATTATATATGTGGGCTCGTTTCCAATAATCATATGGATTATCTATGAACGCACATTAAATCGGATTAGTAGTACAGTGAAACTCCCAAAGACATGGAGAAACCTTTGAAGTGTCCCCTGATAATAAAATAATACAATTGTTCGAATTGATTTCGGGTATATTGTTATCTATCTCTCCGATCAATAACTTATAACTTACTTTCATCTATTTGATCCATTTTGGATTTGACGATGCACAGTGGGCCTACTAATGACTACGATATGTAGGCTTAGGTGAATGATATATATGATGAAGGGATGTAAGATGGAAGGTTATTTGATCGCATGTTATCACGTGGATACAAGTATATATACTTCTGTTCGTGAACAATGATGGACTTGTATCGACGAAAGCAGAAGATCGTCTACCAACATAACAAATACAAATATCACCGTCTTTGCGGTGAAACTACGATAATTTCAAGATGGCGACGAAAAAAAAATGGTCACAGAAGGTGCAGTCCTTATGTCAAAGTTCATTGGTTATTATTTGACATAATAGAATGCGGGGTGAGATCACCCTTGTGGTGCTCCGTCCAAAGATCATAAAAAATCCTACAAGATACTAAAAGATCCTTTTTTTACCTTCATTCAAAGCCTCAATTGAGGGACAATGATTTTCGTATTTTAAATCAAGTTTCGATGTTATTGAAAAATATATATATGACGACTTTTCATGGCAAAACATACTTGAATGAATACGACCGTATCTCTAAGAAGCGTTCAACCCAAAACATAGCAGCAATAATATGTGATTCCAGAATATTTTAGATTTATTCAGTTGGTAAACGACATCCTTCTTTCGTGAATACACGTATATCACTGGTATAACTGAAACTGAGTCAGCATCTTATCAGGCAGTTACTCAAGATGCAAAAACCGCCTACACAGCTTCAGTTGCGTACGCATACGATGAATTGGTGTACGTGTCTCTTTGTAATTAGTTTATACGGATCTCGTGATAGATATTATCCTTTAATTGTATTCTACTGAGTACGTTTCTACTTTTAATATAAATATATTAGGGGAGGAAATAACGAAACGGTATAACGAGCTAAATTTGGAATTGAATTTGCATGTGTTGTGTCTGGCGTTGGTTGGAGTTCACGGTTGACTATCGTGTTGTTTTTTTCATTGTTTGACGAACGTTGAACGAAAATGATTGTTCAAGAGAGGTGAAAATGATAACGACCAAATTGTGATTCTTTTTATTGTTCAAGTTCGTTGTCACATTAAGAGGCCGCAGGCGCTCGTATTTCACGCCGCAAACTCTCACGGCCGTAATTTTTGAGATATCGATATGGTTGTTTCTGCATTAACAGAGGTTATCGCATCTACAGAATTTTGAACAAGAAATTTGTGATTTTTCAAATTCTTCAAATGGAAAATGAATACAATTCTAGTTTACGAAAACCTAGATACATATTTTTGAATACCGAAAAAAAATATAGACTGTGAAATATATGTGAAGTGTGAGTAAGGGAATTAACGGCGTTTACGTGAATATGAGTTCGGCGGGCTAGTCTACGGGTGACGCCTAGCACACGATGCATGTTAAACTCGAGTCTGAAGCAAGCGAACAACGAGCCCGTGTAGAGCGCCTGCGGCCTCTTAAGTATAACACTGTTGTTTTGTTGTCTGTCTCTTTCAACAATGGGTGAAATCACCTGACAAAAGCCTAGAGATCAAACCAAAATAATCATCCCTCTATTCAATGTATTATTTCTCGAAATGAGTGCATATAAGTTGTAATTATCATTCGCGAGTTAGCCTATTATGATATAATCATGTTCGGAGAGAATATAAAATAATTAATAATAAATGTGAGCTATAATTGTATCATTATCGAATGTGATTCTGAAATTCAATTAACATTTGAAATATCAACGATTGAGAGCGAATATTCGAAGCATGATATTTCAATTAAACCATGAAAACATGTATTGTATTTTATTTCAACATGAACCGTCACTTTATAGCAATTAATTATTCTCATTTTATTGTCAGCTCTAAAACATCAAAATGACACATGAAATGAATGTTGCATCACATTTGTATCCCTCGTATTGAAATTGGAATGAATCTTCACTAAATATGCCATCCTTTGTTTTCAATCGGATGATTTATACAAGGGATAAATATACCCTGTTTTTACGATTATTGTACTAACACGAACACAAACAAAAATGAGTGGAGAAAAAAGTAACGATACCAATCATGTGGAATATAATCGAACAAAAAGTATGTGAAAAGAGATTTCAACTGTTACGGATGAGCGAGTACGGAATTTTAATTTGTGTACAGCACGCTGAATCGATTAACACTTTTTTAAAAATATTGTTCACGTTTGAACCTTACATTTCTTTATACTATCTCTTCATACAAGAAAGTTGATTCTCACTTCAAATTTGTCTTCTTTACAAAATTGCAATAATAACTGGATTTGTAATCGGATATGACAAATCGTGAATATCAAATTCGAATGAAAGCTATTTATTAATTGCAGTGAGAATAAATATCAGGCGTATTTCAAAGTTATTTAGTGCCAGAATTATCATCGTGGATAAAGCTCTAATTGACGATTTATAAAGTTGGTCTCATAATTGTTACCCATACTATGTGCTCGCACCAACTCTCAGATTGAGTCTAACAGGGCTTGCTATTATAATACCGAGCATTAAACAAACTGAAACGTACGTTTTGAACGAGTTTAACGAAATTGAAAGTACATAACACCAATTTGAAAAGTATAATTTCCGCAAAAACATGAGAAATTACAGATTGGCTGATCTGGTGAATTTATTATTTCACGCCTCCTGCAGTTATCCTTGGCAATGCGAATATGCACGCACCAACGTACAAAATATTGTTAACAATCGACGCAGTCTCCTCCGAAACAGTCACCTCCGACACAATGCCTCTTCTTATTCCTTCCGATGATCTCACGATCGACACAAGAAATACTAATGAACGCATCAGAAATATTTTGGTATCCACAAATAGAAATACTGCCCGAATGGGTATATATTTTCACTTCATTATGAATGATTAATGAAGAGCTTGGAATATTATTACACTTACACGAATATTGTTTCGCACCTAAATCATTCATTCCAACTCGGAACCTCGTTAACTCTCCACGAACAATAAAATGTGTTACACGGATCGTTAAATACAGCATTTTGATGATTTTCAATGTCTTTTCATACTCATTTAACTGTTATGTCAGATCTGAAATTTAAATTTGAAAATGAAAGAAAATGACAAGATCGCGGTATCAAATTAAACTACCATTCCTAACTTATATCATCTTAAAACTTATATAACTTAAAATCATCCACTGTATCATATGAAATTCGAGTTTCTATTGATAAATATATGGAATACATTATTCTTTCAAACTAGTAATAATTCTATATCATGATTTTCTGATTTGTTCACTACTCAATGAGATTCAAATAATTAATAAACTAGTTGGGCCTACATTTCAACTATTTATATTCTCTTTGGAGTGTTAGAATCGGCCTTGTGATGCCCCGTGGTCACAATCCCACCTTGGTATTCAATTAGTCTCAATTTGGAACTTAATGTTATTTCAAGTTGTCAATGTGAATCACAAGATTCCACAGATGACAAAAATATGTCAATGTCAATGAATCGGTCTGCAACCACACTCTTCAAAATATCTATTTAACAATCATATTAGTGTGTTTCACATGTGATAAATCTCCAATTAACTCTTCGTAATAAATGTGTACATTTGAATGAACGTTATAATTAGGGAATAATATTGGATAATCAAATGGTTACGCCTACTTATGAGGAAGGAAAAATGTATCCAGATGGATACATTTTTCAGAGGCGGAAGAAGATGTGGAGATTTGAAATAGAATGCATATTCAACATTACTCGATTGTTGTCCACATGGGTTCATTTCTCGATTTATCTCTTATTTTTCGAGAAAGGAAGAATGTTCCCTGAGAAAAAAAATCTCTGGTAATCCACATCAATTCAAGCTACACTGCCACGTACGGTGACGTCCGACATTTTCCCAAAAACGTGGCTCCTCGACATATAGTTCAAGACAATCCCGTCACCAAGCGGATGGTTCAAGGCAGCTCTAACATAATTCACGTACGTACGGCTCCTCCACCAACTCCATAGCATTATATATACAGTTTCCTTCCGATTCTGATTGTTTGATCGATTCGATGTGTCAGGGATACTCGAATTAGATTCGATTTTCGAGATTGAATGATTGGAATATTCTATATTCGATTAATTCGATGTCAAAACTACGGTCGATATCGGATCAGAAATGGCTGAATTAAGTAATATGTCAAATAACCAAGTGAGAAAAGTAAGTAAAAAGTGAGTATACCTAACAAAAAGTCCTGAAATGAATTTAATAGCCTTCACACACGGATTCTTGTTACTGAAAGTAATGGTGCCTGCTGACTATAATATGTGCATGGTGGAGAAAGAGCTCGACGTGCTCGTAATGTGTTCTGTGTTATAACCACCAGGATATGATTTTTATATTTTGTCAATGCCTCTCTTCTCTGGAAAAGAAATTATTGACCAATCGAGAGTCGAAAAAAATCTAAACAGTATTATTGAGAATGGGTGCAAAATGAACTGATATCAAAACAGCTAGTATTAATTGATCAATAAACTTGACTCTTAAATCGCGCATTTTTTCGCATTTGATATTCTTCACTTCACTTAATATCGATTGCACATTGATGATTTCGATATAACTCGATCGAAATTAGATATAAGAGTTTTAGTATCGTTTTTTTATTCTCATATCGAACGGCAACAGTGATTATGTATCATGCCTCCAATAAGCCCATGGAAACCAGATATTATCAAATGGATACAACTCGATTATAAAACACACTGGCCTTCTTCAATAGCAATAAGATGTAGCGGCACAACAACTGCCGATACTACGCCCACCTCGATTCATACACGCTTTTCATCAGCTATTGCGAGTAGAGGAAAGAAATTTCACACCATATGAAGTTTTTTCTTGTCGATAAGTTAGGTTACATATGATGAAGATGTTGTCAATTTCTCTAGTAGTGAAATCTTTATTTAGATATCTGCTCATATTCGGGTTGCCGATACGACACAGAATAATAAAAAACAACAAGATACAAAATATATGATTACAGATAACCAAATAAAATGATGAGAATAATAGAAGAAGAGAATAGAATATTTGAAGAAAATTATTAGAGAAAATGAGAATTAAATCTAAATCAATTAAAACACTAACAAAATTACTGATAAAATGGAGAAAAATAAGAAAATATGTACCTACTCTAACTGTTCGAATACAAATGATTTCTAAAAGTGGATACTGAACCTTTCATAGCGAGGAGCGTAATATTATATATGAAACTACTAATTTAAGGTTGAATCTCTTGAAAAAAATCTACAAAAAAATGTAATCTAGGCATACGAATAATACAGACCGTAATCTGAAAGGCAGTTTAGAAGTGTCAAATGTAGACGTCCCTCCACAATGTTTTCTTGGATTTGTACTCAAACAATTCATTCTGTTGTCAACCGGTCAGAATATCCTCTCATTATTTTTTCCATTTTTGATTTTGTATATATCATTTCCAGTTTACGTCAACTGCAATGACATCAGAAAATGGATTTATATGAATAAAATTTTCTCTCCGTCTCTCTCTGACTAAAAGTTGCTTCAAACTTACTCGTTGTTGGGTTACATCGCCAAGGCTACTAGCGCTCACCTACGTTATTCCAAACTACTTAATGACCAAGCTGAGTGTTTTGCTACGATGCTTTCTAGTTCCCACAGCAAAAGTGCAATATCATGTGTCCCGTGATGGTAACATGAATAAGTTTCAGTGCATTCAAATTCAGTTACGTCATTTTAAACAAACAGACAAAACTAAAAACAAAAAATGCATGAATAAATGGAGCGCTACTTTATGTGTAACGATTCGTTTGACAGTTTACAAAACAAAATGAACAGAAACAAACATTTTGTTGAACACATCAACTTTTACATCGGAATAATTATAATTATACGTCTGTTTATTTGAGTTTGATTTTTTTACGTTCATTAGAATAAAAGACGAAAAGAAGAGAAAAAGTTGAAAAAAAAAGACCAACAGATACGTCTTTTATCCACCCAGGCTTGGTTTTTCGTGGTTTTGTATTTTGTATAATGATAAACTTCACATCTGCTGTTAATGGAAGAAGTGATCATTGCCCAAGAGACTTATATTAGTACAAAGTGGAAGATATCAACATTCATGTGTTTTGTTTACTTTTAATACCAATGTTGGTAATGTGCGGATATATGTATCACAGAAACGGTTTTTACTTATAATGTGTTCCGGACTTTCGGAAACTGAAAATCTGCTGCGGGAAATTATGGTCACAGAGAGCGCTGCTCTGGTGTTGAAGCTATTGGTTTCAAATAATTGAAATGGGGTGGTAAGATCGCCCTTGTGGTGCCCCGTCCAAACGATCCTACCTTTCATCCATAGCCTCAATTGAGAAACAATGATTTTGTATCAAGTTTCGATGTTATTAAAAATAAAAAAGTTATCATTGGATAAAAAAGGACATGTAATTGTAAGTGGCACAAATTTGGATTCAAAATTTGAAAATTACAAGTATCATATGTTAATATATACAAACGATTCTCTGTAAATACAATTTTCAATAGTTGTGCTGATGCTCTAAATGTTCTGTAACAGCTCATATTGGGTGCATTTCACAGGCGCTGATATGACTTGTTGAATGACGGCTATTTGATAGGTTGACGAAATTTACTGACCGTAAAAAAACGGTTCGAACATAAGCCATTACGAACACGTTTCATTGGCTATGATTGGAATGTTTTTGTGCGTGTTCAACATTTCAACCAATGGAATAGCTTCCGTTGTTGATCGCCATTTACTCAATAGACCTGCAACATGCATGCATTTCAGATTGAGTTTTAATCTATAGTTTCTGTCAGGCAGAATCGGGAAGTATCTAGATACATTTATTTTAGATGCATGTGTTTGTTTTATTTTGTATTTGAAATACATGTTTGAGATGTATCTTGTATTTTATATTTCGAATAATTATTTCAAATTTCTCATTTCATATTTTCAAATATTCATTCGTATCTTTTCCGGGCTATTAAAATACAAGATACATTTTCTACATCGATCGAAAGTGATCTGATCAAATAGTCGAATCGCTCTCTAGCCGCCCTCGATAGCTCGGTCAGCTGAGGCACCGCTTCAGAAACTGAAGTCACCATTGGGCGTGGGTTCTAGTCCCGCATAAGGCATGGGTTTTTGTACATGTCCTCTCACTAATCATCACTTCATACATTCATTATCACCAGCTCATTCGTACCCCCGTATAACCTAGATGTTGGTGGGGTCGTTAAGCAAAAACAATATAAAAAATCGCGCTCTATAGTGTAAAAATTCAGAATGACTGAATCAAGTTTACAATTGTCAACTGAATCGTTTCTACTATTATAGATTATCAAATTCACAATCAGGGTTGCGAAGATCGATTCAATTTCTTGACCTCACTTATTGGCCATAGAGACATCACGTAAACAAATGTTATCAGGAACTACCCCGTACAAAAGTGAAACAATTGTAGGCGTAATTTCTACAGGCAGAGGTGCGAATGTACTTCTCTTTGAAAACATGAAAATCATATTGAAATTTTGGCATATTATTTTTAGTGTTCTTCATATTTCCACTCACCTATTTTCTCATTTCACAAAATGTATTTTTGGAATCTTTTGAAATATATCTTTCGAAAATATTCTGAGATACTATCCTGTATTCTTTATTTTTAATACATTTTCAGAATGTATCATGATCTCGTATTCGAAATACCCAAAATTCGAATATCTGTATCTAGTATATTGCAGATATTCCAAGTTAGAGTATTTTGCACATGTCTGCTGTCAGGTGAGCTGAAGGATCGAAACAGCCGAAAGTTATCATAATTTTACGAAGAAGACTGACGATCGGTTCATCAAAGTAGAGGACAGAAACTGGTACTGAATTATGGTTTTGAATGTTATATAATGTACCAGTCGAATTTTCTAAAATAAGAAAATTGACAATATATTTGAGATGACGCAATTCGTTAGTCATTATTGACACTATTATTATTATTTACAGAACTAAATACGCCATCACTATACCTGTAATTATTTGGTATCAGTTATGTTTTGCAAGTGTTGTAACTAGATGCAAACCACAGATAAGCCTATTTACAGGCTTTGTGAATTATTGTGACCTTTATTGTATCTTAAATTATTTTATCATTATAATTATTGTGAATTATTATATGCCAATTTTAAATTGACAAATGAACATCTTGAGAAAAAAATATATATTATAGTATTGACGACATATGAAACTTTCAACCGCGGGTACTAACATCCTCCTTCACTTCAAACGTTGCCGCTGGGTGCCTCTTTCATTTCTCAAATGATCTATTGTAAGCCAGGAGTCTCATTACTCTACATTAAATCTGCCGTAAGTGATCACTTACTCCATTCAAAAGGCTAACTTCTATTTCATATCAATAAATGTGTATCTATATTATGTATATATATATATATATATATATATATATATATATATATATATATATATATATATAATATATATATACATATATAATGAGACTAAAATTGATGTTGTGGTATGAAGTAACGAATATCCAATAAATTCTCAAATCACACACATCATATTCATCTATATATTTGTAGAAAGTGAATTGAAGATACGACTGTTCGAAATAGTGATTATACTTTCGACAATCATAGCGCACACAAACGGAGCTCCCGAGATGTTCGTTCCAAGATGAACAAACCTTTACTTGATATTTCCTCTTAGATGTCTTGCTAATAATTAATTGAATAAATAAATCGCATTCAAGTTGAGCTAAGAGAAAGAGTAATAACCAAGTATATATTGTCCCGGAAATGAAAAGCAGTACAACACTATACCCTTTAAAACTATAATAGACAGTCTAACAAACGCATTGCACGAGAATTACCGAAAATCCCCCTATATTGTTCACAATGTGATTTGAATTAATCTTTTCAAATAAGTTGAAACCTTTGTATTAATTCGTTCTTGTAGCTATAGATTAGATGTGGCATATTGTAAGCACGTTATTTCTGATCGTGTAACGGAGCTGAAAATACAATGAGGTATAACTCTCGGTATAAGACTTCGTTATGATATACCTGAATTAGTCAACCACGGTCTTGAATAATGGTATTATGTAGAATCATACGTAATAAATGGAGAATTAGTTAGCTTTCACAATTATGGAAATTAGAATAAATACAATTGAAGGATAATTTGCATCCACAGAATTGATGGTTGTTCATCGTATTTATAGCGATATACATATATATATATATATATATATATATATATATATATATATATATATATATATATATATATATATATATATATATATATATATATATATATATATGAATATACCGAGAACGCGTGCCCGAGTGGGTAACACCGTTATTCGGGAGACCGGGGTTCGATTCCCGCCATGGGTAACCATCCTGACAGAGGTTTCCCTCTGTCGTTCAGGTTGATACATGGCGGAATGGTTCCTTAACAACAGGCCACAATCAAATCCTTCCTATCATCAAAAACACCTAATAAAATAACCTTTCATCTCACCAACCCATCATGTCATTCATCATCCACCGACGCCAATAGATCGTAGCCATCAGTATAGTGCGTCGTTAAAACCCAATATAAAATATAAATATGTATATATATATATATATATATATATATATATATATATATATATATATATATATATATATATATATATATACATACATATATATATATATTTATATATATAGTATGTACATAGAATTTGGAAATGTTTTCAGAATAGAATTAACGATGAAAACACAAATACATCTTGAAAAAGTGATGAATTTTTCCAGTTTCAGCGAGTTTCTGAGCCGACCATCATGTTTATTTTTTCTTTTTATTCGTGAACCACTGGCATATATCTTTTGATATGTATCAGATGTCACGTGAACAGATTACATTCAAATCAAGAGACACCTAGCGGTGTGCTATCAAAATTGTCTGATAACTTGTCCTAACATAGCAACAAAGCAAACTTAACCTATTCATCATAGAGAGAAATCGGACGAAATCTCACCGTCTCTATTATGACCTATGACAGACGACCTCTGTGCGTGACATAACACCGGTATGTCACACAACACGTGACATATACCAGTATGTGACATATACCGTTGTGTGACATATAAAGCGCGTATCTGGGCTATAGGCTATATATATATATAGTCGTGTATAGATAGTAATCGCTCGGGTTGCATGTAAACGCGAACACGGTCATTGAATTATTGTTTTATGTGCGCGGTACTGATAGCAGGGGGTGGTAGGGGTGTGAGTAGGGGAGGGAAGGGGGGAAGGGGTGAGGTCGTACGATATATGCAGCATTAAAGGCTCAATTAATGACGTATTCGTATCAGAAGTCACAGCTAATGTGAAGATTTGCAGTAATTGTTGATCATATTCATTGGCTGAGAATGATCGTGAGACGCATAGGTAGTCTTCTTGATCGTGTTGAACTATATTTTACGCTTCTTAGTTATCAAAACACCCACCCTAACCTAAATTCTGACTTTATATTGATGTGTTGTAGAGTCAATACTCATTTATTTTTCAAATCCTCATACTGGTAGCTGATTGAGAAGTCAAGTTTAGTTGAAATTGAAAGTTGTAAACTGTTGCCTTTTGACATCCACTATCAGTTATGGCAGAGTCGATGAAGTATCGACTCTGGTTATAGTCATCGAGCATATGATCAACCAAACTTCATGATCCACTGCCATCTGGATATTTATTGCGCTAATTCAGTGCATACATGAATGTGTTTTCAGAATTCGTTTATGAGAAATATGTTTGTCAATTGACCGATGTAGATCGTCCGCCCTCGTGATGTCACAAAATATAACAACCAATCAAGTGGACAGTGAAGCAGGGGAAAATAGGGAAATAACCAATCAAGGTATCTAAAATTTTCCCTGCTTCGTATAAGTCACGCCCATCTACATTGGTCAATTCTGATAGTAAATAAGTAATTTTGTATTATACAAACGTGAATAAATATAAACACACTTCTCCTAAATTGAACATTGAACCACTTATGACTAGAATGAATTTCATTTCAAATTAGGTAAGCCTTATTAATGCTGCTTGGAATAGTGTGGAAAAGCAAGTGTGGAAAAGCACAATACAGAAATAATTTTGCCAAAAAAAATACATTCCAGAGTGGAAATAATAAAAATTAAGAAGTTTGAACATATAAATGTGTTATTCATAATAACAGACACATTTCATCACCCTTGTGAACAAATAGAATGGTAAAGTGAAGATAACATTGGACCGATAAGGGATGAGAGAAGAAGGGTGCAAGGGTAGCAATTCATAAACAAGGTGAAGTAGCAAATTCAATCTCCAACGGCTAGCCATGTAGGCTTCACAAAACACACGAGAGTAGAGCCGGTAGGCTAGCCTCAATACACGATCCCGTATATAAATCGGAGCCGGGTTCCGGTCAATGGTAATCCAAATCAAATATCATGTACCCGTTATCAGTGTTTACACACGCCACCACTACGGTCGACTTGAGCGCTAGTAGTGCCAATAATCTCAACTACCCCTTGAAGCAATCGAGCGTTACGAAGAAATACCGCGTCAGCAGAAAAACCGTATAGCCAACAGCGTTACGAATGAGTTGTCACTGACATATATCAACAACGCCCAAAGATTTAGATGATATTCTATGAACTACAGTATATCTATTTATCATATCTTCTTGCTTATACGATTTTATCAATTAATTAGATGTACACAGTACAGAGCGAAGACCAAAGATTCACGTTATAAGTCTTGATTTTGATACCATTTATTATTTTCTTCGTTTATGCTCAGCTGATAAGCTACATAGAATTTTGATTTGGACTCGAGAGATTCTAAATGGGCTAGATGATGCTGAGTTTCCGATTCGACTCGAGGAAATTATTAAATGTGTTGAGTGAATGATGATTATGATGATAGTTTTCTCTTATCACTGTCTTTTTTATCTTATGAATGAAGCTAATCACTATTCTAATCAATACGCACAATTTCCGAACAGATTGTATACTCTGTATTCTCTTGTCTTTGTTTTTGGCCCGCTTGGAAGATATTGGAAGGTTTTAAAATATTGTGATTATAACACTGAATATTATACGGCTCTCGATTTTTATACTACACATAAATTTCCATGAAATAACATCAAAATGTCAACTGGATACAGCGATATAATATATCGATTATTCTTGACGTTCGACTACAATATCGATTTATCTCGATTAGTGTATACGTCGAGTTTGCGACGTGGTATAAAGCCATCAAAGCGGTAGTTTTATTATGGTGTTCGCGGATAATATCATATTCGGGTAAAGCGTTGGAATATTTTCAAAGTATCCGCAAACACTTTATTTAATTGAACATTCTTTTATTTATGATTAACAAATACTTTGACAAAGTGAACTGAGTGGTACGGTATCCGTATCTTAGGTGAATACATACTATACTTTGGAGTGTTCATAATGTTGTCTTTTGTACAATGAGATTTGATGTTCACTCTATCTGATACAATTGTAATAAAAATGATAACAATTTAATAGAGAGATTCTGACAATAGTTTGAATATTGTCATGCTCATCTTTATTTGAATATCGAATGTTCATATCAGCGTTTTGAACTTCAAAACGAAAAAAAAAATCCTTAAAATGTTGGCACAATGCTTATTACGACTGTCAAAACCATTAAATACCATGAATATTCAAATATGAGATAACTTACCGTCCGTCAAACAATAAAATGGTTCAACTTCAGAAATATATATATATATATATATATATATATATATATATATATATATATATATATATATATATATATATATATATATATATATACATATACATATATATATATATATATATATATATATATATATTCTCAATTTTGGAACTATGAAGATAACTATCAATTATTCAAATGAAAAAATTAATAATTACGTGGTACTGATCAGACGAGTATGTTATGGTGACAGAAGAATAAATGGAAAGAATTTCAAGCGCAAGAGTTCGAAACAACAATGAGAATGAGAACAAAGAGAAGTTGATCTCGATAAGGCAAGACGGTCAACGGGTGTTTATATAGAGGAAGTCGATAACAGAAATGAGAAATGAGAGAATCCTCTTCAACCATCTGTATTTATTAAAATCATACATGTATTTATCTATTCAGAAACTTGATGTGTCTTGCCGTTCAAAAGTCGGCACCAATGATTTTCGCTGTCATACATTCTTAAATCAAGCAAGTATAGAAATGAAACGTAAGCCGTTATTCTACACTTTTCCCAGATTTTCTAATAACCTAACACACGTAAATTTTACTATAAAAACTCAATACATTTTGTGAAAAGAACTATTTTATAAGTTATATATATATATACATATTTTATATAATCTATCATAACATTTTATAATCGTATTATTCCATGAATACGGTCTGCATATTAAAATTTTACATCAAAATCTAACAGAATGTGCTCGATTTAATATAGTAATAATAATGATAATAATACAGCTTTATTCGAGCGTATTCTGCTCTATTGTGTATAATGTGAAGTAGGTATTAAGGTAAGAGAAGAAGTACGCTATTTACGAACGAATAAAGCTGCAAATTGAAAACTGCAGACATGCGAACCCGTTGGAGAGTAAATCGGGTAAGTCATTGTTAAATTAAACATGGAATTATAGTAATCTCGTGCAATTTGAATGGAATTGTAATATTTCAAATATTACGGTTGGTACGATTATATATAACGAGGGGTTGTTAAACTTGGAACTTGAGAGAACACAATGACAAATTTAAGATATTTCAGGAAGGATCAGTTTTTCAATATCTTGAGAACTAATAAATAAAGTATCATTCTAGTGTGAAATTAATGAGGAGATGAGAGAGAGAGAGAGAGAGAGAGAGAGAGAGAGTGTTCACTCCGATTCGCATGAAACTCCATATTACTATCATTGTAATAATATCATTGTATTAAAGTGTATGACCAAAATGTTTATTATTCATCACTTTTTTGTGTGTGATACATTCTATATTTGGATTGGAGTCAAAATGATTGGAATTGATTTGAGGAGCTACGATACTTTCAAAAATGTCAATGTATTATTTTTAAATTGTATTCATTACATTATTGATTATTTAATTCACCTTTTCACTATCCTCATCAGAGTGGTAACGGGAACCGTCCTTGAGTGGACTTTATTCTACAGACACCGAGAGTAGTAAGAGTAGCATCTTCCTGAATTACAGTCTTTGATGTAGCCTTTCTTCCCATATCCCCTCAATACTATGTCACTTGATGATTGTAAATCACATTCAAAGTAATATAGGATCTGAGGAAAGGTATTTTTGCATTCATAAAATGTTTTGACAAATGAAACAACACAGAAATCAGTTAATTGAATGGAAGTTGATTTTTTTTTTATATATATTGGGTTTTGAAGACGCACTGTAATGATGACTTAGATCTATTGGCGTCGGATGGATGATTAATGAGATGATGGGATGATGAGATGAAGGTGTTATGGGTAATGGGAAGAATAGTGGGAAGGAAGCGGTCGTGGCCTATAATGTGGGAACCATCCCGGCATTAGTCTAGACTACAGAGGGAAACCACGAAAAACCCCTGTAAAGATGGACGGTAGCGGGGATCGAACCGGGTCCGATATGTCCCTTCACCTCCCGGATCACACGAAGCAAGTGCGCTAACCACTCAGCTACTGTGCCGGTAGGAAGTTGATATATTTATCATAATAAACTGAACATGAATGTGTTTTATAGTTGCCATAATTTACTTGATTCCATATCGTTTTTTAGTCAGTTTTTCCTATCATACCTCTGGATCAAATTTGAGTACCACCATTCATTCATTATCAAACTGATTATAAACTACAAGCAAAAACACATGATCCTTATGTAAGCTCATCTCTGTAACTTTATTATCATTCTATATGACATATTTCCGATGCAATATATACGTGTTTATACAGCTACTTAATGACGAACATTAGAAGAAGTGAAATGGAATATTGTTTCAAATGAAATGATATTAATGATATACAATAATAATAATATAGTATATATACATATATATATATATATATATATATATATATATATATATATATATATATATATATATATATCAATATATATATATATATATATATATTAATATAGATATTAATGATAATATAATACAATATTATATTCATTCCACTTTGAGGGTATCCCACTCAGATGGTAATAAGTAATAACTATTAGAAAATCTACATCGATTACCTGGGGTCTGTTTCCATGCTATGATGTTATGAATATGTGCAACATTTCCTTCTTTTCCAGATAATTCAGAGTGCAACAGTATTTCAGAGTGCAACTGATGTGCAACAGTTGCAACATTTCAACTGTAAATGATTGGCATTATGATGATATACTCGTTCAATTCAAAACATCGATTATGATCCCCTTGTATTTTACGCTCATTTTCCGTAGTGAATTGTTTTTGTGAATTTGTTTTTTTGAATTGTTTTTGTGACTAGTTTTTCGTCTACTTGGGAAATAATACTGGTCAATATAGCACATACAAATTGAGCGATCATTCTGATAAGGTTTTATATGGATTGGGGTGTGCCTTTTCAAAAACAGCCAACAAGAAATGAAACACATCTTTTGAATGAACACATATTGAAGTTGAATTGAATCGAATTCAGAACCATTTCATTGTACTGAATTTAATATTAAATACATATTGAATACATATTATATTACATATTGAATACAGTTAATTCGTGTTGCTGGATCCTCAGGCCGTATTGAATACAGTTCATTCGTGGTACTGAATCTAAAGACCGTATTGAATACAGAACTTTCATTCGTATTGAATCTAACGGGCGTATTGAATACAGTTCATTCGTGGTACTGAATCTAAAGACCGTATTGAATACAGAACTTTCATTCGTATTGAATCTAACGGGCGTATTGAATACAGTTCATTCGTGGTACTGAATCTAAAGACCGTATTGAATACAGAACTTTCATTCGTATTGAATCTAACGGCCGTATTGAATACAGTTCATTCGTGATACTGAATCGAATGAGCATATTGAATACAGTTCATTCGTGGTACTGATTCTGGAAATCGTATTGAATAAATGTTTCTCATTACATGTATAAGTAAGTAAGTATGTATTGTCTTCAAAATCTATTTGATGTACAAGACATGATTGAACATAAAAATATGTAAACAACCTTTGAAAATTCAGTATAAAATACAAACATTGTATAATACTGTAGTCATTACATTGATTTTGCTACTTGAAATAAGATTACAAATGATAATGAATTACGTGAATAATAACTAAAAACAAGTATGAAGTGTAAGTCATTCGATCATTAAATCATAAAATACCACAGTGCAATTTAAATTCTTGAATACTATCAAATATATTTTGAGTTGGAATCTTTCGAAGTTTATTTTTTAAATGTACCAAATTCAATATCTTAACATCATCAGGTAAGCCATTATGAGGTAGTCGTTTGAAAGTTTCAAGTTCTCTATCGAGATGCGCCCAACGAGATATAATGGTAAATCATGTGCTACCATTATATTATATGGTTTACTTTTATATTTCTTCGATTCCTCACGTCTCATTTCACTGCCAGGACGATCCTACGACATGTTCAGAAATACCACGATGTACCAGTAGATACCAACCTATTTTACCATAATATAAGGAAGGTGACTCAACTCCCATACTGATAATATGGAAGACATTTGTGGTTTCTTGCGGTCAGTTCAGAGCCAAAGATCCCGATTGTCTGTCACGATTTAGCGGATTACCTTGTGAACTAAGAAATATTTTAACGAAAAAATTACTAATTATGGTCATACTCGGCAATTGCTCAAAGTATCATACAAAATGGAATTATTGGATGGGGTGGTGCGAGTAAGAAAAACATTTCTTCTATTTTGGTAATGCAAAATATCATACTAAAGGTCTTACTAAACAAAAGCTCTCGGTATTCCACCTTCCTCACACACCAAAGTACTAAAGTAATGGATGCACGACAGCTCTATATAAAAACCATTTCATTATTTCTACATAAATATTCACACAGATTCAAACCACCTCTTCCTATTTCTGAAACACATAACACTATATCTAAACACGATAGCTCCAATAATCTATTAACAATTGATAGGGAAAAACAGAGAGGTGAACAACATTCAGACTTCATAGGTCCCAGGATATACAATTATTTGCCTTCACAAATAAAGTCGATTCCATCCCTGAATATAAAAAGCTTCAAATTCAGAATTTAAAAAATGGATATCTGAACAAGGCCGAGATGTATGTAAGAACTATCTTTACTTTTAATTCAATTCATTTGAAATATTATGAGAATACATAAATTGTTTTCTGTTTCTACTTGTTATTGAGTTTGTTATGTATATATCTATGTATGCATATGTGTGTATGTGTATATGTGTATGTATGTGTATTTGTAATTGTATATCCTCATATCCTTTTATTATTCATATTGAAATTTTCCTAAAAATTGGCATCACAAGGTAATTTTTGTATGAGAGAGCCAATTCGTATTTTGATTATTTGTGTTTACGAACCGACAAAAGCTTGTTTTCAAAGATGGCCCGCACACAAGAGCTTATTACTCTTATGCGGGCTTCTCTCTATTCATTTAAATTCTTTTTTCATTTAGCTGTGTATTATTATTCTATTATATACCATTAACTTGCTATTATCATTATGTGTTGTACAACCATCGGAGGGAATAAAATTGTGTTCAAATAAAATAAATAAAAACTAGATGTAAATAAGAGTGGCTACGGTACCAGTGGCATTGTTGAACTAACAAAATCTATGGTTCTCGTACAAATGCACAACTGCTAGCATCATAATTCTCCTGGGCCGTGTATAGCATTGTTGAGCATTGTTGTTTCGAATATTTCTATATAAAAGCTATGACTATCAATAACGTAACGGGATAAGCAGCATGGCGGTTTCCTTTCGCACCATGCGTATATCAAAGGGATGCCGCCTCACAAATGTTATAATGATTTGCTGGTATTGTTGTGTGTTGATCTATACAAGTAATAGATGTAATGCAATCTGTGAATCCAGCTCTTTCCAACTGCATTAAACAATATTGGGATAAATTTCATTTGAATTAGCCAATCTACATTTAAAATACGTCTGTAAAAGCATTTAGTCCCTAGTCAAGAGGCCTCCTGCTATATTTACCATTTGATAACTGGATAATTACTCATCATCTACGAGAAAGATTAAAATCAATGCAATTGTACAACTATGTACTATATATTGAAATACGAGCCTAATACGTACGATTTGATTAGAAAATGCGAATCTCACAAATGTACACGAAAGCGCGCTGATTCCATCATGGTGAAAACGGCCTAATGTTAAAAGGATAGGACTTATGCCGTGTTGCTTATCCCGCTACGTTATCGATAGTCATAGATAAAAGCGATGGTTGCGCCACGATGTAGTGATACCAACCTATTTTATCATAATAAAAAGAAGGTGACCCAACTCGGGTCTTGAAAATGAAATATTTCCGGGGTCAGAATCTGAGTCCACCGTCCCGATTGCCTGTATCGCAACTATCGCTTTTATATCGAACTATTTTGAACAAAAATACTCAACAATGCTATGCACGGCCCAGTAGATTACGAGAATTATAGATTTTGTTAGTTCAACAATACCACCGGTACCGTAACCACTGTTATTTGAATCTAGTTCACAAGAGGATCCGCTAAATCGCGACAGGCAATCGGGACGATTGGCTCTGAAATAACCGCAAAAAAACACAAATGCCTTCCATGTTATCAGTAGGCGTATGCGAGTTGGAGCACCTTCTTTATATTATTATCAAATAGGTTGGTATCACTACATCGTGGTTGCGCTACAGGCAATCGGGACGCTGGATTCTGACCCCGGAAATATTTCACTTCAAAACCCGAGTTGGGTCACCTTTTTATATTATGATAATATAGGTTGGTATCACTACATCGTGGAAATATTGTTCTATGGAAATACACATTCGTTTGAACGCAACATGGCATGTGATATTCATTTTGCGATAAATTCGGTAGACAGCGTTTGACAGGATTGAAAGTGTATTGAGTTCAAAATTGTAAATACTATTTACAGTTCAGATACATACAACCAGGTTTGGGTATCCCATTTTATCTCAGTATTTGATATGATGAACCAACATGTATAGAGAATGATTATATGTACTGGAGTCAAAGTTCAAAATGAACTACGTACCAGCACAGCGTGAAGCTGTGAAAAAGTGCAACGCTATTAGAGAAGCTGAGCTTCTTTCAGCTTTCATTAAAACTATTTATTAATTACGTACTCAGGTATTCCTTTGTATATTTGTGTCTCTCCTTTTTCATTCTTTTTTCTCTTACTCTGCATTGAAATTTAAAAATGTAATGAAAATATCTCTGAAATGTTTTTAAAGAATACAAATATTTTAAAACTCTTCATTTTTTCCAAGCCATATAGCCTAATTGCTAATTGAAGCTTACTGAATAAGTGAATAAGCTAACGTTCTCAGAAATAATCGAGCATATCTTCAAGGAAATAAGAGTGCTTATGGCATAAATCATTAAGATCGTCGACGACTATTTAATTCAATATTAACATGCCTGTAAATTATTATTTTAGCGATATATTGTCAGTAACTAATGTTTAAATATATTTTCGTAAATGGAAAATGATACATAATATTCAATTGGATCATTATGTGTACTTCTACTGTTCACAGATGAAAATATGAATGAATAAGAATACAAAGTATAAAATATAATGAAACTAGTTCAAGCATCGTAGCTAAAATAAAATACCGGTAGTATTATTGGGATGATGAAATGTTATATATTTAACAAATGTACTGTACAAATTACACAACCACAGTTGTGAGAAAAAGAAAAAAATGGAATCGGAGAATTTCTCACCCAGTACACAATCTTTTATCACTTCTCATATCATGTTTATAATACATAATATGTGGAGACCTATAGAAGAATAGAGTATATCCCAATACAGAGGAATAAATAGATGTTGAATAAGACGGAATACTTTTTCCCGACGTGTCTAGTTTTATAGAAAACTGAAAAATACAAAGATATAAATAATGTTGAACAGTAGAATAAAATGTATGCACAACATGTATATACATATATATATATATATATATATATATATATATATATATATATATATATATATATATATATATATATATATATATATATATATACACGTATACCGGCAAGTTTAATGTAAAATGTTTTACAATTTTAACTTCCTAATGAAGATAAAGTAGTGACAGTTTTCTCAGATACACATAAATTGGTGTACCCATAATACTAGAAAATGACATAAAACATTGTTCTGTCAGTGTTCGAGAAGAGCTGGGTTCGCTTCCCGGGCAACGCGTTGGCCGCGTCCATTCGTCTTAACAAGAACTTTCAGAGATTTGTCATTCTGCGGGAAGCGCGTGGTCTCTTTGTCACTTGCGGTCCGGGATGGTTGCAGTTTTGAAGGTATTAAATATTCGAATTCGAAGTTTGAATTTTTTCAATTAAGGACATTCACATTTCATGAAATATCAATAGAATTATTCGAAATACCCAAAACATTCAATTCACCTTTTTTTCTTAAATATATGATAAACGATGTTATTGAAAATGACGATGAAAAATAACTGAAAACAGGCAAAATAAATATGAGGATTTGAAAACTGAACAAAGATGAAATCAACAACTTGTGTGCATTCATCTTCGATGTGTAATGTATGTTTCATGCCACGACTAGAATGAGCGTATACCAATTATATGCTATTCTCTTGAGGATCCTCAAAAACAAGAACAATCACAAAAATGTATCACATTTTGATAAAACTGTTGAGCCCATCCAAATATATTTATCTTATAACCACCAGAGATTTATACACTTCTGCACACGCACACACATACACACACACAAGAACGTACTTCTGATTATCTATTATTTTCGCGGCTTTTTGGTTAAGGTACGCAATACAAGTTGATTGAATATCTCATCATATCATGGTAATGTTGACGGCATAATACTCGGTCATGAATATAAATAAAGACGAAGAAAATGATAAACCATAAAAGTATGTTATAACAGAGCAGTTATGAACATATTCATCAATATAAAAAGCAATATAATAATATGTTATGTCCACATATGATATAAGGTAATAGTATTTCCTGATAGTCATCGATTTCTCTTAGATTGTTCACACAGTATAGTGACAGTATGATGCAAATACGACATAGTTGAACTTCCAACCCGTACATTTGGCAACAAACACCAAGTATACCACCTGTAACAATTAGCAAGTAGTAAACACTAATCGACTCACGTGATTAAAACATGGACTTGTGCCACGAGAGATCAAGGTTCCGAACGACCGTCTCTCCTATCCCACACTACTAGCGGCCGAGTAGTTCGCGCCTTTATATATCTCATTGATAGAGGTATTGTAACAAATCAGCATACCTGTATCTTGTACTATTGCGCATGACGTATTTACAACTATTAGCGCGGGAACGAAGTGAAATGGTCTCATAAAAATGTTTTAATAAACCATTAACATGCAAAGAGATTAAAAGAAATGTCAAACAGTTCAATGTGTGGATTTGTTCGGATTCTATTTTCAGTAGAAATGTTGAATGATATTTTTTCGGAGGTATTTTTCGAAAAATAAATGAGAGAAGTTGAAAAAATGTGAAAAGTTGAAAGTTTAAATGGCGAATTTAGGAAAGTATACACAAAATGGTTTTGATCGATATTTATCAATTTTAGGATTCAGTATTTTTTGTGAATAATGTTTACATATCGATGTGAACCGTTACGTGAACTCAATTCAACTAAAATTAACGCACGTTTATATTTAAAATCATCGATACAGATGATTGAATCAAATCCGAAATAAATATAGGTGAAATCAACATATCAAAAGTTAGATCAGATCCTTTCGACTGGTTAGTTATGGTTAGGTCATACTTAATAGATTGATAACCAACGACAAAGTTAGATTGCTTTAATTACTTGATCAATATCTTCTTCGTAACACATACCGCATTTCGATTTGTCTACATTTCTATTACGTATTCGTGATTTATAGAAGGAATTAAGAACCTAATTTCTTTCATGAAAGTATGATTCAGGTAATATGTTCAGATTTACCTCTACTACATTGTAAAATGCGTGTTTACTTATTTTTATTCTTTTGTTCACTTTCCCGTCACATAACTTCATGATTAAAATTATCTCCTGTTTTTCATCTGTCAATTGTCTCTAGTATTTTTTTTGTCAGCCCGCACACAAAAATCTTTCTTATGCGGGCTTCTACTCCACTTTAGTCAATATCGATAAAAGGCAATACGAATACAACGTAGTAATTGGCCCAACACAGTACCTATTTTAAGAATTCCGTGTAAAAATGTAATGTAAGTAAAATATGTATTGTTCTGTATTGTGTTCGTGTGTTGCATAATGTAGAAGTTGTAGAATAAAATGATATCAAAATGAACGAATGAATAAAATGTGCATTAGAAAGAGATATCCAAGTCGAAATGAGATATCCAAGTTAATTCATATTTGATCTGTTTCAGAATCATTGGTAGTGATACATCATCATTCAACCCTTCACTCGGATGACTAGCCTATTTTAGTCGTTACTGATTTCTATTTGATTATGTCATATGACAGATATGACCCATATGACATGACAGTCTATGACCGACATTTTAGCCAGATTACACTGAATAATTCACATTTTGGGTGTGTATTTGTATTCTGCTATCTTCATCGCATTCAGGTGTCAGGTGAACTGTAGATAAGCTTTGCCGCTGTGTACACATCAAATACATTTATAAACTGTTCCGTTATATTCTATAATATTAAATAAATTGAAATATGGTTTTGAAAGAAATAAGAAAAAAGTGTTTTGTGTCTACAATATATTTCCGACACACACACGATAGAATAATATTGACAGAAAGAATGTGAATGTAGAATGTGTATATAAAATACTCAGCTGTCAAAGTGACGTTTCATACTTATTGTGGTATAATTTTTGTATCAATTCAAAAAAAAATGTAAATAACTGTCATCTGTAACGACAAACACTACCTAACCAATATTCAGTATGAACATTTATTGAAAAAAAAATGTAATTATTCTATTGATGAGCCTATCAAGAATATGACGGATGCTACATCATCGTCACTAAGATCTGATACCTTGTAAAAACTAAAAAGCCAGGAGTTGCATAATATTCCCAAGACACATCTCAACAGCTGACCCAACATATAGCAGTTGACTGTACGAGTAATTCCGTACCGAAACACCAGCGCGATAATACTAATACTTACACGAAACCGTAAATCGTATCCTTCAAAACTTAACCAGTTGGAAAGTGGAAGTGACGGCCTTAACCTAACGTCTTGTAGAAGATGATCTTACCCGAGAGACTAAATCCTAAATAATCCCGTGAATAACATTATGACTTACATGGCTATGGATTTCCATCTTCCTTCCATGACGTATCCTGGATTATATCACAGATATCCGGCTTCTATCCCACTAATTCATCACATAACACGTACGGATATTAAGATGAGGTATAATCGCGCTTAACACCTGGCTGACGCATACACGACCTACCTAGATTCCGTTGACGTTTGTTTACGAGTAAGTTGTTATAGTTCATTCGATGTACGATAGATAGCCTGAGCTGGTAGATGGAGGTGTATTCAGGTGAAGATTGACAAACAATAAAGCCAGTGGATTAGGATTGAAACCGGTGGTTAAGTCGTTTGGGTCGACCGTATTCCAGACTGTACGATTTGCTTCCTTACCTTGGATGTTTAATTATTCCGCTGTATTTCTCACACATGAATATATATATATATATATATATATATATATATATATATATATGTATATATATATATATATATATATATATATATATATATATATATATATATATATATATATATATATATTGATATATATTGATATATATATATATATATATATATATATATATATATATATATATATATATATATATATACATATATATATATATATATATATATATATATATATATATATATATATATATATATATATATATATATATATATATATATATATATGCATATACATGAAAAGTGTGTTGGTTAGATGTTTCAGTTATAATAGATTATTTCATGAGAGTGTTATAAAAATGTGTACATACATATTATTATATGAATTATCTTTTTTTTCATTGATAAGGCATCTGACGATAAGTCGCAAGCATGGGTTCGAGTCCCGCATAAGGCATGGGAAATTGTGAAATTATTCAATTAATTTTTCATATGACACTCATTCGTACCTTCAAATAACCTTACTGTTGCTAGAGTAGTATAGTAAACAATAATATATACATTATTAGATAGACAACAAAATGATCAATAAGAGGTGGTTATTCTCAAAAAATCAAAATATTCGTATTGATTGCATTGTTGAGAGTTTTTCAGCTATTTCAAAAAAGCAATCTACAGGATCACTCCTTAGTTTTCCATTTTAATAATCAATTCGTTCTTACATATTATCATGTACAGTAATTCGTATCTGTGGATGTTCTCTTGGCTTCCGATATCCTACCGCACGTACAGACATGAACTTCACAATGATAATTTTTTTTTTTTAATAACATCGAAACTTTATACAAAATCATTGTTCCCCAATTAAGGCTAAGGATGAAAGATAGGATCATAATGAAATAAAATAAATGATAATGGTATACATTATAATGATAATGACAATGATAAAGTAAAATCATCATCATAGAAGACATTTGTCACTTCAATAAGAAATTTTTATGATGATTCTATAATATTGATTCATCACCTATTAAATAGAACGCACTCAAATACAGAATAATGCAGTTGAAACATAAAACTGTCAACACATGATATTGTGCAGTTGCAACATCAACTCAAAAAATAATAAAAACCGATGTTTAAAACCAAAAAAAAGTAATATCTATAAAATATGCTTCACAACCAATGACAATTACTCTTATTTCCTCTTGTTAACCGAACGCAAATGTAATTTCAGTTGCTATTCGAGAATATGGAATGGAAATGAGAAGGGAAAGGGGAATTGAGACACGGGAGGTAATTGCTTTTTAAATTGGTTTTTATATTTCTACCGTGTTAATTAATAGCGTATTTCTGTAAAATTCAGATAACTTAATAACCGGCTATGATGATAAGAATAACGTATAGTCCATGTTATGTAATAATATATTTTAATTTAAAAAAGGTGTGAAATTTAATGTCTGTGAATTATGATTATAGGCATCATATATCTGTATTTTCTATATTTAGTTTACTGAATGTGTGAATTCGGGTTGTTCAATGATACTCTCCATGTAAATTCACTTCGACGATATGGAAATATACAAATGTATAACCTTTTGAAATTGATGGCGACAAACCATATGAAATACGGTTTGATAATATAGAAATCATCTTGATTTCATAGCAGGTATACACTATACAGAACAAAAAACTATTTTAATTATTTTTCTTATATCTGGTTGAATGAATATTCACAGTAGATACAACTTGGAACTTTTTGATGAGCAAGAAAATGAAAAATAAGGGTTCGTTTCAATGTTATAGGGTTTCTTTCATTCGTTTTGTGTTACCACTTTAGTACCAACTGATGATGAACTGATAACTGATAACGTAATGAATTTATCATTAGTTAAGGTACGAAAATAACAAGCGTAACCAAGGGTGATTTCAAGATAGTTATCTGATTTTGCCATATTCACTAATATCAGTTGATACAATCGGCTCTTAGCACCGCACATGCTAAACTAGAAAATGCCAAACTGAAGATTACCAAGACACCAGATTACCTTAAACTAGAGTGAAATGGCTTGTCTGGTTAGGCAAATTCAAATTTGTTGATCAAACGACAATTTGAGGGTTAACTTGTTATCACTCTTGCTAACCGATGTTATTTGTATACAGTAATTAAAAATTAGCGTAATTGAAATATTTTCATCAATCGTAAAACGCGTTCTTATTCTGATGATATATTTATTTGGGGATAGTAACAAACAAAGTTGTAAAAATCTAAATTATCACTTAGCATCTTACGATGGCAAACATTAGGATGGTTCTCATCAACGACTGAGCTTTTGATCAGCTTGTACCAATGTTATTTTATTTCAGTAATCTCAATCTAATCCAACGATGGACAATTTCTTAAAATCGGATGTAAGTAATCAGTACTGGATTCCAATACACTGGATGGCATACAAATGTATACAACTCGAAACTCTCAAGAGTTTATGCTAATGAATAGCCGACACACTCGATCGTAACAATCAACACTTCGAACAGATCTGTAATTAGTATAATTGTTTATATACAGTATCAAGTGAAGCGAAACGAAGTCGGATTGTTAATGGAAATAATAATACACTCCCAACTATACACTTTTCTGTATTCTTAATCACCAAGTCATTCGATCAATGTCGTATTAGAATATAATTTAGAACAGTGATGTATACGATCATTAGGGTAGGTACAGTTGGTACAACTGAATAATGGAATAATCTTAATCACTGTGATTAATCAAGAAGAATATCGCAAGTACACAGGTGTACAAACTTGGAGTACAATACGTGAGTTTAGAAACATTAGCAGCAGACGGTGAAGATTATGATGAGAAAATTATATCGAAGATAAACTTGAGTGAGTATTTTACATTTTCTTCTCTTCGAAGTCGATCAAATGAGGGTTGTTTTATCGGCTGGGACTTATATATTGTGATGTAAGATATTGATATGAGAAAATATAACGAGAGTGTTATGGTTGAAAACAGAGTTTTGTGAGTGATTCTGTTGTTGTTGTTTTTTTGCTCGGAATAGACGCGGCAATTGTTGACAATGATGGAATATTGTGAAGAAACATCGAACTCACATCTCTCGGATCACAAAACTACACTGACTGTGATCAAATATATTTTTCTCCACATAAAATAAGTTTTCCACCACAAACTATAAAACGATGTTATCCGCACATGAATAGTATATTGTATACAAAGAATACCAAACTATAAATAGTAAAACCTGGAGAAAACCCATATATTTGTACTTTTATTGAAAGGTTCTTCGATGAACATGAGTGAGAAAAGTAAGGCAACTGCAAAAGTAGAGCTGAACGCGGTTCAACGAACTGATGATTGACTTGATCAATCACTCATGTTGTTGATCAGCATGGCTCAAATTTTGATTCAATATACGGTTGCGATCACATGGATTGGTCGATCAATCTACATGAGGATGCTGGATGCATCCTGAAGAAAATATACTGACATTAGACGCACTGAATCTTTTTTTTTTAATAACATCGAAACTTGATACAAAATCATTGTTCCCCAATTAGGGTTATGGATGAAAGATATGATCGTTTGGACGGGGCACCACAAGGGCGATCTTACCAACCCATTTTAATTATTCGAAACCAATGAACTTCAACACCAGAACTGCGCTGTCAGTGACCATATTTTTACGCCGCAGATAACAGTCTTTCAGTTTCCGAAAGTCCGGAACGCATTATGACTAAAATACCGTTTCTGTGATATATATCCGGACATTACCAGCATTGGTATTAGGAGTAAACAAAACACACGAATGTTGATATCTTCCACTTTGAAATAAGTATCTCGGGCAATGATCACTGTTTTCCATTAACAGACAGCAGATGTGTTTATCATATTACAAAATAGAGAAAAAAGAGTAAGAGGCCTAAATCTAGAAGACGATGTGCAGAACGCACGCGTGGCTCTATCTGAAAAAAAATGTATTAGGATTCAACCATTTTATGTAACCGCAGGTGTAAATTTTAGTCTTGAAATAAAGTCTTGAAATTAACGCCAATAGCCTAGTTAACACTTATTTGAGAGCATATCGTAGTCAAGTGGGAAATACTACTACACAGTCACCGCAAGAAGAAATATCCCGATAACATTACGATTTTATTGTGAGTGCATCTGTTTACAATAGAATGGTCTTTTAATTGCGAATTTGACGCATTCCATCGCCGAATGAAACTCGAATGTTATGTTTGTAACGTTAGACCTATTTACTTTCACCCCATCTTGCAATAATGTATGTATTTTTATTCTTCCTCTAATTCCTTTCCCACACACAAGTCTTGGCTTATGTGGGTTTCACTATTTTCACTATTTTTTTCCTTTTCAACTTCATTAGTTATTCATAATCGCACTCAATTTCTATGTACATGTGGAATAATTACTTTGTGTGTGTGTACCATTTCTTTTTGTGTACTAACTTATTGTGTATCATTGATATTCATGTTCATGATTTGAATCAAGTTGTGCTCAATTTATGTTTATTTTGTATTGAAAATAATGATAATTAATGAATAAATGAATTAATGAATAGATAAAAAAATGTAAAAAAATAAAATAGTGAGTAAAACTTGACATTAATAATATAATATTGTATAAATAATCTGATAGTAAAGATTCGAAAGTGCAGAAGACGGAGGAGAATACAAAAATGTGAAGATCAACAATGATTACATTTTTCAATTAGCCCATGGATGATAGAATCTGAAGTTTGTTCCATTAATGAGAATATATCTACGACTCCCAATTTTGAGGCACCAAGATCACCCTTGTGGTGACCGTTCAAAAAATTCTACCTCACCATCGTTAGCCAAAGTTGGTGAGTTCAGTCAATTTGTGCCAAGTTTTCAAAATCTTAAAATTAAAAATTAAAAATGTGAAACGAATCACATTTGATGAATAGGTTATTGAGTAGAGCCTGATTTCAAATCATTAAGCATGCATAGAACTTGAGATTCGTAGAATCATAAGATTTGGATACTTGAATATATGATCTGAAGAGACAATTCGGATGCAATCATTCATACCTTCTTTCCAAACAAGATAGTCGTGACAGTATTTCATAGGTCCTCAATTCTTTGCATGGGGTGCCTGAAGAGCGTATATCGGAATAAAGTCAACTCGGTTCTGTGGCATGGGTTTGGTGTCCAACCGAACCCTAACCACATTCCATTGAAAAGTACACCGAAAACCACGACCAAGTCGACTTTATTCCAGTATACGCTCTTCAGCATCACCCGCGTTGCATGCGCTATAACCCTCCATCTTCAACAACGATTGTGATATGGAAATAATTAAGACAAAGTACAATTGACGACCAGTCAATGACCCGTTCACAAACGTCAAAGAATACAACATCCAATAAAATAAACTGTTCATTGCGATAATAAAGTAGCTCTATTGTTAGGAAATTTGACAATATGAATCAGGGTATTTTCAAATGCCCACATGGGCCCAATGATAAGCCACGCCCAGCACGATTAGTCATTTTCTGTGGCTAAAACATGATCCTATATCAGTCTATAAACCTGAATATTAGGTCTATTTAGGTTAGCTAATCATAGTTTAGCCAGATCATGTTAATTTAGGTGCATAGCAACAATGAATACAACAACAACAAAAACAACAAGTACCAAAGAAATTTCCACTCATATCTGCACTGTGATAGTCAGGTTTTATTACGTTTGCATGACAGCTATACTGTAGGTTTGGTGCTTCACAACCCGGGTATAAGTTGTCTCATTAACTTGAACCATCCTATAAGTTCCGAGATATTCCTCCATATTATTATCTGACTTCATAAGTCTTAAAAATATTTCCTAGTGCTTCCCAGCAGACAAATTTGAATAACACTTTTTCTTTGCATTGCTAGTATGAAAATGTACAGTGTTCGCGAACTGTATTATCTTGATAAAGAGAATATTACGAAGCGAGATAGCAAAAGTAGAACACCATTTACAGTAAATGCAAAGTAGATCTTTAAGTAAATATAAAAAATCAGTTCAGTCAGCTGCTTTGCTGAACGGAATCCAAAACTCGGGCAGAAGTTAATTAATTACATCAAATTGTAAGATCTTAGCTTTCGTAAGTTTTCTGAAGGAATTCTAATTTACGATCAGAATAATTATTATATACAGTATATTTCACGAAGTGAGGGTGGTTCTCTGCCAATTGGATGTTAAGCTATCGAGGAAATAAAAGTTTAAGGATGTCACAATAACTTTGGTTAGTTATATTTTTATATACTATTCATGATGAGATCATTTTCATTAGGAGTATCAAAATGCTCAAGTTCATCCAAGCGATGTATTTCATGAAGGGATATTACATGAACGAGTCAGTTTTATGTATTATAGTATCTTCAAATAGTTTCTAAAAATAAACACAAGCTTTTGTCTCTGTAAAAAGATCTCTCTGATAATTCTTACTGTGATAGGTTAGGTTACTACACTTCACAGGTACTCGTTGCAACGAGAAAATTGGGGAAACACTATGGTATGAAGCAGTTTCTCCTGTGGGAATTTAATATTGATGGGCATCACAATCTCATTGTTGTTGTAAAACAAGAATGAGTGGCAATTATAGAAATAAATGGTATTAAGAGATTAGTAGTGAGCATTCTATAGTAGTGAGAAGTAAGAATTATCACTATGGATAAAATTGATTTCTTAGAAGTAGTGAGAAAGTGGGAAGTGATAAGTTCATTTTTTCTAATTTAAAGTGCAGATTGACCAGAGTATAGTCTCTAACTGATGTGTGCCTATACATACGTCTAGCCTCAGTAGGCCCTACAACATGTATAAAATTACCTTTCTGAAGAAAAGATTGTCCATCACTGCCCCAAATCATGGATTCAGATGGACGCTTAATAGGTCACGCCTATCATTACTCATAATTGCATTTATTGAGATTATTTCTGAGTATTCATGATATTCAGTTCTCAAGAATTTATAGTAGTATTGATAGGTATGAGCTGTTCTATTGTATTTTACTCAACTCGTTAATATTCTACAGACGGTGACAATGTCTTTTTACAACTATTCTGGATTTAAAACAGGGCACGTATATACATTAAGGTTAAAGGAGCTGGAAGCAAGTGAATGGTTCCTATATGGTTAGTTTTCCTGCTTTTCTATTTCTTATCTATATTACTACGTGAAACTTCTTGCGTTTTCCTTCACCAGTTTACCAGTTTAAGTTATTGCCATTTGATAGCACGTGAACCAATATGGCCAGAGAAAAGCGAGAAGAAGATGGATGAATGGTAATTGTGGTGACTGTGGTGGGAAATGAGGGGAAGGGTGGGAGGGATTGCCAGAGGATGGACAGCGAGGGAAGGTGTTGTTTGGGTGAAAGGAATCGGGTGAATTTGCAATAAGGCCATGATGTAAATTTGAAATGAAATAACTTCATGTGATTTTTCTATAATTTTTAAAATTCAATGAGTTGTTGCAATAATTCATTCAATTCATTTTTATTTTCTTCACCTTATTCATGATAAGAGCACTTCTGATATTGAGTTATCACGTTTTGATAATTATAATATGATCAAAATCACCATGATTATTATACTCAAATGTTATCACAATAGGATTATTCAGAGTTTTAAAATATCCTCAAACAGACAAATGAGGAAAACAGGGACCTCTTCGAAATGTAGAATGAAAAGTTAATCACAGCAAACTTTTAAATTAACACTTCCCAGCGATCGATTTCAGAGTTAATCAAGTCTGATAAATTCTTCAATGTCAAGTTGGACTCACCCCAGCTGATAAATACGCACCACTGTCACGGAAATAGATAGTGATGTTTTAGAGACCCTCGATCCAAGGATATGAAACTCGACTTACCTAGAGAAAGAAGAAAGATCAATGTTAGTAAACTTCAATATATTCTCCACACCTTATCATATTGGTTATAAATGAAAAGGTTAAAGGCTGAATGTATATTGGTTTTGTTTCTCACTTGTCATTGTGTTTCTATATATATATATATATACATATATATATATATATATATATATATATATATATATATATATATATATATATATATATATATATATATATATACATATATATATATATATATATATATATATATATATATATATATGTATATATATATATATATATATATATATATATATATATGTATATATATATATATATATATATACATATATATATATATATATATATATATATATATATATATATATATATATATATATATACACATATGTGCATGTGTGTGTTTGTATTTGTATGTATGTATTGAAATATGTTCATATTTATGTACGTGTGTATAATATATGAACATATATTTTGCTATAGATTTCAAAATTAGTTTTCTGTATATTTACTTATTCCTGTTATTTTGTGTATAATTGTACGAGTACTTTATTCATATTTGAATGCAAATTTCCCTAGAAATTGGTATCAAAAAGTATTGTCAATTAAAGGTCTGAATATTATTATGTTCTATTTGTGTTTGCTTTGGAAAAATACCATGAAAAAATTGTTTTTCGAGGTAGACGGCACACAAGAGAGATCATGCGGGCGAGTTTCTCTCTATTCACCAATTTTTGTTGCCATATGTGTCTGTTTGATTGTTACGTATTGTTGGAGATAATGAGAATTTTTTCAAATTGAATTGAAATGAATTGAAAGTGAACAATCACGAAAGTGATCTTCAGGTACGAAATTCGAATTGTAACAGCAGACATGCATGTATTTACGAAAAATTATATGGTTCACCAACATATCAAACATCTCAATTTCATTTTTCGAAAGCGTTGAATCCATTATGATGCAGCAAAATCACGTAACTATACTGAATTGTTCACCATTATCTAGTTGGTAGGCAACCTTTTGCTTCCTTGGATACAATTACATATCGTTTACGTTCACTTCTTTATGTTGTTTCTCCATAAATAGTATGGATTCTGAACCGTACTATATTTTTCTAGACAGCTCACACAAGACATACACAAGACACAACACACAAGACGCAAAACATTGTCTTACGCGGGATTCTTGAATTTTCAATATACCTAAATTTCGAATTTTATTTTGAATTTTTGAAATATAACTACAAAATTTAGATGAGTGAAAATCAAAAAAATGAAAAATGTCATCATTTCCCACAGTTGATACCATCTATATAACTGTTGCATATAGTATCGATACTACAATTTGATACCAGAATAGAGATTTAATACTATTCGCTACTGATACTAATGATTCTCCATTACTATAAATCGTCATTATTATTTCGTTTAATATTTTATTAGTGTTGTATTTCTATATGTATGCATATGAAGAAGCTAGAATAAAATGATTTCAAATTGATTGATTGAATGAATCATAACTACTTCACCCTGCCTGAATATGAGACAATAAAGCAATATTAAAATCTGTAACATATATACTGTTTGACCGTCTCATCTGTGAATAATTGTTGACGATCGCGTTGTTAATGTGCTTATTCGATAGACCTGGAAAAGTTTGATCCCGTTTTCACTCTCTTGAATTTTTAAAAAGTATAGTTACGTAATCTTACTGCTAAATTATGGATTCAGTTTTTTTGAGATGTAAAATTGAGATGTTTGTTATGTTGGCTAACCACTTTTCTTTTGTGCATACATCTATATCTGTTGTTACAATTCGAATTTCGAATTTGAAGATTACTTTCGTGATTGCTTACTTTCAATTCAATCATCGTGATCATTTATACAATGATTGAGTTATGCAGCTCAATCTTTTTCGTTAGCGAGATGAAGTTGTTGAAGTATATTTCGAATATTCATGCATCCATTTATTTGTTTCATGGGTTTTTTCATTTTATATATATACATTGCATTTCATTGCATTGCATGCATTTTAACTTTTTTGAATTTTAATATTGCATTTCAACTATTTGTAGACTACTTATTTTTAATTTTGACTTGGTTTATACATTTGATCATGCTTTTCATAAAACCGTAAATAAATACAAATACAAATATATGTGTTTATTTTTGTTGCATCAATCTCTTTGTATAATCTGGTTTGACATCATGATTTGTTTCCATCATCTGATGAAACAATAGTTCGAATAATGTCCAAATCATATTAGGTCCGACGAAAATACAATGAAGTTTTGTTTCGCTATAGCCTATTGTCATTCAAATGAAATGGTGTAGTGATGATCATAATAAGGAATATTTTTCAATATAAAAGAATTCTGACAATTAGATTCATAAGTATTTTATGCACATTTTCAGTTATCAATTGTAATGCTAATATTTCACTCCATGCGTTTCACAGTTTGTGTTGTGTAGTGATATGCCAGGGCGAGTTTCAACTCTCCTTGAAGGTCTAATTTGCATTCCTTCTCAAAAGAACATTTAAATACACAGTTCGCGTAATACAAAAGGGGCGGCCGACTGGCGAAAAAAACAATTCCAGTTCGAAAAAACCCTGTAAAATGGTTTCACCTCAGCTTTCTGGTTTCAGTTGCTTTTAATTAAAATATTTCAGTAGACATTTACATGAAGTTCATGAGTAAAGACTTTGCTTACTTATGTATATTTAACCTAGAAAGTAATACAGTTTATGTATTTACAGTTGATGGAAAAACGCCTCGGGATTTCAATGTTGACAGATGAAAATAATAATGACATTTAATTTATATATATTTATATATATATATATATATATATATATATATATATATATGATTTTTTATACCGAGATGTGATCCTATTTTTTTATGAGAAAGTATAATGGAATGAAGTCATCATTTTGTGATTTAAAAAACAATTATTGCAAAGTTCTAGACTCTATTGGTTATTTATAATTCCGTTATTTTGATACTTGCTATCCAATTCTAACCTAACCGTGAACAGTATAAGCAGTTATCATTCATAATTTCCATAAATCTGAAGTAGTTTTGATATGTACGATTTACATACTGTACAAAAGACATCACATTCCCAACCTTGTTTTTTTTATAATTTCGTGAATGAAGATTTCGACTCAATTCAATAATCAATTGACATCACGTAACACGAGGTTCAAGATATTTATTTAGTCGATTCAAGTTCAAAAGGAGCATACGCAGGTGAAACATTTATTACAATTTATATTTTGTTTTTTTCTATTCTATATGCTATTAATCATGAAAAGTAACTCAAATGATTGAAAATGTATTTCCTACTATTCATTACTCAACCAACAACAGCAGCTGCAATTTGTGAGAGGTCAAACGGCCGTATTTCGTTACATCTATTTCAACTGTTTATACACGTTCATATTGCCATTGTTGAACACGATGGATGACCAATCAGCACAAACGTTTACGAAAGTGAAAATACAAAGAGATCAACCGAGTATATGATGAAATAGCTTCATGGCTGATGAATAAACTACTGAAGGAACGGAATTTTTCTTTCGACATATCTAGGCAATAGTTGTGTTATACAGATATATATATATATATATATATATATATATATATATATATATATATATATATATATATATATATATACATATATATTTCACGAGAAAATAGCAGCTTTTGTATTTCATTACGAACTCACTCTTTTTGTGAGTTAACGGAAAATGTACATCAAAATGTGTGTTATTGACGTCATTTTTAAAATGTGTGAGATATGTGATCAAAGACATTCTATTGTTCTGATCAAGATTATTTGATACATCACCATGGTTACAGGAAAAATAATTGGTAATGAAAGTCGACGTCCCTTGAATGCAACAATAATATCAGATCAAAGCATTATGGGTTGGTGTCGACCAAATTTCCAGGGCGAGGGTTCATCAGAGTTTCTCAGACCAGCCTGATAGCTATCCCCTTGCCACCCACTTCTTCCTCCACCACAAATACTTTCGATTTCAGAATCTCAAAAATGTATGGATTTTTCAAATGTAAAATCTAACAAATTTGTCAGATTATCGACACAAAGTTCTTATTCGTGAGAAAATGATCGATATAAATATTTATATCAGGTCTGATGTTGATGTATATAGTCAGATGAACCGAAGATGGTAAATATATATAAATATATATATATATATATATATATATATATATATATATATATATATATATATATATATATATATATACGATGGATGATATATAATATCTTTCACCGATGGTTGAACGTGTCATGCACGTGATTTACGTCATGATATATAATTATGATGAGAATCAGCATTCCAAATACGATCACATTCGCCTCTTTTGAAAACATTATAGTGCTGTTTGTGTGTATCATTTTTCTTGGCACGTCATGGAAAACCACAAAGAATAATCCATATACAAAGAATGTTATACATTTTTGATAAAAGGAATTACAAGAAAAATTAAGAGAAAATCAATTTTGTTCATATGTTGGATTATGTGACATGCTGTGTAGTAGACCTATAGTATGTTGAATTTTCGATTTTCATTCAAAATAATATGGGTGAAAATTTTCTCCACGCTTCGACGATGCAATGTATGTATATATATATATATATATATATATATATATATATATATATATATATATATATATATATATATATATATATATATATATATATATATATATATATATTTATATTCATATATATATATATATATATATATATATATATATATATATATATATATATATAAATATATATGTATATATATATATATATATATATATATATATATATATATATATATATATACATATATATATATATATATATATATATATATATATATATATATATATATATATATATATATATATATATATATAAACATATTTATTCAAGCATTGATTCGGGTGAATTGGGTTCGGGTTTGTTGTAGAACAGTTGAGTGCGTTTGCAATATAGATATTGTGCCGGAAATGAAGATTATTATCACTCTGATTCTATTGGGGTTGTTTGAATTTAGATTGAGAATGTTATTTCTGTCAATTTCGTAACTTTTTCGGGAATTTTGTAATTGGGGGAATTGACGATTGCATTGGTATCAGTTATAGAGTTATTGGGATGATCATGTGTATCCGTATTATTCCTGAATCTCTATAATTTCGATATATTGGTGCAATTTTCCAATATAATTTCGTTCTTCCTCATATTGCGTCACCAAAGTGCATATAGGTATTTTCTGAAAATCAGGATACGGATACATTTTGAAAGTTCAAAATTCAAAAACACTAATTCCCTTTCGTACATTGTATTATACGTTCTCGACTACGCACTGTTAGCCACATACATGGTGGTTGTCATAGATACGCCCTATCTTCCTCCCCGAGGCCGAGCCATTTAAAAGTACACAACTTTCCCGTTTGTAATCTCCGACTAGTGTGGTCGTTGGTCCTGTGTGCCCAGTTCGAGATTCTGGATTGAGAGATAAAGGCCGACCACTCCGTCTCTGTCGCTAAATGGTATGTGGCTAATGACGGTCGGTGATGTCATTAGAATGTTGGTAGTTAAATGAGAACAAAAATATATTTATTTCAAAGAAGACTGATTTTGTTCCAGGATTAAAGTCAAGAATTAAAAGTCTCTATAGATTATTACTCCGTTTAATATTCGAATATTTATGTTGAAGATCTCAGTAGACGATTTCATTGTTCATTCGGATATCTCAGATGAGTTCCATGAAAAATAACCATGAGTTCACAACAAAAAAATACAGATTCATGACAAGATCAAAAATCATCAACAAAATGTTTACTGTGAGAATATATTGTAAGAAAATGTAGTGTGGAAAAATAAATTGTGAATAATAAAGATAATACAATACGGATCAAGGATATAATTTATCCCCAATGAAAAGATGAGATGAGATTTTAATAAGAATATTAAGATCTGATAAGATCGCACTTGAGGTACCCCGTCCGAACGATCCTACCGTTCATCTTCAGACTGGGGAATATAATATATACAATATATATATATATATATACAAACGTCAACATATTTGTGCATGCCTGTTGGAATAACTCGATCATCTCACTTCAAACATTGTAGATAAATTACTACTCGTATGACTATAGTGAAACCATTTTCCAATTGATTATACAAAATTGTATCCAATCTTGGACACTTAATATTATTGCTAGGTCTTACGTCATAACCGTCATATAGGTTTCTTCTATTATGTATTTATATGAAAGTAATTTGTACAGACAATCTTGCGCCAATCGTGTACTATTCACCCTGCATGCTTCCAGCAAGTCTACCATTTATTATGAATACGTATTAGAATATTTTGATAAAAAATCCAGTGTCTCAACTAGGGTATCGTTTACATTGCAAGTGTCCAGCAGAGGTACTATTCATCATGAATACGTATGAAAATATTTTTCATATGAAATATTTCATTTACAATTCTTTTGGGGAGGTGAAATCTTCCTTGTGATAATCCGTCCAAACGATCTTACCTTTCATCCATAGTGAAATTGTGGTACAATGATTCTGTATCAAGTTTCGATCTTTGAAAAAAAAATATTCACACATCCACGTATATATATATATATATATATATATATATATATATATATATATATATATATATATATATATATATATATATATATATATATATATATATACATATATATAATATATATATATATATATATATATATATATATATATATATATATATATTCTGTAAGATCCTGTTTACAGGTTAATCGTTCGTTTTGTGATGTAATCATCCATATCTACATTAAATAATACTTATATCTGAGTACCATTCAAGTACCGAGTACAATCGCTCATATTTGAATACATTTATAACTCTCAAGTTATAAATAAAACAAGAAGATATTTATATCTTGTCTGGAAATAGATATTTAAGTAACATCAAATTGACAGTGGAATGAACTTAAATGTTCCTTGCATTGTACTTGGCAAAGTTCTTTCAATCGTACTGATGGAGTAATGAGTTAGTAATTCTCGTTTCTCTACATTCAACTCACATCTTCAACTTGTTAGGTTCCATGTACTGCACCAAAGTTCGACGATCGCAAGGAGAATTAATGAATAATAGAGATCCGAATACTTCATCGTCTTGATATTAAATTCGAGTTCATTAGATGTACATGAAAATGATATACTCGTATTTATTCCGAATTTCCACCATGAATTTAGTTCAAAAAGAAACATCTGAAATTGCATAACTAGATCGATAGGCATGGGCCAATTGCTGCGAATTCGATAGAGGCTAGTAGTTTAGACATCATCTTTATAGTCTTCAGCTTTGATTTCCAATTTTGTTTTCATTGCATACTATTTTTTATTTTCTTCCCTTTTTAATTTTTGTATGATTTCGTTATCATCATTTGATTATTTCTTTTTTCTACATTATCTTATTCAAACCTAGTCAAATTATATGTATTTTGTTATTCTCTAAAATGTTGTTATCGATATTTTTTTTATATTTTAATATATTGCAATCTTATAATGTAAGACAGAGTCTTGAATAAAGATACATATATACGAATGAAAATGATTTTCACTGTGCTGCAGAAAAATAATTGTAGTACAAAATATATGTTGAATGTGTTGATATAAACATAAATTTAATCATTTTATGTGGGAAAGGTTGTTCGTAATCTAGATCCAATTTTAAATATACATCTTTAGTTATTCATAAGCGTGGTATAAAACTGTATGATAAAAAGTATGTCAACTTGACGACGTCTCATATCATGATATTATTGCGATAATAACCAAGTTATGATAAATAGTGGAAGTTATTGCAGGTAAAGTATGACGACGCTCTCGACTCTATTGAAGATGTCTTTCAACCATGAGTACTAAAAATATGTGAAAAATCGGAGATGAACATTTCAAATAATTGCATTATGTTTTTCACTCTTCACTCTTCAGGTTTTTTGAACCCATCTATCGGAAGAATTTTTTTTTCAATTCTACGAAGTCAGAAATACCATGTCAAGCATTTGAAATGTTACATCAAACTACGTATGCTTCTATTATTTGTTATACAAATTAAACAATATACATTATTTATAAAACTATATTCACAATTGTTTTTCAACACAATGGTCAATATGTGATTATACGTGGTATACTGTTCTCCCCATTTTTGTATTTCAGATTGTGATTGCCATTTTGTTATTCTGTATTGTTATTATCCATAATTATTTCAGATTCATCACATATTGTTGTATATATCACATTGCATTTATAGATCATGGCCCCAGTTTCCAATGAAGAGAAATGAATTAATGATGAATAAATGAATATTTTATTGTTTCATTTTATCTTATTTTTCAAAAGACACATTTATTTTTGTTTGTTTCATATCCGCTCCATATGAAAACGTTTTCGAAAGTTTATTGTTATATAATTCTAATCTCGTGAAAATAATTACGATCTCACATGTGATGACATGTGATAATCATCCGTGATATTTTATCTTCTCAACTTGGTAGACAAAACGAATACAACTACACTCACTCGGGAATTGAACAACATTTTATTTTTCACGAAAAGAACAATTTTATCACGTTGATTGGTTAAGTCTAAGTCGGTAAAACACGCTTATAAAAAAAACTCAGAACTATTGAAGAAATGAAACACTCGAGTGTGTATTTTAGTTGATAGAGACAACAACCAATCGTCTACGTCAAAATTTTCTATTGCGTTTTGATAGTTCGAAACTCACGATTGTCAACACTATATGATAGCAGGAACACTCGACCTGAACCTTTTAAAACAACAAATAGAACGTGTTTCATTTTTTTGAATGTTCGAAATACCAAAGCGTTTGTATTGGTCAATAAGAGAGACATAGAATCGGAAACACCATCAATTGAGATGGTAGTAGACAAGACTCTTATCCGCAACTAATGCCAACGTCCACACGACAAATAATGATTTTAAATCTCCCTCAGAACAAGCTTCAGCATTAATAATTATAATCCCTTGGAAGGGTTCCACTCGACAAGATAAAAGCTATGTGAATGTCGGGAATGAGAATTTGTCCGAGTATATAGTAATCCATTGTATTGTTATGTTGGCATCAAAATGTTCAATATGCAAGTATTTTCATGAGAATAAACAATGTTGGTATGATATCAAAATGTCTTTGTGTTATGGAATTGAAGAACATTAATTCATTTGTGAATCATAAACTTAAATTGTATTTCACATTTTTGATCACAGACACACAAGAATAGAGCATGAACATTTCAATTTTTAATTGAGGAATTTTTTTATATATTCATATATTGTACTATTTTCAACTTTTCGATCCGAATATTTTTATTCACAAGTTATCTACATGTCAATATTTTATCACCATCTGTTACGTTTTTTATTTTCATACCTCAATAATAATGAATCAAGTAATATTGCATCATCAGTTCACTCATGAACTGGTTTTATATCACATTTAAACTCGATATTATGGTTTTTATTACATTTAAACTAGATATTTTAATTATTATTGATAGTCATGTTTATCGGTTGAAATAACACAAACAATAATATATATAGCTATCTCAATTGAATAGTCAACTGAACATGGTGTAACCAATGAACTGGATTCACTGCTTGTGGCATTAATTGGCTACCATTCTATGAAGTATCATTTGGAATTGTGAAATACTTGTAATTCGTTCAAACATTATTTAGAAGTGAATAGTTATTTCAAACCTAATTAACTGAAGTATCAACTTGATTAAGTCCCTACCTTAGTTCCTAATTTGACCACAAACATACTACTAACCGACTACTAAACATACTTCTACTAACTACATACTACAAACATATCTAACTGAAGTTTCACCTTGATGAAGTTCCTACCTGAAGTTTTGAATAAGTTTTCACCGTTTTTGAGTTCCTATATCTTGACATATAATTAGCAATTGAGAAATAATTAGTGAGATAGGAAAAAAGGTTTTGGTTCTCGACCCCACTGTTGGATTTGAAAAGGGAGTAAAACCACATGGAAGAGGTTGATGTGGAGAAGAAGGAACTATATCGTCCCTGTATTCCTGACCTCGCGAAACGTTATGGAATTTCTGAGGAATACTGGGACGTTATAGGACTCCTTCCTAGAGCAAGGACGGCTATTCCCACATTCTTCATTTTTTTTTTGAAATCAATGTGATTTATCAGAATTCTCAATTATTCGCGAATTAATCTTCACATTCTTGAGAAAATTATCAAATATTCTCCACAACCATCTCTTCAACGTTTCTTCACCAACTTGACATCCAATTCTGATTATTTTTTCATTGTTACTACCGGTAATTAAGTTTTCGATTTCATTACCATAATTCTGCAACTCATTTTTACTTTCAGCAATATTATAATTCCAAATTTATAGTAAGCTGGACCTTTATAGTCATTCATCGTAAAGATGAACAGTCATCATGAATAAATAATGTTCTCTTTCATGTGTCTAGTTTTTGATATTAATTGAATAAAAATAACTGAATAATGTGACTCCGTGCTCTTTGATTGGTTTCTATAATTGCTTGAACAACTATTTCATAATACTCCTAACCTTCCACATCCACACACAGTTCAAAATTATTCACTAGCTTCAACCAAATAGTACAATATCCAACTGATTCAATTCAATTCCATCAAAATCGTATTGCCGTTTAGGCGACTTTTACTAATAGGGCTTACACGTATTACAGCTCCAATGATGCACACTATCGACTCAACGGTATCATTACTACAATACAGACTAGATTTAATTTCATGTCATTTCACTGCTAGCTGAACATTGGATGAAACTCGGAATCGTATACAAAAACATGGCTTTGTGGATTTAACCAAATCATACGGGCTTTCAATATGAAATGATTCCGTGGACAAGTGTGTTAGTTGAACAATTGAAATGCTGACATTGAAATGTATGACTGAATAAATCAATAAATTAGTCTGTTTTTTTGTTATTTATTAGGATATATTTTACTGCCAGTTTCAGTTTATATTGATAAAATAGCTTGTGATCATTGAGAGATTAAAATTACAATTGGATGGATCAACTACAAAGCATGTGTACAGTGTGAGAGATGACATGATAAATAATTGGAAATGATAATATTTTTTCAATTTGGACTTATTGGAAATTATTCATGAAAAAAAACATGTCATTCATCAGTCGATCAATTGATATCATGCTACGTCACTCCGTACACACTTTTCATAAAATAATCAGAGAAAATAGTGGAGAACATGGAAATTGAGAAATATAAAATCAAATTAATATTTTGAATTCAAATAGAGAATCGAAATTATTATCATTTTGTGAAAATAGTGGGCCTATATTAAGAAAATCCGGATGTTAATGCTCCTAATACAAAAGTAGGAGTAGATCTAACTGGAAGCTAAAACTGCTCATTACCACGGCTACCAATGATATTTGGTTTCACAAACTCTCAGAATAAGGTAAACTGGATATAGTCAGGATCGAAAAGAACTGGGCCTCAATAAAATGGATGAGTACCCCCCCCCCCCCCTGTGACTTATTGAACTGAGTTAGTGCTTCATAAATTGGCATGTCCCGTCAGGCGTCAGTCGTAGACATGTATTTTTATAAACGTCCATTCATTTTCATCACTCATCTTTTCATTATCACTCGCAAAGATCGTTCAGCATGATTAAAAAACAATGCTAATTAATGACAAGCACGGCCAGACAACACCCATTTGATTATTCATATATAACTATTTTTTCCTGGAATTAACTAGGCGTCGTAGCGTGTACTATATGTCATAGGTCAAATCTAGAATAAGCCTACGAAATATAGGTGTTGATGTTTTTAAATTTGATTATAATTATATTTATTATTTAATATGTTTGATATAACAACACTGTACACGGATATTTCGCTAGTCAGCATTGGCAGCTCAATTTATGCTCTTCACAATAACAATGTTACGCTTACTTCAATTATAATTATATTCAATATTTAATATGTTTGCTATAACAACACTGTACAAGGATGTTTTGCTAGTCAGCATTGGTAGCTCAATTTATGTTCCTCATAATAACAATGGTATACTTACTTCAATTTGATATATTCGATGAAAAAAAGGTTAAATATTGACTTTTGACTCCCTCCCCTCTTTCCCCCTAGTAAGTCTTGCATGGATAGTTTTATCGGAAAATATGTACTACGTCATCTCTACATCAACAACTTTAAAAAAAATTTTCATCCTAACTTATGTTTTTCTATGGTTTCCCTCAGACATTCCAGTTTGAAGGATGTATAATTCACCAGTTCAATCAGTCAAGACCATGATGTGATATTAAAAACACAAATACAATTCATAAAATACAACAACAATAGAGAAAAAAAAATCAATTAAATAATAAACACAGGTACGGAGAACAAAATAGGAGAAAGAAGACTTCAATTATAAGAAAAAAGATCAAGATGATGGGAAGATTCAAGATTTTCTTGACCTTACTGTGAATGTTCGAATTATTTTCTAGGCCTGGCATTATTACCTTGGGAGTCCATGGGAGTTGATTCAGTGAAATGTCAGTCTTCTGGTGATAAATTTTGAACGGTATGATATATAAAAATTCTAATACGCGAGAAACACAGATAATTATAATAGCTTCAAGATGATATAAGTTATAACTATTCAAGTCATGTCGCATAACAGTCAAGCGTATACAGCTAAAAATGTGTTTTTTCAGCTGTATACCCTTCAGAGTTATGCGACATGACTTGAATAGTTATAACTTATATCGTCCTGAAGCTATTAAAATTATCTGTGTTTCTCGCGTATTAGAATTTTGATATCTCATACCGTTCAAATGTTTTCACCAAAAAACTGATATTTCGCTAAATCGACACCCGATGACTCTTAAGATTTATTGTTTGTGAAATGAGTTATCTTATTTTCAATTTACTTTGGGGTGGTAAAATTGCCCTCGTGGTGCTCCGTTCTAACGATCCTATCCTTGATTAATTGCCTCAATTAACGACTTGAAATAGGCGTGGCTTAACCAGTAGGCCAGTTGTATCATTTTGAAGATATCATTTTGAAGATACCCCGATCGGATATTTGAATTTGACTACAGTTCTAACAGCTCTGTTGATTGGATGGTATGATTTGTGACGTCAAAGGGGCGAAGACTGTGAGTCGTCAATTGGGGAACAATAATTTTGTATCAAGATCGATGTTATTGAAAAAAAAACATTGGTATTGTTTATGCTGTTTCAATTAAAAAAAAACTAGGCTTATTTTGAGGACAGTTATGATGGAAGTTTTTTGTGCTTCAATTTTCAATCACAGAATACTATCAAGCTCAGCTAAAGGGAGGATTTATCAGAGCTATAAAGTCTAGGCATAATGACGGGATGATCCCCACAATATAGGCCTTGACCGCTTTCTTCCCACTATCCTTCCCATTACCTAAGAGAAACCTTCAGATCATCATTCCATCATGGGATAATACATTATAAGTCCATGATCCCATCATCTCATTGATCATTCATCCAACGCCAATATATCGTAGTCATCATTATAGTGCGTTGATCAAGGCAATATAAAAAATAAATGAATAAAAAAATAGCTTCTACTAATTTGCTTTCTATGTAGTATACGATGCGTTACAATGCTCAATAATTTGCTGTATTTCAGTTATATCTCGGTAGAGCTTGTGATTGGCTAGAAGTTAGCCAATTATTGCCACGCAATTCGCATGCATGGGAAGTAACCATTACGATACTTTATATTTCTCAAGCTAATTTGCATTTTAAATATCCATGTCCATGCAATGCAATGTAATTTGCGTTGCTCAATTTTTCATATTGAAATCAGCCAACAGCAAACAATAGTCCAATTGAAAATTATTGAAAACTTTTGGAATCATGACGCATTCCATGGTCTCGAGCTTTTGAGAAATTCTTAGTAGAACTTTATACTATACTTTATCATGAACTAATTTCCAATTGATATGATTAATAGAACCTTTTAGTAAATCATGATATTGAGATTGCATAGGAGTTAATTCAACACCTTTTTGATGATGACTCTCGAACATTATAAAATATCAAACATCTGATGCAACAGATACACGGATAGTATCTATAACTTCAATATGGTAAACATGAAAATTATATATATATATATATATATATATATATATATATATATATATATATATATATATATATATCACATCGCATGGTTGTCAATGGTATACAGATGGAATTGTGTTTTTCCAAGCTTCTAAACAATTGAGCGATATAAGTTGTAACTTTTCCAATCTCAAAGATATTAAAATGAGAATTGTTAATTCTGAGAATTTTTAATTCAAAATAATGGAATTGTTAATTTTACTGTTCATGAATTGCATAGCTCTTGATTTTCATTCAATTTGTTAGATAACTTAATTTCTGAAAGTTATCTTGACATTCTACAGATAATTGAATGCATTCGTTAATCGCCGCTACTTTCACGAAAGATCCATTTTCATAGCAAGAAGATGAATTGACTAATAAGAACACATCAAAATTCTGACGTAGATTTTTATTATGAATTGCGCCACAATACGTGCACATATTGTATACTCGTCATGAATGGAGTGTTCTTTTGAAAAGTACAATATTTCAGTGCAAATTAAACTTTGAACAATTTTGCGCCATCAATATAATGCAATATTTCAGAATGAACATATGCAATTATTCCTATAAACGTGAATAAAATATTGGATAGAAATCGTCGTCAAGCTTTCCAAAATGCTCGATTGTTCATTTGGTTTATACTTATCTCTTACATACCATAATAGAAACAATACACGAGGAGCCTATAGCACAAGTATGGCATTTTCATTGACTAAAATCCATTAACAAAATGCCCACTCTCCATCATAAATCAGTTGACATCTCTCCATGGTTACGGCCATGGCATGTCGAAGCTATGATTAAGCATGCCACGGCTGTCTGGACGTTATGTCTCTTAAGGGCGGTGTGTGTGGTCATAGAGGGCTGTGAAGCTACAAGTCTGCGGGACCGTGATATTTGATGCGTGCGCACAGCAAACAGGCGTTACCAACACAACGTTGTGTTCACAAATGACCTCATTCTGTTACCTTGCTTTTGAGATTATGTCATTTGTAACCTTTTTAAGCATAAAATATAAGCTTATTAGGTATGTGTGGTTTTGTAAGTTTCACTTCAGCATGATACTGTTGTTTTAATTTTAACCGATATGGTCATTCACTATGAGCTTACTCTACGAAGTTACAAATGAGTAACTTCAACAATGAAATTTATATTCCAGTGGAAATTCAAGATAATTTACAGCTGAGTATAAACACAGGGAGTATAACTAATGATAGCACCATTGAAAGTTATAATCGATCTTGAGAATTTGATTTTTCAACTTGAAAAAAAAACATTCCTTACGCAAGACTCAATCCCGTGTCTTATTTGACTTCATATTTCTCAGCGGTTCCTTAATCACGAATTACTGAATTCCTCAATTGATAATATCAACAATTACTTCAGAAAGCTAGTATCAATTGGCGACACATTCAACTCAAACCATTATAATTCCAAGATGAATTATTCCAAAGAGAATATGGTTCAATTATATTTTGAAAAACATGAAAGGAGAAGGATTATAATGCTCAAACTGAATGAAACCGGAAGGCTACAATTTAGATTTTATTGAATGAGAATTGGATTGTAACGATATTGAAATTGAATTAAATTGCCCTTTGATTGGAAAAATAAGAAATTCCAACATTTTCTCATGGAATACAAACATATAAAACGTATTCCATTGTGAAATATGAACCGTTGTTGTCTGTACATTGGAACAAATCCACTCAATAACATAGATACTGATAGTACACAGTTGATCAAGTACTTTATACCTCATTATAAGTATATACTTGACCCTGTTCCTTGGAAAGATGAAGATAATATTTCAAATGGATTATAAAAATCTCAGTAATCGTAAGGAAACTCACAATGAATAACCAAGATACATTTAAAAGATTTAGTTGTGCTGATTATAGTGAATATCTTTCTAAATAATCGTATAGCTGAGTAAAGGCTGTGATGAGATGTTACGCTTAAACTGACTACAGTGAGAATAAAAATTGGAGGCGGTGTCGACCATAATGGAACTTTTATCTTACTCGACTAGCCATTTTGAAAGCTACGTATCATTTCAGTTTAACGATTGTCCTTCAGTGCTCGGGTTTATTTCTATTCTAGAGTGTTGGCGGTCTCTATCGACCGTCTCGTATATCAACTATAATCAATGATCGAGTGTTTCGAGTCTAAGCTTGGAGAAAAGGATAAAAGAATTAGAGCTGAACTAATCGGAGTATTGCAGATGTAGAGTTAGTTCTTCCCCGTATTCTCGATGAGACCAACATTGCCTCTGTCATATTCAGTTTATTAAGTTCGAGTTGTATTGAAATGTCTAGGATAAATCTGTATATATATAAATATATATATATATATATATATATATATATATATATATATATATATATATATATATATATATATGAATATATATATAGTGAATGGATTTGTGTAAGATGATTACATAACTTCACTGTGATGCTCAGTAAAAATGTGTCACACCCACTGGCAGCTCGATAATTCAATTAGAATACATTTCTATGTTTGATGAGTCTTCACTATTAGGGGCTGTCCATAAATGACGTCCACATTTTTTTGGGGGGGGGGTCATCAACCATCTGACAATGTGTGACAAGGGGGGAGGGGGGATATACACTGATGTGACATCCACATTTACACTACATATTATTCGTTTCTTTCAATTTTAATTTTTCAGGAATAATAAGTTGGCGCCATATAATTTGTATAAAATTATATTTTAATGCAGAATATTACAATGCTTAATAAAAGGTGCAATTTCAAAAAAATCGGGGAAAACATTTTTTCAATATTCCGATTCCAGTTTTCCCAAATTCGCATGAATAATTTCATGGGAGGGGGGGTTAATAAATATTGGCTGGATTGTGACATCATTAAAGGAGGGGGGGGGTCATCATCTCTGTGACCAACTCGGACAAGGGGGGGGGGGGTCGATATACCTTAAAATTGTGTGACATCATTTATGGACAGCCCCTTATATTTGGCAAGGTCCAAAGTGATGTGGGTTCAGGGCTGATAATACTCCACGATATTCTGTACTTTATGACCTGTGTTGGAAAGGATGATTTTATTATTAAGATTCAAAGTTCTTGAGAATACGTGTATGTAAAGATATATATATATATATATATATATATATATATATATATATATATATATATATATATATATATATATGTATATATATATATATATATATATATATATATATATATATATATATATATATAAATATATATATATATATATATATATATATATATATATATATATATATATATATGACATATGTATGGAAGTGATTTTTTCCACTCAACTTTGGTGAGGACCACCGTTGCTCTCGAATACATATAGCGGCTTTCGATTCGGTCGTGATATTTTACAATCGTCATAAAAAACGGCACCTCCACGAAATTCTGGAACCCAATTTTTCTGCCCAAGAAAAGTATGTTCCGACTACGAATATTTTACTCCGAAACCAAATCCAATAACTCGACATATATCGAACTGATTGATGTATTTACTACCTGAACGTGCTCTGTTGTATAGAGAACGCGTACTTCATATGTATATATATATATATATATATATATATATATATATATATATATATATATATATATATATATATATATACATATATTATGTATATATATATATATATATATATATATATATATATATATATATATATATATATATATATACTTATCGATTCTTATATCGTCCATTACACAAAAAGAATACAGCTGGCTTGAATATAAGGTACACAATGCTCTAGAATGATGCAATGAATCTCTTTCATAAAACGTCAGAACATAAAACTGAGACTTGATTTACAATTTATTGTGCCGGAAAAATAACTGGTCCGTTCTTGTATTCCGGAAGAACTTGTTATGATCCGAAGAAAAAGATGTGAGAAATAAAAAAAATAGAAGATAACTTTTCAGAAACAATACGCATTTGGTTCGTTCATTATCATTTGAACATATCTATTATTTACCAATCAAAATCTGTTAGATTAGTTGATTCTTATTGTGCCCTACCTGAACGATCCTACCTCGCCAGTCAAAGCCTCAATCAAGGAACAGAGACATCATGTCAAGTGTTTCACGTTAGTAGAATTCTCAATAACTATATACCTTCCCAAAACAACAGTACGATAAATAAAAATAATGCGGTCAAAGTTTATTTTTATTTTATTCTTTACATAATAAAATGATCGAATATCAGCCAACAATAACAATTCTTGATATATATATATGGTTCTATAGGTGTATTTTATGATTCTACACATTCGTCAATTGTGTAGAAAACGTTGCTTCAAATACAAAGTGATGATGCTAGATTCAAATATAGATATGTTCGTTGATCCTTTTTTACGTCAAGGAAGATCATTTTATATTTTGATGCAAGCAAAGTTAGGTGCTTTTTTCAATAGTTTCAGTTACTTAGTATATTTATGGATATGTTTTCTGTTCGATTAACGTAAACAACGCATGAAATAGAGGCCGTCAACATCTGGCAATCTATATTCACTTGAAAAGTTCACCGTTTCTGAAAAATGACAGGAAACCAACTTCAATACCTAGATCTCACAAATGAGATCTCAAACGTAGTAATTACTGTATTTATCTTGAGTTGACTAATTAAATTGTCGTATCATTAATTAGGGTTGATAAAATATTCCCTTATTCAAAGGTGAACCACATCAAAAGGTTGTATAAACTGAAAGAAGTGAAAAAGAAAGTTACCGCGGGGCTAATAATACCTATTTCAAGTTAATGACTATTCAATGAGCTAGTAGCATGTATGAAAACCTGGTAAAACTGAATTTATGTACTATAATATGGGTAATGAGTTGAATATATTTCAAATGTGAAACATGAGATGGAAAATGTCTTCATATGTTTCTTTGAATGTTGATTGACTAATAACAAATCTGCTATCTAAAATTCCGGACAATTTTATCCCCACGGACAACCTATAACAGCGCTCCTATTTTCATGTAACACTAAAATTGTAATAATGTCAAAATGTGACAAATTTTTGAATCATAGTAATAATATGTAAATTTTCTGCATAATAAAATGCAAAGTGTGTTCGTAACATGTTTTATCTATACCAAATGTTCGGGCATGTCTCGTGAGTTACAGTGTAATCCGTAGCTTAGCAACGAAGTATGACGCGTTACGGCTAAACTTGACTAATCTGTGTAGCTGCTAGTCGAGGTGGGCTAAGAAAGGTTTTCAGAGAGATTAAATGGTCTTGTAGTCGCATTTTAGGCGAGACAAACGAGAAGATGGATTGTGTAATACTCAACCATCGCATGCTGTCTGAGTATTTTGCGTGTTTCGATCGAAAAAAGTAGGTTTGTTTGATATATGTTTTTATCTAGTACGTTGACAGTTTGATTTTTTCTTTGTAGAACTCGTTAACATGGCATATTTGCAACTTCAACTTTATTAGAATGGGAATTATAAAGTTCAACCAAATAGTTGTTTATCGAAAATCCAATTTTGACACGATATTTGTTATTCTCTCTTTTTTTTCATTTGGACTTCATCATACTGGCTCCCAGGTCCAGTTTTTCTATACTGCGTCCTCTGGGGTAATCAACTAAATCAATCAATTAACTGAGGCAGATACTACGTTAACAGTTGGTTAACTTATCACAAACTTTTGAAATACCGGACCTTAACGGATTGGACTTGATTATAATGTGATCAATGGTTTATTGTTTGAAATCGTGAGTTATCTATAGGCCTGCATATGGATTTAAAAATTGTAATTCAAAATCAAATAATTCTCTGAATTATCTTGTTCAATCATTGAATTTATAGTTTTCTATTGAAATTTGGGAAGATGAATTGAATAACTAACTTTCAATAATCTATGACTGGCGTTATTGATCTCAAAAAATCAAATAGCGAAGTTTCAATTAATCACTGAGTAGCTATTGATACGTTTGAAAACTCGGATCTTATAGAAATAATACAAATCTACATATCGAGTGGAATTTCACTCAATTATATTCCTTTGAATAATCATGATCGTTAAAATTTGTCCATGTAATTATATACCCTTAAACTCAATGATGAAGACACATTTAATGATTGATGAGATCATTGATAAGATAAAAAAAGATAGTGTTGTGTGAAATTTTGTTCATATTGTGATGGAAATCTGGTGTTTTATTCTGTGATAGAAGGAATGTTTTCACCCTCGTTCCAACGGGCTTTTACTGAAAAATACAAAAAAAATAATTCAGGTCTGCACAAGAGTCAAGTATTACTTGGCGTGTATTTTGGCTGTTATGATGAAAAGTGTATTTCATGATATTTTAAAAAATATAATTCGACAATTCTTACGAATATTCCTTTGTAATCTCATATCTAATTAAAACATCGAAGAAATAATATATCTATATTGAAATTATACTTTCACTATGAGTGAAAATAATCTTGGTCAAAGAACCTAAACAAAATAATTATTTCAAGAAAACTGAATATGCAATTTTTGTGACACCATTATCAGCCGATGTAGTTAATTACTGTTATGCAATATTATGCACTGAATATTATCAGATGAAAAACTCAACACATAGCAGTGTCTTGCATGTATTGAATTAACATACAATTATGCTGAATATTTGCATTTTTCGTGCACGGCTTATATATATTTCATTACGGCGAAAGATTTTCTTTCCACCTGAAAACTCTGATAAGAAATGTAAATTTTAATATGATGTATTCAAATATATATATATATATATATATATATATATATATATATATATATATATATATATATATATATATATATGTATATATATATATATATATATATACATATATACATATAATTTTCTTCAATGTTTTAAACTTTGAATTAATGGAATAGAACTGATATGCAAGAGTTTTTGGTCCCGGGATATGCTAAATGAATTAAATTGATTATTCACAGTGGAATATAAACATACACATATGAAACATAGCAGTAACTCATGTAGTACATATCCTATATTATGTATGTATTATGTCTTTCGTGTATTAGGTATGATTAATCAAGATCTGTTCATGTACTACAGTATTATGATACAACGCACTATATAATATATGTTCAGACTGAATGAAATAATTTGTAGGAAATATCAGTACCAACATAATAATGGAATTGTATTATTATTTAGATTGATTTGATCAAAATTTAAATCTAGAGGTAATATAGAAACTTTGAATTAAAATGAATATATTGTTGGATGAGCGAAGCAAAGACCCAATATCAACCACACCCAAAAAAAAGTGTTTTTTTCGCTCTTTACAGGTCGAACAAAAATTCAAAATCAGTTGAAACTTGGCATACACAAGTGACCTCATCTAATTCGATGCTGTATAGTTTTGAGGTGCAATCGGTTGAACCAATTCTGAGAATACTCATTTCAAATTTTCAAGAGAATGAATAACCCGGAGGAAAAAAAAAGTCAAGAATATTTCCTTTGAGAGAATTCAAATTTTCATGGAATTTTAATATTATAATGGTATACATTATTCCGAACTTTCAGTCGAATCAAATCAGCCGTTCGATGTACAACAATATTTAATCTATTTTTTCTAATCACTCATAGCTATCAAGATATCAATTGAATCCAAGCAACATGTGTCACCATTTGATTGGAAACGATTAAAAAAACTTCTTTACTATCATAGAAATCAATTAGGAAATAGGAGGGCAGTGACGTGATTGTTTAGATCACAAGTTGGATATATATAAATCAATCTAAAGATATGTTGATATATTGTTCAAGCCCATCCATTAACGTGGAAACACATAACGCGTTTGTCTAGTGTTATCATAATAACGATAATTGCTTCAGAGAGGCTTAATTAATGTGAGATTCACGGCTCAGCGCGTAAATTGACTCGATATAAAAAGCGATAGTTACGTTGTGAAATTCTATGTAAATAGAAAAAGCGG
>OZ023337.1:15637798-16207798 GCA_964007535.1 Brachyptera risi | reverse complement strand
TTTCCTATATCCTGATGGAATATCCATCTTCCAATAATTCAATCCATCATGCACTGACGCTGAAAGATAGCATCAGTACAGAGCATCGGTGAGCCCAATGTAAATAAACAAGGAATCAAGAAATTTAATGTTCAGAATACACGTTCAAGATTCATTGAATTCATTTTTGTTAAAATTGGATGATTAATGAAACATTATTTTATAATTGATCATGATAATTAATCTTGTTATAATTATAATAGTTAATTGTCTATATATGTAAAGTTGTAGGAATATAGGATTTAGTTTCAGTTTTGGTAGACTATATTTATGTGAAATGAAGCATTTCTTAGCAAAGTACTGAAAACAAGAGCTGCAAACCCTAGATCAACAACTACAGGATTATTAATTAAAATTATATTTTCTCGGACTTTTCAGTCTGAGGCAGGAAGTTGTCCGGATACCACTTATTTTTGATGGGTATTCATGGAAAAAGATAACGATTCCTTTCAACTTGAGATTTGGTTTATCCAGTTAATTTCATATTTGAACACACTTATCAAAAAAAATGAAAATGTATACGATCAAGGTCAATATCTTAAAAATCAAACAAATTTTCATGAGATAGCTAAATGTAAAATCTAAATTCTCTGAAAAAGTCATTTATTGTGGAAAATAGTGAAATATGCTATGATGTTGAATGATTCGAAATACCATGAAAAACAAAAAAAAAAAATCGAAAATGTATATCCTTGTGAAATATTCAAATTTGATACTCAATTAATCCATTCCATTTAATGCTGAATAATTCTTACATCTCTGCCTATTTGGTTAGACTGTGTTCTGGTGGTAACTGATGTATAAACTTCTCACTCTCGCCCTAAGAAACGTGACATTTATTAATTTTCCAGATAATTTCGTCTGGAATCAAGACTATAGTCTGAGGACGGTTTGGTTGGACATAGATAAAGTAAGTACATGCATGACCAGGTTCAGAACTGATAAATGATGACACCACCGTGGCGTGGTTCTACAGTTGACTCGACTACTGCCACGGCCGCTTGTCACGTGGTACGAACTATACATCTTGCATTCACGACTTGCTGTTATTTCTAATTAATTGAACCGACGCTGGGAAATTTATTCACGAGACTAAAAATAATACATTGAAGAAAGAAGTGTATTTCTGTCACTCTATTTCTCTCTCTCTATCTACCTCTCTATCTCTCTGTCTATCTATTTCTCTTTTCCACTCTCTCTCTCTCTCTCTCTCTCTCTCGCTCTCTCTCTCTCTCTTCCGGTTTTACCGAGTTTTTTTTGTGTCCCCCAAGAGGGTAACAAGCTTCTTGTTTGACTCGTGAATAAGCAAGAGGAAATTGACATAAATACAACTTAAAGAGTCACACCTCGGTAAATCAACCGACGCAAGTTTATTTCAATGTTTGCGGATATTTTAAGCTCATCTTTGAACTCACATCACCGATAATAATTTGAAGAAAAAAATATGGATATATATATATATATATATATATATATGAGTTATTTCAGTTTTTCGTTTATCGTACAAAAGTTGATATTCCACAAAAAAAAATGAATATAAGTGACACGAAATCTTTGATTTATATATGAGAATCTCTTCAAACATTGTATCACATTATACACTATTGAGTTCAATTCATTTTATATCTCTTCGAATTATAATAAAACCTGTGATACAGGAATATTTTAGTTTCTGAATTTAGATTTATACTCATACTGTGTTCCGCATTTTCGGTAACTGAAAGAGGTTGACCTGTGTCGAAAAAATAGGGTCACAGACAGTGCAGTGCTGCTGTCAAAGTTCGTCGTTTCAATTTGCAATGGTTCAGAGGTAGTTGCTGAATATTGGTAACAATTGACCGCCTCGAAGTCTTGGAACTACCAAGAGGTACCTCTTCACAACGGTCTCACTAACTCATCCTTATATCCTCAATTGGAAAATAACTGTTGTACATCAAAATTTCGATGCTGATGAAAGGAAAAGTTTCCGGTTGATTTAAAACTGAAATGACGTAGTATTCCAGTGTTGAGAAATTCATCCAGTTACTAATAAAACTCAATATTCAATTGTGAAATCACTTCAAATCGCCAAGAGTTAGAATTCAACGTGGAGAAAAATCTGATAAAAATAGTTTCACTCGTTCCAATCACGAATGATGTATTATATAATGTGTCCATATATATACATATATACTTTATTTTTTCATTTCTATTGGGTTTAACGACGCACTGTATGAATGACCACGATCTATTGGCGTCGGTGAATGATTTTTAAAATGGTGGGGTGTTAAGTGTGAGTTTATTTCATTAGGTGTTTCTGGAAATTGGGAAAAAGTTGGTCGTGACTGTTGTTAAGGAACCATAGTAGTATCGACCTGAACAAAGAAACCACTAAAAAACCTTGTAAAGATGGTCGACCATGGCGGGAATCGATCCCCAGTCTCCTGAAAGACGGTTCAGTGAGCTGGTCACTCTACCACTCGCCCATTGTGTATTCATATATTATATGATCTGGTCCTTCTACTGTATAGTTATTATTTATGTGCCCTTCTATACTAACTAACCAGAGTTAATTGAGTGTAGCAACTTTTTACTAAATAAAAGTGGTATAGTTCATAAACAAGAGAAAAAAATCTGTTTCTTTGTCATTAATGACAACATTAAAAATTCAAGTCATACATTTTTCAATGAGCGCTTTATTTTCTTTTCCCTGCTTCCTTTTCTTCCATATTTAATACTCTTACGAACTGTTGGCGCATTGTGCACACATAGCCTTCGTTTCTCGAGAGTTGACAAATGGAAACTTCTAACCGTTATACCCAATCTATAAAAATGACGGGCGTTCCCAACCTTTAATTTTTAAGAATTGTGGTACGATATATTTAAGAGGGTATGCGAGTCAATTCAGAAAAATATATGTTTACTAGTGCTAACTTTGAAAGTGTATAGAATATAAAACTTCTGATTTAACAGAAACACAAAAATACCTTCGAACTGATATGCATTTAAATCATCAACTGTGGATCATAAAATTTGCACAAGTACACACAGTAAGAAATATTATCAGTTTTATGTCTATACAAATCATACCCCATAATTTGAATAATTAACACTTATACCAACTGAAAGTCGACACAAAATTTCTATTCACAATTATAATTTCCAATATATTCCATTGTTCCAGTATGTATCATAATGGAAACAAGCATTTCACCAATCAAGTGGAATGCGCTCTTAACGAGGTATATCAACTATTGTACATTTCTTTTTATTATAAATTAATGAACAATTTTCTATAGAAATGTTTGTAACAAGTATTCAAGGAAATCGCAATAAGAAGATAATTATTTCATTCTCCGTTGAAGCACTCGGAGATCACGATCGACAGTTTGCATGTTTGCAATCATTAGCGAAAGGATGTTCTGATTACTTCTTTCTGACGCCACGAAAAGAATACAAACGTTCGTGAATGACTATTTATAAAGAATCCTTGTTGGTAATGTTGTGAATATTTTTCAAGTAAATCTCAGAATGATAATGTCATTATATTTTCAAAATGTTTAGAATATCGTGAAATATAATTTATTTAAATATTTATCAAGATAATTTCAATTGAGATGATCAGATTTTTTATCGAATTGTGATTGCATCTTCATTTGAATCAAGGAAACAAGTTGAAGATGCATTAAACAATTATGAATAATGAGTGGTATGAGATTAAATATTGGAACTTGATATTTGATATTTTAAAATCACAATAAAGATATCACTATCTTGAATCACGTATGCATGAAATCTGCACTATAATATATGCACATTGTTTACATCTCCCATTTTCTCAATGAATGCAAAAGTATATGAATGTATTTCAAGAATTATTAATGTGAAAAAACGACCCAATAAAATTGAATAGGAAAGACACAGACAGCGTATGAAAAGAAATTATTTTAAATGAAAGAACATGGAATGTGAAGAAGCAGACTATTTTGAAAGGTTTAAGAAAATGAGAAAAACATAATAAAATGGATGAGAGGAAATTGTGAAGCTAACGAAAGAAAGAGGAAGGAGAAGCAAATAATTAATTATTCATATCTCTAGCTGGGATGGTGTTTCGTATGCATACAAAAAAAAACATTTCACCATGTGAAATACAGAGAGATGATGGCGAAATGTAAGAGAGACTGTGTTCGACCCTGATACGACATAACAATAATAAGTGCTCATACATATCCTTATACAAAATGCAAATGATACTCTTGCACACAATACTCACTGATTTAAGTAGAAATGAATAATAATGACGTTCATAAAATCTTTTGTTAAATATTGTTTCAAGTTTGAGACGTATCTCTTTAAATGAGGAAATGTTTTAACTGGGGTGTCACACTGAAAACTATTCACAGAACGTTGTCATAACAATGCGCGATATGGAAAAAAATATTGTAAGATGCAGAAACAAAATATAAAAAAGTCAAATTTAATCGAATGTGGATAGATTTTAGGGGTTGACAACACGAAAAAATGGATATATTATAGCCAACTATCTCTACTTCAACACGGATCGTAATCTCACTATTTATTGACTTCGTGGAGCTTCATTTGAAGAACTAATGTAGTTAATTTTTCACCTTTGTTATCACTTCTTCACATGTTTCAAAACTTGTGTGATTCTTCGATCACACACATGAGTGTAATTATATCATTCATATATCATTATATAAAATTATATGTATGATTATTAATGAAATGAACATATCATTGTTATTATTATCATTATTATCATTATCATTAATATACGCCACAGTTAAGCCCTTATGGGGCTTTGTGGAAATTGATAAGTGGATGTCAAATTTGTAATTTATCTCAATTTATTAAAGCAATAGAAAAAAACCTGATGTGATGTTTTTGATGTATTGATTTGTACGTCAGTTTTGTCGAAGAGACTCCTCCGAATGGAATTCAGCAACTCTTCTGGACGTAAAGTTGCCACTGTATTATATGTTATGTAGATTTCAACAATCCAAGGCAATTGGCATTCGAAATTATAAATTGATTGGTTTGTATATGCGTTATATTTTTAAAAATAGGTTCACTGGATGAAAGGTTGAATAATTCGAAAAAGTAGTACCAGCTGAATAAAAAGAAAGGTTTTCTGAATGAACTGAAATCCGGTCGACTATCCCGTGATGATGATATTTTTCAAAATATATATTAACACCATTTTTCAAAATACAATGGATACTTTTATTTTGGTATCATTTATCTGTCGTTGGTCTGTGATTAAATGTCGTTTTACTCATTTTTTTAATTTTTTTTTCATCATTACTAACCCACATAAAATAATCTGCATTGTGTGCAATTCCTCATGGTGTTATATCACACTTTATATGTTGTATGCAAAAATTATCGTGACATTTTCCCTTCCTTATCACGACGTGGAGAACATAATTTAATATATTCTTATACATGAATTCAGAAACTTCTCTTTTCTAAAACTAGACTACGACCTCATCATATTTTTCAATTAGCAAGATGAACTTATCCTACGGGGTTCCCAAAGCAATTAAAAATGAAAAACTTATATAAAACATAAAATCTTCTCTGTGTATATGTATAGAAATGTAAGAAGACGTTTTTTTGTCACGATAAAGAACAGACGAATTCAGATGTCTTACCAAGTTCAGATAATTTTCTCAGCCCTGCTATATTTTGTAGTAGACGCAAAACTTTCACAAATTGAATCAAATATTATTTCTCCATTTAATGCGCCTTTGAGTTTGCTTAGTACAATCACTAATTGACTTTTTATCACCATTATAATCAGCTTTCTCTTTCAGCAGATCATTCTCGTTCTAATGGTTCTCAAGTTTTAATCATATTACCCTTTATTTTTGAGAAAAGGAAATCTCAAAGACTCACACCAATAATTAATTACTTTGGAGAATAATTTCCACTATTTCAGGAATTTTAGTGAGTCCCGCGTTATTTATATATCTGTTGCTATAACATGAAGTATATACTGCACTGCTTAAAACCGAACGGGGAATAATGTCGCTCTGCAAGTGTGAGAAAACATCACATATGTATAATCAATATGCACACATTAAAAACTCTGGAGGATCATACAGGTTTTAAAAAATCTAGTTCTGCTGTTGAGGATGAATATTGAATTAACTGTTTGGGTTTCGAGCCCCATTTCAAGTTTCAACTACAGTCAAACCATCGTTAAAATGTAGTTGACAAATAGGAATAATAGTGAGTTATTTTCAAGTATTTTCATCTGTTGAAATTCAAATACCCAATCAAGGTATCTCCAAATCACCACAAAAAATGAAGATCCAACTGGCCAACTGGTGAAGCCACGCCCATTTCGAGTCGTCAATTAATTTAATTGGTTTTATTTCATTTTTCCTTCAACTAAATTGCAATGCTCAACTTTTATCACAATTTACATCCAAGTGATTCGTATTGCTATAGCGGATGAATGGATTATGCAGGAGATGAAGTTTATCTTTGTGACTCAAATTCTTTCATTTTAATTCAAGTCGAGTCAGGTAAGTTAGATTAAAAGTTACGAGATGAGAAAGTTGAAAAGATGTTTGATGAAATAGAGATATTTTTTATTTATTTCAAGACAGCATTTAGTGACAAGAACTAACAAAAACCACTTCAACTTACTGAAAATTATATATTCGAAAACGTAATGGCTTAATGAAGATCAATTTGATCATTTTTTGTCTGTGGATTTCTTTGTGAAATTTCGTCTTGTTCATCCTAATCCTAGTACGACCGTTTTAATTTATCAAGTAAAAAAACAAGAACTATGTACAGTTCAAAGATGTATGAATGAAACAAACACACAAATAGTTTAATTCTGTGACAAAATATGTGTACACAGATACGCTAACTTGAACACAAAAACGAACATCGTTCTTCATTTGTTTAATACATTCTTTCATGAGAAAAAAATACTAATAATTCAACTATTTGTATACAACGGATGTCTGAATGTTGTCACCAACGTTTGACAAATCATTTCCAGATTATAATATATATGGAAAAATATGTATATATATATATATATATATATATATATATATATATATATATATATATATATATATATATATATATATATAGAACCGTTCCAAAGCACGTTAGGCGAGCAATGTACAGTTAACTCATAGCTGGCACGTCTCTGATGTCATGTTCTTGACATTGGCAGCATTGTATAATGAGAAATTAGCTATTTCTAGGAATTTCTATGACGTGCCATCAATTATTACATGTGACTGGCATGACTCGAGTGGAAGGAAAAGAGAAGGGTGTTGGGGGGGAGGGGGTGGGGGGGGAGGGGGGGAGGAGGGGGTGGGGTTGAGAGTATGACATGACATTCGGCCATTGAGAGTGAAAACGGAATAAAAGCATGCGAATGTCAAACGCGTGAAGACTAGGGTCATGTCAAGAGAAGTCATTATTTCTAATAGGAAAACGCTGTATAATCTGAAGTTGATGGATGAGTGAACGAGGTGACAGTTTAGTTTTGATTGTCCTTGTGGTAGTCGGAATTGGGGTAACAGTTATTGCAGTTACTCGACAAGTGAGCCATTAGGGTATATGAATGGTTGCGCATATTTCTTCATTCGTAGAATGAAATAATATATTCTTGATATCCACTCACAAAACTCGCAAACTCGTACAAAAAAAAATGGAAAATGTACACGAAAATGTACAATGAAAATGTGTATTGAATGGTACCAAACTCACATAGAGGTATTTGATTATTTCCGGCAGGTGAGGTAAATGTCGGACCTGACTTGATCCCCGCCACCGTTCATATTTACAAGTTTTTTTCGTGGTTTCCCTCAGTAGTCTAGGCTGATACTGGGATGGTTTCTACAACATGAGCCACGACCGCTGCCTTCCCACTATCCTTCCCATTACCTAAGATACCTTCATTCCAGCATTTCAATAATCATTCATCTGACGCCAATAGATCTTAGTTATCATTACAGTGCCACGTTGAACCCAGTGTGAATAAATAAAAATGAATAATTATTCAAACTCTAACCCCTTCATTTTCCCTTTCATTATTCAGCAGTATGTTGTTATATAATAATCAATCATGAAGATTATTCTTTTCATAAGACTTCATGAATTGATTAAAAAATGACTCGAGATATGGGTCACATTCGGGTTCAGGAATAAAATGCTAGAACTGAAGATTACTCGGAAAGTATACATCAGATAATTACATGAAAACCAGTACATCAATTTGTATATAAAAGTCCGGTATTATGAAATATGATCATCTCAATACATCAATCTTCATTATTATCCTTGAAACGGTATGGCAAACTAGAACAACTCTAATCCAAAACAAAAAATCTCAATCTATACCCCTAAATCTTCTAATCGTAATTTAGTTTTTCCTATATATTATACAACCCATTTCCGTTCAACAACTGTGAAATACATTACTTTTCGAAAAGCACACTCTGATATATTTTTATACTCTTGTTCCAATTCAGTGCACACATTTCTGTGAAGAAGCTGAAAGGCGTTGTTTTATATACCTTACGAACGGACAAAAGCTGGTCCACAACTAGACAGAGATTCTTTTGTACATGTAATGTAAGAGTGTTTCTCACCGGACGCTCTGCAGAAAACGACATACTAGAATAATGTAACTGGAAGACATGTAATTGAGAAATACACACCTGGCAGCCATTGTACGAACTTAAACTAAGAGATAAAGGAGCGAACCACCCACGCGCTAGTGGTGTGAGATAGAGGGAACGTACGTTCGGAACCTTCTTCTTTCGTGTGTAATATCAGAAGGGAACTAATTATATTTACCCAGTTGTGGGTAGTTTATATTTTGTTAATGGTGAGTGTCACATTTAAACGGTGAAATATTATTGTTGTGTGGAATTCTTCGTGTGGAAATTGGTCATAGATCAATGAACTCGTTGAACGTTATTACAGATAACAGAATGATGCTCTGCGAACGTGTAGTCAGCATTTATTAGACAGACCTAATTTGTTGGTCAAACCGACTCATTTGATTCGATATAGTATCTTGTAGTACAAATACAAATGTGAAAATTTGAATTATGATAAAAGATATTAAAGTTACCAACGATAGTTGAAATATTTATACGATAAAGAAAATCGATTTATCGATGGAAGTTCATCATACATACATAATTGATTACATCCGTGTTCTTGTCGTCTTGTTACGTCACAAAACGTACCAATCCAATCAAGGCTACTTATTGAAGAATATTATTATTTGATTATTATTACTTTTTTTTTTTACTATTGACAGGAAACGTTACGCATTTGAATTATAAACTCTATAAGTATGTAATTTCCCTCCGATCCATTTTTGGTTCAATTCAAAAGACTTTTACAATTGATTTAGCAGCCAAGAAATGAAATTAGCAATATATATATATATCAATACAATGTGAGTGAATACTTCTGTAAAAAGTCATTGCTACTTTGAAAATTATTGATTGGATTATATTTGTGTTCAATCGAGTGATTTCGTTTTGTCACTTTCAATAAAGAATATTTCTCATGATTTTTACATAGACCAGAGACTGAAGATGCTACATGTTAGATTCTTGTATCATTTTGAATATTCATGAATTGCGATGTAATATTTGATAAGTTAACCGATACAAATTTAACCATGTATAGGTGTCACCGTATACAAAATTTCATAAGCATACTATATTTCAGAATATTATGAGTGGACTGGATCAGTATTCAGTAACGCTACTACTTTTAATTTGATAACATATTATTTTGAAAAATAATGATAGATTGATAAAATCAGAGTTGGTGAAAGCCTTCTGATAAAATCATGAATTATATGTCCACATAATTTCGTGCAAAGTGCGATCGATTTCCACTGCAGCCAATATAGCAAGTATAATAATAGTTTCCATCATTTCAAAAATATAAAATAATAATATATAATAAATATAATGGTATTTTCAATCCGTGCCATGAGAGTCGACGGTTCCGATCGACCGTTCCTTCTATAAATTATCATTGACGGTTGGATATGCCGATCCACCAAACCTACTGGAGTGAAATATGAACCTATTTATACAAGAAATATTATTATGCTATCTACAAGGTATATTGAGCCTTATGTATAATATAAGAAAATCGCAATATGTCAAAGGTAAAACCGTTTTCTATTTTTATTAACGTTTCTCTCAACGTACTTTTATTAATACGTACATAAAGTCAAGTTAGAATATGACAGGAGTCGTGACCAATCAGCGACGATCTCTCTTGAAGCACTGACACTTTGCAAGTATACTCTAAGAGGGGTTAGACACAGAAAAGCACGTATTATTCAGTATGATGTATTTACCTTGCATTAATAATTCGTAAGCATTATTGATTTGACGAAAGTGGGAAGAAGAAATTGAAGCGCTAAATAACCTCGCTGTCGATGCGCCTTAAAACATTAATATTCATTTATTCAAGAAATTGAAATGGTATAAAAAAAAGTTTGGAAAGAAGTTGGAGTAAGTGTAGTGCTTTTTGAGATGGATTTAAATAACAAGAGAACTTGTCAAATCAAATTTAAATTTGTGAAAAAAAAAATTTCAGCGATTTTTAAAAATCAACTTGTTTTTTAAGTACCCAAGAGCTTCGATCTTTACTAATCACATTGGGTATAGAGTATAACAATCCCACAGCATATACCTGATGATATTAGCCTAAACCATATCATAGTCAAAAGACTCGACAATAATTGGTGAGCAGGAAGTTCAAATAGTTTACCTCCAAATTTTGAGTACTTGACAGAATGAAGTAGTGCCACAAAAATGAATACAAAAGTGAAATATTCCTATTATTTTTTGAGTCTTGTTTTTATCTCTTCAAATATATAATAATTGAATTGAATTCCTTCTCAATGCAATATTATTCACAAATTGTCCATTTGAGATTTACAATCTCCATTCGAAAGACCTTATCAAATGTATTTCTAAAAATAGAATTTTGACCTGAAACACAGCTTGGTGAAGATATGTGTGTGTTGTTTCATTTTCTTTCAACGAAAATCAATCGATAATAAACTCAATCGATACGTGACTCAATTGATAAATGTTTCAATCGAATGCGACTCAATTGAAATGTGATCAATTGAAATGTAGCTTGATCGATATGTAATTCAATGAATATGAATTTTCATGCTGAAACGATAGTCAAACGACATGATAGAATTCGTTCGTTCGAATATTGGATTATGTATCATTGGAGGTAAGTCAATCAAGTCAATCGTCAAGAGCTCTATACACATAACAAACTTTCGTTTAGTCACAAATTGAGCAGAAATCAAGTCTAAAATTTCTGATATTTCAGTAATTCTACGATTTTCTTGTGAGTACTTGAACAGAATACTTCAAATATCGATTATAAAGTAAACTAGGTTCAACTCTGATAAATTAGTCACGATTTTAAATTAAAATCTCTTCAACATAAATCTCTCGTATTCATATACGATAAAATAATCCGCTTATTTTATTCATAGCAACTTAATTCCTAGAAATATGAATATATATAAGTTTTCATCCAATGTTGAAAATTAATATATTTGATTACTGAGTAACTTATCAAGATGAATGGAATGTTATTGAATATATCATGTACAAAAATAAAAATAAAATAAAAATCATGCTGTTATTTCAACAAAGCCAATCCCGTCTTTATCCCTTACCACATACCGACAATTCACCGGAACAAAGACATGTTTCCTAGTGACCTGTTCAGGAGCTAGCATACAAAGACATGGGAACGACGTCATCATATATTGGCGGTTCTTTGTTACACGAGCGTCGCGACGTCTTAATAGTGACGTGCGTAATTAAAGACGCCTCGCTTGTGGTTATTTCCCTCGGTAACAGGAGATAAGTCAGCGGTATTCGAACGAAAGATGTGTATAGTCGTTGTACGGCGACCTGTATAGGAAGGAAATGACTGTGTGATAGAGAAAATGGTTTGCATATTTTCTGTATGATGAAATATTTAATTTGATGGAGAAAATTCGCATAGAAAGTTGAAATGAAATCGAATACATGAATTGGATTCTCCGGTATTGTTCATATATTTTATTTGTTATTTGACTCATATCCAGAATATGGTTGACAAAAATTGAATTCCAGTCGGAATGATATATTTTCAAAAGTTGGAAGTATTGATGAATTTCAAACTTATTGCATAGTTAATACGCCTAAAATATGTTTAGTATCCCTAAATTGTGTCAAGTGAAGTTAATTTCTTGTCATTTGGTTATGTTTCTTATGTTAAAATCAAAATGTGTACCATGAAAAAGGATTATACAGCATCGATATTCGAAATATAATATTCATTTCGAAATATAGATATTTTACATCAAACAGAAAGCTTATAATCCATCAAAATGCATACTTATAAAGTATTCATATTTCAAATTATCTAAGAACTGGAAATATTTGAATAAATTCAATCTCTCCGTTGAATCAAAATGATTTTGTACTCTAGTACAAAGTAAACATAACCCGAACAGTTCTAAATCCGTGGCAACGACTGTACTTAAAAACAGTGAGGGAAACTTTATAAAACTTAGATCCGCATGTAAAGCCAGATGTGATTTAGATAAGTATGTTGTGTAGACTGGGTGGATTAAGAAAGCCGAGCTTTTGTAAGAGAACGCCCATGTTTAGGCTGGAGTAGAGCATTATTCTCAATTCTTAAGATTTGGATGAGTAGAGGAAAGACATCCATTCAAGAGGAAACGTGTCACACGATTTCTGTGTGTGTGTCTGTGAATGTGTGTGTTTGTGCGCGCTTCATAGGTCAAAGGTCACCCGGAGTTTGACTGATCGATATGCGAAACTGGACTCTTTTCAGAAGATTTTCTTTTCAGGATTTACTATCGGATAGTGGAGTGGGCTTTTTTTCTCAGAAAATGTAATAATGTGAGTCTGTATTCTCATAAGATTCCAGTTTCGATTTTTTGAGAAGATGTCGTATAATACCTTTGTCCATAGATATCAAATAACCATTCAATTTTCACCTATCGATCATGCTCCATTTTTCATCATCTTTTAATATCGAAATAAAAAAGTATACCAAAAATGTAAATTTTGTTCATAAAAACTATGCAATATGCTTCAGAAATATGTTCTGAGGATTCTATATTTCATCTATACATTTCAATTAGTGGCATATTCACATCGAATGTCATTATTTTCGCCATTACAATTGTTAATTGACATGAAATTGTATTCATATCATGGTGTAGTCTACCTACTAAGCAAACTTTACGCACAGAAAAATCAAATCCTACTTATTCTTGAATATTTTGTATGATTCAAATTCGAGTCTTTTTGTAAGTTCTGATATTATTCGAGAGTTTAAACACTGAAATGAAACAAACTGTTGATCTTTAAGAACAAATCAAAATCAAAATGGAAATCTCAATCCAATATTTTCCATACGTTTTATATTATAAATCATCATTTTTGTTTTTAATAACATCGAAACTTGATACAAAATCATTGTTCCCCGATTGAGGTTATGGATGAAAGATAGAATCGTTTGGACGGGGCACCACAAGGGCGATCTTACTACCCCATTGTAATTATTTAAAACTAATGAACTTCAACACCAGGACTGCGCTGTCTGTGACCATAATTTTCCGCCGTAGATAAAAGTCTTTCAGTATAAACACACTAATGTTGATATCTTTCACTTTGAACTAAGTCTCTTGGGCAATGATCACTTCTTTCCATTAACAGCAGATGTAAAGTTTATCATTATACAAAATGGACAAAATAAATTAGTGATAGGACCATAATGTTATAATTAGGCCTATTACTCCACTAATTGATGGTCGTGGCCAATTAGTACTTCATCCAAGCATTTGCTTCGAGAAATGTGGGAAACCAACTAAGTCAGGATGGAAAAAATGGTATTATGAATTCCAAGTTTCACAATGTTGTTTTAGAATAAGATGAATAATAAATTATTGAGAACAACTCACAAACACGCCGGAACAATTTGTCATCAATTTAATTTCTCACTTTTTTTTATATATTTGGAGATATTTCTGCAGTAACATGGATCTGAAAGAATAATATCGTTGGTGGAAGGGCCACATTTTGAGATACTGGTTGATAAGTATTACATGCGCTAGTTTTCTTTTACGATTTGTCCCGTAAAGAAACTTTCACAAGACTTGAATAACTATTCTTCCAAAAACTATATAATAACATATAAAAATGAAGAATTTAATTCTCCACAAAAGAATAAGAAATTTAATATTTCAGGTGTTGACTGGTGACACTAACAGCACAAAGTTTATTCCAGCTACAAAATATTCCATTTATTCTTTCATCTCGTGAATTTCTCTGGTGTTGCCTCTAGCAGACGTACTATAATGTAAGAAACTTCTTATATTATGTGACACAATTCTTTAGATTGAAACCTAATGTACATATTGCGAATAGAAAAAGTACACCGTACATACGGTATACTTCACATTCTGTATTTTCCAACAGAATGAAAAATATGAAGTGACTTGAAATTATTCATTAAATTACAAAAACTTATGATATATTATTCATTCTTCAATTTATAGAACCACATATTTCCAGTGACACCAATTGTAATCAGAGACTACTTTTATCACGTATCAATTGCTTGAAGAATGAAGATGGAAATATGCGAAAAAATATTTATCACATATTATAGTCTATTTTATTGTGAAAACAGGAAATGATTGGATTTATGTTATATCAAAATCTATGATACTAATACTCTTGATGGTATTATAAAATGATAAGGGATTGATGATGAGAAATTGCATGAGGGATTATATGTTGATGTTACAACAATGGTACAACAATAAGGTTAGTAAATTATTATTACATGATTAGTGAATATCTGGCGATAAAATTGCTTCAGCTTCAACGTTGGTTTTTATAAATTGTGTATATATCCCACGAAAGTTACAATAAAACCGACTATCTGGTATGATAACGCTTATAATGACCCTTCCAAACGATCCCACTTCATCACCTCTGACCTTGATTAGCGAGTTATGATTCTGTGTCAAGTTTTATCATGTTGATGAAAGAAATGAATGTGGAGAATAAATGTATATGAATGTGAAATATTTTAGTGTATGAATGTTTTTTTTTAATATATGTTCATCTCATACATATAGTTTTAGTTTATACTATGTTCATTTTTATGATATTTTTGACGTTCCATATATTTTATCATGACCTATTTTTAGAATGTAAAAATCAAATTGGCAAATAAAGAATTGAATTGCATTGGAAACACCGAAGTTGGCTACTGGATAGCTTAGACAGAAATCGATTAATAATTATTTTACTGCTTTTTTCGTGATTGCTTTTTCATTTGGTGAATAATTGTTACCGAATATGTTTCACCAGATTGGTAATGGATAGTAACTATAGTTCGTAAAAACCCCATGATCAGTTATAACGCAGGCTGACATTTATAATATGTGAACGCATCTTCCTCTTTAAACGTCCAAATAAATATTGTAATTTCATTTCTTCCTCACAATTTGGATAATGTTCACCAATGTCGTAGTCATGCCTCGAATTCAAAATATTTCGCAACATTTTAAACCAAATTCCAATATTGATATAAATGACAAATATTGTAAGTGAGAGTAACAAAGATCTCTTGTTGGATCAACATTTAATACCAACTGCACGCTTATCTTAGAACAACATGCATTGCATTCTCCATATATAAGTCGAAATGCTCCCTCTGAGCTCAGTCAGTAAAGACACTGCTTTGGTAACCGAAATCGAGTAAGTTATTCGGTATTTTTAGTATATGTTATATTGCATTTTTTAAATCTCTCTTTTTCGAAGCATTTAGTTGATATTGACTTTCGTGAGTGCCTTGAAGTGAGATTATTACGCCAAATCATGAATAAGTTCATGATGTAATGTCAATTTATTGAATTAATATGTTTTGTGAACATCATTTGCCATCACCTACTCATTCGTACCCCCAAATTACCTAGCTGATGGTGGAATCGTAAAGCCAGCAATAACCATCATCCTATATGAGTCTACCAAAAGCCCGTTTAGAGACAATGCCATCAGCTTTTAATTATGTATTATTTTTCTAGTGTATTGCCTCAGACTAGCCAATTGGCTATGGGGCATAGTTTGTAGTAAATTACAATTATATTTAAATATTAATAAAGAATTTTTTTTTTTTTGAACTGAACTGAGCTAATTGTCAGCGTGTGACCTTACTTAAACCTTTACTAGCATTATCAACCGACGCATGGATCTTTGGCTCAAGCTAAGTCTAATGGAGAATATTAATTATGTATACGTTGGTAGCATTGTGTAACGAGACGTCACATCATGTATGGAAGTCAAGATCAATTAAATTCCATCGAAAAAAAAGAAAAATGAGAGATTGAAAAAATGTAAATATTTTATGAAATCGCTGGGTAAAGGATTGATAAATGGTATATATGAGATAGAAAAATGTTGAAAGGATTTCGTTTAGTTTCATCGTTATTTAGAAAAAGTTTGTCTTCATTGTTGTTTTTGATAGTAGTTTCAATTTAGAGAAATTTCGAAACATTTGTAATCCATTTGCTTTGTAGGAATACAAAAATATGTGAATTATTTTCAAGTCTCGGCAATGATCAAATATATCGATACCTAAAACAAACAAAAATATTATTTCTATTTATGTCCCCATTGTGTTATTAGAACTGAGTTTCTGAACGAAAATATTCCATGGACTATAGAGATTAACAATGATTTTTTTCTGTTTGTTTATGAAATGAAAAAAAATCAAATACCAACACAATTCGTTGTCAACAGATTGATACATCAAAAATCAATGTTTCTACTTTCATTATTGTTTTTTATTCATTTACTATTCATTGTTTGAACGTTGCACTGGATATATTTCCAACAATAATTGAATGGAATTTTTGAATTTTGATTGAATATAACATTATATCTAGTAATACTCCCTGATTTCAAAATTCAAAATATATTACTTTGTACTGAATCATGAATCAATATCCACGAGATCATTATTCATAAATAAAATTCTTGTATTTTCCCATAACTCAAGAGGGACTCATCCTCTTCAGGAGAATACAAATATAATGATGTTCGTAAAGAAAAAACATAGAAACAATATGAAGGACATCCTCTCGAGATATTTCTGAATAAGAAGCAGAAATCCATATGTATGCAAAGTTATGTTACTATATTTGCTTCCACGAGAGAATGAGGCGCGATCTACCCGCACCCTAGTGATGTGAGATGGAGGAGACAGTCGCCATGAACCTTCTTCCATCATGTCATGGATATATTTTAATAGTATACTCGATGTCAAAGGTCAACCTTACTGCTAGAAGGTACTTACGGCACCGTTAGTGTTATACGAATAGTGATTATGATTGGTGATGACTTTTGTTATCAACAATGAAAGTGCGTGGTAACTGTCTGCAATACACAGTCACAACTGATAAACTGAGCTTGTATGATTTTATTTTGATAAGGTCCAGTTTTACTGACTGATTGTTACTGTATTAAGCGATAGTTAGCGGATTAACTTATTATAACCGTTGGTTACGCATGTTATTTTCGTATCTTGATTAATATTCAGAGAATTAACACTTTATTAAGATTCATGAAACCGGCTCTTAGAACCAATTTCACGAATATTTAATTCGTTGACCATGTGATAATTAGCAGTTTAATTTTCTATTACCCTTGGTTACCAATGACATTTCTAAACCTTAATTCATAATTAGCTCAATAAATACATTTTTTATTTCGTAAAACGCAGTCTGAAACAAATATCAAACTTAGTAGACCTATTCATGATCGTGCACGTACTCACCAGACTGATGTATGATGCGGCGTGTGCTGCAACGTCCCATGCGTCACCGTCGTCGTCGTACCCCCATCGAGCCCATTCACTTTCTCTACATTCACTTGGCCCCCATATCGTCTCGCACTCGCGCAACACAAAGACATAGTCGAACCGTTTTCTACACAGCCCCGCCGATGCGCCGCATGATCGCACATGGGGTTCTCGATTCCCACGTCACAGTTCGACATGCTGGCGCATCGCGGTAACATAGACGGCGGTGGCGGCGGGGTAGAAACATGGCGGCCACCACTAGCACCAACATACTCGACCGGCGTCGACACAACACGAGGGAATTCTGTTCTTTGTGTAGTGGCAGTGCTGAAATTAAAGTCTACAGAATTCCGTTGAGGCGTGGTTCTACCGCGACTCATCGACGGCGAACTGTTTAGGTATTCGCGTGAACCTGATATCGGCGTTCCCGACACTGTGACCGGGGCACTTGAGGGTTGGGTTTGGCTACTCGTCGAATTGGTGGTGAGATGGTTGGGAGAGGGGCAACACCGGAGGTGGTTGCGGTGATTCGGACTGGGAATTATGTGCTGGTGATAGCGATGATGGGGGGCTGGGGGAAGGGCCCGGTGATAATGGTGGTAATTATGATAAGGATGTTGGAGTCGGTAATGGTGGTGATAACCTAAATCACGTCGCATGTAAGGGTCCCCTGGATTAGTGGCCGGCTGGATGAAACCGTTCGGGATGTAATTCGGTGATGGCGGTAGAAAATTAGTCGTGTACCGGTCCGAGTTTTGATTCGGGACATACCTTTCATTGGGGGCTGGAGGGGGAGGATACCGATCGGTTGGGGATTGTAAATAACTATTGGTATACCGATCTTGGAGGTAACCATTCTGATATCTCTCAGAAGGTACCGGTGATTTTGTAAATCTCTCCACGACACCGTTTTGGCTTGGTACGTATCGGTCAGACGGCGCTGGTGGTGGGATGTATCGCTCTCCAGGTGGATACCGTTCTCCGTTCTGATACCTCTCGGCCGTGAATCCCGCTCCATTCGCCGGCGTGTATCGTTCCAAACGGTTCTCCGGTGTGTACCGTTCCGGTGTCGGAGCCGGCGGTGCGATATATCGATCTTGAGTCGACTGCGTCTGGTAACGATCTGTTGTTGTACCAGCGATATATCGATCTTGATTCGGCGTGGGAGTATGATATCGTTCTGGTGTCGACGTACCGGGCGTGTATCGATCAGTCGGAGTGTTGGATTGAGTGAATCGATCCGGTTGTATGCAACGCTCGGGTGGTGTTGCCGTAGGAGGTATAAAGCGTTCGCTGCCATGACCGGGAAGAGTGCTAAACCGCTCGGAGGAGATTGGGAATCGTTCGGAGGTGGTCCCGAAACGTTCTCCCGGAGGGAACTGTGGTGTTGTTTGGGGTTGAGGGGTCGGGGGACCACTGTTGCTGGGGGTATGTTGTTGTTGTTGTTGTTGTTGTTGTTGTGGCTGTGGTTGTTGTTGTTGTTGTGACGAGGAAGATAGGATGCGGTCTCTTCTTCCATATTCCTCGTCAGGGGCGGTCATCCTGGGCCCCCGAGCCAGCCCACTGTCAGGACATCTGCAACAAGACGAAAACAGAAATAAGGTCAATGATTAAACCGGAAGTGAAGTCACGAGAGGGTGAACCCGATCGACCGTCTTCGCTATCATTTAACACTATCGGTCAGGTACTACGAACCACAAATACTCGTCGAAAGAAGATTATATTATTTATGAAGCCCATAACTTTTTGATAGCAATATTGGTTTTATGGAGAAGGTTAGCCAATAAACTGTTGACCGCTCTTCTTGTGCCTCCATAAAACCGTATTATGTGATATTGGATTGATATGAAGAGTTCAATATACTGAGCCCCGATATTGTACACCTCGTTAACCTAGAGGGGTTAAAGTGAAAATAGCATATAGCCAATCATCGTGAATATCTCAAAGGACCAGATAACGTATTCGTGAAGCCGTTTTAAAGATAATACCATTGGTATTCATTGGAATCGTAAAATTACCTGAGAAACTGAAAAAAAAATATTCGACAGTCAAACTATCTAGGCCTGTAAATGCATGTTCAATGAGATGAAATAATTCAATGAATTGATGATTGACACTTTCAAATAACATGTGAATAATAATTTGAATTCTAATGTCTGTCAAATTTCATATATGCGAATTATGCTGCGTTTTTCTGATTAAGTATCGATTTAGCGAAATATCAGTTTTTTGTGATAATGTTTGAACGGTGTGAGTTATTAAAATTCTAGTCCACAAGGAACACAGATAAGTAATAACTATTTCAGTCATGACGCATAACTGTCAAGCGTATGCAGCTGAAAAGACAATGTTTAGCTGTACACACTTGACAATTATGTGACATGACTTGAACGGTTATAGATTATATCATCTTGAAGCTAGCCAGTAGTCAGTGTGTAGCCATTCTTCTATTTTTATTTTTTTCATATTATGTGCATTTTCTTTTTTTTACCATTCTTTTTCTAAATAATTAATTAATCAACTACAATTTTTTTTTCTCTCTAGAATTAGCTCAATATTGTTATTATTTTTTGTACCATCACTAATTTGTTATATTCGTTGTTATTATTCTTTATTCTGTGTCTGTAGGCAACCTTCATTACAAGGCAGAGTCTTAATTTTGTATTAATAAATAATTTATATATATATAATTATCTGTGTTTCTCGCGCATTATAATTTTGATATCTCATATGGTTCAAAAATTATCACCAAAACACTAATATTTCACTAAATCGACTCTAATAGAATCCTAACATTCTATACCTGAACACATCATCTTTTTTTACCATCATCCGTTTCAAACATTAACAAATATATATATATATAACATAATGATTTTTGAAAAAACTTGTTCATTATCCGCGAAACGTCCACCCTTTGAAGTGGGTTTGGAATGTTTTTGTCTGTTCTTGACGGGGCTTGTCTTGTCATGAGATTGAATTCTAAAATATTATTTTTAGTTCGAAAAAAATCATCACAAGATTGTTTCAAACGTTGTTCACGAGAACCAACTGATGATAATAGAATGCACGTTTATGAAAATGTTATGACCTTTTGTTTGATACGCAACTGCTCTTATAGCCATCTGAGCTAATGATGAGGGTATATTTTGATGATAAATCTTCATCTCGCCATCCCATCATCTCATGGATCATTCATTCAACGCCGATAGATCTTAGTTTTCATTACAGTGCGTCATGAAAATAGTACGTCAATAAAAAATATATATTCATATTAAATTTATGAGCCTCCTTCGGTAGCTTTGTCAGCTGAGGCATCGCTTCAGAAACTGAAGTCACCGTTGGGCGTGGGTTGGAGTCCCGCATAAGGCATGTTTTTTTTTTTTTTTTTATAACATCGAAACTTGATACAAAATCATTGTTCCCCAATCAAGGCTATGGATGAGAGATAGGATCGTTTGGACGGGGCACCACAAGGGCGATCTCACCACCCGTTTTGTGAACGTCTTTTCACTTATGATCACTTCACAATCTTATAATCACCTGCTTATTCGTACCCCCGTATAACCTAGCTGTTGGTGGGGTCGTTAAGCAAACAATAATAATCATCATCATTAAATTTATGAGAAGTTTAAAAATTCATTTTACTTAAACAAAATAGTTTGAACCGTTCTTCATTTTCTAACCTATTAGTTTGATATACATTCTGATGATTAATTTCCTCAAAAATGGCGGCAAAGTTTTGACTGTGTGAAATAGGCATATGTACTCTATATATTGGTAGCACGGTGTAAACAATGAATTTGTGGGCACACCCACTCACTTCAGGAATTTCGGTCTCCAACATGCAGTGAATAATTAGACGAGATTTAGCGAGGATTCAATTTGACATACTGAAAAAAATTGGTGTTCGTTTTTTTTTTTTTTTTTTATGTTTTTTTGTCGGTTCTCCGCAGATCAAACGGCTACAGTTATCAACTTCAAACTTTTTTCCATCATGCTTCCTCATCTAGCTTAGATTTGTATAGTTTTGTGGTATTATCGGGTGGTAACTTTTATTTTTATGAATTTTAGAAATTTCAAAAATACCCATTAGAATAACACGGCGAAAAAACAATTGAAACATTTTTATTTTCAAAAAAATTGAAATTTTGTGTGGAGTTGAATTACATATTGATACACATTTCTAGAAATTCTCAGCTTGATCGGGTGTGCTATTTTAAATAAAAAACATGAAATGTGCTAAATTGGTACCACTCGAAGCCGTTTTTACACATTTATATAACTGAAATGTTACCCAATTGGCGAATTTAGGCGAGAGTTTGGCAAAGAAGTCGACATACTGTTACTTCACGCTCGTCTAACAACGCGTATATAGCGTTTACCTAGTCAGTAGAAATCACCAGCTAAATACCGATAGAGAGACGACATGTATTTTCAAGTTACCATAGCAACTAGAAAAGTTGAGGGCGAACTAACTAAAACTGAAGTAGTGATTGCTTGGAAGTAGTGGGTGGGGGAAGGAAAGTGGAATTGGGGAATCCAATTTGGGGCACATTGTGGTCCACTTATCAGAAATATGTGTGAAATCAACAGAGAGAAGTGTATGTATACATCATCGATCAACAATTCAATGTCATTCCTGATGGAACTGGGATTGAAGGAATTTTTGACCAATGATTAAGCAGAATAGTGATAATGAAAACCAATTTAATCATTGAGCAAAAATTCCTTCAATCCCAGTTCCATCAAGAATGACATTATAGTGTTGATCGATGATGTACACATACACTTCTTTCAGTTGATTTCACACATATTTCTGATAAGTGGACCACAATGTGCCCCAAATTGCGTTACCCAATTCCTCTTCCCTTCTCCCCACCCACTATTTCCGAGTAATCACTACTTCAGTTTTAGTTTCTTCGCCCTCAACTTTTCTAGTTGCTATGGTAACTTGAAAATACATGTCGTCTCTCTATCGGTATTTAGCCGCTGATTTCTGATAATTATTCACTGAATGTTGGAGACTAAAATTCCTGAAGTGAGTGGGAAAGTGAAAGGAAGTTTATAAAAATCCATGCCGTATGCAGGACTCGAACCCACATCCGACCTGACTCCAGTTACTACCACAGTGTGATAGTTGACTGAACCACGGGGGTGGTTCAATAACTGATACAAATCTTCAATCCACTTCGATTAGTTTTACGTATAATGATAATAATTTACTTCTCGAAATGTGATCAAATAACTTCTGAATTACAGGTGCAATGATAACTTATTAGGTTTCATTAATGGAGAACCACAAACACTGGTGAATTGGAGTGGAGTAATAAAAAAAAAGCCAACCCAATTTGCGAGATAAGCCAAGGAAATGCTTTTTACGTTGCTATTGTGTTTGTAACAGGAAGTTAATGATAGAAACTATAGAGCTATTTTTCTCCATAACACAAAAATAAAACCTGACGACTAAACAGTGGCGTAGAGGAGGACATCACATCTCCTTGAAAAGTAGAGGTAGAAGATGGATTCTGCCGTAATTATTTGAGATTATAATTATTTCCCAGTTTTATTCAATATTCAATCAGTTGCTGGCATGATGTTTAATTCACCGAAAATAACTTAAAACCTTCGTCAAGATGAAACGTGGTACGATTTCACATACTGGAAAAAATGTTGTTGTTTTTAAATTCACTCTGCATAATGGGTCGGGATCAAAGGGTTAGTAAAGAGCCTAGATGTCCAGCTTTTTTAGTAAAAATGTCTCCACTCAATTTTGAAGGAATTGATGAAAAAAGTGTATGGTACAACAGGCAAAAAATGAAAATGAATATGAAATGTTTACTGTGTTCATTTGGTGGACATTTTTACTCATTTTTGGTTCAATCACTTCAGTTGGTTTTAGAAAAATGAATACATTTGGGATTTTCAAACCTCCACTCTCGGTTTAGTACGCTTTATATGCCCATCTTATACATGTTAATAAATATGGCAATTTTCTTCGATCAAATGTTCTTCAAACGTATTGACATTTCCAACCATCTTCTTATAGTCATGAGTCAATACAATGAAGTACAGCCAAAGAAAGTACGAGAGAAGATAGAAAAGTAGAACTTCACTATCGACTCTGGTTCAGAATAATATGTTTGGTGAAAACCTTTGAAATCAATTGATTAACAAAATGCTCACATAAATATATTTTAATGTGATCAATTATAGCAATATAATTCTGTATTTATTAATACAATGTATACTTTTTCTGAGTAATATGGTCATTTAAAATGTCATTTAAAATGTGGTCATTTGAAATTATTCGTAAAAACTGTGAATCTTAATTTGTTGTAATTTCCCGATACAATTTGTAATTGTGATTACAATTGTGATTTAACTCCTACTGGGTTGTCTCGTGGAGGGTGGGGCGCTTTTATTTTTATGAATGTCATTGGATGATGACAACGAACTTCAATTCAAGATCAGGGACGAATCCAAATCAAATCAAATCAATCGAATAAATTCAATGACAAATCTCTGATCAGCATTTCAATACACTCAACCAACTATGGTCAATCCAGTGGTCTGATAATCGAGAGAGACTCGGAAATGCTCGAACACATACGGAACCTTCCGAAGAGAAGAGTGTCGGATCGAGACTATCTATACTCACTAACATAATTATGTTATACTCACTATATATTGAAACAATTTGAGTTCTTACAGAATACTTTCAATTTCTAACATTATCTCGTGTTGAAAACTTGATAGATACAAAAACTATTAAAACCTTATTAAAAACTTATTAGATCACCGATAACAAAGACTTCCATCCCCCGCTTATGGAGCTTTTTCTGTGGGTTTTTTTTTTGTGGGCAATACACAGGTCGCACAGTTCAACTGATCAACAAGAAACTCTTTTTTTTACATGTAAACTTTTCCAACTTGGAACTGTATAATTTTGAGGTGAAATTGGTGGGATCACTTTCGAGGAACACCATCTCAAAGTTTGTAAAAAAAAACATAATATTGGACCAGACGGAAAAAATTCTGAGAAGTGAAATAATTCAAATTTCTACTGAAGTTAAACACATGATACTACGAATTTGTGTGTATTTTGGTGCAATTTGTGTGCAAATAGTTTTCGATTATACTTTATTTAGATATCTCGCTCATCTTACAGCACATATATGCTGCGTGTGTCTGGTGAATTTAATTACAACTATTCACCGAAAATGATATCCCTCTTGTGTACAGGTTTTTCACTCCACCACTGCCACTAGATGCTTGTCAGTTGTAAAGGAGACGACACAAAACACCTTATTCCGCAACGACGACAACAACAAGAAAAGCAGGAGCAGGATCTCTAACGCGATGAGCCCACGGCGCCGGCAGAGGTCGACATCACGACAAAATGGTTACCGAAAATGACGTCATATCCGAGTAAAAAAAAATCCTACAACCGGAAATTACGTCACTTACATATATCTCTATGGCGACAGGATTTGATCGACTTTTATAAGAGACACACATAATAATGTGTTTTATGAAAGGGAAATATTTTTAATCCAATTTCATAACAAAAGAAGAGAAAAGTGCTTTGGTGTTTGTAATATAAAATATGGAAAAACATGGATTTTATATTGGATCAGTGTTTTTATTTCAGCTCCTTTATTGTTATTTAGGACAAAGATGCATATATTACGTATGTATGAAGAATTTCAATTCGAAAATGAATATATAAATATTTTCAACACACTTTATGAAGTAAAATCTATATTGTAAATATATTTAACAAGTATATATACATATAGCATGATACAATAAAAAAGCAAAATTATTTCAAAATCGAATGAACAATATATCTCAATGAATATCATTGTGGAAATAATGTATCTGCATTTTATATTTCATGAGTTTTGTTATTCTTTTCGTGTATACAACAACAGTGAACTATTCATTTTTCATCTAGCGGATATTCTAATATGAATACTATTTTGTTGTCATGGGCATGCAATTAGCAGATGAATACTAGTAAACCTCGAAATGAATCTCTAACTTTCTATCATTTTATTTCATGACTTTTTGATGAAAATGAATTGTCAAATGTCATTCTCACTCATAAGAAATATTGATCTAATTCATGTTTTCGAACTATTTGCAAAATGAAACGATCAAACATTAAAAACATTTACAGGAGTAATTCAAAACGCGTGGATATTATTATGAGAGTAAAAATTCAAGAATACAGTTGAATTTATTCATAGATTATTAATTTTTGATATCATCATTTGGAAAACTAGAATCCTTAATTACTTACATCATTTTGCATCATTCTTTCATTAAAACTAGGTCAATTGAAACAAAATGAAAAAAAAACACTCTTATGTCATCATCATCAAGTGCATATAACCAGGAAAATAATGAACTATGTTCATAAATATTTATGGTGATAGATGAATTTATTCATCAATTGTTCGATTTTTTTCAAGTGAATTTCATTTTTATATAATATTCTGTCTTCGTTCGTTGCTGACGTCATAAATTCCAGGTCAAACCAATCAGAACAGAGGAAATCGTCGGGACTCGTAAAGATTGTAAGCTCTGATGCGGAACCACATAAAGAGGAAAGAGGGTCAGGAGAGAGAGAGAGAGAGAGAGAGAGAGGGATACGTTATCCTGTGGGATCTGGGAAATGTTACGGTTATACGTTTAATAGTGCGATTAAACGTTTTTCCTGAGAAGTTCTCATCCTGGGCCGAATACTGAGTGTTAAAGATGATGGCAGAGTTGATAAAGCAGTTCTTCATTCGCGATATGCTATTTTATAGACATTGTCAGACATAGTCGGCAATGTCCGACTAGATCTAAAAACTTTTCCTTGGTCAGTGACCTAAGATCTAGTTATGCATTGATGAGACAAACGCGAAACAAGAATGTCAAGATTGTTCGCGTAATTGAATTTCAATTCAATTGAGGTTGTGTTTTGACTGTGGACGATTTATGAATTCTGAGAAAAATGCATTTCACGAAATAAAGAATTCGTAATATTTCCGAAAGAAATTTACATTTCCTCAAGTCTATTTCATCAAATACAAATATGATAATTTCCATAATTAACAATATTTCAATCTCGAAACTTTTCCAACTATTCCTTATTTGAACGTGATGATATTTTCCTGATTGAATGCAGTGTTGAGTTTCGTTCTCGAATTCAACACTTCGTGAATACAGTTCAAAAGTTAGTCTGGATTGGTTGTATACAATACCACTTTTCGTGCGACTGTGTCTAAAGATCGCATTGAATATAGAGTCAAGTTTTGAAATGTTGCAGAGAAAGTTTTCAGTGAATTCAGATAAATCCCGCCCATTTCACTGCCAGGGTAATTGCCAGGCATGTTCATCAGCACACGTATATCTGTGCATTATACTTTCAAAGTAACAAGGCGATAATGTATTTAGTGTGTGGCAATTCCTGCTGTCAGCGCTTGGAAGTTTATTGAGTTCTCTTTTCAATGCCGTTTTCACATTTCTATTATATACCCAGGTTTTGCGTATCAAATCTCATCCATGCAAATACTTGATACAACATTTATCAAATGAACGAGATCGACGTTTAAAAACCATATTAATATCAAATCTTCAGAGAAAATCTTCAAACTTTTCACAGGATATACACAAGCTTTTTAGGCTTAATGGAACAAATGATGTGTGTATGAAAATACCATCTTCCTTTGACAATTCTTGGAATTATTTAATCCATACTATATTGAAGCTATTGAAAGAGACACGAGTACCATACTTATTTCAAGACAGTTCCAAGAATTGTATAAAAAGAAAAAATGATACTTCTTTATCACTTGTCTGAATCTATACCATGGAACAGAGAAAGAGATAAGAGGAAAGCATCCACAGCCATGTGTACTGAAAATATTTTTCGCACCAACACCTTTTCCACCCCTACATCCCTTAACATCCGATGCCCAGCTCGCCTCCCATTGCAGTATTATTAAATAAATGTCTTGGACGCACACCGTTGTGCGTGTGGGGTAGTGGGGGGGGGCTGGGGGGGGGCTGGGGGGGGGAGGGATGGCGATACACACAGGTGGTGGTGACACTACTCCCAAACACCACACCACAGATTTATCACTCCACGCCATTCGAAGAAAAAGTGACGACCGTACGTCTGGTGGTATATGTTAACGTAACCGAGCGGTTGACTCGACCCTGTATGGTGTTGATATGGAATGATCAATCGATATGGGACGAGGGAATGGGGTGAAAAATAGAGATGCCACATCGTGTTTTGGTTCATTAAAAACGGGATGATCTCGGATAGAATGGGATGAAGGGGAAGAAGGCAACAAGATAGCTTGTCATCATTTTGTTTTGTGACAGCCCCGGGGCTAGTTTTTCAATAACTCGTTAGGATGCTGGGGTAGATGGGGTATACACAGGGGGGGTGTATTGGAAAAATGAAATATCCGTTCTTTCGATTTCGGGTTTCTAGTCGTATACATGGAATTTCTTATATATTTTTGAGGAATTTTGAGAAATTCCATCTATTTTTTATTAATATCGAGAGCTAGACACAAAGTCATTGTTTCTCAATTAAGGTCACTACTACCAATACAAGGTAGGATCGTTTGGGCAGGGCACCACAACGGCTATTTCACCTTTCCAAAGGCATGCATTACTCATACTATATCACTCAACGAAATCGTTCAACGAACTTCAAATAGTCAAATTTAATAAGTCCGGGAATAAAACAAAATTGATTCATGTTTCTCAATCTTCAAAATCTTCAGACTTAAGAGTCCATGGGAGTCGAGTTGGCGAAATATCAGTTTTTTTTGTGATAACTTTTGAACGGTATGAGATATCAAAATTAAAATACGGAAGAAACACAGACATTTTAATACCTTCAAGATGGTATAAGTTAAAACCATTTGAGTAATGTCGCCTGACCGTCAAACATATACAGCTAAAAAAAATTATTGTTCAGCTGTATACGCGTGACAATTATGTTACATGAGTTAAATAGTTATATTTTAAATCATCTTGAAGGGATTATAATCACCTGTGTTAAGAAATTTATTTCCAATACTTGGTCCTTTCGTACTAAAGCATCACTATTCATCAAGGATAGAAACCGGGTTAATATTAGAGTTAAAGACTAAAGTTCCTCCTAAAGACTAAAGACTCCTGTATTGGAAATTTTATATCTCATACCGTTAGAAAGTAATCACGAAAAAACTGACATTTCGCTAAATCGACTCCGATGGACTGTCAAGCGCGAATTGACTCGGATGATTCACATTGACATTTTCCAAACTTGAAGTCTTTCTTGTTGTTATAAGTTGATCAATATTGAAAATCTGTGTTATCGAGAGATATTTCTTTCATAATATTCATATTTATCTTGTGAATTATCCATTAATAATAATTGAGTAGCTTCATACTGTAATATGAATATTTGAAAACACTTACAAATCTGAAAGCTTTATTTATAAATGATTGTATCTGTTTTTATGAGCTTATATCTTAGAGAAGACGAGATTCCATCGCAATAAGATGATATGGTATCGGAAGCTAACTAATAAATCAGTCGAGTAACAGGAAATTGATGACGGAAAGATATGTGTCTTTCAATTAACTCAATGAAAAAATATGATTTAGAAATGGAAATAATATTCGAAAGAAAATTCATACATCCGAGTGAAAATATATGTAAATTGATTTAGGGCGCAGGATGATCTTTACTATCGTCAATGCATAAATGTGCTAAGTGACTGGTGACTAAAAATAGAAAATGGATGACGCAAAGATATTTGTATTTGATATACTCAATAAAAGAGTATAATATCGGAATAGAAATAATATTCTAAAAAAGATGCATACATTCGAGTGAAAATAATTGTGAGTTAATTCACGATGCAGGATGAACTTAACAAGTTCAATTGTAACTTTCGAATATTAATTCGAATTAATCTTCGAATTTTCTTTCGAATATTATTTCCATTTCTGAATCATACTTTTTCATTGAGTTAATTGAAAGACACATATCTTTCCGTCATCAATTTCCTGTTACTCGACTGATTTAATAGATAGCTTCCGATACCATATCATCTTATTGCGATGGAATCTCGTCTTCTCCAAGATATAAGCTCACAAAACCAGATACAATCATTTATAAATAAAGCTTTTAGATTTGTAAGTGTTTTCAAATATTCATATTACAGTATGAAGCTACTCAATCATTATTAATGATGGCTAGATTAATTAGATGAGCGTAGCTATGATTCCATTTCACACGCCGAAAAAAATGAGCTTGGTTTTTATGTTTGTTTTTTTGTTTTTTGTAATTTTGTACGCGGCATACAGGTCAGGAAAAAATACTTATCGACTTCAAACTTTTTATAGATATTTCTGTCATACCAGAATAGACTGGAATTGTTATTCAGAGAAATCGGTTTTTAAGGTTTTTCCTGAGAATAGTCTGAAAGTGTAAAAAATCCTTATAAGAATAACCCGGAGGAAAAATACTTGAAAACAGGAATTTTTCAAAAGCTCTCAAATTCTAACTGAATATGAACAATACTATTAAACACCTTTTCAGAGATTTTTGCAACAATCGAATGAGTAATAACAAAGAAAACGCAATAAAAGTGTACATTTTATTGAATATTTGGATCAATTGGATTTGCAAAGTGTATATGCGATAGGTTGCAGTCAACAAGTTGCCGGTAAGATTTTTGAATGTTCAAAGTGATCCAAGGTTCGTAGATGTAAATTAAGCTGACAAGTTATTTTTCATTCTATATTTTCATACTTCTAAGCTCATCTCACAACGCGCATCCCGCGTTTTCCAAGTTTTAAGAAAACACCAACACCAACAATAAGAGATTAATTACAAATAGAGAAACATAACACGCCGCACGTCTTGTTGACTCAGACGGTCGAGACACTGCTTTGATATCTGAAGCCAGACAGGCGTGGGTTTGATAAACACTTCATACATGAGTTCTTTGAACGTCCTACCAACATAGTTTCATCATCAATCGCCCATCGTAGCCATATAAGTTGGCCGTTGATGGCGTCGTTAAGCACAATTTAGAAAAAGAAACGTTATTTGTCACGTTAATGAATAAACTGAGAAATTGATGGCGAATTTGTTTGTTAAAATTATAATTCAATATTAATTCCCAGAACTTATGACAAGTAGATAAAATATGAAGGTATGACGTTTTTTGGATATTGTTACATTTTTCTCTATCATCCAATTCCACGAAGATTGTGTTCAATTGATTAATTTTATGGATAAAAAATGGCCGCCAATTTTATCCAACCTACTTGCGATATTTTTTTGGTGAAGAGATTTTCTAATGGATTATGATTACCGTCATTGATAGCTCAGTGAAGATGCACTTGGGCCATGTGACTGAGAAGTGAAAGTAGCCCCATATCAGACCTCGGTTCAATCACGGCGACTGTCCATTTTCACAGCAGAGTTTTATTTTTGTGATTCACCAATGTATTCCCTATTCGTAAATTTATGTATGATTCCTAAAATACAGGTCAGGACCGCTTCGTTTCCTTCACTAACGACACCTTCATATCATCGTTTCATTAGACATTGATCTGATGCCAATGAATCTTGGTTATCATTACAGTGTGTCGTTAAACGAAATATAAATTAATCAAAATTGATCTCAAAAGGTACTGCATTGTTCATGGTACACCACGTGATGCTACTGAATTATTTAGAGTCATTTTCGTCTTTTTTGTTAGCTTTAAACGTTGGTTAGGTTTGTTTTAAGGTTCAATCAATTTTCATCATCGAGAAAAACGAACGTTCTGCACTTTGTTTGCTCTTTTCTCAGAAAATAAATACACCCCAAGCCACACGTTTACGACTAGTATTTATTTTTAAAATCAAGTTATCACAATCATAACATGTGCAACTACAATAACATCCTCACTATATTATTTCAATTGAATATAAACAAACCCTCTGTCTCAATATACCCGAGTATAATCCATATATCAAGACTCATTATTTCTCTTCGAATGTTACCCTGTGTCTGTACAAACAATTCCTTGTTAGCGCTTCATCTCCGAAAGGAGCAATAATAAAAACATCGTCTACCCGGTGGAAACTTTCTCGAACAATTTCAACTTCTCTGAATGGTTTCTGTTGACTCTCTCGCAATCCGGCATTGCTCACTAATTATATACCTAGGATACGCAATGGGAAAACTTTACACCGCTTCTCGGATCCTTGTAACTTGTTGACTATATGTGTGTGTGTGTGTGTGTGTGTGTGTGAGTGAGTGTGTGTGTGTGTGCGTGTGTGTGCGCTCTCTACGATACCGTGTTTCAGCTTAAAACAATATAAAGCATCCGCGAACAGTGTGGGGGTTTCCGAAATTCGAGCACTATCTGCTATTACTTCTATAAATTGCAATAGTAAAAAGAAGAAGGAAAAGTTTTCATAAAGTTTCATCATAGAAAAATGAAATGAGTTTTTTTTCTATTTTTGTAAAAAAAAGTTGAGTGAATATAAAATATCCATGATATAATATATGTGTAATATTGTATTTTTGTATTGAAGTTTTCTGAGCAAACAAAATATATCATTATATTTCGATATATACTCATATATGTTACGAATTCCATTATTTCACATTTGAAAAGTCTAGAACTCTGTTCTCCTAAATAGCAGGTCAGCATTTTTAAAAGTCAATACTTATGAGATCAACTCACGATATTTTCTGACTAACAGCTAAGGATTGATCTGAAAGTCATGAGACAATTTAAGTCAGTTGGTGGTGGCTAGAAACATATAGGTATATTTTGTAACAAGAAGCAATATTATTCATAATTTGTATACAATTTTCATACGGACATAAAATCGAAGTGGATGTGAAACAATAGACGAAAAATATACTACCAAAGACATGTCACGTATGACTTGAGATAGAACAAACACGTATTTTTACCCTCAAAACTTTATCACCATTCTCTCCTAAAGCCCCTCACCACTGACACCTGAAGTATCAGTGCAGTTCGCTAGAAGGCGCTAGATTGTGCTGACCAACTGCAGTCACCAGGGCCTTTCCTACAGAATTCACTCTTGTCCAACCATAAGAGTGAACTGTCTATATTTCGTACACGGTCATTTAAACGTTTGCCTCCAGTTGAACATTTTTGGTGGAGGTGCCAGGTCCAAGATTGTTTGTGTTTGTCTACTGTTAGTTGACGTTTTACAAAATTACGGATTAGATTCACTGTTTTCGAATATTTATTGATATTCTATATCAGTTCACTCTCGAATGAAATATTATTATAATATATCTACTTTCATTCTCATAGAAAAAGAACTTCACGAAATTGGATCATATGAGGCCTTGGCCCTGATTCACGGAGTTCCAACTCTAGGACGTCCCAAGTTAGGACCATTTTACTGAGTCAAGACCGATATTGGTTCTAACTCAGTGAAATAGTCCCAACTTGAGACCAATATTGGTCCCAACTCATTTTAATGGTCCCAAATTGAGACGTCCTAAAGTTAGGACTCTTTGTGAATCCGGACCCTGGTATATTACAAAGACCTGTTCTCATTGAACAGAAATTTGGTGCAAATAATGCATCTTTAACCATGATTGAAACAATATTTGACTGGTAGTTGGAGTTTCTTCCCAATTGGTAGCCCTAATTGACTACTTTCATTTACCGCCCATTCATCGCCACAGAACATAATATCCAATTGAGTTGGCAGTTCTAACTGTGGTAAGCTTGATATGTTCAATCATGGTTTGTGTATGTGACCACAAATGATATTGATCCAATTGTTCAATTAATAAGCCACGCCCATCTTTAGTCTTCAATTAGTTTATAATATTTCGAATTGTATATACCGCTAGTGTATACAAACAATGTATCGCTAGCCAATAACATATACGCGAATGCACTTGAATATGATATTGATGTCTAGCCTACTCTGTTTTTTTAGGTTTATCATCATGGTTAACAATATAGTGTTCAAATAGTTATATTGAAAATTACATTATTATAGGAAATATTTTGTTATGCTGATAGGATATTCATTCTATATATCTAATCATTTCAATGTATTTGATTCTATATGAAACCTGAGAAATTAAATACTGACACGAAGTCATGGTTGTTTAAATAAGAATCGGTTTTATCAACCAACTGAATTGAGCAGAAATCTGTGAATCAACTAATCACTCTTGGTTATATATTTTATTTTCATATATTGATCGATAAATAACTGATTTTTACTGGGTTAAGTTAGAGTTTGAAAATTAACTCGTTGTTACCGTTGGCCACGCATGTCATTTTGTCAACTTGTTCATGTCAACTTGACTATTAGCTTGTGGATTAATACTCGACTGATATTCATGAAACTAGCTCTAACTTTGAATTATATTCATCAGTATCATAGTCGTGACTCGTGTGTATCAAATATTCAATTCCGAATGAGAAAACTTAACCGTTCATGGGCTTCAGAGCTTTCTTTAGAGACAGAGTCTACTAAAATTAGATCAAATTTCGTGAAAAAAATGATATACACAGCTTGTTTTACGAACTTTTATCGATGAATTTATCAGTTTGGTATTAGTCAAGGTTCAAAAATAACATAGGAAAAATTGTTGGTGGTAATAATTTAATCCGACAACTGTGGCTTAATCCACTTCGTAAAACCGGGTCTAATAGCAGAAAACCTCATTTTTTTATGGTGAATTTGAGTAGTTACTTCATTATTCTGTTTGAATATCATGTCATGAAATCATAATTTCATGAAATTCGACCGTTAAAATGTTTTTAACGTCTATTAAACAACAAAAATCGACCAAACAATTTGTCAAGCGAATGATATTTGCTGCGAACATATATAAGTCATTGAACCACTCCATTATTTTGGTGAAACCAATCTTGTAACAATGGAGTAATTGAATTTTCTATCAGCATATTCGAATTCATACCGAGTTATTTAATACCACCATCGCAAAAGTTAATATTCACTTCAGCTAGCAGTTTTCTGAGACTAGTATTTTAATATTGACGGGTTTATTATTTCATTATTCGTGAATGAACCAATGGTACAAACCCCAGACAGGATTTTATAGGCAGTGCGAATAACAAATTTGGAGTGAAATGATGATGAAATAAAATGTCAATAAAAAAATATATATGAAGAATAATGAATAAAACAAACATGAATAAGAAATTGCAAAGTTGCGTTAGTTCGATTTACGTTTACATCACGCGTTTTCTTGTTTCTGTACGTCCATTATATTCCTCTTTACTTTAGTTTCTCTTTTGCTCTCTCGAGCTCTTTCTCCGTACTCTCTCTCTCACCCTCTTTATCTCTCTCTATCTTTCTCTCTCTATATCTGTGATTGTCTCTCTACCTCTCTTTCTCTCACAACACACGAATTCACACACACACACACACTCCGCCTATCTTTGTTCGTAAGAAAATGATGTGAAATTCTAGAGAAGCAGAAGTAATACTATTCGAGACAAAGATGTCTGCCATAACAGTCGCTCTTATCGATCGACGTGCGTCATCAACCACGGCCTGCTCGACTTTAGGAAAATGAAAACTTGCAAGTATTCATCTGTACAACATTCACGCAATTACTAAAACAAGTAACATGCAATAAGAAAAAGAAGTTAATTATCATTTACTAAGTGGTTGTCAGTTGAGATAGAGACCGAGTATAGTGCCAAGTAGTTTAATAATAAAATAGAAGTTTTGTTTCTTGATAATTACGGCACTTCATTCAGCTTCTGAGTCGTGCTTAATTCAGAATGATTTGATGAAGAATAAGGCGAGTTCATTGCAATTCAGCAAATAAAGGATCAAAAGACTTACTCGATCTTCACTCGTGTGAAATGGGAATGTGTTCTAATTGATGATTGTATTTCGTCCAGGTCAATTAGTGGAACTGTTCGTAAGGATTCAACCAAATGATTTTTCGATAATCGATCTTTTCTATAATGAAATGATAATGTGATTTTTGTTTGAGATAGTCAAATTGCATTCTAATCGATAATAAAGTATGATGAATTGAAAAGAATTGAAAGAATTGAATTGAAATCATTCTCAATGGCCTATCTTCTTATTTATTTCTCAATTACATATTGAGTTCATACAAAAATAAAAATAAAACTACTGAAACTGTGGTAGGTGTGTGTATATGTATCAATTTAGTGATTGTCAAGACAAGACAGGTGTTATCCAACCTTCCGATATTAGCATACTGAATGGAATTGAATTGTGTAATATTGGTAGCGAAAAATAGTGATTTTTTTAGTATTTTCCCGCAAAAGAGAGACTAGATTATAAAAATACCAGAAATTTTTGTTCATAGTGTAGCTAAAAACTTGAAGTATGTGTACATCTCCTAATTAAAATGACTGTCATCGCAGTTCTGGTAAATAACAGGTAATGGTGAACATGTCATTTATTCCGAGCATTGTATATACTTGAACAACATTATTTCAAGGTCTACGTATACTCTTCTTGTTACGTGTGAGTTACAACACTACATGGTTACAGTACCACAATTCCGTCAAAAAAAAAAACATTTCAATCAATTTGCATTCTTCGTTATTTTTCCTTCTATGTTCTCTGATTGGTTGAATTTGAATTTGGAAAATGTAACAATATTGTACAAATTCAATACAAATGTATTACAGTACAGATGTACAGATGTAATATAGATTCCATGACAAAATGTTCGTGGAAGTGATCATATAAAGTTATCATTAGTTTGACAAATCAACCTCCTTTTCTTCTGAATACATCTATAGATATCTGCTAATTAAAATTAAATATTGAGTGAACGTGTTTTTTTTTTATTGTTGTGTTCAGTGTTTTATTTCATCAAAATATGATAATTATAACCATATCATATAAAGACAGGTAACCAATATGGCTTATGTGCATGGTTGAGTAAGGTCAATATGAGGGTTGATCAGATATCTCTGTACTCTGTAATGAATGACTGGGAGATAAAATAAACCGATGAAAAAGAGAGATAACGAGAGACATAGATAGCAAGAGAGATGAAGATAGAAATATAGAGTATATATATATATAGAGAGAGAGAGTATATATGGAGTATATGAATAGAAACATACATTCTTTAACAAGACGTGTACATTTATATGTAGATAACTGTGCAAGCGCTATCATCATTATTGAAGGCTTACTGAACTGTACTACTTATACTTTCGATTTTATACTGGAGAATCATCATTATGTACATGGAATAGAAGTAATAGATAATGAACTTTCGAAACTTCATATTTCAGTTTGAAAACTTAATAGTTCAAATGATTGTATAAGTCAAGAACGACACCAAGAATAATATATCAAAATGTAGAGTTCGTTGTGTAGACCAATGAAACTATGATGGTTAAAAAAGAAATATCTTTTTGGTAATTCAATATTTGATAGTAGACAAAAAGTATAGTGTCCTATTGAAACTCCATTATCGTTTCAAATGTACGAGGTGAAGTAATAAATTCAACTATAGTGGAGGTGAATATTTATGTACTTTGTTGAAATTCATCAATTAAAATTTAATGAGCTACGATTTGTAACTTCATAAAACCATGATATTTGTATGATCGTTCAACCGCGATATATTCACTGTCAGTTCATTCAAAATGTATGTCATTGAAAATGTCTGTCATGTCTGTCATTTTTGAATAGGTGAAAATATTTAAACGATTTAATATTATTCAGGAACGTCGGCGTCGGCAAGAGAAAAACTTGGAAGAATTGATTTATTTTCAAATTGATAAGAACAGTTAGAAATCAAATTTTCCATCGTGAACATAAAAGGTACATATCGCATGAATAATTTATCAATATCAATACATTTCCAGCTATAACTTCATCAATTGAATCGTAATCTAAGTCTTATCGTGAAATTTTGTATTTTATATAGACCCAGTTAAAATATTCTGACTCACTTTGACTGTTTCATCAAAAAATTTTGATACTTGGAATACATCAAATACTTGAACTCGACCGTGAAAATACCTGACCGTTAACCGTTAAAACCGTTATAGAATGGTAAGAATTCAACTAATTAAAATTCTTATATCGATGAAGTCATTTAATAACTAGAAGCTGATCAAATTAGTCAAAATATCTCTCAAAACATCATGACAGTTTACAATTATGAAAAATGTCTAGAGATCCAGGAAAAGGGTACACCATAGTCATGCTTAAAACCCGGCACCTCCACCAACAACGATGATTTATTCATTCAGTTACTAATTTTCATATTTTTTTCGATTAAAATGTGAAATTATTGATCTTGTGAAACTTCAACAGAACGGGTGAACGTTGAAGAAGTGTGGGTAAGTTGGACAAAATCCGCAAATAATCTAAATTTCGTTTGGTTTGAATAACAGGCCTAGATGACAGTAGGCCTAAGCATCATCATCTCGAACATATCACAAAGCAAAAAAAAGTGTTCATGAAAAGCAGTGTTGAGAGTATTTTATCTGGAGAATGATATACAAAGAACGTAGCAAAATATATTAAATGTGGAGTGAAATTTGATTATCTATTCATTCAAAATATCGCTGGCGGATGAAAATGGTTGGTTATGTGTAAGATGGTCGGAATATGTATTTGCCAACGGACATCCAGAGCTCTTTAATCCGGAGAATTTTGGTTATTTACATCATGTAAACAATAAAAATATGTTTCTCTCTCAGACCCTTCACTCTATCTCATTGCTTTTCTCTCTCCTTTCTCATTCGTTCTCACATCCCACAATCTACATTTATCTCTCTTACTCTTTCTCACTCTCTCCCTCGCTCTCTTTCAGTTTACGTCTTCGAATGTATATACAACGTTGTGGCTGAATGGTCAGCGAAAAATAACATACAATACTGGAAGGAAGCAACATAGTTTCACGAAAGGTCTGTGAGTGAGCGAAGTAGGATGTATCAAAAGCAATCGAATATTTTCAATTTGTCAGCATGTTCATGTTGCCTTCCTGAAAAACTATGAAAACGCAACATAAGAAATGAAATAATTTTATAAGAAATGTACTTGAAAAATGGTTAAGGCTTACACACCTCGATTCTCAATCTATTAACTCACTGCTTGCCTGATTCGATCACCAATTGATGATTTAAATCGTTTCAAAATATAATTGTTTCTACCTATTCGTCACCTTTCAAAACTATTCTTAATTGGATGAACGAAGCGAAGTCTCAATTTTACCGCACTTGGAGACACAATTCTTTTTTTTTTGCGTCTCCATAGATTGAATAAAACAAATGTTGGATGCAACTTGGCATGTACTGTACATATGCCATGATCCAACTCGATATTGTATATAGTCTCGAGATGAGAGTGATCGGTCAAACCTTGAAGATAGGTCATAAGGGAAAATATTGAAAACATATTCACTCCGAGTAAATTCAAATTTCCACCAAATTTGAGCTCAAGAATGATACACATTGTGATACGTGATGTCGTTGTCAAGATCAAAATACGACATTCTATTCACTTATTTGAGGAATGGAATCAGTCTATCAGCTAGGCATCAGTTAGTTTCGAGATAATTATAAGAAACTGATTCAAACAGAAATAAACGCCATGGACTCTAGGCCATTAGAGGGTTTTAGTATACACGGACTGACGCCCTTTCTCATTAGTTTGGTATGACCATATATGAATTAATTTTTCCAACTCTCAACTCAAATTTCACCATTTTGGATTGATACCTTTTCTCAAATAAGCAATTTATTTTATTTTCAACATCAATTGATGAGCTTTATCGAGAAAGCTATTAAAAGATGATCAAAAGGTTGAACCAATCAGTTTGTAAGACGATTGAGATTATCAACAGGTGATTCAGGTAGCCATTAAGTCAATGGATCTAAGATCAAGGTATGTACGCACACCTTCGCCATTTTTGCATTACATTTTATGTAAAATCTCGCTTTTCTCGTTTTTATCTTTGAAACGGCTGATACAATTTATGTGGAACTCTGTGATAACGTGTTGCATTTGTGTTATCAAAAACTATAGACATTTTAATTTATTAGGAGTGAATATGTTTTCCATATTTTTCCCTCGGCATTATTCATTTGTAAGTTTTCAAATTTTCGAAATTATTTTTTCTCAAAAGTGGTTGACCGATTGCGGCTCAAATTTGTATACAGTATCGAGTTAAATTCAATATGTGCGCGTCAATTCCTATCCATTTTTTCTCATCTGATTTTTGAAGAGCTACAAAAAAGGAAATGAAGAAAAATTGCTCCTCCAAAGAATAGTCAAATTGAGTCTTCGCTTGACTTATCCAATTATATTTTTTTGTCATACCATACATATCTTAAGACATTATTATGAGAACTTCCTCGGCAAGAAATCTCTCTCTGAATTATTTTCTCTTCTGTTATTGACTTGCTGGGTTCAACACAAACAAAAACAACTTCAGCAAACGAATATTAAAAAGGAGAAGCCTCTTTAAACTATGACAGCAAGCCATATCCTCTCCCCCCCCCCCCTCCTTCCTTAATATGATTATTAAAAAGTCAAGAACATTTTTTCATTCTTTTTCAACATTAATAATCCTTTCTCTTACATTTGAATATAATAAATAATGAATACACTGTGGGACTTGATAACTGTAGGGCTAGGAATTCATCAACTTGATGTATTTGTTTCATTCCCACGAAGATATATTTGATCAATAAAATGTTTCACAATACAATAAATTTGTTACGACTGACGTCATTCATAGTCAAGAAAGCCGTGGTGACAACCATAATTCAATTTTACTGATCCAAGTCTATGTCCAAGTTAAGTACTTGTTTGTTTGTTTGTTTATTTCATTGTTACAATGAAATACGACGGCCGCAACGAATCTTGTGATACCCATGGATTGACAATAACATTAACCATATATTTATTTTCAGACATATTTCGGACAAAAAATGTCCAAAACGGTCTTCTTGATGTGAATTTGTCATTCAAATTGGAACAATACATTCTAGAAATCAATGTGGCTCTGGTACGAGATAGCTAGTCTTGATTAAACCACTCTAGTTATGAACAGACAGTGGTAACATCTTAAAATTAATCTTTTTTTTTTTTTAATAACATCGAAACTTGATACAAAATCATTGTTCCCCAATTAAGGCTAAGGAAATTATTCTACTAAAATTAAAACTAATATTAATCTTAATATTAATATTATTACAATTAAAATTAATCCAACTCAAATTACTTGAATTTACTTAATTACTTGAAATTTGTAATTACTTAAATTAATTGAAGTACTGATCCGTGAACTATTGTCTAATCAGCTGACTATCAATTCGTAAAAGCCGGCCTGATAATAATGACGGCCGCAACGAATCACGTGATACCCATGGATTGACAATAACATTAACCATACAGACATAATATTATTTTCAGACATATTTCGGACAAAAAATGTCCAAAAACCGTCTTCTTGATGTGAACGTGTTATTAAAATTGGAACAATACATTCTAGAAATCAATGTGGCTCTGGTTCGAGATAGCTAATCTTGATTAAACCGCTCTAGTTGATGTTCCTTTAGTCTGTTTCATCTGATAGTGGAGATGGGAATGATTTTACTTGTTGATATGCTTTTACAAAATGTTAAAATGAAATGTTTGTGACTCACTTGTGTACTTTGTGTTCATCCCGATTTCAACTTGCAGTGAATTTTAAGGAATATAGATTGGGTACAGTATTGAAAGTATGGACATGAAGATTATCACCTGTAAAGCTATGCAGATGATGTATTTGTTTAATTGACGACTCGAAAAGGGTGTGGCTTGACCAGCAGGCCAGTTGGATCATATCATTTGTAGTAATTCGAAGATACCCTGATTAGATATTTGAATTTTACTACAGTTCTATCACCCCTGTTGATTGGACAGTATGATTTTTGACGTCATGGGGGCGGATACTGCGAGTCGTCAATTGCATGCCATTATTTACTCAAGTTATAATAATGACGAAATGTGGTGACAGTTGGAAAGAAGTGACTATAATACCTACGAGCTCGATTGAATATATACATAGCCGCCCTCATAGCTCGATCAACTATCTCACTGCGTTAGATAGTCAGGTAGGGCGTGGGTTAGAGTCCCGCATGAGGCATGGGTTCCCGTGAACATCCTTTCAAAAAATCCTTTTTAAACGTCACTTCATCGTTCCATTATCACCCGCTCATTCGTAACCCTAGCTGTTGAAATCAAAAAACGCATATAATTATACCGTCAATGACTGTTTGCAGTCACACCCAGGTATTTAATTCCTAATCCATTAGAGTGCTGTTGTTGTTGTTGTTGTTGCTTGCAAACTAGATTGAATTAAATCAGCCCAACAGAACCATAGTCAAGTAATCCAACCTAATCAACCTCACACAAAGTAATTTGATATATACCTAAAAACTAACATAAGCTAACAGTTCTAACCTAAAGAGATATTTATTCCGTATAATAGTGTACAATGAATATGAGTGTGAATAGCTATCCAATATACCCTTCACTGACCACACGTATGTTTCCCCAACCGTCTATACATCCATTTTCAAACACGCCGCACGTAGGCCGGGTAGTATACCCTTACATGTCGCAGGGGAATTACTAAAGCCTATTTCGTCCAAGTCTATATACGACGAGAAAACCCAACCGCTGGATCCGACCAACCGTTTTCCCGATTTCTCCCTTTTTCCTCGGTTACCACCCTTTTCTCATCGCTCTTCCAACCCCCCTCCTCTCCCTTCACCCTCCCCCGCACCACCTCACCGCCCCCTTTCCTTTCTGTACTCTCCACAGCGCGTTAAGAGAATAACATATAACGATCGTCAAGATGAAGGCTGGAAACGTTTGATTGTCTATTCTAAAGAACACGCCGGGATACACGTTCGTAATTTTGTCTTATCCAGAACTTCCAGACTGGTGAAATATTGAGATCCGGTCAGAGTTCAGTGCACGCACAAAAGCATAACTAGTAATAATTAATACGTTTCATACACAGTCGTTTCGATATTTATATAGTTCTCCAAGTATGGGAAAAAGCAGCATATGCCTGTGAGATGAGAGTGATACTTATTGGAATGAATATAACTTGGTTTTGAAATCCCTCACAAGATTTTCATGGAACCTGTTACACATGTTCGTCATTGTTGATGATGATTATTGTTTCTTTAACGACCCCATCAACAGCTAAGTTACTTAGGAGTAAGGATGAGCAGCTGATAATGGAGTAATGAAGTGATGAAAAGTGAAATTGTATTTAACAAAAAATGCATACATCATGCGAAACTCAAGTTCACGCCACACAACAGTGACTAGAGTTTCTAAAGCATTACCTTAGTTAACTTGGCTACGGAGAGCAGACCAGTCATTGTTGTTCTTACATCATCTCAAAAAAGTTTGGATGAATATCTTTTCCTATTGTTTCCATGATTTTCTTATCGGTATTTTTGAACATGGAACCATCAATTTCTCACAATCTACTTTACGATTGGTACAAAAAAAAGATGGTTCTCCGTTAGTACACGATAATGCCAAGTTTTCAAGTTGATAGATAAAGCTTCGAATCTTGTAGAGTGCATCCTGAATGAAAACAAAATCTAAGAAAAACCCGAATTTTGACCAATGTTCTAGCTGTCTCCATCCTCCAATTATTCTTCTCTCAATAATAACATTATTATACTTGTTGTTTCCATTGAATCCACAAACAAATACTTCATTAGACGAGCTTTAGCGAGGATTCAATTTGACATACTGAAAAAAATTGGTGTTCGTTTTTATGTTTTTTTTTTTTTTTTTTTTTTTTTTTTTTTTTTTTTTTTTATGTTTTTTTGTCGGTTCTACAGCTATCAACTTCAAACTTTTTTTCGTCATGGTTCCTCATCTAACTTAGATCTGTATAGTTTTGTGGCATTATCGGGTGGTAACTTTTTTTTTATGAATTTTAGAAATTTCAAAAATCCCCATTAGAATAACCCGGAGGAAAATACTTGAAAAATCAAAATTTTTCAAGATCTCTCAAATTTTCGCCGAATATAAAGGAAACTATTAAGCACATTTTGAGAGATTTTTCGCATCAATCGGATGAGAAATAACGAAGAAAACGCATTTATAAAGCATTTTCCCATCAATTTAGGCTATTACGGGAACCAATTAAATCTATAGCAACAAGTGTCACCAATTAATTCGAAACGATTGAAATGAATGAAGAGGAAGGCCGTGACATAACTGATTCTCGTAAGGTTTTTGAGCGTTTGGAGTGATCCAAGGTCTGTAGATGTAGATTGGGTTGACAAATTATTTTTCATTCTAGATTTCTTTACCCCTAAGCTCGTCTAACAACGCGCATCCCGCGTTTTCCTAGTAAAATACTTAACAATTTTGTATTGAAGAATGTTGAGCCATAATTCATAGAAAACGATGGATATTTATCTTTCATTGCATCTTGATTAAGATGGTACAGTACATTTAGAACACATTACCGGCACGTATTGACAATTGGTTTATTCTGAAATACATTCTGCACTCACGTCATCATGTTAGGTGTTGAAAAATATTCATCCAAGGAATGATACGGTTTTTCTATAAGAAATTCTTTTGATTCAATTTTGAATTATGGAAATGATTCCAAATTTCTCATTGCTCCTGGTAATTCATAATGAAGTTTGAATTTCAAATAATCTGAGTTCACCTGTTTCGACGAGCATTTTAGTGAATATAAATCATTTTTTTCTTCAGTGTCATGATTGTGAATTTGATTAGATGTTTTGATATCGTTTTGTATCGATTCAATATATATATATATATATATATATATATATATATATATATATATATATATATATATATATATACATACCGGCACACGTATCTGAGTGGTTAACGCACTTGCTCCATGTGACCCGGGAGGTGAAAGGACATATCGGACCCGGTTTGATCCCGCTACCGTTCATCTTTACAAGGGTTTTTCGTGGTTTCCCTCTGTAGTCTAGGCTGATGCCGGGATGGTTCCCACAATATAGGCCACGAACGCTTCCTTCCCACTATCCTTCCCATCACCCATAAAAACCTTCATCTCACCATCTCATCATCTCATTGATCATACATCCAACGCCAATAGATCTTATACATTATTACAGTGCGTCGTTAAACCCAATATAACAAAACAAAAAATATATATAGTGTATTATCGACCGAGTAGTCTGCATATTAGGTTGGGGTCGTTTAATTCGGGGTGTCTATAGTCTCGAATCAATTCCGTAGCGGAATCACCTCAGTTCCACCGTGGTTTCACGATAATCACGAGGAATTCAAGTCTCGAATAAAATCTACTCGGCAGCGTTCACTTTCACCCGCTTAAAATGTCCACTAGGCATTTCGTTGGTGGTTTTTAACTCCACCTTTGAAAGTACGGCGCATCCCACGGCATAAAGTCGAACCTACAAACCTCCGAATATCAGTTACATTAGACATTACATTAGACAGTAAAGAAATTAAAAACTCCGTTTGAAACCGTTACAAGTTAGGAGTTCACAAGGTGATATCAAACATTGGAACTGATGATGATAAATATTGTTTGCTAAACGATCCCACCGACAGTTGGGTTCTGCGACGGTACGAATGAGCAGGTGATTATTAAATATAAAGTGATTATAAGTTAAAAGACGTTTGAAAAAATTCATGCCTTATGCCGGGCTCGAACCCACGCCCAACGCTGACTTCAGTGTTTCTGAAGCGGTGCCTCAGCTGACTAAGCTACTGAGGGGAGCAACATTGAAATGTATATGAGAATGTTGTCCAATAAATGAGTTACCAATTTGTTTCACGTATTCATTATTGATAGCTCTCCTGCTGTGTTTTTCATGGAATGTCATTGAAACCCTTTTTTTGTGAAGTATGTTACATATAGAGGTTATGAAAGAAGTAAACAATCGAATAATCGATATTATATCGATATAATAATGTTTACTGTTAATGTTGAATGAGGGTAGCCAGGGATAGCCAAATGACGGTTCAGTGCAATAAATACTATCATATGAAGTACATTAGGTCCATTAATGGAAGTAAATACGTAATTCTGCAATGCAATGAATAATTTTTCGAGAGAATAAATAGAAAAGAAGGCAATGTGTATTTTGAAGGTAGAAATTTAACATTCACTTCTGGAAGATTGGCTAAATTTGTAATTCACTGAGAATATAATATGGACTGTAGAACAAAACATTGTGTAATAAAAATCTACGATTATTATACGATTCTCAACTCTGAAATATCGCCCATGTCATGTTTATAAAGATAGTTACACCAAAAACAAAAGATACACTACTGAGATGATTCAAACCTATGTTAGAACGAGGATAATTTACCAGTACACACCACTGCAATTGGTTGGTATTTTGGTAATTTCGCTCACTTCAACTGGGCAAACTTGGTAACTTGTATATCATACTTTGTAGTTGTTCGCAATGCCATTGGCTGGTCCAGGCTGCTTCTACATACCAATAACTCTAGCCCTGTAATAGCAAGTAACGGCTGGCAAATAACACTCATTGCAGAGGTACCTAGGCGAGAAAGTGATGATGAAGTGTACATCATACATTAAATTTATTCTAGACATCCACGAAGACGAGAAAATCTATTCGATAAAATTCTGTCAGGATGGTCGAACGTGGCGGGGAACGAACTACGATCTCCTGAATCAGGGTTCAACGCGCTAACGACTGATCTTTATGACACGTCTCAAATGAAAAGAGAAGACATAAACAAAGTAAATACCAAAACTGATTCAGGCATTCAGATAGTCATCCTTCTACTTTGCTCATCCATAGAACGGGTCTCTGATAAAGCACATTTTATTAATGTTGGTAGTGAGCTGTATAAACACTAATATTTCACACTTGATATAGCGTGAAATATATATGTTCAACATCGAAAACTGTACATAGTCATTGTTTCCCAATAAAGACTAAAGTTGATAGTCAGGATAGTTTGAACGGGGCACCACAAGAGCCACCCTGAAAAAAATTCATGTAATCCAAATCATTCATAAATTGAAAAATTGTCAAAACTATACTAATAAGTTTAGGGATGAAGATAAATTCAACAGTTGTGTTGAGAGAAGAAAAAACTTTGATTTACTTTTCGAAATTTATCTCTGTCAGTTTTTTTTCGATTCTCGATGTCTTTTTTTTGTTGAAATCGTCTTTTCGTCTTCTATGCAACACACATTTGTGAGATAAAAAAGAAACTTTGATCATCCTTTTGAATTATGAATTGAGATATAGGAATGATGATGAAGTAAAAATAAATTATAGGATGTTGACAGTCACTTGTACCAACTGATGAATGAACATAAATTATTTAATCACTACATGAGGTAAGAAAATGACTTACATAGCCAAGAGTATATAGAAAGTTGATTATTTTCACTAGTCATTGCTTGGTACAATTGGTTTCCAATTATTCAACAGTAGCCTACATACAGAGCGTTATCTTTACCATTATGAGGTTATATGGTCCAGAATTACAATGTACAATTAAATGTGTGTTACCTTTTCCGTCATTTACCTTGTTCATTGTCATAGTTACTCAAGACATTAGCATACAATCAACAGCCAAGCGTTATGATCAAGTTCACTCATGAAATAGCTAAGGTAACTGAGAACTTTATTTGCCTATTGTAATTCTGGTTCTAAGTATGATAATCATGTTATATTAGGGTCAACTAAACTCCATAAGTACCTTCGCGGTATACCTCGTATAATAATACCGGATAAACTATTTACTCAGGAAGAACATGCAAACATGTTCATGTTTTGTATTTATTAAAGCTTCAACTCTAAACCAACATAAAACGTGTACTGTTCTATGATGGTGTCCGATGGAGGTAATCAGTATAGGTAAATATTTGTTTTTCATTACAAAACAACGATGACCCAGTAATATACGGTTTTACAAATCGCTGACCCGTATGACTTGAATACTGAGAACACACTATAGGGAAATGGTCATGCATCCTGTGTTATTGTTATCAAGTGTTTGATTTTTCTTATTTTACAATAGTTTTTAAGATTATGAAAAATGTCATTTCATATGAATACTGATATATCGTCACCTACATTTTTTCAGTTAATTAATTACAGTATTTTAGAATCAAATAGTGAAGAGATAACACTGGTAATTGAAAAATAGATTGATACGGTAATTCTTTGTTGATGGTGAATTAAAAAAGACAGCTTTTTCTATTATTAGAATGAAAAGTATGTGGAGGTAAAAAGATATCGCGATTATTTGTTCGAAACTATAAAGGTTGATTTGACGGAATGTTGAAGAACACGATATGGTGACAGCATGATGAACATGAGTGGCTGATGGATACGTCGTTGACGCGTCATTAAACTCAAATATCAATTCATTTTCCCATCATATTGAATGCATTCATTTGATAGTGGTCGATGAATTTGACCGTGAGTAATTAATTTTGAAAATGAATGCAATAGTTTATATTTGTATCTTTTTTTGTATCTTTGTATATATCTTATATTTTAACGTAAACTGACGATGCTTACGATGCTCAATGTTGTAAACATACAATCTAACGACAAAAATAGAAAATCATTATTATTATCATTATCATAAATCAAAATATATCATCATTTGGAATAATGTATCGATATAAGTTCACATTAACCAGCCTCAACACCGAACATTTGTAATATCACGGAAGGTTTTAATTCATCTATCATTCACTAACCCGAATATTATTTGAATTATTAAAACAGTTTTCGATATTTTATAAAATGTGGTGTGCTCAAAACGAGTTATTTATTTTTATTCTCAAGTGGTTTCAAATTAATCGCCATACGAACGAAGACTAGCCACCTTGTCATCCTCGTAGCCTTAATTGGAAAACTTTGACAGCGTGTCAAGTTTTGAATAATCGATATAATTCTACTTCCTGAAATATACACTCGAGAGGCGACCAGGCGTCCGTTGGGCTCGTAAACTGTCACGACGTGAACTGTTAAATTGTAGTTATGTATCAATAAATAATAATGATAATAAAATATTTATTGTCTCTATTTGATCCACATATAATAATACATTAAAAACATAACATTAGGTTGTTGAGACATTTCATTAACATTTAAAACAATGAATAATTAAAATGAGTTGTATCTTTATCCAGAGAAATCAGTAAACCCACATTTTAAACAAGATTACTTGAGTAAAAATTTAAAAGACAAACTAAACGTCAACATGCTAACAAATATGCATTTAAAATGATAAACAGTCAAGTACTACTTGCAAGCTATGCCGAGTTATATTCTTTGTGTATTTATTAATTCTTGTTTTCAATAACAGTAGGAGAGAAACACGATATGTCCAAAAATAATATATTATCTTACCCCTATAGTCAAGCCAGCATTTTTGGCTTTGTAGGATTTTATGATGAGTGTTTCTGTAATCATGTATTTAATGTGTGACCAATATAATTCCAAAAAATATATCAATTAGCTTTCCCTATTAGAATTTTTTAAAATTCAATTTTAAATTTTGAGAGTGATGCGAAATTTGAATATTTTAATTTTTAATATCAGAGTTCACCTGGGTAAGTTTCAACAAGCATTTTTGTAAATATAAGTCTCCGTTTTTTCTAGTGTCGTGAGTGTGAATTTTGATTGTTTTTTAGATATTATGAATGTTTTTCTCAACAGTAATGATGACTTTGAAAAAAAAGCTGAATAATGTTAGAATTCCCGAATGGATAAAAAAAGTTTTTTTCATAGCGAAATAAGCTAGATTCAAAACATTACAGAATTTTTATCAAATGTGGTCACATATAATAATTTTATCCAAGATGAAAATTAAAATTCGAATGAACTCTACAAACCTCTGATTTCCCAAGTGTAGTAGACCTATGCACATTGTTTTCTAGTTTTGGTGCGTATTAAATTAGTATTTCTGCATCAGAATGCAATCTAATGTAGCTTGATCGACTGCTTTAGGTGATCGCAACCGTACTGTATAAACTCGGCGCGAGATTGGACATTGCTTTTTGTTTCCCTATTCGAACATCATAGAATCCTAGTAATGCACGCTTTCACGCCGTGAATTTTCACGATCATAGTTTTTTAAATATAAATTTGATTTTCATATCATTTTGTTATTAAAACAATTAACTGGATTATAATCGATACATAATTTTGATGAAATGGCTGCTACGCTGAATGATGGATGAACAAATCATTGATGAATGATTGATAAATGGACATTGAACCCTGCGCGTGATTGTGCTGCGTGAACCACAATCACCTTCTTAGTGCCGTCACTTACCAGAGCCACTTTGATTTTATTATTGATTTTTAATATAAATTGTAATGATACATTCTAACACGATGTAGTGATACCAACCTATTTTATCATAATATGAAGAAGGTGGCCGAACTCCCAAACTGATAACATGGAAGACATTTGTGGTTTCTTGCGGTCAGTTCAGAACCAAGTTTCCGATTTCTTGTCGCGTTTTAGTGGATCTTCTTTTGAACTAGATGTAAAAAAGAGTGGCTACGATACCGATGGCATTGTTCAACTAACAAAATCTATAATTCTCATAATCTACTGGCATTGTTGTTTTAAATAGTTCCATATGAAAGCGATTGTTGCGCTACAGACAATCGGGACACTGGACTCAAAATTCCTTCCCCGGAAATATTTCACTTTCAAGACCCAAATCGGGTCACCTCCTTCATATTATGATAAAATAGGTTGGTATCTCTACATCGTGCTTCTAATTAAGAAGACTGTTTTCGGTCATTTCTTGTCCGAATGTGTCTGTAAATGGGAATGTGGTTTAATGCTACACGAACGACCTCGTTCGTTTCGAACGCCTGCCCACTCCGAATCTTCTTCCTTATTTTGGAAAGTTCCTACAACCTATCAATTCCATCTTAAAAGCATTTTGTTTTCAAAGTTGGCAGACACGATCGCAAAAGGGTAATGGCTATCGACTGCGAACATTGACAATAATCGTATAAAGGAGTCTACAATGTTTATGCAACGGTAGAATATGAGCTGGGGTAGATGATTGAAAAACTTTTGCACACAAAACTACAACAACAAAACAGCCATGAAAACACAATATCATAGAAGGCAGTGAGTGAATACAAATGACGTCATTCCAGGAAAGAAAGAGACGGAAAACGAGTTATATATTTCGTTTTTGAGTTGACGGAACCGATCGACCGTCTTTCCTGTAGTTTAGCTGTGAACGATTAGGAGTGTTGATCTGTTAGAACGTTATCACACATCTTAGTTTATGGGTAAAGTTAAGAGTGCACGGTTTTGCGATATTTAACTCTTTCTTCTGGATCAAACATTTTAAGGGTTGACTTTCGTGAGGTAAGAAGCATCAAGAGACATTTTATATGGAGTATAAAATAAGAAGCGTTGTTGAATGTTTGATCAATTTAATGTATTTTACGATTAAAAAATGATTAAAAAACTTGAAAAAAATGTCTACCAAAATGCCAAGTTTTGGGGAAAATCATTCATTCATTCCGATGATAACTATTATCATCAAGGCATGATGAAAAAAAAATGTAATAGTTTCACTGGAAAATCGCAATAACATTCTGATGGAAGTGCCATGTTCATGTAAAAACATTGTGAATGATTCCTTTTTCCCGTTTTCTATCAACACGCATATTTTCATAATACTACTTTTCACCAACTTCCACTAATTTCAACTAACTAATCAACAACACACACTTGACACACATTCATTGTTCCCTATTTGGGCTAATGATTAGGGGGTGAGATCATTCCTGCAGAGCACCACAAGGGCGATCTTACATACCAAATCAATGTGAATTATTGTAATGTTATCATCAACAAAGAAAATGGTGTGAATATCTTATATAAATGGTGTTATTCCTAACCTTACATTGCGATAAAATTGACACTCATGATCAGAACATTCTTGTCCCTATTTAGTGATATTATATTTGTAACGGGGTCAACTTATATTCATGAGAAGTGACGGTTCGAAGCTCCCGTTCGCTAGGTATGAGATAATGGAGCCCGTTGATCGTAACCTTCATCTCTCGTAGATACAAGTATATATAACGACACTTGGGCACGTTCCATTACCCTTATGAAAACAAAAGAACGTAAAGGGTAATGACCATGTTGCTATAGAAACACGTGGTTTCCGACAATGACGGTATACGTTGTTGATTTAATTCCTTCTACTCTGAGGTTTTGAGTTTTCATTTTTGAAGTAGAATAACAACCTGATTGAACATTTGATCATTAGGCCTACTATCATCAGGAAACGCGGGATATGCGTTGTGAGATGAGCTTAGAAATTAGAGATTAGTAAATGAAAAATATTCTGCCAGCTCAATCCACATCTATGAACATTGGATTACTTCAAACGTATAAAATGTCACTGCCTGCCTATTTCATTCGTTACTCATTTAAATTGTTCTATTAATTGTTCCTAATTGATTGGTAACACTTGTTGTTTATAATCAATTGGTTTCTTGATAGCTTTTATTGATATAAAAAATACTTCATAAATGCCTTCATTAGGCCTATTTCTTAGCCGACTGTTATGAAAATCACTGAAAATGTGTACGACAGTTTATTTTTCATATTCAGTGGAATGATTAGATCTTCTGAAGAATTTTGGCTTCTCAAGTATTTTCCTTCCGGGTTATTCTTGGTTGAATTTTCCAAATTTTCCGATTTTTTTCCGGAAAAACAGTTTGACCAATTTTTTTGAAAAAAATTCAAACCTATTCTAATGTGCCACCAATATGTAGAAAAATTGTCAAGTTAACTGGGTTGTTTTTATGGCCTGTATGCTTACAGAATTGAAAAGAAAAAAAAAGTCCCAATTTTGTTCGGTATGGAATAGAAATCTTCGCTACGATCATCTGAAAACGATGTTCGAGGGTCTTCTAGCTCACTCTAGGATTTAAAGGTAAGACAGGCGTGGGTTCTAGTTCCTCATGTTTTCTTGTCACACATCCCCCACATAACCTTGATACTGTCGGTGACGTTAAACAAACAAAGATCATTCAATTTGATAATGAGCCTACAATTAGGAATTGTATTCCTGTTTATATCTATCGATCATTATTATCGTATCCATTTCAATAGTTACGCCTAATCAAAAAAATAAGGTGTGCATCCATTGACCTGATATCCACCATTATGGAATAAATATTGGTCATACAAACGATGAGTGATAAAATAGTTATCTCTGGCATTATTAAGATACAATGATTCAGGTCTTTAAATGAACATTTTCCACTTTTTCATTAAGACCCATCAGTGAAAGGAACTATAATATCAATATTATCAAATAATTTTGGTGGAGGTGCCAGGTTCGCGGTTTGAGTACGCTGTAACATGAACAAAACAGCGGATACAGAGAAGCCGACCGTCACAATTGACCACTTTTGTTTCCCCGCCCCTTCCATGTCACAAAACATAACATCCAATCATGGAGGCTGTTTAAATTGTGGTTAATTCGAGATTTCCAATCAGGGTTGTTGATACACAATCTACCACTGAATCACCACGAATATTACGGATCTGAATAGCCCATTAACAAGCCACACCTGTATTCATCCGATCCATATTTGAAATATCATCATAATTGATCATAGAATAATAATAAATGATTTAATGATAATAATAATGATGATTTTTTGTTATTATTATTATTTTTATCCGATAAATGTACATTATTACAAGAAATTTCTCTCCATCGAGTGGAACAAACGATCCTACTTTTCATCCACAGCCTTAATTGGGAAACAATGATTTTATATCAAGTTTCGATGTTATAAAAAAAAAAAAAAATCGAGTGTCCACAATATCCATTGATGGTTTGCCTGGGGAAAGAACTCATCTTTTCTTTTACATGAATGAATAATATCTATAAGTCACGTTCAACTAGCGAACTCATATTAAATAAGAATACAATACAATAAAAATGAACACAGTACAATAAAAATACAATACAAATAAACAATAGGCCTAATAATGATTAAAATGATAATATTGGAATGATAGAATAGATTGATAGAATATTAGAAGTCAAGTAGTGACGTCGGTTGTAACAATACGATTTGCCTATACCAGTTTCACGCAAGCGCACACTTCTATACACAATTCCCCTCTCTTCAACATTCTTCACATGTCAAAGTAATTACTCGACGAACGAAAATAACTTTAAAATAGTCGTTAATGTGAACTTAACAATTCTAAACGTACTCGTATTGTTTTCGCTCCCAACAACCCTAGATATTGACGTTATTGGTAACTCATTACTCTCGACCCCATGATGCATGTATAGACATATAGCTCGTTCTACTATGGAAAACATGGTTTTAATTAACTTTGCATGTTCAGCTAGGCTAGGCACGTAGTAAGCCGTGTTCACGTAAATGCTTTAGAGAAGGCGGTGGAATATCAAAACAAGATAGGTGCTAAGCAGATAACTCAAGAGTGATCTCTGATGAATTCAGCTTGTACTATGGATCAATGTCAATTGAATTGTAAATATTGAATCTGTATTGTTGTTGTATGAAAAAAGACATGAATTTCATGAATACATGTATATGGTATGCGAAATTTTGTTAGGCCAATAAACTGACAAACAGAAGTGAAAATATCAGTGATTACATAAAATTACATCAACTTTAAACAGATGAACGTTTTAAAAGTAGAAATTATGCTTCTAATCCCGAATATTGTCCTCAATTTGAGAGTATATCTTCATGGCATACAGGCGCTAAATGACCTCGCTGTCGATGCGCCTTAAAACCCTAATATTCATTCATTCATTCCAAGTGGCACAGCTACAATCAAAAGTGTATATTTTGATTTGTCAAATTGGTGGGCAGTTTTCATGGATACATGAGCTGGCCTTACATGAACATTTTCGATGCGATATCGCAACCGCATGTGGGAGCGATATCGGCCATTTTGAATCATTGACCAATCAGCGAGGACTGCGTGATGGTGCGTGGTTTTGTCGCACAAATTCAGCTCTAGTCAACTTTTTGTCTGCACCGCAGCAAATCGCATGCGGAATGGCCGGATGTAGCTTGGGTTCAGGTGAAATCCGCTTGAGGTCACCGTCGTACTGCTTCCCCCAGATCAGCTGTGTCGATTTCAGCATGAATTGTTTTAAAATAATTCCATCATTGATCAATTTGCCAACGTGCATACGACTTCTTTAATGAGATTTTGTTTTCATATACTTATTATTATTATTGAGAAGACACCAGTGATGTCAACAAAATCACAACAAACAGTCAACGTACTTGAGTCATGCCACGAAAATCGTGGGACACTATAGACACGCCCATCTCTTTGACAAACTTGTTTGAATTGCTACTATGCAGCAGCACTTTTGTTTAATCGCTACGCACCGTCCCCATGCGGGACTATCTTATCCGACCACCGTCCCCATCCCATTGCTTCCGCATGGGGGAGCGATATTGCATCAAAAATGTTCATGTCAGGCCAGCTATATGTGAAAGTGTGGAAGAGGGTACACAATCTTCGTAATTTACCTGTAACGGATTTCGGGTTGGTTTGCCGTCCTCCGCTAAGCTGCGCCAGAACGGCGTCAAACTCGACTCCAGTCCCACGTGACTCGTCCACACGGGATGCGCACACGTGCACTGCGCACAAGCACGCCTACGCCATCTCGTGGTGATTTAACAGACTAGGGCGAGAAGTGAGACGCGGCACTCCCATTCTCGACGAGGAAAGCCTAGAAGACCAAAATCAGGAAAATTAATTATGTTCATTCCTCAAGAGACATGTAAGATTGGCAATTCTTAATTTTTTTAAAAGATAATGATTGTCAATGACTATAGGGAGATAAAAAGGTCGGGTATAATTCTATCTATCTTAGAGAGATGATATGCTCATCACGTTACCATAGCAGCTATATAGAAAAGTTCATTTTTCTGGCAAACAAACTAGTACTGAATTTGTGATTGGAGTGGACAATTTTTTTGGGGGGGGTACATTGTTGTCTACAATAATGTATTACATCAAGTGAAGAATCATTTAAATCGGTTCATAAATATAATCCGTTACTCTTCACTATGATTAGTTACGAGAGGAACTAATGAAATATTTTTGATGAAGGAGGCTGAAGATGTTATAAAATTACATTGAATACTTTCAATATTCGAATAATACATAAACTGACAATATTGTTCTGAGAGTGAGAGAAGACTACATTTCAAATAATGAAAATAAAAGTAATTAGTCCTTGCTTCTCCTGCTTGATTCATATTTGATGTTAACTTCTATCTTTTGTAGAGTTCCACAGTGAAGCTCCCAATCGTCAATATTAAAGGATGGGCATAACAGTAAAAGAGACGGCAGTCGATTGGAATTCTTAGCATTTATAATCTGTACATGCTTTATACTGGTGATGAAGAAAAAAATATATTGAGAAGTCCAATTAGTTTGTGATGTTTTTCCCCTTGAATGTCACTTGAATCGCGAGGAAAATCGAAGAACTGTTATTTATATTGTTTCACAAAAACAAGACGTTACTGAGGGTACTTTGAAGTGATAGAAGAAAATGTCGATGAAAATTTGATAGGACAACGTCTGAGAAATATTTTTCAGTGGCAAACGCTAAGTTAGTATCGGAAACTTGTGATATATAAAAGAAGGAGTGAAAATTGTGAAAATTATAATGAATACAAGAAATATCGAACAAAGGAACAAAGAAGAATTTGAAAATATGAAGAAAAAGAAGACACAGATGATAAGAAAATTGAAGATTGATTTTTCTTTTCAATGCAAATGGTTGAACTGTTCACTATCCCTGAAATAATTACCTCATTATTCATCGTTTAGCAGATGAGTGAAAATATGAATTATTATTCTATGAGGTGGTGATACCGCTCTCATGGTACCTCGTCCATATGATCACATCTTTCATGATTTTTAAATGATTTTTCATCAAGTTTCGATATAATGGAAACAAAATTACGTCGCAAAATAATACAAAATCATTGCTCCTCAATTATGGTTTGATAATGAAAGGTGAGATCGTCTAGACGGAGCACCACAAGAGCCATCTTATAACAATATAAAAATGAATAGCATGATAGCATCCATTGTTTACATACGAACGTTCAAAATGACCTCGCTGTCGATGCGCTTTAAAACTCTAATATTCATTCATTCAAGTGTAGGCTACACTGTCAAGGTACGTCACTTATTGATGAAAGAGACAGACAACAATGTTCACCAGTTGGAATTTACCAATCAGAATATTTAGTAGTCCATCAGTTTGCTATATTACAATGGTTACTATTGTTTGTCATTTTCACTCGACAGAAGCCTAATGATAACTAGTAATTTCAATTCCGAGAAATGATAACGTATTTGTAATACATAATAATAAAAATAAAAATAATTATAATAATTTTTATTTCAACAGATTGATCAATACATTTGATATTATTATCGTCAGCAGTATACTAATATACAAATATATTAGAGGGTCATATGAAGGTTCATCAATCTGAACATGCTGACTTGTTAAATTTACCTAATATCAATTCAGTTAAAAGAGAAATAAAAATTTGGCTACTCGACTGCATTATTAGTAATTCTACTCAAGATATATTCAGTTGAATATTCACTGACACATTGTCAATATTGTCAATATTATCAACATTATGTTATTTGCTGACAATAAATTACCACAGTTTCAACTCGAATTCGATTGAATTCATACCTAAATGTGATTGACTATAATGGCGATTCACTCAGCTGGTTGTTATATGTAGTCAAACTCTGTTATAAATTGACATATTGATTAGGTTATTCGATGAATCGATCATGAATTTGGCCTAATATATCACATTCGGCATATATCAAAATTTGACCTAATCACTATACCTGTAATTATTTTGTATCAGTCAAGTTTTTTATGTGTTATAATTATAGTACAAACCACAGATAAGCCTGTTTACAGGCTTTGTGGAATATTGTGGACTTTTCTGTATAACCATGAATTGACAAATGAAAATCTTGATATCTTAAAAAAAAATCAGAAATCGTCACGTTATTCGAAAAAGAAAATACAAATAAGAAAACAAACCTGAATTAGGAATATAGATACAATCAAATACGAATATATCTTCATCACTCGATGTAATAACCTTCTCGATGTACATATAACCTTCTACAAAGATGTCAGATTATCAGTATATGAATAATATCATATCATAATTTGTTGAATTCAAAACTGATAACAACTGTGATCTCTGTTATACCGGTATGTCACAACACAAACTTCACTGACAGTTAATTTATTACAAAATATTGCACCAGTCTACAGAGTAATATAGAACTACATAACCGAGTGTATGATAAGCTAGGTCATACATTCTCCGGCACGTACAGTTTAGGGACGGGGGGGCGGGAAGTGGGGAGGGGGCGGGGTCCAAAAGTTTGAAATTGAAACTTCATGAAAACAATTTCACTTTACCGGATGTATCATCGTACACCGGGAGTAGGAATCCGATCCGGTGTCAAGTCTCCATAAATGACACATTGTTTACCCAGATACCCAAAACAAGAACACGTATGATACACTTATCAACGTTCCCCCTCCCCCACCTCCCACAACACCATCCCCTCGTCATACATCGTGATGAGCCCTCGTAATGCTTGTTCAGTGTCGAGTTATAGCGGAAGATGTAAATTTAATGAAGACTTTGAAATTAGCGAATAGGATACCAACGCGAATTTCGCTTTACTAGCATCAAGCCAAGTACCTCGTTCGAAATGGATAATGACTTCACGTTATGTTTCCTAGATGAACAAAGAAAATGGCTTGAAACAAAACAAAAGTTTTAGAAATATTCTGATTTAAAAAATCGGAAAGTAATTTTCTTAAAAATTGCAATTAATTAGTATTAACATATTGATAATTACGACTCGGAGCTTGTATATTATGAGATCCAGATCTGAAAGCTCTGTGATGGTTGAGTAGAAACAACAACAACCACTATTCACCAATTGAATTAGATGCATAACTATTTAGTTGGGCTTCATAACACCTGTCCAAGATAAATTATTATATAATAGCTGTTGGAAAATCAATTATTGAGCTAAATAAATAGTTATATATATATATATATATATATATATATATATATATATATATATATATATATATATATATATATAGGTTGTTTATTATTATCATCATTCATTTACATAAAACATAAGGTTCACTTGCAGTTATTCCCAATATGGGCACATGAATAGCTTGCATGAGCATCATGTGTTGAAAACAAATGGTTCACCAAATGAAGTCAGCATGAACCATAATCGTACTGCGATTAGCAACATATCTCTCGGATGAAAAGGTTTGAATATCAGAATATTTCAACATGAGAGCGATTAAATACAGAGATCTATGGATCTTCAATAATACGATTGTAAGGAAGTCGATTTGTAAAAATGTAAATGTTACGGTGGTGAGTTTTCAATTAATCGTGATGTAACATTTTTTCAAATAATATAAGCACATACCAACTTCATATGATACCTGAAAAAAAATATGCATATCAATCATGTATCCGTATAATGTATTTCTGATATAGGAATAGCTGAGAAACGGAATTATTCAACAGTCTGTGAAAAATTTAATTAAGTCACACAATGTAACAATTAGAGCAATTATATAATTTGAATTAATTCAATAATTACCTGAATCAACCGTAATGATATGAGAATTGGATGAGGAATGAAAACACTATCGGAAGAATGTGTGTATCGCAAAGATATATCCCGGGATCCTAATTTTTGATAACTCCAGCGATGATATACACTTTACCAATGCTTACCCGGGATTCAATGATTAATTTAATTCAATTATTTGAATTAGATTAAACAATTGAGATTGAAATATTAATTAGACAGTTGCAGTACAAAGCGTATTGTATTCATTTTAGAAAAAATTTCTCTCAAACTGGACTCAATTTTATGAACTGAAAATACTATCCAGACTCTGCTAAATATTGTCACCAAGGTATTTATATTTTACAAAATCGAATTATTAGCTTCCTATATTTTACAGCATTATGAATGCTCTTCGCAAACAGTTTTTTCCCTCACATAATCTTACTTTATACTCGCTCAACTTCGTCGAACTAATGGGAGATACGAGATTACGTCACTCTGTGAAGTTCGATGTCCCGATCGACCGTCTCGCCTATCGAATAATCATAACAATCGGTAGTGTCGACCCACCCATAATCTTGGTATAAAATGTAATACAAACACTTTCAAGAAAACGATTACTTTGTGTGGTTTCTGGTTTGAAACGAAAGGTTCATAAACAGGTTACAATATTATTAAAATGTCATTTGCGTGACTGAGAAAAGTTTACAGCCAGAAGATATTATTTAAATTGAAGATCTCAATCTTTTAACAAAAATGAAGAGAATGACATCTGAATTAATGATTTTTATGACATCAAATTTAACGAGAGTTGAAAGTAAGGATGATTACTTTTTAAATACAATTATATTCAACTTTAATTTGAGAAAGTAGGTTTCGATCAATCTTTCTCCAGGTTTAAGAGTGACAAAGATGTTCTACCTGGAGGGAATATCTGAGGATCTTACTTCCTTTTTATACATAAGATTTATATAAATATATATATATATATATATATATATATATATATATATATATATATATATATATATATATATATATATGTATATATATATATATATATATATATATATATATATATATATATATATATATATATATATATATATACATATATATATATATATATATATATATATATATATATATATATATATATATATATATACACAGAGAGAGAGAGAGAGGGAGAGAGAGAGCGAGGGAGAGAGAGCGAGGGAGAGAGAGCTCTGATTCTATCAATCAACAGAAATGAGTTCACTTACATTATCACATGCTTTATCAACGAACAAAGAGAGAAGTTTATTGAAACACTGCCGCCAAAACGGTTGCCACACGGACACAGTATAGCAAAATTTATAAAACAATGCATTATTTTTCAAAAAATAAGATAATTGAATGTAAAAAATATATAATGGACATTTTTTTTTTAAACTTTTTCGTAATAAAAAAAATTGAGTTATATAAAAAAATGTATTTGTGATGAAAAAAAATAATGAAATGGTAATAAGGGTGAGTTAGTGAAAAAAAAAAGAAACGCGAATATAAATTAATACTAAAGTAAGAATAGAAAATTGAATGACATGTTGGCCCTATGAATGATTTCGTAAAATGGCAATAGATCCTCTCAAAGCCAACAAACTTGAATGCTCTATCGCAACTTTTTCAATTGAAAAACTCTACAAAAATTCATAAAAAATGACGTGATTGTACCCCTTGCTCGAATGAACAACCCAACAACGCTGACACAGCATGTTCACAACAATTCCAATGAACAACAATGGCATGCACATGTTCACGGTCATATTAGTTTTGTTGAACAAATATGTGAAGAAAAGAAGTTAGTTCTACCTTCCTTTCGTCAATCTATACAATATTGTATGCAATGAGACAAATGAGGACTCAATTCAACGTTCAACTTACGTCAAGGTTCATCTGCAATTCATTTGACATTCAAATTTAGAACTCTCTTGTGATCTCATACAAACATTCACGTATCGTACCGACGTATAGATCACAACTGATTAATAAAGCAACAAATCTCGAACGTATCATAAAACCTGAACAATGTGAATATCTTTTCAAAACGGAACAATGACAAAAAAAGCAACAAGATTAATTTTCAATAACGTAACGCCACTGCTACGAAATACATGATATGGTATTTAGTGGTGACATTCTAGGAAAGCGTGGCTCGAGTTTTCCGGCCGACTGAGTCACCGAGAATTTACCATGGAAACGAGACACATGGTCATGAATACATAAACACTGTACTATAGCCACACTTGTAAGCGGAAAGGAGATAGTGAAATAAGTTATCATAGCTTGGAAACGAGTTATTTTAACTTGGATATAACTTGGCTCTTCGTTGGTTTACAATAACATATAAATCGTGACGTAAGAAAATGTTGAAATCTAGTTTGGAACGAACGTTGGGAAGAAATTGAGATGGAAAACATTGATTTTACTGAATAATCCGAAACCCGAATTTATATTCAATAATTTGAAATCAATTACATATACTTGAAAGTGTTTTTATTTCAATAGTTATATGCTATAGTTTACAGAATGCATTTCATTTGTGCCCTATTACTGTATGATCCATTCAATGAATGAATATATTTTTCTTCTATACCATACTTATCTGTATGATTGATGGGAAACCTAGCGGTAATGAATAGTTTATATACATATTTGGAAATTACTTCCGGATGAAAAGGAATCTTTAAACATGAATCTGTATAGTTCGTCAATTTTATTTCAATAGCTTCAAGTCGGGCGTGGGTTCGAGTCCCGCATAAGGCATGAGTTTTTTTAAATTTCCTTCACTTCATAGCTTCATTACCACCTCCTCATTCGTACCCCCAAATACCACGGCTGTTGTTGGGGTCATCATTCAAACAATAGTATGATTGATATAATATAATCGAAGTTATGGATACGTTAGTCTTTTTACCATTCGGAATCATTTCCTTGTACTTTTCACAGTTGACTATTTTACAGTTTGTTAAATGAGTTATGCAATAATTAATTGTTTCTTTTGTAGTAGTAATTAGATTATTACTGTGTTGCCACGTTCAAACGATTCAAACGATGTCGTCTTTAACCTTAATTGAAAAGAAATAACATTCTGTCGAGTTTTTGAGATGAAAAAATATATTTATTTCCAACAGAAGTTCTCACGCTGTACGTGCCTAACCGACACGGAGAATGGAGAGCAAATGTATTGGATGATACAAGTGGGACATGAAATGAATATACATGTTCATTTCGAAATATTCATGTTATGTTTGTAGGTCAATATTTTTATTTTTGTATTTTCATTTTTTTCATGTGTTGTCTGCATGTACTTGACTTTAACGGTCAAAGTTGAGAATGATATCAATCAAAACAACTAGTTTGTATGTTGTCACTCACAATAACAACTTTTTAGAATCTCAGTTATTTATTCAATTGGACAACAAGAAAAGCATATGATATTAAAATGAATTGAAACGATAAGATTAAAAAACTATAATAGTATAATTCGATATGTATGTTTTGGTGGAGTGAAAATTATACCTAAACTCTACATTTTTTAATCAATTCAATTTCAAACCATTTTATTCACATGTCTTAATCAAACAGAATGCATACACCTTCAATGAAAACGTACACGATCAAGAATAAAATGAATGTAAATAAACGTTATTAAGTTGTAATTTAACGTGGTGGGTCTATAACTTGTTAACGCTGTATCGAAAAGAGAAAACATTCGAGAGAATTTTGTTTCGCCTCAAAATATACGTATTGATGATATAAATAATTCCATTTGATTCTCATAGAAAATAGTTGTAACTACATTAATTGATCCTTATACATAGATAGTGAGAATGGGAGGATGGTGTAGAAAAATATAAACTGCTATCATACATCACATATATATTACCAAGACAGTTCACGCTCATGGCGAAACGAGAATAAGTTCCTGTACACACCTATCCATCTTCTACCAATGCCTGAATTGCGCTTAAGAGCGGATTCTGGAATACGGATTATATCAAGAGTGAATGTGGACTTGGCCTGTTTACTAATTCGAGGAAACGATCGAACCTTACCCAAATAACCTTAACCATATATGCTCTGTCCCCTCAACAATTCTTCAAAATAGTAGCTCTTACGCCATTATTACAAGCCAAGCCCACGTTCCTTCCTGGTAGTATCTTTATTCCGGCATTCTCTCTTCATCATATCCGCCATTAGTTTGACTTTCCAGCCGTTACTCGCTACTCAAACGCTAGCGCTAGTAGTATAGAACGAACATCGTTGAACCAATTACTCTGAGATCAACACACTACTAGCGCCAGCGTTCGATTTTCAAGGAACGGCTGGCAAGTCACACCATTTTTTATTGGATTCAACGACGCACTGTAATGATAACTAGGACCTATTGGCGTCAGATAAATTAATAATAAGATGGTAGGATGATGAGATGGAGGTTTCTTTCGTAATTTGATGGATAATGGGAAGGAAGTGGTCTTGGTCCTCATTGTGGGAATCATCCCAGCATTAGCCTAAACTTCAGAGGGAAACCACGAAAAAAAACTGTGAAGATGCACAGTGGCGGGGATCGAACCAGGTCCGATATTCCCCTCACCTACCGGATCACATGGAGTCCCACCAATTGCAGAGGTAGACGAGGGGCTGGCAGTATGTACAGGAAGTTTATGCTATAAGCGCGAACTGTCTTGGCATTAAATCTTTCTTCTGCTACTTCGTATGAAAGTCGATATAGGCCTATATAACAAGAAACACTAGCAACGTACATACATGTTGGCCTAATCTTTATGTCCAGTATGTGAAATAGAATTCTTACTCTTATTCAATATTACGATGAGAATATATATGAAAGTTATGAATATATTTTCCATTTTCAATGCCACTTCTCAAAAAAACTCGGCACCTCCACCAAATTGTGAAAAAATCCACATTATTTGACAACGTGTTGAATAGATATTTACTTTTATTTGTTATTTACTTTTTGATCTTCATGTCAAATATGTGAAATAGAATGCATACTCTTATGCAATATTACGATGAGAAAAAATATGAAAATTATGTGTATACATATATATATATATATATTCTCCATTTTCAATGCAACTTTCCAAAAAAACTCGGCACCTCCACCAAAAGTTGAAAAATTCACATCATTTGAAATCGTGTCGAATACGATATTTTCTTTCTGACCAACTATAGCTAAGCACTCGAGAAATTATATTTCAAGTTTCGAACTGGTCTCATGCCAAAGAAATGAAAAACACATCTAGATAATACCCTTGATTTCTCCGTCATGTCAAACGACATTCGTGTGTTTTACAGAAGTTTTTATTTTTAACCTTTTTTCACGACTTGAATCCAACTCGACAGAAAAAGCGCGTACACGTACATGCACGTAATCACGTATAGGAGAAAGCGATATAAAAAAGAAACATTCACGCGTTAATCCTATTAAAATGTTCTTCTCTCGTACGCGTCTATTATTTGTGCGTGTGAAGCATACTTCCGGTTTCCGTTGCATGCAGCGCTATAGCGGGAAATCAGAGAAGTAAGAGGGTGGGGTGTTGGAGGTGAACCAAAGAGGTTGTAGAACTAGATGGTTGGAGTGGTTTTCGATTGCCAAGAATTCGAGCGAAATCAAACTGATATGAATAAAGTTTCCATTGACTTTGAACGGAAGTTTAAAATGTTGACTTTGAACGGAAGTTAATATGCGAATTGAATTCGACACAAGAGCACAAAACCACAAGAAAAATGTTGGTACATTTTTTATCATCATTCTCAATAATGAGAAATTAATTGACCAAAAATGTGAAAAAGTATCAATGTGTATTTATCGAATATCACGTGAATATTTGGCACGCAACATCAGTGAAATGGCAGAAAAACAATCAATTTTGACCCTTAACATAGTTCAGTTTGATAGTTTATTCGTCCATTGAAATTCCTGATACATAAGTGATATTCAACACACTTGATAGGATATTCAACTCATCCGACACAATAAAAAAGGCTTGAACAATGTCAGTCGGAGACAATGATGATATACTAGAGTAGATACAATGACAATATTGATAATAATAGTGAAATTGATAAGCACCGTTACAATAATGATGATTTGGGTAAGTCAGAATAACAATAATGAAGAATACTTCAAGTCAATTACAATAATAACAACGTCAGATAAATTGATATAAAATAATATAATAGATAAAATAATAGTCTTAATTGAGGAACAATAATTTTGTATCAAGTTTCGATGTTATTAAAACAAACAAAAAGATAAAATAATGATCGATGTCAGGAAAACGTCAGGATATTTCAGGATTAAAAAATAATAAGTGAGTGAAAGAACTCATCTACTCGACTGTGTACCTCTTGAATTTCAAGTAACTGATTCCTAATAATCAATCATTTCCACGTTTTTAGTTGATATTACTATTGCATGACATTTTCGTCATTTTCAGTCCTTTTCATCTGTAGTAACAAAATAATTGTTGAGGGAAAAAACCTCGACATTTGGTGACAAAAGTTATTTAAGGTATAGAGAGAAAATTAAACATCACTATTATAGCTTTGAAATCATTTAACACTGGTAAATTCAAGACCAGGACTTTTGAAAGCCATTGAACCTTAAAACGCCCACAATTATTTCCTGATAATATTAAGCTCTTGCGTTTTAGTCTCACAGATTATTCTAGTGGTGTGATAACGGACGACACAAATTAATGAACATTTAAACCTTATGATCATTAACGTAAGGCTCTAGTTAGATAGCCTATTCCCCCTTATCCATAAAGGAAGAAGGCAGACATATGCTTATCAGATAAGGAAGGCATATAAGGATGTGGAGAGAGATTCTCTTTACGTTATAGCAGCATTAGATAATGGAACGCGATGGGAAGAAAGGAAAATTATACGAAATCCTTGGTGACTGGAATGAGTATCATGAAGACTTTCGGGATTTCATCTTTGAAAGTATGTTGGGGAGTCCGCAGGGGATTTTATATCTCCAAGTATAAATCACCTGATGACAATTCTGCACAAAATACGTCTAAACATGAATACAACATTTCAATTGAAACATATTTAATAACATTTGTTTTGATTTTGTGTTAATTGGTTAAGAAGACAAACAAGGTCGAGGAAAGATGAGAGCAGATCGGAATATCTTGGAAATGATATGGAAAAATGTTCTCTGACACAAAATTATAGGATTATTATTACTCGTCAACTTATTAGTTACACAATTTCAGATCAATCAAGCATATTATACAATTTCTTAAATGAATTACAGGAGTCGAAAGCGTAAAATCGACGTAAATTCAATTTTTTGCTACCCTGTCCGAACAATCTTCAGTAATCATTCAGACACAATAACTTTTATTAACAGATTCATATTTGTATTCATTATAAAGATACATACATCATTTAATTTTCCATTTCATTTTTTAAGCTACAATTTTTTAACGGTGATTAACGATCCCAACAGAAACTAGGTCATACAGGGATACGAATTAGCGGGTGATAATAAAACGATACGTGATCATAAATAGAAGAGGAAAACACCCTAAGAGTGACTCGAACCCCCAATTTTCTGAATACGTATTCCAAAGCGATGACTCACAAGTTGGAGCTATCAATTTTGATTGAAAAATAACCATTATATTAGATGGGAGGAGCCTGTTTATGATCAGGCACGATTGTCCTATAATAGATAATATTAATAGATAGTATTAATTCACATAGTTCGTGATGAGATAGGACTACCTAATAAGATTAGATGGCTATAGTCGTTCAATAAATAGGTAAAATACAAATAGTTGGGTGAAATAATCATGGAGTGGGATAATATGGAGTCGATAATATGGGATAATATAATGCAAACGTCACGGAAAAGAATGACATGTTCTTTGGATAAACCGATTTATCATTGTTTCAATGTGACTTATATGGCTGCCAAATCCCTTTTTTCTTTCCCAGCCCCCCCCCCCCTCCCCCCCTCCTCATCAACCCAACTTTCCAATACAATCCTCTAACCAATCGTCTCATCAGCTACTACGACGGCTATACATCTCAGTAATCAGTATAGAGTGCGTCTACCCCAATTGAAGTTTTACATGAAAAACACATACAGAGAGAAAATGTGAAGCATTGCTGATTGGATTTAGTTAGCTAAAAAAAAAATCGGAAGAACTTTCTCTATTGCATCTAAATGTGTTAGGTCTAGCACGAAACTAGTTGGGAATTAGATTACCGGGCCTGTTGGATCCAATTGGCTGGATCGGAAACGCTCCATCAAGGCGGCCGTGACGAACATTGTTGATTTTGCGAAGACAGCTGTTCGAAAGATAGCGCGTTTCAATATTGTTTTTCAGAATTTCTCAGACTAGTTTTTCAAATTACCCTAGAATGCTTGATAATAAGTGACTTTATTCGATGATTTTTTTATTCGACTACTTTTTTTTTAGATGCATGATTATGAATATGATTAATTTAAATGTGAACATGATCCAATTCAAATTTCAAATTCCCAGGCTTTGTGGAAAAGAGTTTAATTTAATTTATATATGCTCTATGTTTTTTTGTTCAATGAAAAAAAAATGAGATAATAATTGAAAAATAATTAGCAAGTTCAATGGATTATATTCACAACCACTGTGCAATTTCATTTTCCGACCCTCTTATATCATAAAACATATCATCGAATCGAATGGACTAATCGTGACAGCTTCGTTAATTCGCATTATAGATTTTAAATAATACTATTTCGTAAATAGTGCATTACATTTTTATATATACTTCGAGATGACCTAAAAGCGTCATGAATCGAATACACTTTCAGATAAATCAAAATGTTCTCAACAATTTTATGTTTTTCATTACTTTTTAAATCAACTATGATGAATCGTATATCACGAGACTTTTAATAAAAATACTTCAAGTATCAAGTTTTTATTATTGACACAGATAGATTTCGAAGAGTATATTTGTATCAAAACTCGAGAATCTAAAATGAAATCTGAAAAAAAATGAACTGTATTGTTCACTCCAGTCTTCTCAGGCATTTATAAGCTCTTAGCGGAAACGTAGAATTCTTTAGTTCACGGCTTCGAGTCCCGATATGCCAATACTACACCCCCGAGCAAATGCACATAGCTGAGCATTCTTTACGAGCTGAACGAAGCGGGAAACGATGGGAATTCTTGCATGGTAGTGGCATGGGAGCTTGTGATAAGTTATACGCGTACTATATGCTTTCAGAAGTGTACGGTATTTCACCGTGTACCAGATATGATTTTAAAAAGATGTGATATATTATTATCGTTTAGAAAAATCCGAATGTGTTAACTTGTTAAAGTGTATACGTGTATACGTGAGAAGTATAAAGATTGAAGAGAATTGATAATAATAATAATAATAATAATATATATATATTGTCTCTATTGATGACTCGCATTGTCCGCCTCCATGACGTCAGAAATCACACCGCCCAATCAACAGGGCTGTTAGAACGTTAGTCAAATTCAAATATCCAATCGGGGTATCTTGAAATGACTACAAATGATATGATCCAACTGGCCGACTGGTTAATCCACGCCTATTTCGAGTCGTTAAATTGGATCCACATACTATGACTATATAAAATGCATTACATCAAGTTATTGAATAATGTTGAGACACTTAATTGACATTTAGGACAATGAATAATTATAATAAGTTCATCTTGATTAAGATAAGTCAGTGGGCTCACATTTAAAACATGATTACCTGAGTATAATTTAAGAGAGATACTAGAGCCTCGTTATCATCACTTGAAATGTATAATTAGAAATTTTCGTGATAAAATCAGAACTTATTTCACTACAAATACTGAATTGATTTTTAAAAAGTGGGGCCCGACTTTGAAGCCACAGAGAAAAATGCATCTAAATTCGATTTCATGTCATTTTATAGACACTTTCTGGACAGAGACGTCATTTCCGTATATTATGACTATCGTAAGAAATCATATATTTATCATATATTTTGTTTCTGTATATGATTAAGGTTCAGTATTACCAGTTAGTCTTTGGGTTAAATCAAAAATCATGAGTAACCATGGTGATAGAAACTTCAAATTGCCAGTTCGAGCTACTCCCACGTTGGTAAAATTGGTACTGATTCGTAGAATAAAATTGACGTAACTGTATAGAATCGCTTTCATATATAGTCCTACTAACGTACAATACAAATCTTGATGTCTTATATATTCATCCTACATATTCTCACTTGAAAGATACGATACATCAGCTAGGTCAAGTGATCGCTTACGACAGGCACAACGTGCACTAAGCCCATGTATTTTGAAGTGAATTTGCAATGACCTAAAATATGTCCCCAAAATGTCATTTAAAAAAATCATAATGATCATGTGTTTCTATCTAACGGATTTTACCAAACAAACTTGAAATATGTGTTTTGAACAAAGATGACCTACTTCAAGCATTTAGTTCAACTTGAAAATACTTGAGTTCGGTGAAAAATAAGTTTTTCAATTTCTCCAAAGATGATTACAGTATGGACATACTCATACATGACATTATTTTACACCTTGTGAAGACAATACTCTAGATGAAGTCTCTTTTTCAGAAAGTTCTAGAATGTGAACGGACAATTGGCCTCAATAATTTCGAACAAACTATCTTATTCAAATTATTTCGTATAGAATAATGATGAAAACGATATAAATTGATAATTTCTGAAAAAATCTATGAAACTAAAATGTTTTCAGCAGCCTAATTTTCGTAAGTCAACTAATCTACACATTTTTCACTTTTCAGTAAATATGATAATTTACTGAATATGTTACATGCTATCTTTGTAAGACTCTAATTGTCTGCTCCAATCTATTTCCTGATTGAGAAAAAAGCATTAAAGACTATAAATCATCCAATCTCAGAATCAAACACCAGATTCAGAATATCTTCTCCTCATATCATTCACCAATTATTATTCTACTCCACGGTTAAAAATACACATTCTCTAAAAGAAGAAAGAAACTGACATTCTTATACGTCACGAGCGGATTATGTGCCAAGTTCTATAGCAGCTCGTACTCGCATGGGTTACTAGTGTAGACTTCAATGGACACGTACGTACATTGCGATATAACAGTCTACATCATGAAAAATACATCTTTCACATTGAATTACCGCATGATAAGATTTCAAATTTATTGCGATCATTACGATAAGAAAGAAAGAAACTAGAAACTAGATTCTGAATGAGATTTCTCACGTACGAATATATATATATATATACATATATATATATATATATATATATATATATATATATATATATATATATATATATATATATATATATATATATATACATATATATATATATATATATATATTTATTTATATATATATATATATATATATATATATATATATATATATATATATGAATATATATATATATATATATATATATATATATATATATATATATATATAATATATATATATATATATATATATTCATATATATATATATATGTGTATATATATGTATATATATATATATATATATATATATATATATATATATATGTATATATATATATATATATATATATATACATATATATATATATATATATATATATATATATATATTTATATATATATATATATATATATATATATATATATATATATATATATGTGTATATATATATATATATATATATATATATATATATATATATATATATATATATATGATCAGTTCCGGACGTGATCGTTGTGCATACAAAAATATGTGCAGTCTTCCAAATTCAGATCCTCAGAAAAAGTCGTAAAATGACAATCAAATACTAAATTTTATAATTCCATAATAGAATGTTTCTTCTTAAACGATACATGTTTGTATTACATCATTATCGTGAGTACGACCAAATTATGAAATACATTTTCATATATAAATAGTTTTTCAGAAAAATATATGAAACAAAACTGAATGAGCAAAGAAAACAGATACGTGTGTCATAAACTAGACCATTTCGAAATTGAACTTTTAAAATTCCAGCATAATATAATGAGAGACATGCTATCACTGACTATTTCCATTGTTATCCAAAATCCAACACGTTTGCCAACGTCACCATTTCACGCTAAGGACACTGAACCTAATTCAATTGCCCGATCAATACATTGGCAAGCGTGCAACCAGGCCTTACGAGTGAGTTTAGGGTGGCACTTCTGAATATTACAAATGATATGATAAAAAGTGGATCTAAAACAGCGGAATGGCGGTGGGCGAGATGCCATAAAGGGGTATTAGGGCGGAAAGAGGGGGAGGTGGGGGTGGTGTGGGGGGTGGCATACAGATACAAGACCCACACACCCGTCACAGCTTATATGCAACACGCAAAATACCCGCTCTAATGCCTAAATGATTGTCACACAAACACGGTTATAAATATGTTTTACCAGTGAAATGAAATATAACGGATATATAAAGCATGTTTTCATTGTGATTAATGGGACACTCGGCACTTACACTTCTTCTTTTTATGTGAAGAGATTCAAATGAAATTATATATTTGAAAAGCATTTTTTTCTACCTCTTAAAGAAATTGCTTATAGCGTGTTGAGATGAATAATGAAACATACACCGAATTATTAGGATCATCAATTGAAAATAAATGGAATATATATATTTGAGTACATCCTCTGGTCACAGTCCTAATTGGTCAACAAAGGGTCTGTATCAGGTTCCGATATTATTATTATTATTTTAATCATTAATCATTATTTTATTATTTTAATATATTGGCATTAAACGCATTCCTTTCTCACATCTTAGTCTGAACTTTACATATATTATATATTCTTCTTTATTTTTAACCCACAGATAAGTCTTCCCAGGCTTTGTGTAAAAGAGTTATATTTTATTTATATATGTATGTTCTATGTCTTTTGTTCAATAATAAAAAATAAAAAAAAAATATCATTATTGAGAAAAAAAAGAAGGGATTTGACCGGTTATTTGATAGCGCGATTTGATATCTGATTGACACACTCATCTTCAAATAGATGAATGATGAAATATGATGAATGATGAATAGATGAATGATATTCGTGTCAATTTTGGCGCAAAACAGTCTCGTTACAATATCATTTATTCTCGTAGAATCACAATCAATATACACGAAACATCGCGAACATTGATTTTCAGATGAAATAATAATGTATCACAGTGTGAATATTATGTAGAAAAATATATTGAACCAACAAGAAAAATAGATCCAGATTCAAAGTTCAATTTATCAAGTTTCAATTATGGCCCACATCAGCTGCTATACTCATTTTCTAACTTGTTCTTATTCATCAAAATTAAATTATCTTGAACTTTTCACTTCAAGTTGGCCCACTTCAATTATCGATCGCATCGTGTTGAGAACAGGGTCCTGTTTTTATTATGTTAATGTTTCGTGTTTCAGCGCACTGAATATTCGGGCATTGGGCCTAAATGATTGTCAACAATACACATTCACCAAAGACGTATAACAAGGTTGAGTACAGAAATGACAAGAAAATAAACCATCAGTTGGTACATAATTAAATGTTATGAGATTTTTCAAAAGAACTGAATAGAAAATCGTTCAAATCTTTCCATTTCATTTTGAAACCATTTTATTCACACTCAACGCTTACATATCAAGTACTACAACAATTGCATACAGGTAGTAGACATTTGAAGAATAATTATTTCAAATATGATTGTATTTGAATTAAAACATTGTATCAATTATTGGAATACACAGTAACCATGGGATTGGGATATATATTTGATTACAAATATTCTCCTCTCCAAATATATTTTTAAATAAACTTATTAATTTGCAAACAGATTTATGAATATATATGTTCTTCTTTAGAAATATTGTTATCTCCATACAAATCTACAAGCAATATTCTATTAAATATTCGATCGATTTTATGAATTCAATCACGATCAAACTCAATCCAGAATCCAGACATTAAAAGCAATTAAAAATGTTCTACTGACTACAAAAATAAATATCAATTTGTTATAATAATGTGGTTGGAATGATATTTAGTTGTAATGATGTACATTATAGCTGTTTGACGTTGTAATTTGTTATTGAACAAACTGTGTTGTTGCAACTGGTTTTAATTCAGTCCATTTGAGTGTGTAATATTTTAGAACCAATCTTGCTGCACAATCTTTTTTATTTACTGACGGTTGCCCTACTTATAAAATAAGCGTATAATAATAGCATTATAAAACAAATCATTTGCTCACACGAGTCAATCGTTCAACACGCCAGATACTTGTCCTTATATCTAAACGATTTTCACTCAAACATGTTATCGAAATTTTTCATCTGTATATTCACATGACAAATTGAAATAAATAGATCGAGTTCAACGAATTTCCGGCCTGAAAACTCGGCACCTCCACTAATATGGAGAATATTGATCATATTATACGTCTTTTAATTCCGTACATGAGTCACTTTCATTCTTGAATTTACATGAAAAAGATAAATTGTTGTATTAAAGGCGTAAGAAATTACCGAACTGAGAACTTGGCGTCTGCACTAGTCGACATATATAGACCTATACATGATTTCATTTCTGAAATTATACCAAATTGCATTCTCTTATTTCCTCCTTATATATGAATGAATTATTCAGTTTTGAATATATTTGAATGAACACTATTCCAAACAAATGAGGGATTCTCTAGCTTGTTTTTAATGAATAATTAACGTGCATTAATTTCAAATTACAACCTTCGAATGATTCAGTAACTGCATAATTGACCCTCAAGAATACTCTCCACATTTCAATAAACTAATTGGTGTAAACCAACATCTTACTCGAATAATATACCTTTCTACGAAGCAGCTCTTGCATTGACGACCACTAGAATAAAGTACCATTCGTAAATGTATTATTTCACTAGTAATATCATTTCTACCTTTTTTTCAGTACACAATATTCAATTTCGAATTCAATTCGTATGGAATAGAAAATATGTCATTTGGCTAAGATAGAAAATTCAAGGTATTAAGCAGTATTTGTGATATTGAAGTCATATTCCCATTTAATTAATATTGTTTAAAAAATATTCACAATCCTCAAATGAATACGCAGTTGGAGTTTCGACGCACAAAAATATACGCTTAATATATCAGAACAATACCAAAATTCAGCTACCGATGCACAGAAAAGCAAGTTTTCAAACTCTCGGTCACTGATTGTATAAAACAGTTGACTTTAAGTCGGCCAGTCCAACAAAGCAAAAAGAAAGAAAGATAAACAAGAGGATTTCAGTTTTTCTATACGCATCTGATTTGGAGCACGCCATATTGGAACGACCCTTTTTCATCGACATTAATATTCAAATAGGCTTACCTCGTGAGCAAATATATCGGTATCTCTTTCACAGTATCTATCTTGGCGAAGTATCTTTAGCTTTCTCCTTCAGTCGTTAAAGTGAATGATTGGACTTAAAATCAGGGCACGACCAACTGAAGAAAGAAATAAAAACCAAATAAAGAAAGATTGGAAATGAGAAGAAAGAGAGAAAGAAAGAAAGAAAGAAAAAAGGAAGGAAGAAATACAGAAGGCAAGAAGAGAAAAGAATAAATGGAGAAAAGAGGGAAGAAAGGAAAGAAAGAAAGGAAAGAAAAAATTAGAAGAAGAGAAAAAAGAAAGGAAGGAAGAAAAAATGGAACAATGAAATTAAACTCAATAATAAATTGAGGTTATTATGATAATAATGAATGTGAGTTCTCATTTTTCAGCGCGAGGTTTACGATGAGAAACGTCACTTCATCTTTCAAAAGTGTACAATCCCTACATTTTCAGCGCGAAATAATGTGATATCCAAAGATTTTACAATCAATCAGTTTGGTAGACAGCCTTCTCTTTCCATGAAAGCCTTCTTTTTCTCTTTCACTGCTTCAAATATTTGAGATTTCAGTGTAATTCACAAACCACGCCAATCCACGCCAATCACATTTATAGCATTCTCCTTGTATTATGAGATGATTAGGTTGAAACATTTCTTTCTTTCTCTTGTTATTTGTCTCTCTTGTGATATTATGTTCATTATCTTAATCAGTATAATTCCGAGTCATTATATCGTGAATAATAGTTTATTGTATAGATATCACATTTCTTTTTGTTTCATTCATATTTAATTGCCACTCAATCTGTCAATTATGTTTATATTTTCTTAATCGCCATACATAAACCTATACATAAAATCTAGAACTAAATATTGAACAGACTAAAATATTCTTTTTTCTCTCCTACAGTCAAGTCTCCCTTGGAGACTTTGACTTTGTGGATTTTAATTGACTGCTCAGTGTGTTCATTTTGTATGTAATAAAAGTGATAACATTCAATAAAAATTAAAATTAAAAATTAAAACAAGAAAAACATCCTGAGCCTTACATCCACATGCATAAAACAACATGGTGTGGATTTACGGTCAGTATCGAACCACCTTATACCACCCTTTATCCCGAGCTATAACCCTGTAACCCAAAACACCTGAGATTTGTTGGCTTACATCCGAGCTACGTCTTTCACGTATAAAATAAAACTTTCTTTTCATCTTGTTTTGACCCCTACAAGGTTGAAACACATCGTAGATAATATCCTAGCTGCGCTTTTGTGTCTTGAAACATATTAATAGACATTTTGTTAGCAGAACAACCCATTGTTTCGTTATCAACATCTGAATCTTGATAATTGATATACAATCATTGTTCCCCGATTGAAGGAAATAATTGATTAATGAGACATTTCCGAAGCTATTTAATGATGACTCTCATTCATTCATTCATTTCATTTTTAAATCATTTTATTCCTGTTTTTGAACAGTAAATACATTATATTTTTCAATTGTTCCTTTTCGAATCAAAATGCACAACAAGAAACCCGCATGAGAGAGGAACTCTTGTGTGCGGGTTGCCTGGTAGAAGTTACGCAGAAGAAAATTAATGAACAAGTAATAAACTAGTAAGTCATCGAACATAAAACAAAACAAAACAAGGTTCTAAATACTAATAATTGGCACAATCTTGAAAATCTATAACTTATATGATACTTTCAACCATCAAAACAAACAAACAAACAAAGAAAAAGTTGCAATCTTTTCACCACAGCATAACAATATCAATTGGGAACCGAAGAGATAAAGAGAGTACATGATTGTATATATAATCGATGTTATGAAGATCTTTCATAATTATCAAGAGGTTTATTCACTGATAAAACCTAGCATCAACTTCGTTTGTGGAATTGAAACATTTTACGCAAAAATTTACAGTAGTTGCACTTTTTCCCATTTAATCACACTTTTATACAACACAAAATCAAACATGATCAAATGAATATGGGATCACCACTTTTCTCATTTTTCCATGCACTGATTTTTCTGGCTAGATTTTTCAATGAAATTATGGATTCATTTTCAAGAGCTGCCCGTAAGAATGAAATAGATATCGTTGAGAACTAAAATCACTATTAAATGCTACTTGTATTAATTACCATATTACGAGAAAGATTACAGTTTTCTGAATTATATACTGAGCTGAAATATGTTCCCCCGACGTCACAGCTTCACCTTATGAGCTTCATACACATCGAATCCACTAACCTTTTTTTTTTAATAACATCGAAACTTGATACAAAATCATTGTTCCCCAATCAAGGCTATGGATGAAAGATAGGATCGTTTGGACGGGGCAAGGACAAAGACAAGGGCGATCTTACCACCCCATTTTGATTATTTAAAACTTATGGTCTTCAACACCAGGACTGCGCTGTCTGTGACCATAATTTTTCGCCGTAGATAAAAGTCTTTCAGTATAAACACACGAATGTTGATATAAACCACTAACCTAGCCCTGATCCTGACACCATACTATAACGTGGCAACAAGATGTTATGTCCGAATCATATTATGTCGCTATATCACAAAAGAGCGTCATCTTTTCTGATAAGTATGAGTGATGCACCCTTATATATATATATATATATATATATATATATATATATATATATATATATATATATATATATATATATATTTATATATATATATATATATATATATATATATATTTATATATATATATATATATATATATATATATATATATATATATATATATATGTATATATATATATATATATATATATATATATATATATATATTTATATATGTAACGAAAACTATTTTCTTGAGTTCGTGAAGAGAAAGGGGGCGGGAGGCAGAGGAGACAGGGGTGAGTAACTGGAGACAATTTCCTTGGAATACCTACGCTAGCGACACGTGCGTATCCTCAACCATGCTAATAGAGATTTCATTAGTGGACCCACCTGATTACAACTTTAACGCAATCTCGTTGCCATAGCAACCGCGATAGCTAACAACATCAACTTGAAAGGGTAAGAAGGAAAAGACGTACAACCGACGTCTCTCGCTAATCAACTCAGGGAACGAAACCACACTGTAATTTGAGATGGAAACATTGTCTGGGAAAGTGAACTGTGAACTCGTTGGCAAAATAGAAATTGATTGAAATTATGTTTTTATTTTGGATCAAACTGGTGTAATCGATAAACACTTACATCATACTCATATACTCATATGTAATGTATGTTGAATACATATATATATATATATATATATATATATATATATATATATATATATATATATATATATATATATATATATATTATATATATATATATTATCTATATATATATATATATATATATATATATATATATATATATATATATATATATATATATATATATGAATATATATATATAAATATATTTATTTATATATATATTGGAGCCTATATGCTCGTGAATTTATCATCTCACAAGAAAATCATTAATTATTTTCAATGTAACTCAAAAAAACATCTGTGAATAGCAAACTAATAAGTTGAGGGATAATGTGAAATTCAACAAAATCGCACACAAATTTTCAAGTTTGATCAGTTCAATCGTTTGACAGAAAGTGGAGAAGAGAGGAATTTTCCATAATTGAGATGAATGTTGAAGTAGATGAGAGGGTGTGTGTGATTCATTTGGACAATTGGATGTAGGCGGACACACACTGATCTCAATAAATGACTGTTTTCAGATAGTATCAGAAGAAAAAACCCGAAAATCCTTTAACCTTCATTTGATCAACCCGACTCTTACATCCTCAATTTCATTGAAGTGTTCTTTCACATTACAGTAAAAGCTTGAACCAAAAGTAAAAGTACTGTGAACCAAATCAGCCGAACTTCATAGAATTTATAAGTTATCAAGCGAACAGATAATGGACATTTACTCATGGTTCAAGCCCTACATGACAGGAAGAAAGCGTGCGTGGAAAGTATTGTTTTGAAATAGTTGGGCGTGGAGGTAAGAAAAAATTTAAAAGGTCGACTTGATCATTGAACTGAAACTTTTCGAAATTAAATACTACGTACCAACAATACTTCTGGAATTTAAATGGTATTCCATCTGATTTTTCTTCCTCGTGTGAAGTGCTGAGATCACAATAAACTAATGAAGTGGTTCTCCAAATTACCACGATAATTTTTCTATCTCTCATCTATAGACTTAATTGATTATGTATCAAGTTTCGATGTTATTAAAAAAAAAAAAAAAATTCTTCGAGACGGTACAAACGATTTGACTCAAAAGCTAGGATGTTATGTTAAAAAGCATATATTTGGTACGATTTCAAAGAAGATTGGTTTTCCCGTCTGATTTGTGGAGCATGCACAAAATCAAATAAAAAAAGTTAATCAGTGAAATCATAAAAATGGATTTGTATTTCCTAATCTGAAATTCGATCTTCTTTTGCAATCAAGATGTGGGTCAGATTTTATAGATTGATGATTCTGAAGTTCAGATGAAGATTGCAAAAATATCGTTAATGGTAGGCTTCATTTCCAAGACTTTTTCAAACACCGTCACCCATCTTGTCAGTAAGACCTATTCGTAATACTATTGAAAAGTGAAATGATCGCTGAAAATAATTCCCCATTAAATAAATATATTCATGGATGAATGAAAACCGTATAATATGAATTTTAAAAATTAATGAATCAGTGAGTAAATTAGTTAAACTAATATATATCCCTAAGAAGAAATATATATATATATATATATATATATATATATATATATATATATATATATATATATCATATATATATATATATATATATATATATATATATATATATATATATATATATTGTATAATTTGAACGAAATTATTGAAAAAATTTAAAAATTCATCTTTTCACAACGGCAAGGTTGTATATTGAATGAAACAGCATTGAAAATGAAACTGATAACGCGTACACTTCAAATATTTGTAGAATATACAAATATGAATTTTCCGTTGGCATGACCAAATTGTAAAAACATGAATGAAGCAAAATTGATCAATTTTCTATTGCAATATAATACATTTTTCAAGCCAGTATAATACAATTATACGTATTCCAATACGTATTTCTTTACGTATTTTGTTACGTGAAACAATTTTTCACAAATTTTTTTCAATTATTATCTCAAAATATTTCTTTTATGCCTACAGTTCTTTGATCTTTAGAGCTTTCTTAATACCATTATATGAGCGCATGATATAGTGAATATATTCCAAGCTCATTCATGAATCTCAAATGAGCCTATACAATCTCTATAATAATGACAAACTATCTACGATTAAGAATTTGTCAAAAATGTTCCTTTTTTCTAATTCCATATAAATTACGATCCATCTCTTCTTCTACTTCAGGTGCGTGTTTTGATTGAGTTGCGCAAAGAAGCACCAGCTTTGTAATCTTATTCCATGCCGGATCTCGCCCCCAAGACGTACAAATCACATCTTATCTGCGAAACTTCCTCGAGACTAATTACCTAGCCATTTGTACGGTACCAACTTGACAACTTAATGCCTTCAAAGAGATACTAACATTTATTCAAGCCAAACTGGATGATGAAATAGTCTTGTTTATTTCTAATTTGGTAACACTTTATGAACATGAACGGTGTGGTTTGGAGGAAGTAAGGATCATGATAGTTTCGAGTTACTTGATGAGGATTTTAATTGGTTTGGATTAGATGTTTATGAAAACAAGATCAAGCTAAGTCAAAATCTGCTATCTCTATTTTGGGATAATATATAGTCGAACTCGGAGGAATTTCTGTTTACAGAAGCGAAGTTTCCGATGAATTTATTGTAATGAACATTAATATACAATATTATAGAAGGCGAATTTGATGGAATGATAGAATCAAATTGTGTCTGAAATGACTGATCTAACAAGAATGTTTTAGAAATATTTGGAAATATTCGTAATAAAAGTTTGTACTAGTTTTGTATTTTCTGGTGCACTCATTTGGAGAAACAATAGAAATGTCATTATTTTGCCAAAAAAATCAATAGATACAATACATATTATACTCATCACCATGGTCATGTATCAAAAGTATTGTCTATGTATATAAAAATGTATTACATGTTTTCAAATGAATATATATAAATATATATTCAACTAGATTTATTTTGAAGGATATACAATACATATACAAATATATCGGTTTCCCACTATATAAACAGGTTAGGTGGGTACGTGCATGTAATGTTTACTAACCGCAACTAATCAAATGGATTTATCTCTTCACTGAAACTTGAAATCAACACAAGAGAGTTCAAACTATGCAATCAGAAACCATTGAACGTGTAGAACATGTATTATGATTTCATCCACAAAAGAAGAAGGGTCTACCAATGTAAAAAAAACATTTATCGCTTATACTTGTGTAGCTATATGACATTTTGAGAGTCAATGTTTTTTCAGAACGAGATTCACGATCAGAAACACAACTACATGATTGAAGTATGTTAAATATTCAAATCTGCAATGATATTTTAGGCTAATTTTTCAATTATTTTTATCGTAGTCGAACTGAATTTTTCTTGAATATAAAAGTATATTACAGGCATTCATGTACGTCTAGCAAGCTCTAGCAAGGCATGAAACCTGTTTGACAACTGTCATGGTAGCAATTTGCTATCAACTTTGCGGGGTGGTTTTTGATGATCGCAAGTACATGAATGCCCCCCCCCCCCCCCCCCCCCCCTGATCTATAATTTAGCGTCAGAGCAACCAACGGGATATCTGAATTTTCACGATTCGCAGCAATCATTCATATTAGTTGAAAGAACTTTATGAGGTTGAGGGGAAAATATCGACTGCGTGATTATTACATTTACGTATGAAAGAAACTATATGCTTATATTCATAACATAAAAGCATTCAAATGACATGTATGTTTATACCAAAATTTCAAGGTTATGAACGATACGTGAAAATTTGATGAACAAAAAACTTCACGACTTATACAAAGTTTTCATTTTTTGTTCAATGTGAAATTTAGTTCTCGAAAGAACTTAGTTGTGAAACTTTTCTACAAATCGATACAGATATAGGTTAGATCACATGGGTCTGTAACCTTACATCCTTAAAGCCTTTAGCACTCATGTGGATAATGAACATTGTGTTTCCAAATGTTGACGTTATTTTCATGAAATTATAAGTACGATAATATATATAATTGATCAGTTATTGTCCATCTACTTGATCAACCCTGCCGCTAATGAAACTTTCTTTCCAACGTTAAAGCTACACTTGTATCCATACCAGAAAATCATCTACCAACTAAATCATTGTATAAAAATTGAGTGATTACAAAATCTCTTTCTTTGATTGAGTGCCGGAATTACTAACGAGGGATTAGCTCTAACTGGCAGTTCGAAATTATCTCCATGGTTACCCATGCTACTTGTTCCCACTAACTCTCAGATAAAGGCTAACTAGACTTGATAATACTGGCAATAATTTGTGATTCTTGAAACCTCATCCTCGAAAATCATAATATTCTGAAACTACCAGTTACACAAATATATGTTTATCGTTTATGTTAGTGTCCGGTATGGTAGAAGATGACCTACTTCTCTCGTGGATGGTTTATCCTAAATATAGTAGAGTATACCCACGAAATAAAACGGTCGTCTACAATAAAACAAATACAAATATCACAGTTATATATGCGTATGCAGATATTGTATTTTGAAGGATATAGGGATATACGGCTTCTCGGACAAGGCTTAATCACGCTAAGAAGCACGACCATATCTTTCAAAAGAGTTAAAGCCACAAAGTTAGACAGAGATAACCAAAGATTTCAAATCATTCAGTTATTAGAAGACTATCCTTTGTGGATATAAGTAAACACACTTTATTGATATTGATAATTCTGTACTTTTTTATTCTTCCTATTATTTCCTGGTTTATATTTTTGTGCTTGTGATTATCATTTTCTGGTTCAGTTTTAAAATAATGAACAATTACAATAACCCTATGACATTCAACTATGAAAATATCACCAGAGACTCGAACCAGCACGCTCAATCATGTCTTTGTGGACTACTTTGAAAAGATATAACTCATATTGTTTTACCAAATGGACAACAATGTCCACTAAATTGTGATCTTCAGTCACAACTGATACGGTATTAATATATTCATACCCTCAATCACGATTTAGTGATACCAACATACTTCATCATAATATAAAGAAGGTGTACTGACTCCCATTTTAATAACGTGGAGGGTATTTGTGGTTTCTTGCGGTCTGTTCAAAGCCAAAGATCCCGATTGCTTGTCGCGATTTAGCAGATTCTCTTGTAAACTAGATGTAGATTAGAGTGAATATACGGTATCGGTGGTATTGTTGAACTTGAAAAATCTATAATTTTCACGCAAAACAAATGCAATTGCTAACACAATAATGATACTCAGCCTTGTGTAGCATTCTTGAGCTTTGTTGTTTTATATAGATCGATATAAAAGATATCTAGTTGTGCTATAGGAAATCGGGACCCTAGACTCAGATTCTGACCCCGGAAATATTTCACTTGGAAGACCCGAGTCAGTGCACCTTCTTTATATTATGATGAATTATGTTGGTGAATCGAGCCTCCAACTATTCTACTTGCTGTGGTAACCTCACAAGTATACGATCTCAATAATTTTTATTTTTATATTGGGTTTAACGACGCACTGTAATGATGACTAAGATCTATTGGCGTTATACGATCTCTCTTGACTGTATTATAAATACACGTATACTTCACGTCACATGTAATTGTGATTATTATGAATAAAACCAATCATATTGCAATTCAGGAATCTGAAAGAGTTCTTCAACAATTTTATGAGTAAGCAACGACGCATTGCAGTCACAAGTCAATTATAAAAGATATAATGTAACATTTTTGAAATGTAAATTTGATTCAAGAGATATAGCTTAAACTTGATACTTGTTCTGTCCTGAAACTATTTCAATTCATTTCAAATGTGTGTTTATTTTTGTGAGAGCGAAAAAAGCGAAATTCAGCGTTACTTTGATCATAATCACTGAATTCCTATGAGTTTTAATCTCCCATTTAAATGACCTGGCAATTTGAAAAAAAAAAACGAATATGATCGTCATCATTATTAAAATATAAATTAACATTTAATTTGCATTCAATACGTGACATTATTTTACATTTCATTGATAATCGAAAGATCAACTGTATTTGCACAAAATTTCACATACCAATACGTTCGTTCAACACCTCACGATTGTGAATGGACACTTGTTTTATTCTTTTCAAATACCTTGTTGATGGATAACACATCATAAACACTCATCAATGTATATATTAAAAAGAGACTTGCAATGCCTTTTGTTTTGTAACGTTTTTTCACATATATAAACATCAACCTATAACTCTAATTAGTCTTCAAAGAACCCCTATTCCCGGTATCATTAGCGCATCAATTACTATAATTATCTCTATCCAACATCTCCAAAACCTTATTACGTGACCGCATCATAACGGAGAGAAACTTAAAACCGAAATCGGCGAGTTTTCGTTTTGCATAGAAACTCTATTAATACAAGTTTAGTGATTTGCATTCGTACAACAATAGGGTGTGTTCACAGTGTTACCAAAACTCACGGCCACCCAGATAAAGACAAATGACCAACGGGGGCTGAAATGACGTCATAAATTATATAGCCAGTGGCGAGTATGACCACGCCCACTATTGCCGACTAGATGATTTATAATAGGAGCCAAGTCGTGACGTACTGCAATACTTTTATAGAGTATTAATCAATTATTGATATATTCTTCGTGAATTATCGTTTCGACGGATTGAATTATGACTACATTGAAGACTTGAATGAAAACCTATATTTATTTAGTTCAATATCAGAATTTAGAAGAACATCGAGAACTCAAAGAAAGAGAACTTCTTATTGAAGAAGTTTAGGTTGTGTGGATTTTTATCAAGGAAATATAGACATTTTAAAACTTTTGAACATTTTTGGACGCTCTTGCGATGAAAGTTAATGACTGCACAAATATGAAGACGTGATTTTTTCTCACTGCAATGAAATGATTGGCTGAGAGAAAACATTCCAGGAAAACATCTTTTGAAAGCTCATGCAGTGAATCATTTTTGAAATCCTCTCGTTTTTCATCTACGGTGGATTGCTTGATTTTGAAAGTTTTCTATTTGATGTGTTCAATGCGAAAAATAAAGAATTATTATTCCAATGAATACTTGCTATTCTGACTGTCAGGTTAAATCAAATTGGCTTTGATGTGATGAGTACGAAGAATTTGAAAATGAATTGATTCCTATTAGAAACTAAAAACATGATACCAGCATACACTATGAAGCTTCTTTTTCCTCGGTTTTCTTTTATTAAAAACAAATTCTGAGAGCATTTCCGCACTAGAGATTCGAGAGTTAGAGGATACAAACAACGACTGTGAGACACTTCAAAAACGAATTACACAATGACATATTATTATCTTACGACTTGGTTATACGGTCAGAAGATGCAAAACTAATATGTAACTCATGTATAAGTGCAAACACTAAGTGCATGCCAAGTGCAACACGAAGAAGTTTCGCTGAGTTTCCCGAAGTTTGTCGATGTCAAAGACCATTATTACATCTCTAGTGTTCAGTGTCTTGTAAGACCAGATAAAGTCAAGTTTCCGGCTGCTTCGTTTATCTACCTCTGATCGGTTGTAATCTCTTCGCAGTGGTAGAGTCAAGAAGTGAATTTGAAATTACTATAGTTTATAGCCTCTAAACATACTAATCTTTCAAGGAATTTCAAATTTCGTAGCTCTATAATAAACCAATCTGAACTTCTATTCACAAAAGAAAAGAGTATCTACAAGTATAAAAAAACACAAAATTATCCCCGTTACATTAAAATAGTTGTGGTATTTCAAGGTATTATAATTTTTCAGAATGAGTTTCACAGTGATAAATGAAATTGAATCTTTCAGAAGTAATTAATTCTTCAAGTGACAACAAGATTACGCAATAATCAAAATGTATACAATTATTCAATTGATCTACGACCTTCTTCTCAATTAAAAACAAGTTCATATTGTTATGATTGTATCCTTTTGAGAATAAGTTAGTCAACCAATGGAATAAACAACAATATTACAGTATATTTGTATGTCGTATTTTTGGCGCATTGTGATTTTTCGGACGGGGTTTGCGATAAGAGGCGTAACAACGTCATTAAAAAGCGTGAAATAGTTCAAGGTTAGTATAGAGGTTGTGTAGTTACGAAAAATGTATTAATTATTCATTTGGTATACAATCTTACGTGGATTCAAATATAGAAAGAGTGGTTTCAGCATTTCCCAGGATAAAAGTCGAGATTGTAGAGAATTTTTATTTTTGAAATTCGAGTTTTTGAAACATGAAAAATGCGTGTCAGTTTCTTAACAGTTTGTGTTTAAACGTATTCGCTACTCAATTGCGCTTACGCAATTCGCCACTTTGAAATTTTCAAGCAGAAAAAAAACAGGGGAAAATTGAGATTTTCAAAACTTTCAATATTGAATCACCAAATTTTGTTAAAGCTTGAAATTGGTTAGGAGGTTTTTTAAATGGATTTTTTTCTCTGGATCTTCATCAATACTTCATCTGGAGTATAGCTATGAAAAATATAGAATATTTTCTGAACTTTTATGGGTTTCAAATTGAAGAAATATTCCAAGAATTCGTGACAGCGACGGATTTTTGATACAACGACATTGAAAGGTCACTGGATATTTTATTTCATGATTGTACAAAATGTCGATGCAATAAAACAATTACTTTGATAATCATCAAAATATGCAAGTATTTTTTTAATAATAACCAACAGTAATTTTGGAATGTATTTTTCTAGAATTTCATAATTTTAGATCATCTTAATGCTATTCGTGGGAAAATACTAATAATAACCATATGAAAGCCTCTAAAAACGATATTTTTGAATACTGAACTTGAACATGGAGAAAATAAATTAAAATGTAATTTCAACTATGCTCATCTAATATATCCTACTAACTCATTAACAACAGTACATAAAGTTGAAGTTTTTTCAGAACTACGATAAACAAGAAAGTTAAACTCAAATTACATGGAAGTTATCATCTTTAATTACAGCTTAATAATTTCACATTAGCTAATTATCAATCATGCAAGGCTTCAGGTTTCGTTAGCCGCAATCAAATTGTTACAAGTTATTAACGTCATTTCCAATTAGTAGCTGGGATAAGATGGAAACTCATTAAGACTATTAGTGTTATAAAGTCGTTACAGATACTTCATGTGAAAGTTACAACTAATAATATACGCCCAAGAATTTGTTTATCTGTTATAGTTAATCACCGTGGAAAACTCCCTTAAGTGTTCCGCTGGATAAGTTTCTACCTCTCACCTTCAATTAAATTAAAGAAGCAATATCTATTAGCAGACGATCACGCAAAGTTATTAGCTTCGTAAGTTGTTAATAAATGTTATTAATTGAAGCAATAAATCCAATCTGAAATGAGATTTAGAGTACATAAAATGACGGATATCATCAAGTTTATAGACGACTGTGCAGTCTGAGGGTTTCCAATAGGTTGTTGACTCTGGGTATACGAGCTCGATAAATCAGAATAGGAATTGCTTAAGAGCCCGCATCTTAGCTGATCATGTTTCTCTTCGAAATGCTCTACGCGAGTGCGATGTGCGTTTAAAATTTTGATTGTGGGTTGAAAAGTGAAAAAATGATAATATTGGAAGAGTTCCAGTAACCACCGCTAGATGGGGAAGTTTTTCATTTCATGATTTTGACAAAATCCAGTTACATTACACATTTTGGCCAAGAAAATTGGGAAAACTGTAGAATTACAGGCAAATCAGAATTTCAAATATTGAAAAGCAAAGTTGAACTTAAGGATGTGCGTTTGTAATTTATTTCTACTATTATTCGGTAACCGGGAATTAAGCAATGAAAACCATCAAATTACGCACATTTTGATTGAATTATTGCTCCATAGTGAAATTATTCTTCAATTTTCGATCAAGCATATCTAATTTTGAGGATATCACTTATTTATTGCATTTTACCGCAAGTCCCTAGTGTTTGTTGTTCTTGAGATATATGTGGCGGAAGTGCACCCTGTAAATCTGTCTAAGATGCGGGCTCTTAAATACGCACTCTGGTCGCTGATTGGAAACTTTAGTTTGGGTGATATTGAAAGTTGGATATGGATTGTATTCTTATGGACGCCATGGCCAGGGAGCCCACACGGCCATCCTAGTATTGAGACTCACTACCATCTTGATACATGTTGTTCGACCCAATACAAATATACAAGATCGAGTTATGAAACGATAATGGTTCCGTTTATTTCATTATATTTGTTCATTTGTAGACCCTTATGAATATATATATATATATATATATATATATATATATATATATATATATATATATATATATATATATATATATATATATATATATATATTTTTTTTTTTTTTTTTTTTTTTTTTTTTTTCATTGAACCAAATCTACGCAACGTATGCGTTGTGAGATGAGCGAGATATCTGCATGGACTCTACTTGAAAACTCTACACACTTCGGTGGAAACGGTCAAATCTACAAAGACAAGGTACTGAATGAAGAATTATCAGTATTTCTGTAATTTGATGAAAATTGTTGTCATTGAATAATTATTTTCTTCAAAACGGCTTGCATAATCTCAATGAAAATTTGTGATAACGTGTTTCATATTTTCATTTATGTTCAGTGAAAATTTGAATTTTTCAAAGAGAATATGTTTTCAGAACTTTCCCACCCAGCGTAGTCCTGTGGAGTCATCAGAAAATCTGTCATGGTATTTATCAAAAGTCCTCGAAGCGATTGAAATGAATTGAATTGAATGTGAATTGAATATTTCCCGGGCTCATAATATACTGTTGATTAGTGCAACCTGTGTATTGTGTAAAAAATACACATGAGGGATCGAAAGGCTTCGCTGTCGCTCATTCAATAGATTGACTAATTAGCAACAATCGTTGCAATAACAACTTTCTTTTGATACAAAGGTTGTGATTGAATATTTTCTACATTTTGAATAGAAAAATGTGTTCCTCCATTCCTTTAGTCATTCATTTCCATCGATACTGGCACGTATCATTTGCATATATATAAATTCTTCATTAATACAAAATAAAGACTCTGCCTTGTAATGAAGGTTGCCTACAGACACAGAATAAAAAATAATAACAACGAATATAACAAATTAGTGATGGTACAAAAAATAATAACAATATTGAGCTAATTCTAGAGAGAAGAAAAATGTAGTTGATTAATTAATTATTTAGAAAAAGAATGGTAAAAAAAAAAGAAAATGCACATAATATAAAAAAAAGAGAGAAAAAAAAGAGAGAATATTGCTCCATTTACTAATGATAATTTGTTCATGTATCTTCGTTGTGGAACAAATTATGAGAATTACCTTGATTGAGAAATTATATTTGCTTTTCCATACTTTGATACGACAAAGCGTTCTTATTAATTGCGATGAATAAAAATATATTATGATCATTATTTCAGATGTTTAATTTGCTGCGCTGTAATTGCAGACGGTTTAAAATTTGTAAATACCAGTATTGATGAAAAACGTGACCTGATGATTTACCACAGTTTTTATTCTAACATAATGTTCGTTTTGTACTAAATAATTGCATGATTAAAATATACTTTGAAGAAGTTTGTATACAGTTACAAAGCGACAAGTTATATTACATGTAATATTTCTAGGTCATTTCTGCATGAAAGAAACATCCAATTAAATTATTAATGTTCATTTATTCCAGAACAGTGGGCTAGCTTCGAAAGAGAATATTTCATTTATTTCCTTCTCACAGTCACTGGTGATTTTTTATTCGTTTCTGTGTATATCATCCAATTAGTATGAAAACTCTTTGTAATAAGAACTAACCCTACTTTACATCTTGGAGAACCGGCACCTCTACACTTTATTGCGCATTTAGAACGACACCAATTTTATCAAAGTCAAACATCTTTGTGAGGATTTTTTTTCTCAATTGTTCAACCAGATATCAAAAGAATATATATATATATATATATATATATATATATATATATATATATATATATATATATATATATATATATATATATATATATATACATATATATATATATATATATATATATATACATATATATATATATATATATATAAATATATATATATATATATATATATATATATATATATATATATTCACATATACTTATACGCTTTCATAAATGTTTATATATATATATACATATATATATATATATATATATATATATATATATATATATATATATATATATAATGCGTAAAAAAATGTGTGAATGTTTGAAATTTGAATCAGCAATATAAAGAGAAATTCGTTTATTTGTCAGATGATTATGCAATCATGAGTGACCATGGAGATCCATAGTGCTACTCAATACGCAATTTAAAATAAATAAATAATTTAGAAATAATTCATGGAAAATTATAAGAATCTTACGAATTTGAAAATCGAGAACAAAAAGATGATGAGATGTGAAAAATGATCTCATTTGACCGATGTAGATCGTCCGCCCTCGTGATGTCACAAAATATAAGAACCAATCAAGTGGACAGTGAAGCAAGCAGGGGAAAATAGGGAAATAGCCAATCAAGGTATCTCAAATTTCCCCTGCTTCGTGTAAGTCACGCCCATCTATATTGGTCAATTGATTCATTATGAATTCATAACTCAAGTTGATGAATATCGAAAGTTGGTAAATATATAATTAATATACTCAAATCTAGAAAAGTTGGAAGTTGACTACTGAAGAAACAAACAAAATAGTCACCGTTATTTTTGTATGACGGTGATATTTGTAAGTTCACCATTTTTTCAGAACAAGATTCAGAATTATAAACACAACTACACCTTCCATATGTGTTGAATGGTTGAAGCTGCATCGTGTTTTGCTTCAATTATCCAAGTATTTCAAATTTGTCAGTGTATATCGTACCTTGTCCTTGTCTTCCGTTGATATAATTACATAAATGAATGTATCGAATACCGTACATGGTAAAGCATTCAAATATTATTGATACATGAGTATGTCATTAGTATATAATGATATAGATGTTGATAAATAATGGAATAATTAAATAATAAGAAAATAGTGAATAGTGAATCAACACTAGCTTATACATAACCACTTTTCCGATCTTCACTCTAAATAACGTAAAATACTTCATACTTTATCTCTATTTCACCAACGTATATACTTGTTCATCATAAATAATCTTACTGGATGTAAAACAGAACATTTCATATTAATGAATAAGTAACGAACAGACCAGCTCCTTCCTTTAGATAGGAAAAACGAACAGCACCTCCATTTCTTGGTCGTGGCGATAAAACACCATGTTTTACAAGTCTGCTTCCTCGATTTCATTCCTTTTGGAACAGTCGTAGATAACCATACGTGACGTGAGTCGAGTTGGAGTATAACGGGACGCTGGTTCGAGCCCAGACTCACACATAAAGGTCACATAATATATCGATCTCTCGGTGAGGGTTAACTGGCTAAGGAAACGAGGTCGCAATATGCAGTCACACGTCGAGATGACGGGTAACTATCGATTTATATCGTACCGAGTGACGCGATTATGTTGTAATCGCATGACAAATGTGATTGAGATATGTTAATTATGTTGTTGTTCAAGGTGAAGTTGGAAAATATGTTATGATTTTGAAATATTTTAGTTGTATACCGTATTTATGAGGTGATGTTTTGGGGATCTCAGAAAATGAGTCATTTGAATATGTCCTTGCCGAAATAACTCTTACACACAATTGTAATTGAAACTCTTTATTTGATTTTCAGGCCCCTATATTTAGTGATTGTATAAATTGACACGACAATAATTGAATTATTCACGAGATATCGAATATATGTTCATATATATATATATATATATATATATATATATATATATATATATATATATATATATATATATATATATATATATATATATATATATGAATATATATATATACATATATATATATATATATATATATATATATATATATATATATATATATATATATATATATATATATATATAAATATATATATATATATACATATATATATATATATATATATATATATATATATATATATATATATATATATATATATATTTCATAAAGAAATACTTTTTCATATTTGAGAAATTCGAAAATTTCATTATGCAAGCTACAAATCAAAAACGATATGCTTTTCAGAATAATGTGAAATAATAAATTCATCTCGTTGATTTGAAAATGTAGTAAAGTACCGGTATGAAGTAAATGTGGAGTATGCCTATAAATAAAGGCCAGAATTAATGTATACTTTTATCTATCTCATACATTTCCCAGAACGTATGGAAAAATATTACTTTTCTCACACAGAAGGTGTAAAAAATCGTATTTAATAAAAAGAAATAATTTGAATAACTCATCGCATACTCTCAGTATTATCAATTTTATCACACTTTTTAAAATCTATTTTATCTATCATCATCAAAAAATGAGCTTGTTCCTCAATTAAGTTTATAAGCATGGCAAGGTAGTATCGTCCGGATTTTTGACCACCACAGCGGACTGTCGATATCATTTGTAACGAGAAAAAGATAAATACAAATTTTGCTCATCTCACTAACTGCAAACGTTAAATGAATTAATTCCGGTTAAGTTAACCATTATATAAAAAAACAATACCAATCATTGAATTCTATAGAATGCGAATACATTTTGATCCATGTCAGAGGAGAGTTCAAAAACTGGTGGTATACTTCACAATGTCAAGTCATGTTTGAACTTCTTTTTTTTTTCATCAACATCGAACTTCATGAAAAAAAGTTGTTTCTCAATTGACTACAGTTTTAATATGAGAATATATTGATTGATAATCAAATTGAAACAATAGTGACGTAGAAAATACCTAAAAATGGATATTTCTGTGAAAAATCATTTCAATAAAGAAAAGTTTGATCTTCATTATGTAGAGTGGATTAAAAAGAATCGACTAATATTCTTAATAAAAAATGTATTCAGTTTTGTAATCGTATTCGTATTCATTTATTTTACTTCCGTCTTTTATCGTTTTAGTATCTCCAATATAATTCAGTTTCCGTTTTTACAGAAACAAATTAAATTATAACCAGCAATGCAGTTAAATAAACCATCAAACCACATTCTTCCTTTCCGTTACTTCACAATAAAAGTGGATTACATCAGTAGAAACCATAGGAAGTATACATGGTTTCTATTAACCCTTCTCTCCAACTCCCTCCCTTCACCCATCCCGTTTCAAACCACCTTACAAATCCCATCAACCATCTGTATTTCAAAACATACGTGCATTAAACTTTAAACATGATTGCAATCCCAACCTCCTCCCCCTCCCCCCTCCCCAGCAACTCCCCTCATTAACAGAACAACACTATGCAGTGCACCATGCATGTATGAATAATAATTATGCATCTGCGATGGATCAAGGATGCTGTGGAGTGACGTCATAGTCTGGCGTCGTAAGGGGGGGGGGGTGAGGGGGGCAAGTAGGGGCAGAGGGGATTGGAAGGGTATTATTAGATGCTTGTCTGCGAGATCGAAACGTGTGTACAGTGAAGAGACATATGTTAACATTTACTCTGGTTTTTCATTTTTCTACACAAAGGTAGTAGAAGAGAATTCCAGTTGGTTTTAGTTGGAATAAAATAAACGTTGTTTGGTATGGTTACAGCATACGTATGATGAGGGTGAAAAGGGATAACTTTGTTGATATTAGAGATTCAGTATTTGTGGTTACTTACTGGTGTAATTTGTAGTGAATCTTTGAGTAATGAAAAATAGTAAATATAGTCTAATTGGTTAAAGGAAAGGTGAAGGTCGTCTACAAACATAATAGGAACAAATATCACCGCTCCGTTACAGTAGGTTTGTACAACTTATTTTCAGAATATTATAATGATTTCTGTATGACTAGGTTATTAAATTAAACTAGTAGTAAACTAGTAAACAACCGCATCAATCGAAAGCGTCAAATTCTGAAGCTACATCCAGATTATATGATTACCAAAATTTTTACACTTATTCAGTTCGTAGACGACCAAGTATGAAGAGTGAAGTTATAGTGAATTTTAAAGTAATATTCAGCCTTTTGAAGCGTATTTCATTTTCATTTATGATAACTCATGTGTAGTATCATTATACTTACTTATGATTTCCCTTTGATTATAATTATCGTATCGATAATTATCGGTAATGTCGGCGATATCGGTACGATAGCTGTAATAAAAGATTCACCTCATCACTGAAACATGATGTATATTGAATTATCATTGGAACTGCTATTTCAATTGGTGCGTTTCTAAAACATCATACGTCATATATTTTATATTGTTTTGATATTTTTTATGAATAACACATAATATACCTAAGAAATGAGTGTTTTTTGTCGTACAACACATGTACAGTATGTTGTTCTAACGCCTTTAGTAACGCCGAAGCAGGATGTTACGAAGCGGCATTTGCTTCAAATCGTGATAATAACAATAATGTTTAGATTTTTGTGAATACAAATTTAGAATTATATTGATTTACTGTATCTGTATTTAAATTTCACGAGGCACTTTATTGATAACTGAGCTCTTTAGGCGTCGGACAAACGATCATGAGATGATGGGATGATGAGATGAAGGTTTTATTGGGGTAGTGGAAGACGGGATAGAGAATGTCGTGACCCACATTGTGGGAACCATCCCGGCATGCACTTAGATTTACACTATTTTAGAAATATTCTGGAATCCATATACTCCAGCACATAATTCTGTTATTTTACATTTGAAATGTGTGAAATGGTGTAAATATGGGAAGTATAAGAAATTGAAATGTTTGTCTACAATTCAACTTTTTTCACAAAGAGAATTACCAAAATGAACACACTCCATTCCCCTTGGTACGATACGTACATGTCATTTTGTGACGACATGAACTTCAAAAATATGGAATGCATAAAATAAATTACTATAGTTCAAGTTAACGTTTACAAAGTTGACGTTTTATACAATTCATTCCATAACTGCTTCCTACCCAATATCCTTCCCATTCTAAGAAACCTTCATTTCATAATCCCATCATCTCATTATTCATTTATCCGACGCCAATAGATCCTAGGTATTATTACAGTGCGTCACTAAACTCAATAATAATTTTAAATATATATATATATATATATATATATATATATATATATATATATATATATATATATATAAATATATATATTTATATATATAAATATATATATATATATATATATATATATATATATATATATATATATATGTTTAATTTCAAGTTTTCGCGGACATAAGTGATGTTTTTATTACCTTCCGGATGATTCCGCTTACAATTGTTATAAGCTATACAATATAGCATAGCTATACAATTATAGCAATCACAATATATATACAATTATAGCAAATGTATAGCAAGCTATACAATTATTAACATTGCAAGCGGCATCATCCGGAAGGTAATAAAAACATATATATATATATATATATATATATATATATATATATATATATATATATATATATATATATATATATATATATATATAAATATATATATATATATATATATTCATTTGTTTGTGATATCACCATATATATATATATATATATATATATATATATTAAAAATTACATATTCTTAATTCAACACACAGACATGAATTGAATTACACGGGTCCGCTGAACCTTATACACGATCAATTCAATTTACAAATTCGTCATTTCCCTCCCCCCTCATTTTCTTCTCCCCCTTCCCATGCCCATTCTCCAAACTCGCATTGCAATGAGTGTGGAGGGTGCACGAAATGGGAGCTATCAGCGCCATTAAATCCCCATAGTCATGTAATAGGGGTTGATTGAAACATGTTACCATTGTGTTAGGTTGTTAATCAATATGCGTTCTGACACTGTGGTTGAAGTAGCGAGTGCAAGAGCACTTGCCATTGTACTGAGTAGTAATTTAGAAGATTGAGCTACAATTCATCACTCAGTGATTCACTGCTATCACCAAATTTAATTCAAGGACATCACAACTCTGAAAGTGGATTTTAAAGAATGGTGACAGTATTAATTTCGCTAATTTCGTAGGAAACATCATCTCGATTTCGTAAATAGTGATCAATATTTCTGTACTTCGGAGACGTTGAGTCATGACGAAGGCATTACCTATTCTGTGAAGAAATAGTAGTATAATTATTATTATTATTATTATTTAACTCTTGCAAATGCACATAAATGCGCGGTGGCAAGTTCCCTAAGTACCCCTATCCCACCATCTCCTTAACCCTCTGACGGAATAACTTTAACCTGATGTCATCCCCTTCAAAAACATTTCTACTAAGCCCATTCCAGTCCCTACCTGTCCTATTTGAGAAAGAGAATTTACCGACATCTAATGTAGCCCCCTTTATGACTACCGCTCTATCATGACCCCGCCTACCTCCATACCCTGACTTATTTCTTTTTATCAACTCATGCAGCTCCCCCCACCCCCCCTCTCCCTCCATTACCCTGAAGAAATTACATAAACGATCCTCCTTCCTCCGTATTTCCAATTTCTGCCACCCCAGGTCTCTCATCATCTCAGTTGGACTCTCCAACATTCTTACCCTCTCCCCCCTTTCATTCTCATCCCATTTCCACCTCCTAACCCTACCTGTAACCCTTCTCACAGCAATCCTTTGAACCCTTTCCACATCCCTTATCTCACCTAATCTATAAGGATCCCAAACTGAACTAGCATATTCTACCATGGGACGCACTAACGAGAAATATGCTTTTTCCTTAATCTCCATACCTGCCCCCCTAAGTTGCCTCATTACAAAGTTTAGTGCATTTATACTCTTTTTTACTATTCTCTCAATCTGACTCCCCCACCCTAGACGCCTATCAAATACCACCCCCAAATACTTGTAGTTTTCCACCAACTCCAGCGTCTTCCCTCCTACCTCATACACTACATCTGTCCTTATGTTTCTCTTACCGAATGTGACTAACTTGCACTTTCCTGTATTCAACCCCATCTTATTTGACTGAACCCAACGATTAATTGCCGCTAAATCTACCTGAAGAGCTACTACATCCTCCTCTGTAATGATTTCCCTATATAACACACAATCATCTGCAAATAACCTTATTTTCGAATCAACAACACTAGTCAGATCATCTATATATAAATCAAACAATAAGGGACCCAACACACTACCCTGTGGAACTCCTGACGTAACCTTAGTCTCACTTGAAACCTCTGAACCCACCCGAACTCTTTGCACTCTATCCTGAAGAAAGTTTCCAATCCAATTAACCAACCCAGCATTCCCAACGGACATTTTTAACTTCCCTAATAATATATTGTGATCTACCTTATCAAAAGCCTTCTCGAAATCTAAAAACACTGCATCAACACGTCCCCCCCTATCAACTACCCCAGCCAACTCTTCTGCAAAACCTAACAACTGCGTCTCACATGAATAACCCTTCCTAAACCCATGCTGCACTTCTGAAATACTCCTTCTTTCATCTACCTTCTCCACTACTCTCTTTATAACCACCCTTTCCATTATCTTACACACATGCGATGTTAAACTAATTCCCCTGTAGTTGTCTACCCTACCCCTTTGCCCTCCCTTTGAAATTGGAACCACCTCCGCTTTTTTCCAAACTTGCGGTACTCTACCTGCTGTGAGTGAAGCTTGAAACAACCTTAGCAAATAACCTACAACTCCCCTACCCGCTAATTTCAGTAGATCGCTTTGCACCCCATCTATGCCTGGCGACTTCCCACTTTTAAGTTTCCTTAATACATTCCACACTTCTCTCTCTGTAAGCAGAACCTCCTCCCCATCCTCCTCTATTGCTTCCTCCTCCCCCATAATTCCAACCGCATTGAACACTTCCCCATAGAATCTATTTAAAGCTGCTGCCTTCTCTATGTCCGTTTTCCACTACATAATCTACGTCATAACTCAGAAAAAAGAAAGATCCATGGAAACTGAAGAAATTTATCTAAATTACTGAAATTGAGAGGATGATTAATTTTCTAGTTTTCTCTAATTTTTAGAAAAAAATGAATATCTTCATTATTCGTTGAAATCTAGTTTCAGGGTTGTGATGTCCTTTAATTCACTGGATATTTTTACTAATTATTCGATTAATCCTGTAACTTTTCAATTATAAATTTTCAGATAGTTGATTGAATTAGGTTTTAAATAAATATTCCACTTGGGATGATGACATCACTTTTGAACCTCTCTTCCACTCGAACTGGATTGGTCATACCTTGTCGTTCTGAGCCTTATTGGAAAATAATATTTTTGTTTTAGACATTCCGATGTATATATGAATAGAAAAAAATGTTCACTGAGGATTTTCATTATTTTTTCAAGTTAATTGAATTAATAATAATCAATAATTGATAATATGAATCAATAATACGATTCATAATATTTGTTGTGAAGAAAACCGAATTCTAATGACGGCTTTCGGAAAATGTGAGACACCTGACTTGATTTTGGGATATCAAGAGAAATCCCAAGTAACAGCGTAACATTGTCACTGCTAAAACCCAACTATACGATAAACTACTACACTAGTACAATAAACTATCATAGTGATTCCTCATTTGAATATATATTGTGATGAAATTGCTTCATACCATTCGCAGAAGTATCTTCTGAAATATAGTCAAAATTTTGATCCATATTGAACATTCTTATTCGGTTACGTGTTATTTTCAACAGTGCAACCCTCCGAGTTTCAAAAAACGATCGAAAAATTGTCTGATCAAACTAACTGACAAACCATCTGGTTTCATATATTATTTAACTTTCAATCCTTCATAAATGTTTTTATAAACCTAACAAATCCAACTCATTCGTATTTTATTATTATTGTCATTGGCATCATGTAATATATGTATTCATTTTGTATCATGCACGGTCAACAAGTTATGTTCATTTATATCTATAAATTTATATTTTTTGCTAAAACTTGAAGAAAAGCTTGCCATGTAAGAAGTGAAGTATATTATCAACGCTACAAAATACACCGCATAGCTGTGATATTTTCACAGACGTACAGTGGTATTCAGAGCGGTATTTATGATCGGGAACACAAAAGAGATAATAATATAAGATGATAAGTGATGATCATTTATCATTCATAAGTGCTGAGTGTTTCAAACTGTAGTGAGTTTCTCTAGAAATATCAAAGTTTTTCACTGTTATCCGTCATGACGTTCTGTACCTTTATTCGATAGAGGTAGACGACCTTATTTTTTGATGATTGATTATTGTTTGCTTAGCGATCCCACCAACATCTAGGTTATTTGGAGATACGAACGAGTAAGTAATGATGAAACTATGAAGTGATGATGAGTGTGAGGACGTTAGAAAAAACTCAGCCTTATGTGGGATTCGAACCCAAGCCAAACGATGACTTCAGTCTAAAGTGGTTCCCAAGATGACTGAACTACGAAGGTGCGGCGCTGCTTTTTCTTGTCTTTGATTTTTTAAATATATTTTTCGTGAATGTAAGCTAGAATAGATTCCCAAATATTGATTCTGACCCTCTATAGAGAAACTTTCATGTTGAGAACCACTCCTCCGTCTCCATTCTTCTTAAATGTCAAACATTTTCTCACAAAGTTTGTTCACGCGTTAACATAACTACATAAATACACGAATGAATACCTTAAAACCAGCACATATATATATATATATATATATATATATATATATATATATATATATGTATATATATATATATATATATATATATATATATATTCATATTTCTATTGATAAATATTCATGGTTAAGAGCATGCACATGTAGACACAACTGCAGCGTTGTGCTACTAAAAACTAAACCAGATTCACCAATTTCAAATTTTCTTGAAAAGTGAATGAGTTAGTTGATCTTTATCTGCATTGTTTGCGTACTGACTGCAATAATGAATCGTGTCTTTGCTTTGAGAATGAATCAGCGCTTGCGATTTATCAAGTTGCAGCTACCAGGCGTGCTAAGGAAACATTACTGGTATAGCAATAATCATTACATAACATGAAACAACGAGCATTGCAAGATGTAACATGAGCTGAGACAGTTACAAACTCTATAATCTTTTTGAGGCTAATTCAATTGCTGTTTTTTGAACTGGAAGTGAGGCGAACACAATTAATTTCCGAATATTCAGCTCGGAAATAACCTCAAAAACACTCAATGATCTTTCAATCTTGAGATTATAGCCAGGGTATATTATTCCACAGCCTTGTAATTTTCAAATATTGTTTGATGGTGAGTTTGAGAACAGCTGTCAATCCAATAACTTCAGTTATCTGTGCTGGCGACTTGTTAGATTGAAAATAATAAATTCCTATATATGAAAATTTATTTGATCACGGGAAATATTCCCGGGAATATTCCCACTAGCGGGGATATTCCAAGGGAAATATTTTCTCACGCTCATCACTAGACTCAGGATAGTCGATCATGATGAGAATCGAATACTAGTCTTCTGAATGACTGTTCAGCGACTGATTTACTCAACTCAGTGATGTCATTTAATATTTATATTTATATCCATCTGAAAATGAGAAAATCTACTTCTGAAAAATATTTCAAATCAACTAATGCAGAACAGTTGAAGTGAATTCATGTTGAACTGATAGAAAAAATATACAAAATATTTTTTCCGATTTTTCCCAGTACTGGAAAAATGAATACAAAAATCCTTGAAGAATACGGGAATTCCACTAAACTTATCAAATTTGGTGTTCAAACTGTAGAGCATGTCATCAGATAGTTGTATTTTTCATCAGTCCCTCCGTTTTATTATTATTAACTTTCTATAGTTACCAGGAAATTTTCACAAAATTGTATGAGATTTTAAATAAATATGTACCAATGGAACTGAAAGACCTATATATAAAGTATTTTCTGATGACAGGGCCATTAGTGCAAGTAACTTTAAAATCGTTTCTGTGCGATTCCTGCACGCCACGAGCGTTTCTAATCATTTTGCCGGTAGACTGGAATAGACGGGACAAAATATTTTGAATTATTTTGTTATCAGTTTAATATCAATTCACTTCAATGGTTCTGCATCAGTTAACTCAAAATCTACTCATTTGTACTTATTAGTTGTATCAATTATATCTCATTTTTAGATGGATTATTATTAGCCTCAACATCTGTTAATTAGTACTGTACATTTTTGGATGAATCTGGTTAGAACTTCTGAAAACCCCTGTGGTATCTACATTTACAAACTTCGTGCTATTATTCCTGTATCTGGATTTAGATAGAGGAAGAGTAATTATTGGTTTCCTAACTAAATACGCTAATTGCAATTATCATCGGTGCATACAGAGGATGGTGCTTTCATCAATATTATATACTCAGACCTATCCCGCAAGGCTTCAGTGGAACATGTTATTCATAATGATATTCGGATGAATATGATATATGCAAATGATAATAATGATCTCCAATAGTATGCAAAACAATAACATATTTTTATTGTGATAATTTGAACTATATAAGTACCTATATAAAACTGTTCCTGAATGTGAGTTTTGTTTTGTTTTAGTTGAATAGAAAAATAATGCTATTCCAGAAATCATGCCAATCAGCAAAAATCAATCTATAAAAATAGAATATAAATCTTTTTTTTATTATTTTCGAAGTAATGGTAATGCATTTTCAAGCTGTATTTTCCGTTCAATTACTTATTCACACTCTCGTGCCTTCCACCTTGGCTGTCTTTTAGCAAATTTCTATTATTTTTTCTGGAAATTGAAAATGGCTTTTGATCAATACTACAATACTATAATAATACTATTGATACATTACTATAATACAATATAATATAATATTACTTTGGTAATTTTCAAGCTATTCTGAGTTATGGCATAATGTTTTGGGGCACAGCAGCAGGGGCCTCAGATGTTTTCAAAATACAAAAACGAACTGTGCGAAGCATATATAATCTCCTAAGACGAGACTCGTGTCGTCGTCCATTCAGGGAATTAGAATTTTTAACTCTTACGGGGTAATACATACTATCAATTATTATTATTAATTATTAATTATATTAATTATATACTAGTTTCTTCTTATCCTTCATCGGTCATCATTCTATCATTTTATATATAATTGTTCACATTTTTTGATAAGAATACATTTTTTTTTTTATTATTATTATTTTTCATATTTCTAGATTGCAATATTAGTATAATAGTGTGATATTGTAATTTAGAATGTTGTATTGTAATTGAAAATGTTGTCCTCGCCACCGTCATTGACATTCGTGAGAGTAAAAAAAAAATAATAATAATAATAATAATAATAATAATAATAATAGTAATACTATCAGTAATCTTATTCGTGCGGGACAATACTCACCTATACCAGACTCGAGATGAAACTCATCTCACAAGAGATGCAACAAAGCTGCAGCAAAAGCACCATAGGCTAGGAATTATGGACAAGGATTTGTTGAACTGTGGCGTAAAACTAATGAATAGGCTTCCAGAGAGACTGAGGAACATTGATAATAGAAGTACTTTTAAAAGAGACGTGAAGTTTTTCCTGCTCCAAGAAGTTTCTTACAATATTGAAGAATTCTAAGAAAGAGTGTGGTAAACTTATGTGTTCAAACTTAAATTGATTTACAATAGGCCTAAGTAAATACTTTGAAAACTATATGATAATTACATTGCAGAATTTTTAAACTAAAATATATGTTCTAGTTTTAGTATATAGTTTCTAACGTCAACACAATCTGAATTCTAAAAACGACTGCTAATAAATAAATAATAAATAAATACACATTTCCATTGACAATAGTGAAGCAATAAAACTTCTCCAAAGCAATTCGGGTAGAAAATCTTTTTTTTGTGTGATAACTATAAATGTGAAGCTATATATACCAAAATACTTCTACGAAAGAAATCATTAGTAATATATTCAATACCGAAAGACCAAATAACAAAACACCACTACTACTACTCCTTCAAAATGTTACACGAAAGAACCATTTCCCGAAATGGTTATGATTATTATTTTCTAAACGACCCCACCAACAGCTAGTTTATTCAGAGATACGAATGAGCAAGTGCAAAAACACGTCCCTTTTTTTTTCATCCCAATGTTGCTCGACTACCCCAACAACAGCTAGGTTATACGGGGGTATAGCTAAGTAGTACGAATGAGCGGTTGATGATGGAACGATAAAGTGATGATAGATTAAAAGACATTGAAAAAAAACCATACCTTATACGGGACTCGAGCCCACACCCAACTTGACTTCAGTTTCTAAAACAGTGTGTTAGCTTACTGAGCCACAGGAAAGATTAACCGGTTCCTACACTCCTTACCCTCACCGTTCGTTAAGGCCAACCCACCATCGACCTGACTTCGGTTTATGAAGCATTAACTGACTGAGCCACCCGGGATGCATGATCCGCTAGGAGTTGATTGAAACATTACTAACAGATGATACGAATCAATATGCATATTGTTACATGTCGATGAGATTATCACGTTATTAGGGTCTTGTAAGCCGACACCCTTGCTCGTTGAAACGAACGTATGTTTACATGTGTCAACCAAACAATGTATATTAATTACTTGGTTCTGTGTCGGGTCGATAGTACAAGTCACCTGACAGTGAGAAGTGAGTGCGTGCAGTGGAGGTATCATGCTATACGCACACTTCAGTGTGGGTGGAGTGGCAGTATATTCACGAAACCGCATACTTAAAAGTCGTATCATTAAAAATGGTTAATAGTTGACGTAGGCTCGGTATTACCAAGTCCAGTTGGCCTTTATCTGAGGGTTGGTGATAGTAAATAACATGAGTAATCATGGTAACAACTTTGAACTGCCAGTTAGAGCTACTAAACCTAGTTGGTAATGCAGGAATTTAGTCAAATTATTCACAACAATATAGAATGTTGAGAGCCCTTAAGAATGGATTGAGTGAAATGAAATATTGAAAATATAAAAATTGAAGATATACAGATATATTTATTTTATTTCACACTCAATTCTTCTTTAAAGACTTTGTGTATTATTTTATCTATGTACAAAATAGAAAACTGAAAAAAAAAGTATGTTGTTGATACGTATTGAACGATTGTAGATATTAAAATTTGAGAATAGTTCACTTTGATACATGGCGAATGGTACGCTTGTTCTTTGCTAAAATCGAGCATATAACGATCCCACCAGAAGATAGGTTTTATGGGGGTGCACTTGAGCGGGTGATAATTAAGACATCAATAGATGATAGTATCACCTATCATCACTTCATGTCTTATATTCGTATACATGATTATATTCACGAGAACCCAGAACTTCAGCCAGATTCAAATCCATGCCCTTCTAAATTCAGATTTCAAAGACGTTCCTCAATTTTCTGAGAAAAACAGACTGCAGAATGGATGTGTACATTATAAATCTAAAAACCTACAATTTTAACTGCAAATCCATTCAAGAAAGAGATCGTTTAGAAAATGAATGATTTTGAAAACTTGATAATAGTAGAGAAACTGACTGTACCTTCAAATACATCACACTGTAGAGATGTGGTTGTTTTTCTAATCGTAAATCTCGTCATGGAAACTCATTGGCTCTCAAAATACTTATATAACTGTGATATTTGTGTATGTCGTGTTGGTAGAAAACGTTCTTTTCTCGTGGATGCATAGTATAGAAATATCAATTATAACCGGTCATTATATTAATGATCCAATTATTTCATTTTGTAGGTATTAGAACAATCTGTGCCATTGAAATTTGTATATCTCTAATCGTTAGAAATGTTATGAGCTATAACAAATTTAACATCCTTTAAAATTATTCTCAAACGATTCTTAATTAAAAAATCATTTTATAATACAACTGAGTTTTTTGTCGGATGCTGCCATAAATGTGGGTAGACTTGCTTTTTCAATATAGTGCTCAATGTAGATTACTAAAAAGAGGTTATTATTATTATTATTATTATTCATTCATAATAGTTGTTACATTCTTTACTAATTTCAATATTTGTTTGTGATATTCAATCTTATTGTGATGTAAGTTTGGTGAAATGTTATTTATAAATGAGCCACACCTTTTTTTACTACGGTATTTCAACTCTCTTTTTTAATTTCCTAATTTGACTATCCATATGAATTAGATTTTAACCTTACTTTTACTATATGTATTATGTGAGATATTGTTATTCCTAATTAGATGAAAATAAATAAATAACATTGAAAGTTCACTTAATCCATTCGTACTCTCTTTCAATTGAGTACATTACAAATGGAGATTATGTTTGCATGCCTCATTTGAACCATCTTTATATTTCCTCCGTTATCAGATGATTGAATTTTTCGAACTGTTTTCTAGAAATTTACTCCGCAGTCCACGACTTACGTTCAGAAAAGCAAATACAGCGATTTCCCAGTTCGGTTAACTGATTCTCATCCGGTATTACAAAAATAAGAAGATTAAATGCCGGCTAAAATATATATTGAATGAAAAACAAATTTTTGAACAATGCTGGTGAACGTTGAATACATCGCAAAGGTTGATGAATTGAAACAACGATATTTTGGAGATGTTTAATCGACTTCCGGTTTCCGGATTGTCATGAAACTCATTAATCTATTCGATCAATACATTATTAATTCTGATTGACCTGATTAAATCCTTTTTTTTTATCAACATCGGAAACTTGCCACAAAGTAATTTTCCCAACTAAATATGTCAAAGTAGGATCGTTTGAATGGGGCACCACAAAAGCGATCTGACCACCCCCAAGGTATAATTTATTTTAATCAATTAATTCAACAAACTGTAAATAGAAAACTTATTAGTTGGGATAATTAACAATTCAATCATCTGTGTTCAGGGGAAAGGAGGGAGGGGTGAATGGGAAAAGGGATGCTCGAAATTTTGATGATTTTCACGAATGATATAATATAGTTTATTCATTATTGATTTGATTGGTGATAGTGATTGATAGTGATTGTTTTGATTGATAGTGTTATAGGAAATTTGAAGTATATATATATATATATATATATATATATATATATATATATATATATATATATATATATATATATATATATGCCCTATATATATTGAAATGAATAAACTCGATTCGTCTTATAATGGCTATTCAAAGTTGTGATGAGACTATGTAATGTACGATGATTAAGATCACGAAAATTCAATTTCATTATTCGTAATCAATTGACCAATGTAAATGGGCGTGACTTATACAAAGCAGGGTAAATTTTAGATACCTTGCTTGGTTATTTCCCTATTTTCCCTGCTTCACTGTCCACTTGATTGGTTTTTATATTCTGTGACATCACGAGGGCAGACGATCTACACTGGTCAATTAGATGTGCTTAGTGAAGACTTCAATTTCACTTTTATATTGAAACAAATTGTGCGTTGGTTTTATGTTTTTTGTGCGTGACATACAGGTCAGACCATACCAAAATAAATCCCTTTACTATTTATTACCAAAATCGGTATGACGATCTTTCCAGATGAACGTTGAGAAAATTTGATGAATCCTCATGATAATATCTTTGGGTAGAATTTTCAATTTTTCAATTTTATCCGATCGTAATGAAATGTCCACATAATATTTTTATGTGGTTTTCATAGATATTTTCACCGCATTTGAAGAAATTTGATTCGATTATTTTCAAGATAATGATTCATTATACTGGACAAATATGAAATTTTGATTTTCATGTTTTTTAGAGATGATCAACAAGTAAGACAGTGCATGAATGACTGGACTTGATAGTTTCAAAATCAATCTATGTATTCAGCTATCTAGTAGCTTCTAGAGTAATCGTGGTATATCAAAGTGTATATAGTGGCATGGCTATGTGCGACTACCGTCACACCAAATAAAAAATCTCGCTCATATAAGCAGCCCATTAAGCTGCATTTTCCCAGTTAGAATTCAATTCCAAACCTATTACATCAGATAAACTCTTACTTTCATTTGTGATTCTGGCGGTTTCGTTCAACTCACATTGATTGCTCTCGGGATTACAAACCGCCAACTCTCATTATTTGACTTCCATCATACATTGGGTGTGTCGTAACTCAATGTGCGTATATAGTCCATACAATACGCACCCAATGACATCAAAAACGTGCGTGCAGTCACGACATGATACCTATACGCACACAAGAAGTGACGTAAATTGTGCGTGTTGTGCAATAATCACGCTATACGAACATCAGATGACATTACAAGACATTCGTTACCCGATTCGTATATCTACCTATAAAAACCAAATCGAAATTACAGCACGATGATTATAATAAATAGGAGAGACAGTCGATCGGAACCTTCATTGACGTGATGACTATGTTACGTATTGTACTTTGTGCGTGTCACACAATGTTTGGAATTGATTGCTTTTGAATTGAAAACTGAATTAATTTGTTATTAAAATGAATAATATACAAAGTGATATGAGAAATCAAACGTACGATCATAATCATGTTTTGCTTTATGTGAGAATGAAGAATAATAATTTTAATATTTCATTTATGATAGGATATTTGGTATGTAAGAATGTCTATTTCACAATTTAATTATTTATTTACATGGAATTCAGCCGGAAACTGTACAATTTACTGAATTTAGGGCTATGTGAAAATGGTGAAATGTGAGTTTCTCGGTTTATTTATTCAAGTATTGCATGTCGACAGGTTATTATACCCCAAAAAAATTGCAATGGCCAATTGTCTTGTCAAAATAATGGTTATATATTAAAATGGGAAATCGCATTAATTAGTCATGTTGATAGCGAGGGAGGAATATAAATTATTGTGGTTTTGTATACAGGATGTGCTGTCCGGTGACGTTTCATGAAAATATGTAATATTTGAAACATTGAATTAGATATCTAGATCAATATAATAACTCATAAAGTTGAAATGTAATCATTAATACATTGGGGTCACATGAACGTGATACTTCATTCAAACTCATCTATTATTGAATATTTATATTGAATATTATAATATATTGGATAAAATAAAAATATAGTTTATTGAAGTACCTGGTTCACACTTCCAGTAAGTGATGTTCAATCAAACCTTGTGGATTTTATTAAATGTGTTTTGGGGTGTGTGAAAATTAATTTTCTCCAAGAGAACTGAACTGTATCCATATATGTTCACATAACATATGTTCTTAAATATCCAAATAATCAACGGCTATGAAACTGAATTCAGTAATGACATATGTATTGTATTACACTTTTTTAATTTACTATTCGTAGGATTCAATTATCTATTTCTCAATTACAAATCAGTAGTACCAACTGCCTGCCAAACAGTCAATAGCAAATTTCAACAAAATTATCTAAAATTCCATTAGTACATCAAATGTTTATTCAAGTAATCGCTTGTATATCACTATACAAAATGAATGTCAATGTAATATAAATTTAATAAAATCAGGACTACGAATACAAATCCAATGACCAGACTTCAATAAAATAGTATGAAGAATTAAAACCACATCGCTGATATATAAACTCCCCTATCCGAACCTCCCCACGATCCCCCCCCCCCCCCCCCCCCCGCCAACCCTTCTCCGATTGCAGTAAATGACACTATTAATATATTCATCCCAGCCTGGCGGATAGTATTGTTATTCGATTATATCGGTTACCATGGTGACTAATGATTTGCATAATTGTCTGATAATTAATATCACAGTGTTGGAGAAGAGATAAATAACGTCTAGACACATAGACAATTGGATTAAAATTCATCCCACCCCTATCCACCCCCACCACCCACCCGCCTCCAGCACCCTTTATCACAGCTTGGCAAAAAGTACTACACAGTTATCAAATGAAAGTCTATACGAAACCATTTGTCCATATTAGAAGCGCATTCGAGTTGGTGTAGTATATTAGTTTTTAGTGATGAATTTTTGAGGTCAATATTAAAATAATGTTGAAAATATTTTGTATTTTTTACTAAACAGTGTACATTTGAACTATTTTAATTATATTGAACCATATTTTTGCAGCTGAAAACATTATTCATATATGTATAGGGCTTATACATGAATGCTATATATACATATATATATATATATATATATATATATATATATATATATATATATATATATATATATATATATATATATATATATATGTATATGTATATATATTTATATATATATATATATATATATATATATATATATATATATATATATATATATATATATATATATATATATATATATATATTTATATATATATGTATATTTATATATATATATATATATATATATATATATATATATATATATATATATATATATATATATATATATATATATATATATATATAACCTGATTAGAATAGTTTCAATCAAGTGATCGCTGGATAAGTAATTACAGATTCGACAAACGTGACAGACATATTGATTCACCTTTTTTTCAAATTCAGTGAAAATTCTTTTTTGCTTTTTTGTCCGTTCGTAGAGATTCTCCCAAAAATACTAACCCTTATTTTCCTTTAAATCCCCAAATATTAACAATTCTTTTTTGACCCTCGCATTAGACTAACGCCAAGGTAACGTTTGTTGGTCAATGAGTTATTGGCTGATGATAATTATTGTTTGCTTAACGATCCCACCAGCAGCTAGGTTATTTGGGGATACGAATGAGCACGTAATAATGGAACTATGAAGTGCTGATATAAGTGAAACGATTTTTACAAAAACTCAGCCCTTATATGGAACTTGAACCTAGGACCTGTGACTTAATTTTCTGAATCAGTGTCTTAGCTGACTGTGCATCTACAAAAAAATAACACAAACAAACACTAATTTTGGCTAATACTTGAATCCTAGGCTCAATCAAAACCCTCATTTTACTTCTTATTTTCAAATTACTTTTCCCCTATACTTTATAATACAATACTTGATATTTTAATTTGACATGTAAGTAGGGTTGATACACATATAACCCCCATCCCCCATGAATCACATTATATACAGTCGAGATATATAAATAGCATTATTTTCAAGCATAGCATATAAAACAATTTCATTTAACTACCCCCTATGTTGAATGTGTCAAACAATTATATTACCGTACACGAATTGTTTATATGGCTCATTACACTGCTACTCTAATATGAACTTGATTTATTTTACTCTTTAATTAAAGTTAATTCATGTATTCATTTCTACAAAGCCGAACTGACCTAGATAACAAGACACTGATAAATAGGATGTTTTTTTAAAACAGTGATAAATGATTGTAATTGAGACTTTTACATTTTGACTGTTTTTTTGTTTTTGTCATTGTTGTTGGAAATAATTGACCGCCGAAACTTGTTTTGTAGTGGTGGTATTGATCGACCGTCTCGACTATAAATTTGCATTACCGATCAGGTGTGGCGATCTGTCAAATACAACTAATTTGAACTAATTGAACGTACGAAAATAACATACGTAATGCAGGAAACGGAATGACTGGTTTCAGTATGTTCTAACGATTTTTAGAATTGATGTATTTTTTGTATTCTGTCGAGCCACAAACTTTAACTAAAAGTTGGTCAAAATTGCTCAAGACAAGTCTCGAATTTTGAATTTTGGATTTTGGATGCAATCAACTTTTCTCTGTACAAGCCTGCACTTTTCATTTTTTATTTTTATTTTATAAAATTTTTACCATTTTCCCAAAAAAATAAATATAAATATTTAATAAGTTGAAAAATAAAAAGATCGAGTCATTCAAGTGGAAGAGAAAAATCGAAGATACAGAAGAACGAAGATTCCTTGTGTAGAACCTGAATGGTTGAATTATACATTATTCTTGAACCAATTGTTTACTATTCAAGTTGGTTCAGTGAATTACATTATAAATGATTATTTCCTTTTGGATGGTGCTTTCGCCCTTGTGGTGCCCAGTCCGAACAAATCTACTTAATCCACTTTATTTAATGGGAAACAAATGACTTTGGCTTTGAAATTACTTCCAATGTTAAAAATATAGATTAAATTTTCTCAGAGACTGGCATAATATTATAGATATATTAAAACAAGTTTTCTGAATTTGGTTTTCGTTAATTTTAAGTTAATCGAATATTCTGAACTTATCAAAAATGAAATATGAATGTTGTATTTAGAGAGAGAGAGAGAGAGAGAGAGAGAGAGAGAGAGAGAGAGAGAGAGAGAGAGAGAACTGCAGGACAAACAAAACTATAGACCTAACCATTTCAAAACGTGCATGACTCTTTGGTGATCAACTGATCATGCAGTAATCGACTTGGCCATCTCAGTTTCTAAAATGGTCTCGAAGTTACAGAAACTTAAACGAGGCGAACGTGTTGAAAATAGACGGATTTCAGTAGAGAGCTCTTGCCGGGGTTTTTTTCTGTTTTTATAGTAACAAGTTTTAGAGATGCTGTAAAATTGGTACGCTTGCCAATCTCATTGCAGTAGCGTCACAGTGGAATTGTCGATAGCTTGGAACCGACATAAGTTATACCAACCTTATAGTAAGAACATTTTATGAGTGGTCTAACCAACTGTGTTTATGTGATGATGACTTGCATCATTTATAATTGATCGTTACGAATTGACAATTTATAGTTTATAATTGACGATTCAGAATTTTCCAACAAATTTTTCTCTAACGATTTTAGTTTGGAATTATGCTATTATTAGTCCATTCTAGTTTTGCGAAAATTTCGGAAAGAAAGTAGGACTAATGATAATAATAATAATGAAAAATAATAATAATCGTTGCCTAATTAGTGTATTCATTTGTGCAGTGGGTAAATGAAATTACTTCGATAAAAATGTAATCAAAAATACCCAATTCATTAGCGAAATACGCAAATAAGTTGTGTATTGGACTATGGTATATGGAGAGTTTTGAGGCAATTGTTCATAATATTCTATTTCTACATTGTTAATAACATATTGATGGAAATTATTGAAGATTGCAAGAATATATGTTACCGTTGAATTAAATGAAATATCCACGAAAAAATATATATATTTTCTCGAGTCAAAGACAATCATTTCGTTATTATCGGTGAAATTTCTCTCTTCACATCGCTTGATTGTTTGATATTATAGGCCTATAAATTGTCAATTTTTAAAAGTCATTACAACCCATCATGGAAATATATGGACTATATTACATTCTCCAAACAAATGCGAAAAAATAATGACAGACTGAAGAATTGAAAGAAAGAACCAAGATATAAATTGAAAATCCATGCATACCATCTTCCATCTTTTAACAACCACTACTCGGACATATGTGTCTATACCTGTATCCACGGAAGAAATAAGATCGTCTACCAACTGATAATCGTGAAAACTCTTGTAATTGTTGATGAACTCACTGCAATTTCAAAATTTAAATTTTTCATAAAGATGTAGTAGTAGTTCCAATAGAAACATTCATCTTGAAAAATAATCCACTCTCAAAATACAACAGCTGATATCAGTAAAATTGCATCGTTTGGGTTCATCATGTTGGTACTTGGTATACAACCTTTTTCTAACGTGGATATACCAATAGACGATATATCGGTATACCAGTATAAAATTCAATACTGAATTACATTGAATTCACAGTTTTATCGCGTACCACCCTTTTTTGATGATGTTATCAAAAGCCCTGTACCTCCAACGTGAAAGCGGCCAGCTGACGTAGGAAATAGGGTGTGGTTATGAGAGGGAGTGAGACACCACTACACCGACAGATCGCGAGAGCAAGAGAGATAGATCATTTCTGTTATTATTTTATCACCCAACCGACTCTAAAATGCCTGGAAGAACAAGTCGCAGCATTGCAGTCAAATAATTTATGAAAACATAGAGTGTGTGTCGGGATGCGAACCCGAGTATTGTGACGTTTTTATGTATTCTGGAATCTAGATGGATTTTTTGCTTCCTTTAATGCACTCTATGGAGTTGTTTTTGAATGTTGGTGTATGAGAAAAGTTGTATTTTACATGAATGCTGTATTGGATGACGTTTCGAAAGATATAACCAACTTCGATATGAAGATTTATTTAGTGTATATCTCACACGATATATACGTTCTTCTTTTTTTTTAAGAATTTAGATGGTGGATGGCTTTCTCGTTGAAGTATTTCATGTATATCTATCACAGAAAACTTATGAACTTATCGTTCATAGATTTTAAGACAGCAGCAGCTACGGGATATATGTATGTATACATTTAAATGGAAGAATACTGTCGAAAATATATTTTCCATGGAAAAAAAAACCTCAGATGGTTTTCGTCCAGCTCTTTTGTAAATAAACACTCTTAATCATTCCTGGTAACCTTTAAATTATTAGAAAAATATACTTCTAATTCTGAATTTTCTCCCATACGAATTAACACCAACTTATAAATAATCAAATAGGCATACCTTTTGCAGTGAAATTCGACGAATCAATAAAATACCTCATTATACAAATCACTAAAACTATAATTGGAATTAAAAATTATCTTATAAATGTAAGAAATAAAATGGAGAAAATAATGAGTCAGTCAGTCTTACCTCAAAATAAATGGTGATTATCCAAATAATCCGACTATAGGGTATCCTTTCAGTCGAATTCACATACGAATATTATCGACAACAAAACGATAAGTGTTCGATGATTGTACGGAATTACGCGATCACACGCCAATAACAATTACCAATTACCAATAATTATATATTATTGACGAACTGGTTCGGGTAAATGAATGTAACTTTCTTAAAGGATTAGTTTTTCCGAACGAATTGTCTCTAGTATTTATTAACACTGTTTAATAAAGACACTGTGAAATTGGAATAGAAATAGTTATAGTGAATTAGTATATAATGGGTGCATTTGTAAATAATGTGCCTACGATTAGATTTTTGTGTATGGTTGTAGAAATTTGACGTTTCTTACCCGTAGATATATTATAGTTACTACAATAGGAAAATAAACTGAATCAGATCAACAAGTTTTAGGTTGAATTAGTGAAATTAGAAATGATTTGTTGATAATTCAAGTCTAAATTGATATTCTTGCAAAAAAAAGGGTGAAAACGAATACCTGAATTAAGGTTATTTGAACACAATTTGTACCAACGAATGAAATGATCTAAAACTGTTGACAACTCTAGTTAATATCTGTCAGTGCAAACATAACCGACACAATATCGAGTCGGTATTAGAAGAAATTGTACGAATTCCTCTTCAAATCTCGTACAGTAATTTCTCTGATATACAAGATGGTGGGTTTTGGCAAATACGGGGTAGATTACCTCGCAACGTTATTTCACCCATGTACAAAACAACCCCATGCCTACAGCAATTCTCAATAGACAACACACTAATTCACACTACGATATCACCACTTCAGCTTATGTATAATACAATTAATCACCAACGGGTATTATTATTAAAATGCATGTAGCAGTGTTTAATGCAAGCAAATGTAGCCCCGTGCGTGAAACCGACGTCCTACCGATCGAAACGACGCTACAGAACTGACGTCTCGACGCCGCACTAATCACATTCTTAAATCACACATATGTTCGGGATGAAACGAACTTGGTATAAAAACTATCGTCATCGTTTGATGTTTTTGTGTCTACGGTTTTTACAGCCACGGGCGTTGATCGTTTTCCGTGCTATATTTAGCTGTGTAAAGGGGTTCGAATATTGCTGTGAAGTGGTAGGAGCGACGGACTAGGAAATGTCACCGTGTTCACGGTGTACACCACTTCGCCCCATCTGTTGGATGAATCGAGAAGCTAATCTACAACAATGGCTGGCGTTCAATAATAACAAGGAGGCGTGTCCGAATTATCGGGTTCAAAAAATACACACAAAAAACGTGACAATTGTCAATAACAGAATATTGATGAACTAGAAATTATCTGACTATATAATAATTTTTCTTATAATTAATATTTAAAATTCAGATATCCTGATAATATTGAATTTGATATAGTCATCATTGTTGTTCGAGTATGCGCAAAGGGAGGGTGCTCTTGGTTCGAGAGTAATATTCTTTCCCTCTCTATAATGTCTGCGCAAGTGTACAATAGGGGGTGAGGAGGTGGGGGTAAATCAATATGTAAGTCCTTGCGACCCACCCCATCACCCATAGGTTTTTCATTATGCATAATAACCACCCTTTTCATCCATTCCTCTTCTGCGACCCCTCCATTCCAATTAATGCTATTGTTATATGCTATCATGAACAATGTTGATCAGTATACATATATATATATATATATATATATATATATATATATATATATATATATATATATATATATATATATATATATATATATACATATATATATATATATATATGTATATATATATATATATATATTGAACTTCCAGCATAGCATGATGTTATTTCAGCAGGTGCATACACTCCCATTTCTGAATAGGTTCTTATATCATTATAGGCCCTACCTTCACCATAGCATAATTATCTCAAAATCATCGTATAGAACTTATTGTCTTGTGAAGAGTCATCTGTTGAAAAGATCAACAATGGAATCATATTTTAAATATATATATATATATATATATATATATATATATATATATATATATATATATATATATATATATATATATATATAAATTCAATTGAACTATTAAAAATGAAAATGGAAAAAGAAAGGGGAAACTATTTTCATATTTTACAGTCTGCATAAAGTTGACGTGGAATTGATTTCATTTTCAAATAATGATTCAGAGAATTCTAGAGACAACGTAAAATTGTTAGTGTCAACATAACATTATGAAGTGCCGTATAGCGAATGAATTTCCGTTTGAACTTAATAGATGGCATTGCAAAAAGATAAGTGATGAAGTATTGCAGAATTCTATGTGTCAAGTAAAATTTTGGAATGAGAGCATAAGTATAAGAGACGGATATAAGTACGTACCGTATAAACTGGAAAAAACGTAATGTGTGTTTTTGAAATATAAGCAACAGGGAAAACTGTTGTGTATTTATGTAGTACAATTTCCGATTGAATGATAAATATAGAAGGTTGAAAACTATTGCATACTTAAATTGTACTATCATATAAAAAGCTAGATTCATATTTGTTGGATCTAGTGTGGAGAAAAGACGAAGGAAATGGGAAAGATATGAATAGAACTAGAACGAGAGAAAAAAAAAGAGGAAAGAATTCTATCTTCACATATTGTATCTATCTATTAATTTCAAATCGCAATTAAATATTGAGGTAAAAAAACATTAATGTAAACTTTTGTATGTGGAATTTTATTTAAAATGGAAAAATAAGTAAATATAGGCCTTCTATGCATATTGTGACACTTTTATCAATTCGCTCAAAACTTACAGCATGATAGAAAAGAGATATAATTTAGATGAGCGTAGCGAAGCTTTCCATTTCACACCCTGAAAAAAAATGGGCTTCGTTTTTATGTTTGTTTTTTTTTTTTTTTTTTTTTTTTTTTGGAATTATGTACGCGGCATACAGGTCAGAGAAATGAATCAATCAACTTGAAACTTTTTCTGAACGTTGGTGTCATACCAGAATAGGTTTGGATTGTTATTCAGAGAAATCGATCGGAAGGTTTTTCCGGAAAATAATCGGAAAGTTTGAAAAATTCTCGTAAGAATAACCCGGAGGAAAAATACTTGAAAAATAAGAATTTTTCAAAAGCTCTCAAATTTTCACCAAATATGAACAATACTATTATACACCTTTCCAGAGATTTTTGCAACAATCGAATGAGAAATAACGAAGAAAACGCATTAAAGGTGTACATTTTATTGAATATTTGGATCAATTGGATTTGCAAAGTGTTCATGCGACAGGTTGCAGGTTACTATAAATATCAACAAGTTGCAGGTGAGGTTTTTGAACGTTTGAAGTAAGTCAAGGTTTGTAGATGTAAATTGAGCTGACAAGTTATTTTTCATTCTAGATTGCCATACTCTAAGCTCATCTCACAACGCACATTCTGCGTTTTCCTAGTTAGATGAGCGTAGCGAAGCTTTCCATTTCACACCCTGAAAAAAAATGGGCTTCGTTTTTATGTATGTTTTTTTTTTTGTAATTATGTACGCGGCATACAGGTCAGAGAAATGAATCAATCAACTTGAAACTTTTTCTGAACGTTGGTGTCATACCAGAATAGGTTGGGATTGTTATTCAGAGGAATCGGTCGGAAGGTTTTTCCGGAAAATGATCGGAAAGTTTGGAAAATCCTCATAAGAATAACCCGGAGGAAAAATACTTGAAAAACAAGAATTTTTCAAAAGCTCTCAAATTCTCACAGAATATGAAAAATACTATTATACACCTTTTCAGAGATTTTTACAACAATCGTATGAGAAATAATGAAGAAAACGCAATACAACGAAAACGTGTACATTTTATTGAATATTTGGATCAATTGGTTTTGCAAAGTGTTTATGCGACAGGTTGCAGGTTGCAGGACAGGTTGAAGTTGCAGGTGAGGTTTTTGAACGTTTGAAGTAAGTGAAGGTTTGTAGATGTAAATTGAGCTGACAAGTTATTTTTCATTCTAGATTGCCATACTTCTAAGCTCATCTCACAACGCGCATCCCGCGTTTTCCTAGTTTAATTATATCATGAAACATAAGCAACATCTTTTCTTACACAGTTTTCGAGTTGATAGGAAATTTTTTTTACAATTAACCTTGATATCATATCATCTTGACCTTATTTCTCTCCCTATTGATGCATCAACTCGATGTAATAATATGTAAAAAAAAAAAATACTTCCAGTAAACACATTCAGTGTTTATAAATTGTTCAGAGACACAAGGGACTAACAAATCTAGAAAAAAAAACGATGATACATTTCTAGTAATATATCTTCCATGCAGATACCCAAAGGTACTAGAGAAATTTAGAGTTGAGACAAACAAAAACAGGCTACATGGACCTCCTATGACTTACATTCTACATGTTATCTTCTTAACTTCCTTTTAGTATTTTTTTTCATCCCTGATGATTTTTGTTCTGTAACTCGAAATTAAGGCACCATCGCTTCGTCATTTAATTAGTGACGCGCGGAGATTCCCACTGTCCGTAATGTATTAAAACAATCAAATCTATGGCTCGTTATTTCGGATCAGTAATGTTGCATTAGGAAAATGCATATTTTTTAAGAAAAAAAAATTATACGAGACAAAATATATATATGCCGATATTAATACATTTTTACATTTCTTAAAAATGCTAATTGTATGTACGGGTACATCATTGATGCATCTGTAGAATTATATTTTGAGTTACATAGTTCTTATGCCTTTCATTTGAGAACCGAACTTCCTAATCTTGAGTTCCTATGCATAGATTTATATTTTTGACGTCCCATATACACACTATTCACGAGAGAGAACCAACCATGCGCTAGTAGTGTGGGGGATAAGGGAAGATTGTCCAAACTTTTCGAATTATATCAGAGAAAACTGTCAAATCAACTTTTTTTTATAAATAATCTCAATCCATTCTGATATGAACCAATATGTAGAAAAATATTGAATTTGAGTTGTTAATTTTCCTGACCTCTACGTCGCGTAGGCCTACAATATTGAAAAAAAATAACACAAAATCAAAGCCCGTTTTTATATATGTGGATATAATTATATACTTCGCTACGCTCAGCTCATCAGATGAGCGTAGCGAAGACTTACATGTTTCCATTTTCATGTTGTTGTTTTTTTTGGTACGTGACATACAGGTCAGACAAACGTCCCGATCGACTTGAAACTTTGTTTGCACATAAAACACCTTACCATCATAACATCTTACCAGAATAGGGTTGGGATTGTTTCACAGAAAAATCGATTTGACGGTTTTTTCTGAAAAAATGTGTAAAATTTAGAAAATCCTTGTAGGAATAACCCATGGGAAAAATATTTGAAGAGAAAAACTCTTCAAAGGCTCTCAACTTTGTACTGAATGTCAGTACAACTATCATACACGATTTCAATAATTTCAGTAGGTCTGTAGATATAGAGTGAGACGGAATATTTTTCATTCTAGATTTACCTACTTCTAAGCTCATCTCACAACGCATATACTGCGTTTTTTTTTTATTTAATTACACAATGACCAATATTTGACATAACCACTTAACTATAATTTTCTAACCTAAATAGTGTATTCATCAATTATTACTGCTTGACGTAGTCTACACTCTAAACAGTTCTGTACTGATAAGATGAGAGTAGCGAAGACTTCCATTTCACTTCCGAAAATAATCGGCCTTCTTTTTTTTGTCTTGTAAGTATTTTGTACGCGGCATACAAGTCAGGCAAAGTCATGAAACTTTTTCTGGACATAGGTGTCAAACGAGAACCAGGTTTTCATTGTTTATACTTCCGTTTAATTTCAGTATTCGGTACATATTTTGAATGTGTACTATTTTTACTACTGTTATTACTATCATATATAGTATATTATCATGTACAGTACATTGTATTTTTTTCGTATTTATTCCACAGATAAGCCTGAATCAGACTTTGTGGGGTTTTGTTTGTGAACACACTTGATGTATGAACTATACTGCAAAATAAAAGGAATTTCAACTTCAACTTCAAGAACAGACATGAAAAATGTATTTTCGGCATATCCGGTCATCATACATTAATTTTGAAGAAAAAGAAATCTATATTTCTTTTCGTCCTATTTGTTATTTCTTATTTCTATAATGTATTAATTTTCTACAGTAATTTGATTTTGATTTCAATACTTGTACGAATATAATATTATTTCATTTCCCAGTGCTTATTTTTGCCCAATAACTATAAATCATGTACAAATTGAAAATTTGAATTTAAAATATTCAAGACGATAATTTTTCGTTATTATTATAATAGGGTTATATATATATATATATATATATATATATATATATATATATATATATATATATATATATATATATATATATATATATATATATATATATATATATATAGATAAGTGTGTGTGTATATGTGTGTGCGTCTACTTACATATACCCGTATTAGGTTACGGATTATGGATTTGAACAATCAAATCAATACAATGTATACAATGATTATAGATAATGACATTTTAATCATTACCAATGCAAACAATTATTCTTAACTAATAATATATAATACCATTACTTTGCTAATATCTCCTATAAAACTCGTCCTCGTGGTGAGAGCCAGTTTTATAGGAGATATTAGCAAAATGATAGTATTAGATATTATTAATTAGGAATAATTGTTATAAGAATAATTAATAAAGTTAAAATAAGAATAATTGTTTAAATATCATCATCTGTATTCACTGTATACTCAGTCAACGAACGCGCACTGAAGTCACGTTGGGCGTAGGTTCGAGTCCCGCCAAAGGTATGGGATTATATAAACGTCATTTCACCAATCATCACTTCATCGTTTCACTATCAACCTATCATACTTACCACCCTATACTCTAGCTGTTGGTAGGGTCGTTAAGCAACATTAAAATTTAAAATTCTACTGTAAATCAAAAACCATACTCTTCACCTACTCGTCACCTAAATTTAGCTGTCAATAACTCGAATCCCAAGCCACTTGAGAAATTAAAAAGTAGAAGAAGATGAAGAAGTCATAATCCTTTTTCTTTTGTTCTGTGTTTTTTGGATGGTGGGTCTGCAGATCCTTTGGGTGGTAGAAATGTCTGACAGGCCTCAGACGAGAAGATATAGTACCTTGTTTTTGTTGTTATTGTGTTTTTTTCTTTGCATATAGACTGCTAGACATAAACATGCCCTAAATTCGAGTACTCATACATAGTACTATTCCCGCAATCAAATAAATCCATATATGTATTCCTAATAAATTATGTGTCCAGCTACCTACCTATTTAGTAACAGCACATTCATTCAAGTTTCAAATTAAGGAGCGCAATACCAAAGCATCCATCCAGAGGCCTACTGGTCAGATGGGATAGAACCCAAAGCCATACAGAAGAAGAAGAAGAAGAAGAAGAAGAAGACGTAGGCTCATCTCTTTGGGTCATGTGATGTAATTTGACAGATGCTGCTGAAAATAACCTCACATTTTACATGGATTTGCCTGTTACGACGTCTTCAATTAAACTTCTGGTAGGCCTAAATGTCTACTTACTTTTTATTCAAAAAGAACTGTGAAAATAAGTTTTATTTGTACTCATATCGACCTGCACCTATTTATTACATTATTATTGTTATGGCATAGCCTAAGTATAGAATCTGTCAAAATGTTCATCAGTGCCTAGGCCCCTATATATGCTCAAGTTGTTCCCTGCTGCTTTCGAAGTAAGCTAGCTTATTTTGTTTTCAATTACATTGTTGCTTATTCACGTTATATTATCAAGGTTATGAATGTTGTTTTTTTGAATTTATCCTTTCCACGTATAAGCATAAACCTATACTAGGCTACCGGTATATAACTATACTGTGAAAATGAAGTACTTATTCTCTGTCAATTTAATTCAAGTTGGGAAGGCAGTTCTCTGTCGTAGTAAGCTATTCTCATCTTATTTTTATTTTGAATTCTAGAATATGTATTTTAGTAGGCCTACCCTAGACTCTAGGTTCTCAAGTCATAGCCTAGGCCTAGGCCTAAGTAGGTACAGCCTACGCAAAATAGACTAGGTCCCTGCGATCTAAGAGTATAGGCCTAGTCTTTGTATGCAAGCAAATTCTACATTGCTATTAGACAGATCTCCAGGGAAGCCTTGACCATTGATTCAATGCCTTGGCTTACTATAGAACCTAAAGCAGGATACTTCTTTACTCAATGCCTAAAGGTTTACTCATAAGGCTTGGAGATCTATCATAAGGTGGCCTGTTATTATACACTAAAATCGTGAACACTTAGTGTACAGTTGTTCAGTGGCTTAAGGTATCATTAATTACTATGTTCAATAAGTACTGTCAACTGTCAAGGACTAATAACTTGAATACTTTTTCCAGACCCAACATATTCTCAGCTAATTCGAAGTCATGAAACTGCAATAAATACTACTACAATGAAAGGTATAAAAACTGATCAAACACGATCACCAGCTACAGCAGAAAATACAACCACTGAAAGCAAAGATTTGCCGAAATCTGCAGACTCACCAGTCCATGTCAATAAAAGATTCCCGACTTCCAAAACTTTGTCTAGTAAGAAAATGCGGCTCCTCGGAAACTGTGACATACCTGTTCTTCCTATTGAAGATGAAGAATCAATTTCAAATCAAATTTCAAGCTTAAGTCATTTCCATACATCGTCCATTCTTCAACAGAGTGAAACCGAAGTCACAGAAAAAATTTCACAGCCGATAGGTCTCCATCGTTTTGGTAGTGAATTTTTTAATGTCCCGTGTCAAGATTTAGCAATGCGTCTTCTAGGACACATTTTAGTGAGGAAGTTGGAGGATGGAACTGTATTGAAGGGAAGAATTGTTGAAACAGAGAGCTATCTTGGTGGTGAAGACAGAGCATCACATTCATTCAATGGTAAAATGACAGATAGATCAGAACCAATGTATATGAAACCTGGGACAGCTTATGTTTACTTTACTTATGGAATGTACCATTGCTTCAACATCTCCAGTCAAGGTAGGTTCATGTCTTATTGTTCATCACTCTTTGTTTGAGTCCTATAATAAAATTAGGTATATATATATATTTAATGTTGCTCAACGACCCCACCTACAGCTAGGTTATACGAGGGTACGAATGAACGGGTGATGAATAAATGATGAAGTGATGATAGGTAAAAGGACGTTGACAAAATTTCATGTCTTATGCAGGAGGAGCAGGACTCAAACCCACGCTCATAAATATATATATAGCCTATATATATTATTTCTCAAATTTTGGCAGACATATGTAATGTAGAAATTATTTTCAGGATCACACCGCTTACCGTGAAAAACATACCGTGTAGACGGATGTCCACACTTTGGGGAATATATATATTATATATATATATGAACCGTCATTCAGGAAACCGGGGTTCGATTCCCGCCATGATCGACCATCCTGACGGGGGTTTTTCGTGGTTTCCCTCTGTCGTTCAAGTCAATACTGGGATGGTCCCTTAACAACAAGCCACAACTGACTCACTTCCCCTATCCAAAAAATACCTAATAAAATAACCTCACCATCCCATCATCTCAAATATCATTCACCGAGGCCAATAGATCGTAGTAATCAGTAGCGTCGTTAAACACAATATAAATGAATAAAAAATATATATATTATCAGAGCCTATATATATTATCAGATCTCTCGGTAATTTATAAATAATATAACAATCATTAAAGCTGTTTGAGCTGGTTCCACACATGGAGTAAATTCACGTCTTGTAAATGAGAGTCTTTGCTACATTCGTCTACCGTAATCGTTTCATCAGGTGCTGGAGCTGCTGTCCTCATACGAGCACTAGAACCGCTTGAAGGGGATGATTTCATGCTCACTCAACGACGCTATAGCAAGAGGAAACCTTCTAATAATGGTAATCCGTTCTCGATTCAAATGGAGAATAATGCAATTGTCCGCCAAACAAAAAGGTACCGTACATTCTTGTTTTCACTGTTACTATATAGGCCTAATATTAGTTGAGATAGGTTGTACAAATATTAATTCAGCTATTGACCATTGGCTATTCAACTCATTCTGTGAACAATCTCAAATTGGTGCGGCAGTGCACCAGGCAAAAGCTGTAGTTGCAGTCTTTTTAGTGGTCTGTTGGTGGTCAGTGTTTTCATTATTCATACAGTAGGCCTATAAATGTGATTTTTTTCTGAACATGCATACTTTTTAGTTTTTATTAACTTGATTATGGTCTAAAATTGTTTTATTAATAGTTTTGTTCATAGTCATTGGTAGGGGCTACGCCCCAAAAGTGCATGTTTCCCTTGTCTTTGTAAGCCGCCTCGCAAAGCAAATTCAATTGAAAGTATAAAATTGGTTGATGAAAAATGTATAGGCCCTAATAAAGTATTGAAAAAAAAATGAATAAAAAAATAAATGAATGAATAAGCCTTATTCGAAAATAATCGCCTTGAACGCCTGGAGCTCAGCTCCGGACCCCGCAACTATTCGAGCTTCACCCTTGCCTTGCAAACCCCTTCAACCTTTTGTGAAAGCCTATGGTCACCAAAGCTCTTTGGACCGAGTCGGACACTGCTTAAAATAATAACATAAATCAGGAAAGTTGATTGGTTGAGAACCTGGTCCATGCTATGGAAATAGAAAGCAGCATGGATGAGTTTCATGGTGATAGGAGTCAAAAAAATTGTACATTTACTTATATCTTACTCATTCTCAATGTTATGTCCAGGCTTTTTATTCACTCCACTGTGACCCTGCTGATTAATATTCAACAGCTGATAATTTTCAAAGATATTTTTCACCTTATAAATGCTATAATTACTGTCCTTGCTTACCCTAGGCTATATGAAAGTAATTAAAAAATATATATTCTATTATTCCCTACAGATTGAAGCCTCATGAATTGTGTAATGGACCAGCAAAACTGTGCATAAGTTTAAACATTGATCGGCAATCGTGTAACAAACAAGATCTTGCCATTTGGGATGGGATGTGGATCGAGAAATCGGAAGACACAGTTGACCTGAAAGAGCATCATATCGTGAAAACATCGCGCATTGGTATCGATTCGTGCGGCATCGAATGGGCCACGAAACCGCTTCGATTTTACATCATCGACAATAAATGTGTGAGCCGTAGGGATCTCTCAACGGAAAAGAATCTTAAGGAATTGGCAACTTTTCTACATTCGTGAAGTCACCATCCAAAGTACTTTTCTACTTACGTAGAGTCATCACCTAAAGTGATTATGGAATGGATGTGGTCATTACAGCTAAGAATGATTGGTGCTGGTGATTGATATTGCCTCGTGTTATGATTTAAGTAAAAAATTTGGTTTATAGTCAGATTTTATCTGAAACATTTATTTTTATTATAGTGATTTTACATTCTGTTGAAGTATTCTTGCAGCTCTGTCAATAAATAGGCCTATTTATAATTGACTTACAAGTGTCAAATTTTTCATATCGCTGTGGTATTATATTTAGTCAAATTATTGTGAAATCTATTGTGTCGACTGAAAACATAGTCCTATAACTGTACATTTCAATCCACTGGATTATCTGTGTGAATAATAAATGTTGCATATACCATGATAGTAATTGTTCTATTATTCATAATAACTTACTGGCATATACCAACTCTGACTGTTGTGCTATTTAAACATTTGATTTTTCAAAAATTCAACAACTCCCTTGAGATTAGGACTAGGATATGAAACTTATATAAAGGATATAAAAGGATACAAAAAGAATGCAAGTGGCCATTTAAAAAATGTTTTTTTTCCATAAGCGACATGACGGTTCTTTAAACTATCATTTTGCCGGCCAAGGTAGCGTAATGGACATGAATTCTGACGTTCAAAACGTTTCCTAGCGTTGAGTGTGAACGACATCTCACTTCCAAATGCAGCAGAGGTGTATATTTGTTTTGGGCACAATTGCTATTTAGGTGCCATCATCATGGAAATAATTAATAGGGTTGATGTGTTTTGTAATGTTGAATAATATTATGCATATGAAAAAAAATTGATGTCACAAGGTGTTTTTTCACCTCCTGGACAATTTGGAAATAACCCTTCTGCGTATTCTACGTCGATGTGTACTATTGTCATAAAAATCTCTTACTGCATACTGGCCACAGCTTTAATGTTTTCAGTTTTACGAATAATAAATTTGATGTTTTTAAAAGCAATAATCAGCTAAATTAACTTGTTATTAGTTACCCTTGGTAACTAATCATCTTAATGAATAATAATTAACTTATTATTAACTGAATTGAATAGCTTAAAAAAAATTGTTGTACCCTTGGTATCTTTAATAAAGTTTTTGTACCTTAATTAATCATTATTGATCGGCCACCTAGATTTATGCAGCTTGAGAGATACCGTACCTTTTGAAAATTTCAAATATCCCCCTTAATAAACAGCTTACTTTATAGGATGTTATGTTTTGTGAAGTGAAGGGAACGGAAGTGGACTCAACTTTACACATTTTTCGTAGAGCGCAGTCTTCAATAAATTGGTGTATAGTGTCCACATATTTTATTAGTTTTAAGATAGTTTCACCAATCATAGTAATAAATACAATCATTCATGAATTTCATTCATGATCATTCATTCAGACCTATACTACTTTTAGAGTATAATAATTAAATATTTATTATTATTATAGCATTGAAGTTATTGTTGTGATATACATTTAAAATTATGAACAATAAATAAAATATCACAAGATACTCATGTCAAAGACCTTGAGAAATCTGTGAAAATAATTAAACAACTTTCTTTATAAAACTTTTGAAGTTTACTTGCTTCCGTTGAATTGGTGGTTTTTCACATGCATATGCGGCCGATATACAGTTTCTTGAGCTTTTCGCTCCCATCTTGAAGGCGTTCGTGTAGGACTCAAGCCGTCCATGAATTTCATCAGGTGCTACCAATTGAAGATTTTCCAAAAACCTATTAACACAAAATTATAAGTAGTTGAGAAAAACCATTGCCTTAACCCAGCAGTACAAATGAAGATATTAGTATTAAGTGAAACCTCTATCCATCTTTTTTCAATGACCCTGGTAAAAAGTAAAAATATCCATGCAGGAAAATTTAACAATGGCTATGTGTATTGTAATAGGGTAGGACAACATGAATGCTAGAAGAAGGAAAGCGACGGATCTGGGAACGATGCCTCGAGGTTTCAATGGAAAAAAAAAAGTATATATATATATATATATATATATATATATAAATATATATATATATATATATATATATATATATATATATATATATATATATATATATATATATATATATATATATATATATAAGAGAGTCTTCATCTTATAAGGAGTGATATACAAAGAGTGTATATATATATATATATATATATATATATATATATATATATATATATATATATATATATATATATATATATATATATTCAATAACTCAAGATTGAAATGATAAGAATATGAGATCTAATGTTCAAGCATGAAAAAAAATGAGAAAGGTAAGATTGTAAAATTGTGAGTCAAAGACGAAGCCATATAGACTTCATGATGGCACTCGACCTTCTAATTCAACCCACAGCTTACCTTGTAATATTTTTAATATGAAAAATGAATTAAATTATATGGAATCTTGGGAATTGGTTTTTATTACTACATAGTACATATTTTGATACCATACATATTTTAATTTCCTTGTCAAAGTGACAAATAATTTTCCCTGTATAGAAAACTGTGATATTGGTTTGAATATTTCTGAAAAATCTTTGGCAAAATAAAAATGTTTAAATTTACATACCAAATTATCATCGTTGCGTATGGCTTGGGTGTCTGATTCTTGGCAATGTCGCATGCCAGTTTCTCCATGCATTGCTCCGACTCCAAAACCCGTCTCGTGAGCATTATAAGCTCATCCGTTGCGCCGATATTCAGCCATTCGTCTTCCGAAGTCCGCGGCTTCCTGTTTTTAACCGGTGGAGAGTCTAGAGTTGGTGTCGCTTGCGGTGGCGCACCTTGGGGAGGAGCCCGCACCGGTATCGGCAGGAGGAGGAGAAGCGGCAACAATAGGGGAAGGAGAAATGGAATTAGGAGTAAAGGAGCAAGGGGTATCAATAATAAGGGTAAAAACAAAAGGAGAGGAAGAAGAGGAATAAGGAATAAAGGTAAAAGGGTAAGTTTCAATAACTTGAATAATTTCAAGAAAACTAATAATTTTAATTTTAGTTTCAACAAAATTAATGGAATTTTGATCAAAAAGAATATTAATATACCCAATTTGACGAGGATTATTGTTTTAAATTTGGCGAATATTAATTTTATAATTGTTAATATTCCCAATTTTGAGATTAAATCTTCTTTTTGGTGATGATTATTATAATGAGGATGCTGATAATGATGGTCCAATTGTTGATAATGAATTGGTGGATTCCAAGACTGATGGTGATCATTATTAGCATGATGATTGGTTTCTCCATGGTGATTGTCGTAATCATCATAATCGCCAAGAAGACTCTCTTGACCATATCTAGAATATCTTTTATCAGGTCGAAATATTGGTATCTCTGATTTCATTATTCCATTTTTATTTCTATATTTTTGGGTTTGGTCATGATTTTGTGATGACATTTCATATTTCATATTTATATTTGGTTTGAAATTATTTTTCTCGTTGGGAACCTTCTCGTTATTATTCTCATCATTGTAATTGGCGTAATTGTTATTGTAAAGATTGTTATTCCACGAGTTTGGACTGATTGTCGAGATAATTGTTTGATAATTTGGCGTGGAATAATCATTGTTCTTGTATTCATAACCACTAGTTAATTGTCTTGACTGGATAATTGGTTGAGGAGGTGAATGAAATATTGGTTCTGAAATAAGAGGAGTCACTGTGTTGTTGGTCTCAGTCTCGGTTGAGCAAACCAAAGTTGATAGTTGGGTAATCAAACTCACAAGAACGATGAAAAACATTTTGGGATTTAGCTGTGACCCGATCATCTGAAATGAAAATAATTTGTATTCATTAGCATTCATTTATCCAAATATTTATTTTAAATAAGATTCATTTTTACTTATTGCTCCAATTTACAAAGTCTAAACAAGTGATACCAATATAATAAAGTATAATTATTATGAGTGTCTAGTTAAAATATTGTTTAGTTAATTGTATTAGGTTTTAATATATTCTGTTTCATTGTATCATTTGTATTGAAATCCACTGAGTATAAATATTCGTACCGGTAGCTAATTAAAAAGCTTGATTTAGTTGATGCTGCAAGATGACTATTGGTAATCATCACTATGGTTACCGAGCTTATATGATCACCCAAACTTTGTGATTCGCTGCCATCTAGATATTATTTTTTATAACAACTATTTGTACTGTTCAAGTGTTTTATGACTTGCTCTATATTGGGTCCACTATATATGTAATCAACGGAACTAAATAAAAATTGGATTGAATTGAATTGAATATGTGATTCTCTTGTCAGGAAGCTCAAAGATTCATTGAAATTTTTTTTTTTTTTAATAACATCGAAACTTGATACAAAATCGTTGTTCCCCAATTAAGGCTAAGAATGAAAGATAGGATGAAAATGTTCAACAAAAATTATTAATCAGTCAATAGATAAATAGTTTTCGTGATTTAATGGATGATACACTTCTCTATGTACTGTACCTATACAAAGTTCTTGTAAAAAAATATTCAGAACAGAATCATTTTTAATCCATAATGCCAGGACGATTATTATTATAGATAGCCAAACATAAGATGATCAATGAATAACCTAATGTGTTGTTTCAATTCCATAATTTCGTTCGTCAACAACATTCAATATCAATTTATTTAATTTATATAGTAAAGTATTCTAATTGAAGTTGGATTCATTCACATTCAATTCAATATACTATGCAAGTGTTTTTTATTAAATCCAACATTTAATGGTATAACTATCCTGAATATTCAAAATACTTAGCCTACTACAATATACTAACAACATACAATTTACTCCCAGTTTTAGAAATATCCTCAGAAAATTATAGGAGTATAAACAAGATATGAACAGCAGAATATACAAATATATGTCTATATACATTATAATTATCCACTTTCATGAAAACAATCAGACCTTGCCTTCTTAATAATTATTATAACTGATGAGAAATATCTATTAAAAAGCTATATTATATATTTCATATATATATATATATATATATATATATATATATATATATATATATATATATATATATATATATATATATATATATATATATATATATATGTATATATATATATATATATATATATATATATATATATATATATATATATTACATATATTTTAAATTATATTTTTCCCGATTCTATTTTTTTTTATATATAATGAAACACTTACATCTAATTATTCAATGTCGATTTGCACATTCAATTTCGTTGTACATCGTCGTTAAGAATTTTCGTAAAAAAATTCGCCACTCAAATACAAAAAAAAACTCCACTAGTACTAAATCTAGAAACTAGAATGACCATTTTCCAAGGAGATCCCAACTATATATATATACCGGTACCATGGTTGAATCACATTTGAAATAAAAATTTCCATAAAAATCGAATCGTCAAGAAAAATAACCTTTCACTAGTTCAAAAAAAAATCTCAATCACCAGCACTGTACTCCATTCAGTTCTTTCCTCGCATTGTGTTGAGGGATTTTTTGTGCAATGTTTTCTGCCAGTAATAATATTATGTGTTAAATATAAGGTGACGTCCAAGTAATGAGTAATGTCTGCATAGTAGTTACTTGTCATGACGTTTCAATACTCCCAGCGCGTTATACACTCTTTTAGCTGGCGATAATGCAGAGATGATTGCTACCGGACGGTTTCAATGAACTATACTTGGTTCTTGTAAACCATGCACATTCAGGGAAAACGATATACTTATAAGCGTACAGGGACCTTATTCGATTTATTTATTTTTATATTAGCTTTAACGACGCACTGTATTGATGACTACGATCCATTTGCGTCGGTGAATGAATATGAGATGGTGGGATGGTGAGATGAGAGGTTATTTTATTATGTGTTTTTGGATAGTGGTCTGTCGTTTAGGAACCATCCCAGTATTGACCTGAACGACAGAGGGAAACCACTTAAAACAGGATGGTCGACCATGGCGAGAATCGAACCCTGGTCTTCTGAATGAAGGTTCAGTGTGTTACCTCTCGACCACTCGTCTCAGTACCTTATACATGTACGTTTGTGACGATGTAAGTGATCTTTCTCTTGATCTGAGTGTCGTATCCTTTATATCATATTTACATATCTTATGTCTATGATGTCCTATTACCACCCCATTTATTTATTTTTTTTTTTCGTTCAAGTAGATTTCAATTCAAAATGGAACATTTTTGAGTTAATCATACGGATAGTCAAGGATAAAATAAAACATTATGTATCACACACAACAAACAAACAAGAAAATATACATAAATGTATATATATATATAGGAGAATAAAATTCCTGTCATTCCTGTCATGCGTATAATACGAGTATGTTTCTTCAGGATGCATTTTAAGTAGGTTTATCGACCATTTCATGTAACCGCAACCGTAAGATACGTAATTTACAGTCAAACATATTTCATGTAAATAATAAATATATCGCTCAATCTTACAACGCCAACGCCGCGTTTTCCTAGTTTCAGAAATCAACTATACCCGCCTATCAGCAAGTGATAAAACAGAAGAATCATTCTTATAAATCATTTCAAGCTAGCTGTCATCGAACGGACGTGAAGACAACTGGACACATGCCTATCATCTGACAAGAACACTGACAAATTCATTGAAAGTATCCTCTTTGCACGTTGTATTTCTAAAGCTGCGGTTAAAACCAGCTTGAAAATGACTTACTTCTTGCAATAAACGATATAATGGTTCACAGGTGATACACTGACAGGAAAATTGTCCAGTGGCGTCAAGAACTGATGTAGACAAATTGTGTATGATAATATTGAGGGGACGCTGAAGAGCGTATACTGTAATAATTATTCAAACTTGGCCATGTGACATGGGCTTGGAAATAGTTTTGAATGGATAATTGTAAATGTGTTCTGGGACTCAGCTAAGGTTTTCTACCCAAGCCCCTGTCACACAATCAAGTATAAATTATTCCGGTATAAGTTCTTCATGCGCTCCTATATTGATAACCTGATGAAACTGAATTGAGAAGAATTGTTTTGAAGTTAAGAAATATTAATTATGGTTATATTATGTTCGCCGATCGAAAAGCAACAAGTACCTAGATGGCAGTGAAACATAAAGTTTAGTTGATCATGAATGAGATCGGTGACCATGGAGACCATCAGAAGACAACCAATTAACTATAAGAATGCGTATGAGAGCGCTGCGGCTCATAGTGAATTTCGGTGAATGATCATAATGAAAATGACGACGATGGTGAACAATTTTTTTGGTATATATAACATCGAAACTTGATTCAAAATCATTGTTTCCCAATAAAGGCTATGGATAAATGTAGGATCGTTTGGACGGGGCACAACAAAGGCGATCTTACCACCCCATTTTAATTATTTAAAACCAATTTAAACTTCAACACCAGGACTGCGCTGCCGGTGACTATAATTTTCCGCCGCAGATGACAGTCTTTCAGATTCCGAAAAAATAATCAAAAATAATCACAAACTTTGTTTATTCTCCACTTGTTTATTTACACTGTTTCTTCCACTTGTTTATTCTTGCTACTTCGCTGTATCATGTAGATCAGTCAGCTATGTCACTGATTCAAAAACTGAAATCATGTCGGGAGTTCAAGTCAATGGTTCTTAGTAAACACCAATCAGCTATCAATCGCCCATTCCAACCCCCAAATAATCTAGCTGTATTGGGTTAGTTTAATTATCATTATATTGAATGATCATCATCATCAAATTGGAGGTCATTTGCGTCCACAATGAGTGATATTAGGGCACCTGATGAGTGTATACCGGAATAAAGTCGACTCATTTGTGTGACATGGGTTTGGGTGTCCAACTTCACCTGAACGCTAACCACATTCCTTTGAAAAGTACCGCGAAGCCCATGTCACACGACCGAGTCGACATTATTCCGGTATACGCTCTTCAGCGCCCCCATGATATCACTGACTTCATGAAAAACCTACATGGTATGAAGGGCATTCTCAACTGACGTCACCCATTGTTGAAAGAGAGAGACAACAATGTGCACCAGTTGGAATTGACCAATCAGAATATTTGGTAGTACTGTATTGCTATAGTAACGATTGTTTGTCTTTTGTTACGTGCCAACACCCTATTGATTGAATATTCATGCAATGTTTGTTTTTTCATTGTATTGTTTAATTTCATTGTTTGTAATTACATTGTGATTAAAATGATTTATTTTGGATTAAAGACCGCACTTAAGATGCCATATCCAAAAGATCTTGGAGCCCAATTCATTGTAACACGGTTGCACGGTTTTTTCCGTCCCGGTAAGTCACGTGAAACCGTCAGAAACTTGACGGTAATTTTCTCACTTGTTCGAGCTGAAGGTGCAGGCTTTAGTCTCTAGGGAACAATGATTTTGTATGACGTGTTCGATGCAAACGAAACATCCATGTTATTCCTTGAATCCTTAAAGGGCATCACAACCCTGAAGCTAGATTTTAACAAATAATGACGATATTCATTTCCCTAATTTTAGAGAAAACTAGAAATCATCTCAATTTCAGAAATTATAATTATTGTTTTATCCTCCAGACATGGACCTAGGCGTTACCGATTCTGTATAGAAACATGAAGAGAATCTAGTAATGTTTACGTCACGACTCATAAAAAGGTCTGGGTCCTTTAGGACAATTGAATGAATTATAATTTCAGAATTATGATTTCCAGTTATCTCTTCAATTAGGAAAATAAATATCATCAAAGTTCGTTATAAAGTCTAGATTCAGGTGTCCTTTAAATAAATTAAGAAATCGATTGAATATTTAATCATGAATAGTAAATATATTATCCGCCACTGGGACGATTCTATAGTCCAATTATACCAAGTCCAGTGTCAGATGTTCGTTTGGACAGTTCGAAACTTCCGACCGTTAATACTAACAGATGGGCGAAACGGTCGATCGGGACCGACAACTCCAGTGACATATCTGCTAATTGATTAGACACGCTATTGTGATCTGATGTAATTAACGTGCAATTCATGTGTGACGTGTGAAAGACGGTAAAGAAGTTCTCAACTTTACCGATGACAGCTTTGTGTGAATCATGCAATGCAATTATGTGCAGTATTTTTATATTCGATTATAGATTTCAAAGACATCGTTCGAGATTAAACGATATCCAATCTCCTTGCTTCTTGTTTAGGTCAAACGGTTTAACCAATCCGGACGAAGATATGTAAATGACACTTATAGACGATGATTATTGTTACTTCGCTTGTATTCAAGTTATTTTATTTTTATTTTTTAAATTGATCAAGTTTTTGAAAATCAACAACGTTGGAAATATCTAAGAAGATACGAATTTAAAGTCTTTCTATCGTTTAGTCAGTAGAGCACAAATACATTTTAGAAATAATTATCTCTATATCGAATAAATTTAAGTCAGATTTTATTGAATCAGTATGTATTCATGAATGGAAACACTGTCACATTTCTCTTGCCGATGTAACAGCATTTGAAATAGATATAAAGTAGCTATTTTGACTCTAATTTGGTGAAAAATAAACCATGTTTCACTTAAAATTAGTGTAATTCATAGATGAGAGTGGATTTAGGCCTTATATATTCATTTTTGCATAATTCTATTCATTATGAGTTCATTTATAATTAACTCCGTTTTTTGATCAAATGACATGTCATTACGTTTAGTATACTTTGTCTGTAGGTAAATAATGAAAATTTAATATTAATATGATTTATGTTCATCAGAATGAACTTGATTACTAACTAATTGTAACTGAATTATTAAAAAGTCACAATTGTAATTTGTAAGAAAAACTAGGGTGTAAAATATGTAACAACAATTACCCAAGAATATTTGTAAGTTTCAATAATTATAAACTCTCTTTCGCATATAACATTCGTCTCACATAAAATATTATTTGAATAACATTCACCCAGATGTTATTAGCTCTCATTAGAATCCAGACCAGACTGGCTTAAAGACATTTCATATTTTTAATGTAGGATTAAAATAATTTTATTCAATTTCAATCATGTGATCCTGGTGATTTCACTATGTCAAAGAAGAATTTGTATGCCTAAAATGATACCAGAAACATTATTGTTGCATTTTGTCGTAGTTTGACTGATTTTTCAATCAACTCATTACACTCTGGATCAAATTATGTTCATTTGACCAAACATTTCAATATTTCAACTCCTTTCAAAAATCTCCATCAAATATCTGAGACATATTTAAAAACCTGCTCTTTGGCACGTTTCCTGTGATAGATATCAAAATTTGGGTGTTGAGATCATTCTTGTGGTGCCCCATCCGAACGACGCTACCTTGTCATCCTTGGTTCTAATTAGGGAACAATGACTTTGAGTGAATTCTTCAATGTTGATGAAAAAAGTAAGGTATTTCCCTATAACGCCATTGTTTCTCTATAAGGGGAACGCATGAATGTTTAGGATCGTTTGAACGGAGCACCACAAGGGCGATCTTCCCACCCCAATGGAATAGTTGGATGTAATAAATCTCATTCAATACAATTCTGAAAATTATAGTGATATTGAAAAATGATTAGTAATTATAACATATATATATATATATATAATTATATATAATTATATGACTTGGGCTGTACAAAACTATTTATAACATCTTTATTCGTATGAGATTATTTCAGTGTTGATGAATGACTGTATAATAAGTTGATGCATGTCTACATTGTTTTGATGTAGGCCTACATTGTGGTGGTGTGACGTCAGCATATCTGTTGCTAATTGATTAGACTTGCTATTGTGATCGCTTGTAATTAATGTTCAATTCATGTGTGACGGGTGAGAGACGGTAAAGAAATTCTCAACATTATCGATCACAGATCCGTGTGAATCATGAAATGCAATTCCAATATTTTTATATCGGAAAATTGATCGTGCTTTTATCCTCCAAGTATTCATTATGTTTTGCAGGAATTTTTATTGGGAAACTATTTTTATAAATATGTAAAGTATCTGGTTTCTTTAGTGTTGGAAAGAAGACGAGCTATGACCAAACTAATTGGTGTGAACTGAAAGTAGGGTGTCCTTTGGTTATTGGATCTATTGAAATTGTAAGCTATAATTAAAATTGTCAATTCAATAATTATTACTTTTATGAACTCTTTTGAACCTACAAATGTCAGAATCGTAGTTTATCCACTTCATACAAAATTTGCTGTCAAAACATATCTATACAGACTTTTTTTAACTTGGCCTGAAGGATGACAAGGTAGGTTCATATATGAACGAGGCACCACATTGGGGGATCTCACACTTCAAAAGAAACAATTAATTGGGATTTAAATTTTAATTCAATTAACTGTAGGTATTTGGTGAAAGAAATACTATATTTTTGTATAAAATGTATCAATAGCAAAATATAGAGAAAGAATGTAGCATCGTTTATGATGAAGCAAGATTGAATTTATATCAATATGGAATGATTACCAGTAGACCTGCAAACCATTTCCCTAAAATCTTTTTTTTTTAATAACATCGAAACTTGATACAAGATCATTGTTCTCCAAAAAGGCTATGGATGAAAGATAGGATTGAAAGATAAAATCATGACATTGAGCTTAGTCTTGATTTATATTTATGTATGTATTTATGTAATTTTTATTGTTTCAAGTATTTATCTTTTACTTGTTTACAATATATTCATTTTGTATCCTTGCTGATCACTCTTTTCCATTTCATTTCTTCTTATCTCCTTTCATTAGTATCTTGAAATCATCCACAGATTTAGGCCACTCCTAAATCCTAATTTAGTTGATCTCCCAGTTTGTTCCATTCTAGGATGATGGCCCCGAGAAAAGAGAATTTATTCACGTTCGTACTGTAATTTTTTAATGCTAATTTGAATTTATGGCCAACTCTTCCTAAACTTTAGGAACTTTAGTTGCAACTTGAGGAGACGCCAACTTGGAAAATTTAGTTGACACTTTTCTCATGAATAGTATTCATATTTCCACCAACCATCACATTAATATATTCTTCAAATATAGAACGAAATTGAATTTATAGTACTCTTACTCATCTTACATCAACAATTCAACTTATATAGTTTTCATATTCAGTAGTAGCATTTTTATAATTTTAATAGCGTTTCGACGGTTTTGATATATTTTTTTTCATATATATTTTTTTTACATTTTATAAGCTGGTATTTCTGATACTGATTTTATACTTTTAAAATATTGGTTGCTTGACAATTTAGCATTACTCTTATATAAATCGACCATAGCAATTATGAACCCTACATATTGAATAATCAAAGAATACATGGTAACTGCAGGGATGGGCATATAGTGGTTGTATCTGAATAATGAAACAAATAAATCAACATTTCAAATAATTTAATCATTCAATTACGAAAACAGTAATACATTTCAATAAATTAACATAGTCTACACATAAAATTTAGGAATTATTATGTGAATTCACATAAACATACACCAAAAGCCAAACAAGGCACTTATATTTATTATAATTATATTAATGTACATGTTACTCAATAACACTCTAGATTGACACACCTCAAAACGAATCTTCATTCTGTCACTTTCAAATTGAAAATAATTCGATACGGTACTCAGTTTTAGTAATTGGATATATATATATATATATTGAGTTGACATATCATCGAACGTGAATATGTGTCCAAAATAGAGGATCCCTTACTCAACTTTATGTTTCTTCGTTTTTTTTTTAATTACATCGAAACTTGATACAAAATCATTGTTTCCCAATTAAGGCATACGATAGAATCGTTTGAACGAGGCACCACAAGGGCGATCTCATCACCCCAACTTATTGTGGTTAGCAAAAGGCTAACCCTCAATATACATCAGACAACTACAAAATTTCACTTCAGAATTCGCTAAAAAAAAAAAAATCGCATTTCAACATGAATACATTCAATCTGTGCGGATCGCTGTATAAGTCAATCAAACAACATATATCACTGACATTGATTGACTTTTTAGTACAATCACATATGTATTCGAATTTTATATTATACATTTATATAGAATTTTATATTTTATTTATATATATTTTATACAATATATCAAACTGCACTAATTCATTAGTTAGACAGTATGTTACTACTTGAAGAATTCAGTTGTAAATGGAAAAAGTCATCAATATTATTGAATACAATCATTATAGAATTAATAAATAGAATAAAATTATATTTTAATTTACTAGAAGTTTTCCATGGAAAATTTCTCACCCAGAACACTAGCCGTTAGTGAGCTTTCTTACACTAAACTCTAACCGTTAGTGTTGTCCGGTTTTTCAATGGCTTCTTAAAGTTAATCGAATGTTAACTTTTTATCTCCCTTGCTGTTATTTCATTGACTCATCAGGTATTATCCAACACAATCTTAAAAAAAAAAATTTAAATCCATCCCTGAATATTTAAATCTAGAGATATATGTGATCACTTGTAATTAGTAATTAGCGTGGATAGCGGGCACTGATACGTGTTATCATCGCACGCCTGATCAGTGACTCCTTTAGTGTAGGCTTGCTTGAACGAAGTCAGGCGAAGTCTTTCTACGTCTGTACCACTTTTCAATATCGAACCGAGGATCCTGGAAACAAAGAAAGGACATTTTTATTGCTCCTGATTCAAAACCGATATATCGCTTTGTCTACTGATAGGCGAGCGCAGTACATTTAAATAGGTCCATTACGTCAAACTGAAAATTCATTTCTAGCAAAGCTATATACATTTATGTAAATATACATAAGTATAGTCAGCTGTTTCATCCTGATATGCTCATTTTATTACTAGTAAAAACACAGACACAAAATGAGAGTTGAAAACATATTAGATATACATTTACGCTGAAATGCTAAAATACTAACTAGAGCTGATGAAAAAGTACTTGTTCTGTACAAAATTCGTGACTATGACGAAAATAAAGCCAATAACGTACACAATTAAATAAGCTGATGGTGGGAAAGGCTTCCATTTCGCCCCGCAGGGAAATTAAAAAAATACATAGGAATTGAAATTGCTTTCATAGGTTCATACGAATTGTGTTGGTGCAAGAAATAATATTCCGTGATAATTATTGGAGATAATTTAGCATAAAATATTGAGTGTGTAAATTCCTTGGGACGTCTCTGCGTACCCTGTATAAGTACACCTATAATATCTTGGTCCATCGATGGATATAGATACCTAAACATTATGAACACATATTAATATTAGGACTATACTGATAATATAATCATACATTTTGTAGAAATCCAGTAACATGTCATGAGAGAAAAAAGGTTGAAACTTTATTATTTTATAGTTTATAAACTTTATGTAGATTATAATTTTAAATTTTATAAAATTATATTACATTGAAATTATTAAAATAGGAAATCTGTGTGGAATGCATAAGCCTACATACAATTTGCAACAGATAATGAATCAATGAATCAATCAATCAATCAATCAATCCGAAATATACAGGTTCACCGTACACATCTAGAGGACTAAACAATTCTGGAATTAATTGAGTTATATGGACCTTCATATATTTAACTAAACACCAAAACCAGATGTATAATTATAATTAGAATAAGGTTCATAATTATGAGGTAAATTGTTCAAATTATGACAACCGAAAAACTCACCACAACACAGGTTTGTTATACTCCGACTTTGAATTACTCGCGCCTAACTGACACGCCAACCTCTCGTAACACTTCTCCGTGTCCATCAATGACTTCACCGCCTTCCCCGCCACATTCTCATAACCCCCATCCATCCCCCATCCAGTTTCTCCCGCCCTCAGCTTGGAAGTCCTGTTCCCATTATCATCATCGTCGTCGTCATCATCGCCGCCTCCCCCGCAACATCCAGCACCGAACTTGTTCGACAGAAACGGTAAATAGATCGTCAATATCGGGATGATGAGGGGTAAGAGGAGTGGTACACCGAAGAAGAGGACACCGAGTTTGATGAGGAAGAACTTGAGGATGAGGAAAGGGAGTTTGGTGAGGAAGGAGGAGACGCTTCCTTTGAGGAAGCCGAGGATGCCGAGTTTGGCGGCGCCGATGTGGAGGAAGGTGTCCATCATTGAGCCGTCGTGGTAGAAGTTGTCGTGGTGGTGACCTGAAACATTGAGGATTTGAGTTAGAAAGAGATGTGAGAGTAAGAGTATGTGAGAGTAAGAGAGAAACAGATAGGAAGAAGCAAACAAACAAACAAACATTAAAAACAAACAAAGAAAGGAAGAAAGAAAGAAAGAAAGAAAGAAAGAAAGAAAGAAAGAAAGAAAGAAAGAAGAAAGAAAGAAAGAAAGAAAGAAAGAAAGAAAGAAAGAAAGAAAGAAAGAGAGAAAGAAAGAAAGAAAGAAAGAAAGAAAGAAAGAAAGAAAGAAAGAAAGAAAGAAAGAAAGAAAGAAAGAAAAGAAAAAAAAAAGAAAGAAAGAAAGAAAAGAAAGAAAGAAAGAAAGAGAGAAAAAAAAAAAAAAAAGAAGGAGACAAATAGAGGAAGATACAAAAATCACAAAAGTTTTTTGTATAGGTGTCGGAAAAAAAATAGGTTGCAATTCAAATTTTAAGAGATGATAAAAAAAACGGCACCTCCACGATAAATTATTAACGAATACCGATATCCTCAACAAAACAATACTACTTCACTCATATAAGATTATTCTATGATCAGACATCAATACTTGAGATAACTTTTAACTGTACAAGTGAATTATTGACACAGTTGATTTGGAATCCTCCTCATTCATAAGAATTGATTGATCTATCGAGTTCTTACGACCCCACTATTATAGCTACAGGATATTTGGAGGCAAGATCTCGGGCAAGAATGAGTGGTAGTGAATTACTACAATCACACATGCCTCATGCAAGATTCCACGCCCGACTTAACTTGGGCACAGAGTATTCCAAAGCATAGCATTATTCCATATATTATTCCATATTTTTTCCATATAGCATAGTCTGGGCGAGAGCGGGGGTGTCAACAATAATATAGGCAATTCATTCATTAAACATTTAGATGATTTTATGTGGTAACCAGCAACTAAAAATGTCTAATGAAAACTAATAGTTCAAGAAATTTTCAAAGAAATACGCTATTCCAACATGAACATGGCTCTGTTTCGCGTAAAATCTCATATCATACATACTACGTCATGAATCATGATACGTCACAAGACAGGTGCTCAAATCGTATGGGCAGAGACATTCGTTATCAAGATACTTTTTTTTTTTTTTTTTAATAACATCGAAACTTGATACAAAATCATTGTTCCCCAATTAAGGCTATGGATGAAAGATAGGATCGTTTGGACGGGGCACCACAAGGGCGATCCCACCACCCCATTTTGATTATTTAAATCTAATGGTCTTCAACACCAGGACTGCGCTGTCTGTGACCATAATTTTTCGCCGTAGATAAAAGTCTTTCAGTGATCAAAGAATACAAGTAATACAAGTAATAAGAAAGTAATCAAGATACAGATAGAGACTCTCAAAAGCAAGTATTTTAATCGAATCAACAGGTTTTTGAATAATTTACATTATTCTCACTGACATTTGAAGTCCAATGTTTCATTTTTTAGACTTTTTGGCTGTCATATCATTGAATCTATTGAAAATATCATTCATTTTTAATAAAATCAAGTATAAAAATGCATTATTATTGCCTATTGTGGTTCTAAATGCCGATTGTTGATGATGAAGATAGAAGAGAATCTAGTCCACTTGGAAGAGAATATTAAACAGAAGATGAGCACTGAGAATATTTTTAAACTAATTAAATTCTCTTAGATTTGGTTTTGTTATTTCTAATTTCTACTCTAAAAATATTTTGCAGTCAACTTTACATGTTGGTCTTATTTTTCAACTTAATAATCTTTAGTTTATATAGTATCCACGAAAGTAGAAGGTCATCTACTAACTAAATAATTGTAAAAACTGGGGTAATCACATTTTCTCGTTATATTATATTGATTATTATTATATTGAGTTTAATGACGTACTGTAATGATAACCAAGATCTATTGGTGTCGGATTTCTCGGATCCCGAGGTAACTTCAAGCATTCAACACTTTTGAAAGACATAGTTGCTTCCTCATCTTGGATCTCGTTCTGAACATTATAACACGTTAACAATACCACAGCTATAATTGGATCCACGAAGAAAAAGGTCGTCATCCAAAAAAATAATTGTAAAAAGGTCAGTTATACTACACAAACTCGCTGCAACTTTCAAGTTTTAACGCTTTTGAAAGATGTAGTTTCTTTCCTCAGCTTGAATCTCGTATTAGAAATTCATAATACCCTAAAACTATCACAGTTATACAAACATACCGGTGATATTTGAGTTCGTTCTGTTGGAAGGCGACCTTCTTCTTTCGTGGATACAAGTACATCTATAATGTTCATGTAAGTAGTATAGTTCCAAATTTGTATTCCCAATTGAGCCGGTTTTACCAACTGATAACCAAGCATTAATTAGTTAATTATAGCCAAACCCGTGGCTCAGTCAACTATCGCACTGCATTAGGAACTGAAATCAGGTTGGGCGTAGTTTCGAGTCCCGCATATCGCATAGGTTTTTGTAAGCGTTCTTTCACCTGCCACCACTTCATCGTTTCATTATCACCCGCTATACCCCCATATAACCTTTAGCTGATGGTGGGGTTGTGAAGCATCATTAAAATAAATTATATAAACAAATTACTTAGCAGCCCACGGTAGCTCAGTCAGCTGAGACACATCTTCAGAAACTGAAGTCACCGCTGGGCGTGGGTTCGAATCCCGCATAAGTATACATTTTCTTAAACGTCCATTCACTTATCATCACTTCATAGTTTCATAATCACCTGCTCATACGTACCCCATATAACCAAGCTGTTGGTGGGGTCGTTATCAAACAATAATCGTAATCAACAGATTACGGTAGTTAATTACCCAAGGGTGAATCGCTAATTATTGCTTAATTCACTAATTAGCAGTAGGTAAAACCGGCTATTACAACCTTAGCAAAGGATTAAAAAGAAATAATATTAAATCTTTCTTACCTCCGTGATTATTGTGATGATAGTACCGCGCTGGTGGCAACGGCCCATAATGGCCGTTACGTGTATTAACATTATTGTATTCATACGCCGTCGCCGGTTGTAGATTTACTTGTTCGTACTTGTTGGCATCATTGTTGTAATTCGCACTGTTGTAATTCGCATTGTTGTCATTCGCATTGTTGTAATAATAGTCGTTGTTATAGTCATTACTGGCACTTGTGATTCCGCTTCCTTCGTAATCCCGTGCCGCTCGTAAGAAACCATTGTTGTAAAATGTAGTTGTGTTATATTTGATGACACACGAAACCAAAGATAAATTAAGAAATGATATTATTATATAGGAGGATATGGCGATTGTCCAACTCATTTTTATATTTTTATATATGTAATTAAAATTGTAAAAAAAAAGGAATGAAATAAAAAATAAACTACCAGACGTTAAATTTTAAATATTTTCTAAACACAGTACGTAAAAATAGACACTCATTGCATACATATATTGAATATATAAATTAATGATATATTATTCAAAATATAGTGAAAAAAACACTTAAATTGGATCAATTCCCAATAGTCTTAGTTTTAATTTGTATAGCACTCACAGTCACAGATTCTTTCACGTGCGTGTGGAGATGTCAAAAGTACAATGTCAACAAGTTTGACCTATTCGTAGCTTTTATATGCGCTTGTAAATTTAGAGGTGTGAAAGTAGGGGTTGGGTGTGTCCAAGGCACTTAGGTGTGGTTATCTGTACAAGGCACTTAACTTATAGGGAAAACTGAGTATGAAATAGATTAGAACGAGATGATGAGAGATGGAGAGAGAGTGATGCACAAGTAGTAGAAAGATATTTACTTTTGTTTTGCACTCGCTAGCTTCTCTCAAATATAAAATGAATACAATATAATAAGATATTATACAACATAATGGATATAATAAATATAGAACAACTTGGTATTGAGGAAAGTCTTTTGGGATATTAGGTGTTTGGAATCGTTATAATTATCAATATTTTGTTCCATCATTTTCATGACTACATGCAAAAACCGAATTGTAAACATTGATCCCATAAAGACTATATAACTTATACTTAATAAATTAACTATAAATAAACAAAGTAGATAATTTGAAATATCTCGAATTTCACAATCACTCAGACTACATTTCATATATACCGAGACGCGTGGCCAAGTGGTAACACACTGAATTGTCATTCGGAAGACCGGGGTTCGATTCCCACCATCGTCGACCATCCTGATAGGGGTTTTCCGTGGTTTCCCTCTGTCGTTCAGGTTGATACTGGGATGGTTCCTTAACAACAGGCCACGACCGACTCCTTCCCACCATCCAAAACACTTATAAAATAACCTTTCATCTCATCATCTCATCATCTCATTCATCATCCACCGACGCCAATAGATCGTAGCCATCAGTGAAGTGCGTCGTTAAAACCCAATATGAAAAAAAAAAAATCATATAAAATTCAGATAAGTGTTTTAAAGTGGAAAAAAGCTCTTTAAAAATGGATCGAAATCTTATCAATATAGTTATCACGCAGCTTCTTTTTCCAATCCGAAACTATTAATAATATATAACACAAAATAAATATTAAATAAAAATGTTGAATGTTTCTATAAAAAGTGCAGTTAAGGTTAGCAATTTTCATTATTTTCACGATAAGTAGGATATAACTAATAAGTACTCATATTTAGTTCGTAAGATTGCACCACCAGTCTGGAAATAAAAACTTAGTTTCAAATCTGAAACTATTGCTTAATTTTATTCAAAATTAAAAATTAAAAAATAAATATTATATTACTCACACAAAAATGAGATAACATTTACAATTTTACAACCATTTTGTGAAGGGTAAATAATGCGTTCCACATATATTGAGCTTGGAAAATAAAAAATTCAAAAGAATTTGACCTACTGGGTCTGATGTCACATCAGTTCTTGTCAAGTTGATATATATCGTAAACTACCAGAATTAGACGTCCTCAATGACACTGAATACGACAACAATATGATAAACCTATACCTTCTATCCCCAACAAAGGTCAAAAAACTGATAATTATTTGTATCACATCTGCCGAGTCGACACGACTGTTCGTTGGTGCTAAAAGATATAAGTGACGGTCGATCGGACCCATCACCGTCCCATGCGTTGTGAAGACGTATGTGCCCCTATTGTATTGATACAATATTTTGTATAATCATTATTCACTTCCTATTGGCCTATTATCATGATAATTATACCAGGGTCTACCATGATGGTGATGGACAGATGAAGAGAAAACCTACATTCCTCTTCCTCATCATGTCTAAGGGTAGAATAATTTAGTTAATTTAGTTTAAATTAGTTACCATATCATATTACTGAAAGACTTTTATCTCAAGGAGAAAAATTATGGTTACAGACAGCGCAGTCCTGGTGTTGAGTTCCTCATCTAACTTTTAGATCTGCATAGTTTTGTGGCATTATCGGGTGGTAACTTTTATTTTTATGAATTTTAGAAATTTCAAAAATACGCATTAGAATAACAGCGGAAAAAAAAAATATTTGTATTTTCCAAAAAAATGAAATTTTGCGTGAAGTTGAATTACATTCTGATACACATTTCTGGAAATTCTCAGCTTTTGAATTCTCAGCTTTGGGTCAGCCATTTTGAAGAAAAAACATAAAATGTGCTAAATTGGTACCACTCGAAGCAGTTTTTACCAATTTATAACTTAGATGTCACCCAATTGGCGAATGTACGCAAAAGTTTGGCAGAAAAGTCGACATACTATTACCATCCGCTCGTCTAACAACGCATATATGGCGTTTTCCTAGTAATTATTTTGAATTATTGAATTATTTGAATTTTTGAATATTGATTTATTGATACCGGTATTGAATTATTGATTATTGAATTGTTTCAGCTAGGTTAAACTATCATTATCCCCGAACTTAAAGCTCTCTATATTTTATAATGTGTTAGATAATTTACAACCTAGAAATTCATTCCTCATTCATCACCCTTCAGAAAGGTAGGATCGACCTTGTGGTGAACTTTCGGAACGATCCTACCTGTCATCCTTAGCCTTAAATAACGTATTTAGTGACTGATGAGCGTGGCTTATTATTAGGCCGCCTAGATATATGCAACTTGTAGTTATTTATAGAAATACCCTCATTGGTAGTTTCAAAATTACCACAAATAAACAGCCTGCTTAGTTGGATGTTATGTTTTATTACGTCAACTGGGCGAGTAAAAGAAAATATGGTTAGCTGTAGTTTCTAGAACAACGCTCCCCCCCAACTTTGGCTGGCAAATAGTCCTCCCCCCATGATCTAGACTGGCAAATTGTCCTCCCCCCCTAAAACAGGTGCCTGGCAAATTGTCCGCTGGCAAATTGTCCGTACACCTTAGTGACAACTAAGTCAGACATCACATCAGACATCTAACAGACAACATCTAAGTCAGACGGGGGTACGAATGGTCAGGTGATAATGAAACTATGAAGTGATGAAAAGTGAAAGAATGTTCACAAAAACCCATGTCTAATGCGGGACTCGAACCCACACCCAACGGTGACTAAAGCGCACTTAGATGGCCAAGCAACGGAGGAAGACTAGATGTTAACAATGAAAAAAATATATAATGCACACTTTGAATAATAAGATTTTTATAGTACGTGGCGGAAACTTCAATATACACTCATCCAAGATCAAATAATAAATGATACCGTTTATACCCCCCCCCCCCCTCTCCCCCCGTCCTGTTTAATAATGTTGACGTGTGTCACGTGCAAAGAGTGGTGCTTATTTCACACTTGTCCTGTCACGGCCTAAGAGATAAAGGTCAACAGGGTAACGTTGGCTAATCTGAAGACACTTCAAGCAAGTAGACCTTTATATTTTTAGATTTACTAGATTGCATTTATTTACTAACGCGCTGTAATGATGACTAAGATCTATTGGCGTCGGTGAATGTTGAATAATATGATGGTACTGGAAAGGTTATTTTGTTATTTGTTTTGGACAGTGGGAAGGAAGTGGGCGTAACCTGATCTAAAGGATCCCTGTGACCACATTCGACGACAGAACAATCGCAGCGAGAATGGTTGACCATGGTGAAGATCGAACACCGGTCTCCTGAATGACAGATTAGTGTACTAGTGATTTCAGATCTCAATCTATTATTAGAACTACTAGATTATAATAAAATATGTAGACCTATCAATAGAATCTAAAAATGTGTTGATAGAAGATATGTTTCAGATGATGTAGTATAGGCCTACTTTGATTAAGCAATAAATGTATACATGCGAAATGAAATTGCGTTGCCCAAATCTTTAAAAAAAATGGGTTACATGAATCAAGTGATTTAAATTAAACTTCTCAAAGTCTTTGATGAATTAGTAAACAATGATATTAGAAAAATTAGTATATTAATTGGTTTAAAGTATTAAATTTGAGAAACATTTTTTCACATTTTTCTATCTATCTAGATTCTACTCTATTGATATAATTGAATTCAGTCTTCAGTATAGTAGTGAGTGTATTAGTTGTAGAATAGAGTTTTAGAGTTTTACATACTTCAAATTTTCTATTTTTAAACATTTATGTTCTATTAATGTTTAATTATCTTTCTGAAATCCCTTGAAATCTTCTTGAAATCCTGTGAAATCTTCCTGAAATATCTTGAAATCTGAAATCAAGTGTACACGAAATGTACTAGTTGTTTACTCCTCGTTGGGGGGTAATGCTTCGGAATGGGCATAGTACATATTTTGAATCTGGGTTCGCGAACAGAGTTCTACCATAGACTAAAGATATAATATACACAGTATTTCTTTAGTCTATATAGTTCTACTTTAGATGCCAATTCGTTCAAAGAATTAACCAAAAAGAAAGAATTCTTTCTTTGGGAAAGAATTCCCAAATAATAAGGAAAGATTGATAATAATTGATGACAGACCTTATGTTGTCAGTATAAGTTATGAGAGTTTTGGCTACGGCTCAACAGCTGTTTTAGTTCACTTCACTGTGTTACTTTAAAACATTCTGTTTCTTTTCGAAAATATCTTCAAGAATTCCATTCATTAGCACCGTAAAATCGAGCCTCTGGTCCACGAACGGCATTTACAATTGAATCTTTTTAATTTGCATCATAAAAGAAATTATAATTTACGCGTCGAAAAATGAGGTCTTAAATAGTTGTGCATGCTCAGAATAAAATACGCATTAAAAGGTCTAAGAACTTGACTTGATTTATAAGTGAACTAGAAAGAGAATTTGTTACTGTCACGTTGGTATTTCGCACGCTTTTATGTATATGCAAATGATCAATATTCCAAATTATGCATAAAATGATGATAGTTAAATAAATTTGAATAAGTTTGTTTATTCGTTCACTTTTTCTTCATTCATGTTTATTTCAAAAATGATATTTTCTCAACTAGTTCAGGCTCTCAACACAAGACGCTCTCTAGGTCCAATCGATTGGCTGTTTCGCCTATCGCACGGGTGTTTCGCCACAAGAGCGGGAAAATATGTTTTATTCCTTTTTTAAAAGAGAATTTTGTATTAAAATGGGAGATGGCTGTGGATACTACATCGAATATACATGTAGTTTTTAGTTTTTCCTTCATGGTATTTCAGAAAGAGCAAACTAGGCTGAAGTGTATGAAACCAAGTCACACCATTGTTTATTTCTTTCCAAATTCAAATCATTCATCACCAAGCAAATAATAATTATAAATAATTAACATATGACCAGGCCTAATTTTTCATCACAACTTCTGAAGGCAAGTAGGCCTAATGTGTTAATGGAATATATTTTATATTTGTTCATAAGCGTGCACAGTAGGCCCTACATTGCGATAGGTATGGCCCATTATGGAAAAAAAAATCTAGTGATTAGGTATGTGTAGCTGATTTAAAAAAAGTAGCCCATAATATGGTTAGATTGAACAACAGATTTAAAGCCTGGGCCTTGCAATACCATTCAAGTGCTATGTTATCGACTCATATGCCACTTCTAGTTCACAGAGAAATTTGAGACATTTCAAGCTTTTTAGGCCTAAAGTGTGATTTTACCAGTTTTAAGTATTACGTGGATGAAAGAAATGTTCTGTGACAAATTATTCTGTGACAATTATTAGCGCTTATTCAGGATCAAGTCCGGCCAGGCCAACTCTGCGTACACCCCAATAAATTTGTTAACTAATCAGACAAAACTAGTATGACATGAAGGGCCTACAGGCTAAGACTTGGCTGGTAGTCTTTTAACGTTCAAATGATCACCTATTATAAATGCTGACCATACAAACTATTTTTGCCCAGGGTCTTAATCGTAGTGATTAGCATGGGAGTATTTTAGATAGATAGATAAGTCTTTATTCATACATTTGAAAATACAGTTAAAAAAGGGTGAGGTTCGGTCTCACAACCGTTCTTCCACCTAACCTTATCCTTGATGCTAATACATTTTATTCACTATATTGAATAGAGTTTGGGTGAATTAATCATCATGAATTAATATGACTTCATTGTATTTAATATCATCTAATATTACCGTATATTTTGTATCTAAACAGTATGGCTGGCAGCGACCATATCCCAGTACATAGTGCTGCAGAGTTAGATGTTCGAGCAAGAACAACACCTAGCAATGAATCAGCAACATTGTCGGCTTACGGGAACAGAGCTAATGTCACGACATATCATAGGAGAGGTAGTTGGTGACTCTTATGTTCTTCTCAAAGTGTTTGACCTCCCAACTTGGAATCTTAATCCAGAACACATGCTAAACATGTGCTAGCCTAGTTTAAGAAAGCTCAAATTAAAGCAATTGAAACAATTTTGGATTTCAAAAGAGCTAATCATCTGATAGTTTTTATTTCATTATTTGTAATGTGAATAGTAGAATGGAATCATGATATAGCCTTTTATTCTCTGTTCTAGGCTTGAGAAGAATGTTTGCCTACAACTTGAAATGCAAGGATTTTGTACGAGTAGTAGCTTCTGTGCCTGCTTATGTATTAACTATCCTGTTCATAATGAGTATGATCCTAATGGCAGGTAAATTTATATACCAGTAATTAAACTAGGCAAATGCGGAATATGCGTTGTAAGATGAGCGAGATATCTGGATAAGGTATAATAACAGTCCCACATTTGCTACTTTCTACACACTTTGTCCTTCATTTAATTGCTACTTTATCTTCTCTGGTATTCTACACACCTTGACGAATATAAAGAATATCAATAAGAAATAATAAGAATAGCAGTGAATCTTGGCTCATTTCCATACATTTGATGAATAAAAACACTCATTTGAATTTTTTTCTTCGAAACGACTGATTCGAATTGCTTACAAAATGGTGGTTATGTGTATCATTCATGTTTGAACACTCGGAGAAAATTTTAGTTTTTTCGGAGATTTCATTTTTTCAAATTTTCTTACCCAGCCTAATCTTATGGGGTTTTTAAAACGTTGACATGATATTTCTCCAAATCTATCCAACCGATTCATTCCAAAAACTATACAGTTCTAAGTTGTAAGAGTTTGCCAGTACAAAAAAAAGTTTCATGTGCAGTGCTTCCAAACAAACAAACAAACAACAACAAAAAACAGACAAAGCTGTTTAAGAGTGGGATGGAGTCTTTGCTACGCTCATCTAATTAATTTGGATACCATTACTACCTTATATATTGAAAAAATCTATCAAACTTGAAAAACTTTATGAGAACTTGACAAAACTTTACAAAGACCAAATCTTGCCCTTTTGAACTAGATCACTATCACATATAAAATGAAGTCAATTCTATTCTATTCTAACTTGAACGTCAAATACGATAACTTCGATGAATTATTGTTTTTCAGCTATGCTTATTGACCTCAATGTTGATGACAACACAGATCCTTCAGAGTATTATCAACTGATTGAGTATCAATCAAAATGCTATGACAGCATTCCTCCTACAGATGAAGTTGCCAATATTAAATATTCACACAATTTTGCTCACGACAAGAGAAAAATCCTGTCCATGAAAGAAATAGCAATTATGAGAAGCCAGATTGCCGAGCTCAAAGAACGACATCACGAACTTTATACAAAAGTTATGAATCATCAGATCACTCCTATTACACAAATCAAAGCAGAGCAATTGCAAAAAGAAAGTATTGAGGAAATTGTTCGAAACCAGATCGATATTTACGATGAAAAAAAGCTCGGTTCCGTAGACTTTGCATCGGAGTCAATGGGCGGCTACATAGTGTCTACGCCAGACACAATACTATACAAGAACCCACCTTCACTCTATATGCTCAACATTATTCCTGTTGGAAGATCAATTTCCAGAGGTTCACCAAACAACATTATCAAATCCTCAATGCTGCCTGGCAACTGCTGGGCATTCAAAGGATTAGTAGGAAAAATTATTATTCAATTACCAGTTGCGATATATGTGGAGGCAGTAACCCTTGGCCATGTATCTTCGAAGTTCGTTCCATCAGGAAGAATCGACTCTGCACCAAAGGAATTCTATATTTACGTAAGTACTGTATAAAATGCCTCAAGTAGGTATAGTAACAATTAAAGGTAGTCTATCAACACAACACGTTGATAATTACATAATCTTGCAGCAATTTCCAAGGATTTTATGCTTTTGAAAGATACAGTTGCATTTACTATAGTAAACCTCGTTCTGAAAAATCATAATAGCTTACTCTCAAAATACCACAGCTATAAAAGTATAAAGCAGGCCTTCCATGAACGCGATTTGCGTTTTGCTTTCGCTTTCTCAAGGCGGTGAAGTTGAGGCGAGCTCAAGGATCAGAAATCGCGTTGCTCTCGTCACTGATTGGTCGTTTTATCATTATGGCGACTTGAAAAACCGCTTGACGAATAATGCTCTCATGGAAATCCAGCCCAATGGTATTTGTATTTCTCGAATGGTATATTATCATTATTATGTTAGTCGACGACCTTCTTCCATGGACACAAGCATATCACTGCAAGATTTGTATAGATATAATATTTTAAGGGTCATGATTTTACAGGAAGAGATCTACGATTAAATTGACAGCTATTCAACTAGTAACTACTTTGTTCAAAAATCAAAAGCATTAAATCTTTAAAGCTGCTTTGAGTTTCAATACAATTACCCCAGTTTTTACAATTACACTATTCAATTGATATACAAACTTCTTCTTTCGTACATACAACTGTCAATTTAATCATTCCATTCAATTTGTCACCCTTTATTGTTCTTATAAAAACTTGTTAACTCTTAGCTGTTTCTTATATTACTTGAATCTGATAATGTTATGTATTTATTCATTCATCAATTACTATCCTGAACAATCTTGTCAGGGAATAATGAAGTTTGTGTATATATTGGGGTGGTAAGATCGCCCTTGTAACGCCCCGTCCAAACTATTCCTTCCATATTAAATATTTGATTTGTTATATTCAATATCACATATTTAGATATCAAACATCATTTTTATATCGATCAGCAACACAAGGCTCTAGCACTAAGGCACTACGACAATCTACAGAGCTAGAGGGCAACTCGCACACATTTGATTGTGATGTTTAGCAAAACAACATTTGCATCAACTCATGTTTTTTCACGGCAGGGTGCGAGCAGTGACGACGCCAAATCTGATCTCACAAAACTCGGCAAATTCACGTACAACACAGACGGGAAGCCTCGTCAAACGTTTACATTCCATTCCCCTTTGGATGTTCCATTCTCTCGAATAATGCTATCGATCGTCTCCAATCATGGAAACAAAGAATACACCTGTGTTTACAAGTTCGAAGTGCACGGTAAGATTGCTTCGGAAAACAATAATGCAGCATTCTGATATGAACGAACATTTAGTCTGGGTAACAAATTGACACCCACGTAAAATCCTTTCAACGTGAGATCAACACCTACATCTATTGAAATACTCGTCGGTGATGACCTGAGACTCCAATGTATGCTCCTACTGATAAGAATAATGAGGCAATGTTTCTTAAATTGATTCTCAAGGTACCAGGAAGTATAAACCAACATGAACCATGCAAGAGCACAATCCAGCCAGGAAAATTAGGGTAGGACAAAATAAATTATGGAAGCGGGAAAATGATGGATGCAGGAACGATGCACAGAGTATTCACTGTACTAGGGGTGAATACGATTAACTATTATATCAATTCGATGTTCGATTCAAAAAAATAAAAATAATTACAATGATATTTATATCAGCAATAATATTGTTTTCATTTGTATATATTTGCGGTGTATTCAATTTGAGTATTTATTTGGTATTTACCAATACGTAGTTGGTGTTTTATTGAGATCAATTTCAAATCTCTTATACTTCAGTTAGGCCCTACTTACTTGGATACATGATGTCGCTAACTAGTCTTTTTCGATCACTCGAGGCCCATTCACAATGCAACGCTAACACTAACATTAACATGAAACAACTGTCTGTTCACAATAGGAAAGGACATCAACGTGAACAATAACCAACAGCCAATCAGAAGTCTAGATTTTTCGCACCAATTACACTGCCATCTCACACGACTACTACCTGCTATCGCATCTGTGTACTTTGTCTGGCATTTGACTCGATTTGACAGATAAACCTATTCGAATATGGATTTAGATGCTTTTGCTTTTCAGTATTGTATGTTTGGAGTTTTGACAGGCCATACCTTTATTTTATACTGATGTCCTGGACCTACAGGTCAAAGATCTGGGCTCAATAATTAAATATTTGAAAAAGAAAGGGGAAACATAACCTAAAAAATTGAAATGGGCCAGGGACTCTCGCCAAAGTCGAAACAGGATGGAGGGGCAAGTTCCGAACAACATCGTGATGACTTCGTTGTACTTCGCCACTAGTCGTTTTTATTCGGAAATTGAAGGATTCTGATTGGCCGATTCTCAAGTTTCGACACCAACGTCAACATGAAAGCTACGAGCTTGCAAGGTTTCATGTTCATGTTCATCTTAGCGTGGTGGTTGTGAACGGACCAACGACATCCCATAAGCCAAACATTTCTCACGTTGATGTTAGTGTTACATGTTAGTGTTAGCGTTGCATTGTGAATGGGCCTTTACTCGAGATCGATCGCTATCTTACTGTTTGCAGCGTGCACAATCAAGAGCTTTTGCAATGCACCCATTGAATCTTTGCATTATTTTTGCTTCAACCTCGAAATCATTGGCATCTTTACAAGCCATGTTTGTTGTGCCATCGTTTATAAATTTGAGAAGAACCCAATAAATGAGTAATTTCTATGCTTGTTTCATACTTCAATACATCGCGCATCATTTGTCCCTAAAAGACTCTCGAATTGAAGTGTCTAGCCCAACTATATGCAACCAAACTCTCGAGGCATTTGTTGATAAATAAAGTTTTTCATGTTGACATTCTGTTAGGACCTAAGCCTGTTAAATATGTTACAAGTCTTGACTAATCGACAAGCTCACTTCAATTGCCACATATACATCTGTTCTTGAGAAAGGTAGGCTACAGTATTCAGACAAAAACGACTGATTTCCATCGACTGTAAAATAATTTTCGAAAAATGGGAGAAAGCATACGGAAACAAGTAAATACCGTACCAAGTTTCAAGCTCATGCAATACATATTGTCAACAGATAGTTTTTCTGGTAGCGCAAGAAATAATCAAATACTTTAGTAAGTTACTTTAGTTTAGTTTAGTAAATACTTTAGTTTAGTATACCTCTTTAGTAAGTTTCTTGCAAGTACATTTTTCACCTTAGTGAGTTTCATTTTCTAATCCCATCCATATACTTCTGGATGTTGAATAGTTTTAGCAAGTTTTTCACTTTAGGGTAAGTTTTTTTTGTTCGGTCACCTGAGAAACGTACTGGAGGTTCCACTGTATTTGAAAAAACATATTTTCGACCAGATGATGGAAATTTCAAAATGATTATCGATACTGAAATCAATATATTTCTTCATCTCTACTCAGAATAGTACCCAATTGATAATACAGTATACAGGATGTGCCTACTAACAGCAGTAGCCTAAATATAAGGACTAGGAATCAACTCAATTGACGACTGGTGATTGACCCGCCCATAAACGTCACAAAACAGAACATCCAATCAAATGGGCTTTGTTATGTGGGAAATTTCACATTCACCTATCAGAGTATCTCTAAATGCCCACATGAAGTAAAGATCAAGGTGGCCCTGGCGATTAGCCACGCCTATCACTAGTTGTCAATTGACCTACTTCCTAGCTAAATTTAAAAAAAAACAATAAAACCAGTCATTCACGTGGATTATTGTGTTTTTATTCAATCATGAGATGGTAGTACATGTCTGCATCAATATCAACGGCACTTGTCCTCGTTTAAGCCCAGTTGTTTGAGCCGCCCCAGTCAGAAGACGCAGGGGGAGCAGCTCCAGCAGCTGGGGTGGTACCAGGCCATTCGTCAGGAACCTGGAAGACAAAAATTATTAGTAGATCAATGTGTAGTAAACTTGCGCAGGGATTTCAGTAGGTAGGCCTACCATAATGTCTTTTAGAACCATCATGTCCCTTACGGAAATACAGTAAAATGTCTATCCATTGTTTTTCAAGGGACCAGGAAAATAAAATCATCTATGTAGTAAGATGATCTCTCCACGAAAATATAATATTGGTTGTATGGAAGTAGGGTGGGACAAGATAAATAATCTACGATCATGATTATTATTGTTTTCTAAACGACCCCATCAACAGCCAAGTTATACAGGGGTACGAACGAGCAGGTGATTATTCAACTATGGAGCAATGATGAAAGGACGTTTACAAAAACTCATGCCTTATTCAGGACTCTAACCCACGCCAACGGTGACTTCAGTTTATAAAGCGGTGCCTCAGCTGACTGAGCAACAGATGGAGGCTTCAAATGATGGAAGGAGGAAAACGATGGATGCAGGAACGATGCTTAGAAGTTTCACTGTACAGGCCCACGTGTCATGTATATCAATTCTATTCAAGTTATTTGTTGATAGAAAGTACACTGCTGGATGGAAGAACACATTTACAGACTGAAACTTATCATTTTACTTCATGCATTCATATTGCACTGTACTTTTGCTTAAAACTATTGAAGGCAAGTTATGGTTACACCATCCAACAATGAGTCTATCAAATACGCACTACATAGTATTATTCGGCAAACCGCATGTGAGCGGGAGAGGATATATAATTTTGGCCTCGCATGAAAATTTTAGAAATTCCAAGGATTTGAGGATGATTTTACTGGCCTAAGTAGGCCTATAAAAGAATTGTGTCTACATGTGTGCAAAATTTCTGTGAAAATTGTCGTACAGGTAAAAAATAAGCCCAAGTAAAATTGGGATAGAATGTTCAATAAAGCCTTGTTTGTGGTCGGTACAACCTCGGCTGACCCTGCGTGCAGACCTAAGAGCGACTTTAAAAATGTTTGTCTTCGGATTACTGGTATCATAGCATTTATCTTGATAAATATCAGCTCAGGGTCTGAAATGGGAACCTGTTAGTCATTCTCCCAAGATACCATTTCAAGGTCCCCATGTAAGCCTAGTTGCATAAAAATTTGTTTAAATGTACGGGTGTGCAAGTCCATATTTTTAGTTCCGAATCGAGTGGATAAGGTTCACGAGTCTCATGTCTTCACCAGAATAATAATTGCAACCATAAACAGAGGGGTAGATATATATAGTGAACCTATATATAGTGAGTCTGATTCTGGCAGACTCGGACTCGAAATTAGATGCGGGCTACTTGCACACCCCTATTAAAACGTATTCATTAATTTAGTGCTTAGGCTGTAGTAATTGCATTACTTTGAGATGGCCATTTTCATCATCAGCTTATTTCTCAAAATCAAAGTTTTCCCAGAGCTGCCATCTTTCGGCCTGGTTGAACTGTTTTGGAATCCTGTAGGGGCCTACCATTGGCTTTAACAAACCTTCATCCTCACCTAATCCATAGAGCAAAACGTTCAATATTTTACTCAAATACCTTGCACAATAATAGATCTTTATTCTCGATGTATATACAGTGAAACCTCTATCCATCGTTTTTCAAGGAACCAGAAATAAAACCATCCATGCAGGAAAACGATCCATCCATAAAAATTCAACATTGATTGTTTGGGATTGGGGTTGGACAAAATGAATGATACAAGCAGGAAAACGATGGATCCAGGAACGATGCATAGAGATTTCACTGCATTTCAAATCCGTCGTAATTCCTTATTACGCGCTCAATATATCTACGAGTCCTACCTGGCTAGCCCAGTCGTCAGAAGCAGCAAATGCAGGTACTCCAGCAGCAGCAGCAGGTGCAGCAGGTGCAACAACAGCTGCGGCAACGGCTGGCGCATCCTCAGCCCATGAGTGAGCGGCAACGGGCTCGGCAATTGTAACCTCGTTACCCCAAACCTCGGCGGGTTGAGAGAATTCGCTCACTTCAGCCTTGGCTGGTGCAAGCTCCTTGGCTACTTGCTCCTCCTTCTCAGCTTCTTCCGGATCACGGTAGAAGAACAGATCGACAACAACGTCCCACTTGCCTTCGCGGGAGATGGAGCCACGAAGACGCAATACTTCACGAGCCAACAACCACCACATCAGTCCAATGGAGTGAGCAGACTGAATAGAAAATATTGAAAGTTGATTATTTTTCAACATAACTTTGACCTGCCTGCTTTTGGGATATGCAGGCATTGTCAAGTGATAGTAAGCCAAATACAATAAGTAAGCATTCCAGTTTCCAGAAGACAAAATCTCAACCCAAAATAACTCATATCAATTGCCCGAAACAGTAAGCAATCAGGCAATTGATATCAACTTACATTAAATGAATTACAATTGGGCCTATGAGGACTAAATTACATAAAATATGCCCCTAAATGACAACTAGGCCTAGGCCCCCACATAAATTGCATTAAATGAATCGAATTAAATTGATATACCGGTATATATATTTTGAGAAGGTGGTTCAAACTCATGGAAATCCTGAATGTATCCAGTGACATAAACTGCCTAGGTCTATTTGATATTGAGAAAAAGTACTACAAATAAAATGAAAATGAAAAGATGTAGGCCTAGGCCCCTTCATTAAATGTTGGGTTCGGTAGAGGTCGATTCACAAGACTTTTATCGGCAGTTTTAGTATGGTCATCGTCTCAATCTTCGAAATAGATGCTACGGTTCAAAACCGTCTTGATTCATGTTTTTGGTCTGGAGATTGTCGTGCGATTCAACGTAATTTCATTTCGTTCCGACCAAGACAAGGTCCGAGCCACGACGAACCAATCAGAAGTGTCAAAATAATACTATTCAAGTTAACAACAGTATAAAACCAATTTCGGTAAAATTACTGATTAGCGTACCACGCCATTTTTTTTTCAATTTTTTTCAATTTTTTCTTCATTTGGTTTCAAGTATATAAGCTCCGTTCTGCCTGCCGGCGGTATACGCGAGGTTTATACACTAACCTGACCCTAACCTAACCTACTGTCCACCTTTGTCATCTTAGTCAGATCACAAAGCATCAACTTCAAGTGAGTAAAAAACATATTAAAATAAACAAAACACAAAAAGTCCAAACACTACATCATACATACAAACAAGATCTATCAGAAAACACCTCAAACAAGCGCTAAATGACCTCGCTGTCGATGCGCCTCAAAACCCTAATATTCATTCATTCAAGAATATCGGAAAAAAAATAGCAATGGTAAGTTGAACGATAAGATTACCAAAACAATTGTTGAAACTGTTGTGAATGAAACTCGATACATTAGTTAGGACCATTACTTAAACTTGTAGTTTATGGGTTCTCACCTTGTTGTTGCACGGAATTGCAATGTCAACAAATCGCAGTGGTGAGTCGGTGTTCACGAAAGCAATAACGGGAATGTTGACGTACGATGCTTCAGTGATTGACTGATGATCCTGGAGAGGATCGGTAATGATCAGAAGCCTCGGCTCTCGGAAAGCTGCTTGGATCTGATTGGTGAACGCACCTGGGGTGAAACGTCCAGCAATTGGGGTAGCACCAGTGTGTGATGCGAATTTGAGTACGGCACGCTGTCCGAAGTTACGAGATGAAATGACGAAAACTTCTGATGAGTGTTCAATGGCGACAATAACACGGGCTGCTAGCAGAAGCTTTTCCCAAGTACGACGTAAATTCAAGATATGAACACCATCGGGACGGCGCTTGTACACATACTGTTCCATCTGGAAGTCGACATTGTCGGTACCGAGATGGGTACAGGCCGTCAACATCTTGCAGACATCATCCTCCTTCAAACTCAAAATATCCAGACCTCCCGACATCTTAACGTTTATAATGAGTTACGATTAACCTGAAAACAATGAAAATATATATAGTAGACTTCATCTAAAATTGTGCTATAGGTTAGATCATCCCAAGCCTAGGCATTGCACAAAGTAGGCGTAGGCCTAGGTCTGTACTCGTTAGCCCTATGGTAAGCCTAGTCTTACCACGTGTAGAAAATGCATGTACATAATTTCATCTCAATGGAAAAGTAGATGCGTTACGTCTAAATATAATTATTCAATAAGATGAACGAGTTAATGCGAATACTTCACCAGTACATTTTGAGAAAAATAATACTAATCAATTATTAAATTCAATAAAAACAATCAACTTACGTTATGAAAATGCCACTGGGAGCGTATTCCTTATCTGGAAAGATGGCGTTTATATGTCACTTCCGCCGTAAATACGTCAACATAACTATTCACGTACAATAAAATTCGAAATCCATGAATAAACAATAATTAATCATCATTTAAAAGAAAATTATGATTATTTGTCATACAGCTTATAGCCATTCTGCATATTTTTGAAATTAAGATATTAATACTTGCTTCATGCTACAATATTTTCCGCGAGATTTTAAAACCAAACACAAACCATGTCTTCGTATTGTTTTATTACCTTCCCTGGACAGTGAATAGTAACCAAAGAATCGCCGCCATATGAAATTATTCAATTTGTAGTAACATCATCAGAACATAGTTCAACCATAGTTCAATTCTCTATGATTCAACCCAACATTATTAACTGAACCGTTGATTGTCACCTGTTGAGCAATCTTAATGAAAAACCAATATAAGTTCTAAATAATAGGAAAACGCGAGATGCGCGTTGTGAGATGAGCTTAGAAGTATGGAAATCTAGAATGAAAAATGTTCTGTCAGTTCAATCCACATTGACGGACCTTGGATTACTTCAAACGTTCAAAAACCTTACCTGGAACTTGTTAGATGAGCGTAGCGAAGCTTTCCATTTCACACCCTGAAAAAAAATGGGCTTCGTTTTTATGTTTTTTTTTTTTTTTTTTTTTGAAATTATGTACGCGGCATACAGGTCAGAGAAATGAATCAATCAACTTGAAACTTTTTCTGAACGTTGGTGTCATACCAGAATAGGTTGGGATTGTTATTCAGAGGAATCGGTCGGAAAGTTTTTCCGGAAAATAATCGGAAAGTTTGGGAGGAAAAATACTTGAAAAACAAGAATTTTTCAAAAGCTCTCAAATTCTCACAGAATATGAAAAATACTATTATACACCTTTTCAGAGATTTTTACAACAATCGAATGAGAAATAATGAAGAAAACGCAATAAACGTGTACATTTTATTGAATATTTGGATCAATTGGTTTTGCAAAGTGTTTATGCGACAGGTTTTAGGTTACTATAAATATCAACAAGTTGCAGGTGAGGTTTTTGAATGTTCGAAGTAATTCAAGGTTTGTAGACTACAAACCTTGAATTACTTAATTGTAGATGTAAATTGAGCTGACAAGTTATTTTTCATTCTAGATTGCCATTCTAAGCTCATCTCACAACGCATATCCCGCGTTTTCCTAGTTGATATTAAGACTTGGTATTACCTAGGTATTACCAAGTCCAGATAGTCTTTATCTGACAGTTCAAAGTTTTTATCACCATGGTTACCTATGCTATTTGTTTTCACCAACTCTCAGATAAAATACCAACTGGCCTTGGTAATACTGAGAAAAAATTCATTCGAAAACATTGTCAAATGACTCAGCAAAAAATGTTCAAAATCTTCATTGGTGTATTCTTTATGCCACAGCTTTGCATGGACTTGAATTGAAAGTGAGATCAAATGTCACTTTACAGCTAAATTTATCCTAAATTATTTCCATATATTTCAACAGAACTACTATCACTTTATCTTACACATTCTTAAAACCCATAGAACATTTGAGCACTCAAATTTCCATGTGAGCTTGAAAACAATTTATTGGAAAAGAAGTAGGCCCATTTTGCTACTTTCTCGATGGGCTATAGGATTATCTATTCAAAAGTCCCATGCACATCTACACTTTCTTCAAGAACTAGGCAAACGCGTTATGTGTTTCCGCGTTGATGAATCAACTTATATCTTTGGATTGGTTATTTATATATAATATACACCTTGAGATCCAAACAATTACATCACTGCCATCCTATTTCCTAATCAATTTCTATGATAATAAAGAAAGCTTTGTTTCAATCGTTTCCAATTGATCGGTGACACCTATTGCTTGGATTTAATTGGTTTCTTAATAGCTTCGAGTGATTTAAAAAAAAAATGGATAATATATTCAAAACGGCTGATCTGATTAGACTGAAAGTTTGGAATAAGGTGTATAATTGGTATATTGAAATTCCCTGAAAATTTGAATTCTCTCGAAGGAAATATTTTTGATGAATTTTTTCCTCTGGGTTATTATGGGATTTTTAAAAATGTTGAAATGATGTTTCTCAGAAGTGGTTCAACCGATTGCGCCTCAAAACTACACAGTATCGAGTTAGATGAGAACACTTGTGTATGCCATAAGTTTCAACTGACTTTCAATTTTCGTTTGACCTGTGAAGCGCGAAAAAAAAAACAGGCACTTTTTTTTCGGGTATGGTGAAATTGAGTCTTCGCTTCGCTCATCCAAAAACTCCCCATCAAGATGCTATGATTACTTATATCCCAGTGATGACATCACAATGAAATTATAATTCCTTATAAAGTACTGTATTTCAAAACTATTTTCTTTTTATTCAACTTTCATACTGGACATACAATATTTTAAATTTACCTCTAGTCCAAATACTGGGAGAACAAAATTTTCAAGAACGAAGTCATACATTGGAACAGAAAGGTAAAAAGGTATAACAAATTCTACAATAAAGTAACACTTTTCAATTTTAATACAAGCATACATACTTTAATATCCAAAGTTCTTCTATACATCATGCTCTTTTAACATGTTTTGATGTACGTAATCTAAGCTCAAAATGGATATCATTGAATATTATTTATTTCCAACTTATTTAGTACAAATCCAAACATTGCATTGTACATAATTCCCATGCCAACCAATATAGTTATATATAATTATTACTGCTTAAATAGTTAATAATCCTGAAGTTAATATAATCAGTAGGTTGGTTAAATGTTATTAGGTACCGGTATTACTTTAAAATGGGCGTAGTTTGTAAAATGTGTAGATGAGAATGTATAGCTGTTAAATATGATAAAAATTGGACTTACAGCTCGTTAAATCAAAGACACTTTCACATCATTCGGCACTTTGGGGTCCATATACTACCGTAATCATAAAATGGAGAGTAATACAAATTATTCGAATAGGCTTTTACATCTTTTCATGGAAAAAAAATATGCTATGCTAATATAAAGAGGAGAAAAATCTGCACAGTAATTTGCTCAAAAGAGCAAGTTGTAAAACATAAGTAGAATATATAATAATAAAATAAAAGAGAGAAATTTAAGAAATAATACAATAGTAATTGTTGATAAAGTGATTACTAACTTTGTAAAAATAAAACATTAAAGTATCGATAAAGAAGAGGAAACAATATCAATAGAAATGTACGGCCTCGTAATATAATATATAGGTTTATACGTAATTCTGTTAGGTGTATATGGCAAATGACTTCACATCTTTCCTAGTACCGTACCACACAAAGCACAGCAACATGAGTATGAAAATTATCTTTGTACAAATTGGACATCAAAATCAAAACTGAAAAATGTTAGGGGAGAAAACATCGAGTCGACAAGAAATACAGAATAATTGAGGACATGCTTCTCTTAAAATAAGTTAACATGTACATGGTTTGCATGAATCACATCTGCCAGTAGGAAATTAATACCAAAATGGTACATTTTTTCCGGGTATACATATACTGTACAATATGTAGGTACTCGTTTGCACGTAGGGCAACACTTACCACGAGACACGATTACATTCATTTCTTGCGCAAAAGAATTATCACTGGCAATCAAGTCTATAACGTACCTTAAACAGGCTTTAAGATTACATAGTAAATCTGTTGGCATTTAGAGTTTTTCTACTTCAAGACTTGATCATTGACGTTCTGCATGAAAAATAGCCGCAGGTGATCGAAGTGGAACTAACCAACACAGTGTAGGCATATTTTTAATAAGGGCCATAGAACTGCTTAGGAATATCTGGTCGATATTAAGGTTGCCATTTGATTTCAAAATTTTGGATTGATAGAGAATAAATAGTGGAATGAATCCATTTGATTTTCTATGGAGTATTCTCATATAGGCCTACAACAAATAAACAGCCCACTGTCTTTTGTCGGATCAGATTGGCTGTATCTAATGTGTTACTTCTCCCTTTCTCTTCTGTCCCTCCGTTGAATCAACAAGCTGTCAGATATAATTATAACAAAATAATTATAATTGGGCTGAAAAATAAGATTCAGACCCGGAAAATGTCAATAATGTCAATCAATATTTGATTATTGATATTTCTAGTGAAAATTTCAGTATTACGTATTTTCAAATATTTGATCTAACGGCAACCCTAGTCAACACCAATAAGGAATTTAACCAAATTGCAATACTTTATTCATCTTATTATTGCCAAAACATTACATGTTTTAACATTGAAACATTATTGCCCATCAAGAGATTTGTTACAGACAATCATAAGTCATCGTGTAACCAATTACACTGTCTAAGTTACAGTATACCATTTTACGTGTTTTACATGCAAAATATCAATAACGCATTTTTCAAAGTTTGTTTCCGTACACACCTCATCTATTTGGTTGATTTTTGTCAATTACTACTTTCATTTCATATTCTTGCTTCTAATCGAAAAGGGCAACTATCCCCTTACGTGAAAACAAGTATAGGCCTACAGAGATAGCCATAATACATCAATGTGTAAATGGTTCCGTTTATAGCGTGTTGGCACTGTGACGAAGTTTCCATGCAAGCCATGAAATGTACAGTATGTAAAAAAACTGTATTATTATTTTCACGACAACTAGCTACAAGTAAACAAACTGAGAGCGATCGTTTATAAAAGTTGATCTAAATTCTCAATCCTCCAGTTTTGGTAGCTTCTTCATAAAATACGAGTCAACTCCAATGAACGGAGATCGTAAAGAGACTCTCGACAGTTTCCTTCGTTCGATAGAGGCTTCTGAATGTATATATAGGAAGTTATTCATGTTTGTAAAATCAAAATGTATAAAAATTTCATCATAGATTACCTTCACAATAAAAGTCTAAGCTATACATAGGATAATCCTCCAAGAATCGAAAAAATGTGTGTATCGTAGGTTGAGATGGTTTTCATCAAATTGATCTGAATAAGGATACCAGGACTGATGTATTGAATACGATATTTTCATGGATTGTCTACAAATTTAATCTTAAATTGACAGTTTTCGGCTCTCAGGCAGGCAGCCTTTTGATAGGTATAATAACTCTTGACGACTCTTATATAGTCAGAAAAAATACACTATGGTGCTCTCATAAGCACAAAAATGTAATAAAACTGTTGATGAACATTTGTAGACAACCCCAAACACCTGTGAATTACAGTTTCCTACAGTTGTTTCATGATGAACACAGCAAAAGTGGAAAACGATACGCTGAGCTTTTTGGCACCACTTATTTGAGTGAGGTTAACGTCAAGTCTGTACCAAACGAAGTCGGTATCGAGTGTCTCTAGTGTCGTAATGTAATACGGCATTGAGTAAGAAATGCGTTGGGAGTCTTTGAGACGTTTCAACGCGAGCGAGGTGATGGCGATGCGCGTTCAATTGTGGTAAGGAGTGACGTAAGTGGCTGGGAAGAGACCTTTACGTGTGTCGATCTCGCCGTGCCACCAGTGCTGGTCGGTGCGGTCGGTTACGGTGATGACGTCGCCACGACGGAACTCGAGTTCGCCGGGCTCTTGGGGCGTGAAGTCGTACAAAGCTTGAACTAGGCACTAGAACAAGAAACAAAATGATTAAAGCCATAGGCCTACACATTTTCAATCAGAATAAACTAATGAGAAATGAGAAATTAAGTAAACGAACATAAACGAAGTGAGATAAAATTGCAATGGGAAGTATCATCTAGTTTGCTGCAAAGTAGGCCTCGTATCAAGTTTTTTCAATTCAAGAAGCCTACCGGTATGTGTATTAAAGACAGAAGAGCTTTAATAGTGTACCTGTTAGTAGCTACCAGTGGTAATGTGGTAAGTGGTATAGGCCTATCCTACATAAAAGTTGTTATACTGCCTTTCAATACACTATAGGCCTAGAAAAAAAAATCATGACAAAGTATTCATATACGACTGATATGGAAGTATCTGTCGGTGATGATTAGTGCCTACCTCCTCAGGGACCATGTCTCGAAGTTTGACATCCTGCGATCTTGAAACAGAAGCTGTTCGATGGCTAAAACAAAGTATAGTCGATGTTAATCACTGAAGTACACAAATGATAGCAGTGGGTATATTGTTAACAGGATACAAATAAGTATTATTTAAACTTACTATTCAACCAACTCATTTAGACTATTGAATTTGACGACCCACAGAAAGAATTTTCCCTGCGCATCACGCAGCACCTTGAAGTGTTGAACTCCGTCAGAGCATTTCACAGATAACGAGAAGTCACCAGGAGAACTCTCGCTAACTCTGATAAGAAAAGCTCCTTCATGTTTATTCACTAACAATTTTTCAGCGTCTGCTCTTGTTATTCTACCATAATACCATCTAAAAAGAACAATCACAATTAGAATAATAGCCCTAGATTAAGGAAACACAAGTTTAATAACTAAAATGGCAATTGGTATTGATCAATCAAATCATCATGAATCACTCATCTCATCTCAACTAATGAATCATTCAATGGACCACTTTGTGATTCAACAAATGACTAGGGGACTATGCCAATGCCTTGTATTATGGACCATACTCACTCATGGGTTTTCATTTCAATATAATTACTGGGTATCAACCCTTCTTTCCCATCTAGTTCAGCTCTGTACCAATTCATATCATCTTCCATATTAAGAATCTATAATCAAAGAAAAAAGATTAAATTTCAAAGTGTATCGAAATAAGCCCAAACATAACCTAGATGTTAGTGTCCATTATGATTTTGACTTGACTGTAGGATACATACCTTAAGCACCTGATTTTTCCTGAAACTAAGCTCATCGTCAGCCGTAGCATTAAAGTCATGTTTTGCTATCGCTTCCATATTAAATTATTGCCCTTTCTGGACACAGTCCGACAAGTTAATCACTTAATTGACACCTGTGTTATTACTTCACAAAGGTAAACGGAGCACTGCCTCACGAATCTGCACCGCGCATCTACTGGCATTAAAGCGGTTAATATCACTGCAATTATCAATATAAAACGTAGCACAAGTATATAAAATAATGCTTTAAAATCAGCACCACACTTTAAAACACATTTTAATTATTTGGTGTTACAATTTCTAATTTTTTTGAAAGATACGATGAACCATCCACACTCCACTCCCACTGTCAGCCATTACAATTTTTGATCAGAATCAGATACACTAGCTTGTAGATGCATGTATACATGCGCATCGCATACATGTTAAATCAAAACATATCTAATCGGTGTATATCGAAAATGATTGTGGTATTTTTGATACATGAGTGAAATTTTTTTGAGGACAAACAAAATATTCTGTCTGTAACGGGAAGAATTATTTTTCAAAGGTGTCTCGTAACACAGGCGGATGAATCACGCCGAGTAGGTGCGGAGGCACGTACAGTGTTTTTTATCCTCCCATTCACCGACAAAATAATGGAGATTGGTCGAGGTGATATTTGTTTATCTGTTGACAGTGCCGAAAACAAGTGTTGAAGGTCACATTTTTATTACAGAATTATATTAGTAACTAATGGGAGGAACTAGCCCCTGCTAATTGAAACTTCATAGTTCACTTCGTCTAATTTCAGAACGTGCGGTGTCAGTGTGTGTTGTTATAATTAACTAGTGAAAACAGCTGATTTCTAACCTCAATTATTTTCTTGGTTATAGGCCTATGGCTGATAGGAATAGGATCCTAGCCAAGTGGAATATCAGTTCTGTTTGAGATACTAAATTATTAGGGACTTATCTCGATTCGGGCTTTGATAATCATATAAAATTTTGATGATATCTCCAATATGGTGTCTACACCAATCAACGAAAACCACAGTTTGGTACAGGTTAAAGAAATTAAGAACAGTTTTGCTCCTGTCATCGCAAAAAATAATTTCGCCGATGCATTCTGGTGCACGTATATTGTAAGCGTTGTTGCTGCCAGTATAGCCGAAGTTGGTAAGTCAAAGGGCTTTGGGTGCTGTAGTATCTAACCTGATGTAAGATGAAAGTTTGTCATGGTAGGCCTAGTAGGCTCAGCGCTAAGCAGCCTACCGATATGTGAAATTAAACGTAGGAATACAATATATTTTTTCACACTCTCGGTATATCATCACAGGGTAATTTACACAAATTTCACAGTTGCTTGTTAGTATTTGATACCAGGCCTATAGGCTCCACTGCTACATGAACCTTTCTGTAGGTCTATTCAAAACGAAATCCTTTCTTATATTCTGAGATGGACCCTTATATTTAACCTAATAGGACCACTGAGTAGACCTATGAATATTGATCTATGACAAGACTACCGATAAAGTTTCAATACCATTGTAGGCCTATGATGATCATCCATAATTAATATATGTTGCCATTTTATTTCATCTATTAAGAGACTCCACACAAAAATAATTTAATTTCAAACATGTTCAGTCCATGTCATGATGTACGTCTATGCCTATGTAAAAAATAGACCTGAAGAAATCAAATCTTTTCACCAGTAATACAGCTTCAACTCATTAGTTAGGCCTAAATTTGCCGTTTCAAGCCGTACCGATCTTTTTAAGGTTCAAGGTTTTTTAGTAGATGGGGTCAAATTTATGTACGGTACCGAAGCCTAGCGTACTTGATGATAGGGTATAAGGTTCCTGTTGAATGGTCAACAAGACTGCAGTTTGACGGTACCCGTACTCTACCTCATCGAGTCATCGTACATAACTCCAATAACGATTGCAAATTTACCATTTTCCATACTAATGACAGGACCTGATCTTGGCATTACTGACTATAGTCATTCAAGAACCTAGCCTTTAGAACATAACTTCAATACCGACCTGAACCATTGACTCTATAATTAGGCCTACAATCATAATAATTACAAACACAATGCCTAAAAACTAAAAATTAACCAATGTTAACGGTACCTGTAGCGCAGTAGGCCCTATGACGGAGTTTGTCCTGTGAAGGAGGCTACCTGTATAATGCAAATGCAAATTCATAATGTATCAATACTTAGAAGCCTACTTGCCATCATCAAAGGTAGTGGATTGGTACATGTACACCCAATTGTTAGTCTATATTTAGAACACAACGTTTTATAAATTATCTACAGTGCTAATGGTTGTTACCAACTTCTCACAAACTTCTAGTGTTCACCGAGTAAACAAATTTGTTTTAAATTAAATGATGGGTAAATATGCCGTAACCTTAACCAATCTTTTTTATGATGTTGTATTGAAGGTTTAAAGTTTTTTAGTGATGATTATGGTTTGGAACAATCCCCATATGCGCTAATGACTCGAATGAAAGACCGTATCAGGCTGGTTCACCATTTGGCGGGAACGCAAATGATCGTTTCAATTTAGCAGGAATCGCTAATGATGGATTGGGCAAATAATGCTGGACTTGAACTATCTGTCTCAGTGTTATATAATTGACAATAAATGCATTCTAGACATTTTTCCTTCAAAGTAAAAAATTTGACAGAAAATAATTATACCCCAATTGAGGCCAAGGATGACAAAAAAAATGATCATGTGGATGAGCCCCGCTAAGACAGCCCCAAAAGTAATGAAATAATGAAAATAGCATGAAATACTATCTTGGGCAAAGTAGGACAACCAAGTGATCATTAGTAAATTAAGAAATAATCAGCAAATTAACTTGTAAAACAAGTTATCTCATCACCTTTGGTACCTACCTAGTACCTTACTAGTACTTAGTATTGTAGGTTACATAATAATTTAATAAATTAATAGTCAGTTGGTAAAACCTGCCCTTGCTGATCATTATTTCTCAATTTTTCTTCTAGAAATTTAAAAATAATTTTATGTGCTGAATTGATTTTCTTTACATTCATACATTTGTTCGAAATCTACTGAATATATTCTGCCATTTTGGAGAAACGTGTTTTCACACTTCTCGCTCATCGGTGCATCACACATTTGTGAGGTTTTCCCATTTTTCATTTTTATCCGTGCATCACATATATATGTGAGGTTTTCCCACTCTTCATATTTGTTTAAAATAACCTTTATTTCTTTTGGCATAGTAATACAAGGTAGACAAGGAAAAAAATAAAAGACAATAAAAGAATGCTTTCTAGCTGGGCCTAAAATTCTGAGACTTGATTGTACTATAAATACAACGAGTTATACACGTGAAGGATGTAGTTTGATGAATCAAACCAGGAAAAGAAGCGAAATAATATGAAACCACAAGACTGTGTAGACTGTAGGCCTAGTACAGACCAAAGAAACCAGCTGGGCATACATTGAATTTGAAATAAATAGTAGGCTATGATGCTTTTTAGATACGTATTTTTTTAGATTTTTATTTTTTAGATGAGCCTAAACGACGATTTTCATTTTAATTCTCTTTGTTCTCAAACACTTGCTTTCACATAAAACCTTTTACACGGAATTAAAAATTGGTTGAAATTAATCTAAGCATAGAAACTGCAAATTTTTCCATATTCTGTATGTGGTGTGATTGGCCTATACACTTGCAGCCATATAAAGTGGTCGGATCAAGCCACATGAAAATGTATCCTGAAGAAAATTTCACTAAAACTAAATTAAAACTAAAACTAGTTGACAGTGTGTAGGCCTACTATGTTCGTACAGTCTGTGGAAAAGATGTTGGTAAAATGTGTAGAATTTAAATTTCGAAAAAAAAGCATTTTGTATGATCTCGAGTGTAGGCCTACATTGTCTGCTAGTTTTGTCAATTAATTCTCTGATTATATATCTATTCTGAGAGTTAGTGGAACCAAATAGCATTTGTACTCCCACGTTGGTAAAACTGCATTTTATATGACGTCATTAATCATAATCAGCCTAACCTAAAAAGAAATTCCACACCAATTTACTAAATTATATAACTAACCTAAAATCCATTTTTTATATTATTGGATGAGCGAAGCGAACAGTCTGTGGAAAAGATGTTGGTAAAATGTGTAGAATTTAAATTTCGAAAAAAAAGCATTTTGTATGATCTCGAGTGTAGGCCTACATTGTCTGCTAGTTTTGTCAATTAATTCTCTGATTATATATCTATTCTGAGAGTTAGTGGAACCAAATAGCATTTGTACTCCCACGTTGGTAAAACTGCATTTTATATGACGTCATTAATCATAATCAGCCTAACCTAAAAAGAAATTCCACACCAATTTACTAAATTATATAACTAACCTAAAATCCATTTTTTATATTATTGGATGAGCGAAGCGAAGACTCAATTACACTATACCGAAAAAAAAGTGCCTGTTTTTTTTTTGTTTTTTTGTTTTTTTGTTCGCGCTCCACAGGTCAGACAAAAATTCAAAATCAGTTGAAACTTGGCACACACATGAAACCCTATCTGACTTGATGCTGTATAGTTTTGAGGCACGATCGGTTGAACCACTTCTGAGAAAACTCATTCCAAAGTTTTCCAAAATCCCATTAGAATAACCCGGAGGAAAACATTCGTGAAAATTATTTCATCTGAGAGGATTCAAATTCTCAGAGAATTTCAATCTGATAATGATACACACTATTCCGAACTTTTACTCAAATCGGATCAGCCGTTTCGATGTAAAAAAATATATAATGTTATTTGTGTCAATTATTCAAAGCTATTAAGATACCTATTAAATCAAAGCAACAAGTGTCACCACTTGATTGTAAACGATTAAAACAAAGCCTTCTTTATTATTATATAAACTAGGCAAACGCGTTATGTGTTTCCGCGTTGATGGATGAGCTGGAACAAATCAACTTATCTTTGGATTGGTTATTATATATATATACACCTTGAGATCCAAACCATTACATCACTGCCATCTTATTTTCCAATAATAATTTATATTATGATAACAAAGAAGGCTTTGTTTTAATCGCTTACAATCAAGTGGTGACACTTGTTGCTTTGATTTAATAGGTATCTTAATAGCTTTGAATAATTAACACAAATAACATTATATTTTTTTTTACATCGAAACGGCTGATCCGATTTGAGTAAGAGTTCGGAATAATGTGTATCATCATCAGATCAAAATTCTCTGAGAATTTGAATTCTCTCAGATGAAATATTTTTCACGAATGTTTTCCTCTGGCTTATTCTAATGGGATTTTTGAAAACTTTGGAATGAGTTTTCTCAAAAGTGGTCAAACCGATCGCGCCTCAAAACTATACAGCATCAAGTCAGATAGGGGTTCATGTGTGTGCCAAGTTTCAACTGATTTTGAATTTTCGTCTGACCTGTGGAGCGCGAACAAAAAAACAAAAAAAAAAAAAAAAACACATTCGATTTTTCAAGTACAGTGTAATTGAGTCTTCGCTTCGCTCATCCAATTATTATTAATGGAAAATAAGATGGCAGTGATGTAATGGTTCGGATCTCAAGGTGTATATATATATATATAATAACCAATCCAAAGATAAGTTGATATGTTCCAGCTCATCCATCAACGCGGAAACACATAACGCGTTTGCCTAGTTTTATTTACACCACATAACACATTTACTTTCGGTCCGTCTGATAGCCACTTGGATACAAACTGCAAATACTCTGTGACAGTGACAGTTGAAACTAGAAAAACCACGCCCCTAAATAAACTAACCCTCGGCCTCGTGGTATCACAGATCAAGGATATATCGCCCGTCTCCCGTACACTCGTTCATTAGCGTTTGGGAGTTCCGATCTGACAATCATTGTAATCTATGACTATGGTGGAAACCTGCATTCAGCTATTCAGTATTATTAATAACCTTGACTGTGAAATTCTGAACGAATTTCTCCGTAATTATGTTGTATTACATTTAAAGCATTGAATATGCCTGATCAAACACTTCCACAACTGGTATTATATAACCGGTATATGTCAGACCTGATGCCGCAGCGGTACCGATACTTGGAATTACATCTATCTGTAAATCGGGTTTTAAATGGGGCGCCTGAAGAACATATACCGGAAAGTCAACTCGGTTGTGTGACATTAGTTTGGGTGTCCAACCTTATCTCAACCCTAACCACATTTTACAGCCATCCATTGAAAAGTACCCTGAAGCCTGTCACACGACAGAGTCGACTTCATTCCGGTATACGCTCTTCAGCGCCCCATTTTAAATAACTGGAACAAAGTTGACACGATTTCGAATGAGCTGTACATAATTTGAGAAAATTTTAGTTTGGTTCATTTTAGCTGGTTATTGTTGTATTGGGTTTTGTTTCATGATGATTATTATTTTTCCCAGAACTTATTTTTTCACAATTTACAGCATTTGCACAGACGTTTACAGTTTGTTGATTCAGTCTCACGTAGTAATTGAATAATTTCTGAGGTACCGTACGCCTGGTGAAAGATCGCCCTCGTGGTGCACCGTTCTAACGATCCTAACTTGTCATCCTTATCCTTGATTCAAGGTTAATCAAGAACAATTACTTCGTCTCAAGTTTTTGATTTTAATAATTATTTTATAAATTGCTATCCATTTTCTCAAAATCTGCAATTTGCCGCCGTGTACCAGCAAATTCGTTTTTCATGTTATTTTTCGAGAACATAATTTCTCTACAATAACGGAACTTTTGCGAAATTTCAGATAATATTTGTGTAGGCCTATGTTTACTTTTTCATTAATTTCAAATAATTTGTTGCTCTCTTTTTGATTAGGCCGTATATTTTTATTAGGAGTAGACCTATAATATCAAAAAAAATCTATTCACCAAGAAGTACCAAGGAGAAGAATGAATAATGATTTATTCAAATCCATTTCAAATGTTATCAATCAAATTTTGTTTACAATTTGTACACTGTTTAGTTAGTTTAATAGTACTTACTGTCCGTTGAAAATCATAGACCTAATAATGAAATGATAACCTCTAGAATAACTTCCATCACTTCACACAAAGTTTTTTTTAAAGTCCAAGAGTGACAAGTTAGGCTCGTTCTTCATAGACACCACACGGGCGATCCAGGGGAAATCATTATTTGTGATGTCGTAACTAAGTTGGTTAGCATGTTCGTTATATCAATTTGCTGTTCGCAGTATTATTTTTATTGTAATAAAAGCCACTTCCTTCCTCCCAATGTCGAACGATAAAATAAGAATTGAATAAAAGTATTAAAAAAATATTTCCTCTCCATTGTCATAATATTGTCGGGAACTCAATACCGGTATAACGTGAGAGACACCGCTTACTGGATTGATCCGCGAGTGTTGGCGGTCAATCATTTGTAATTCCTTTCTTTGACGTGATGTCACACATTGTTTCAATAAGTAAACAACAATGACCTGCAAATTGTGTGCTCCAATCACAACTTTTCAGTTCACTTAATATATGCAGTCTTTCCCCAAATAGAAAGTATTCAATCAAATATTGAATTGAAATTGAATTGTCGGCAATAATTGAATTAAATTCTTTGGACCTCATTTTTACAGGTGATGAGAAACAACAACATATTTCGAGTCGGTTTGAACCAAATTAATAATTAGCATCAACAATAATTGACGACTCGCAGTCTCCGCCCCCTTGGCGTCTTAAATCATACCGTCCAATCAACAGGGCTGTTAAAACTGTAGTGAAATTTAAATATCTAATCGGGGGATCTTCAAATGACCACAAATGATATAGATCCAACTGGCGGACTGGTGAAGCCACGCCCATTTCGAGTCAATCGTTATTCCCCTGGAGTAGGCCTATGTCATTTTTGTACCTTGTAATAATCAAGTAAATAATCATGACTTGTTCATCGGTTGGTATCAACATGTATCCACCGGCTCTTATAGTGCTTATTATTAGAAGCCAGTGCAAACAGCAAATAGTTTTACTACAAATATTTATTTGTGCCTGTCATACATTTTTATGTATAACATCTTCTGTTGTGTTAGTTGAATTGTGATCAACTGATCGTGTATCCATTCCTTCAACAATAAACACAATTATTCAATAAACCCATTTGAAAAAAGGGTATCATTGACACAATAATGAATCGCTTAGAAGTTTTTTTTATAATTAAATCATTCAAGCTAATTTGCTGCTAAAATAAATAGATAGTATTTTTCATTATTTTTTATTTATTCAATATTGATGCTAGATATAAATCAATTTGCTTCAGACATACAATTAAATTGGTTACATAAAAAGTTATAATGATAATAATGATAACATATAATAGTAAATTGAAGCAAAAGCCACAAAAAGCCAAAGCCTGTGTGTGGGAAAGGAGGAAAATGAATTGACCAATATGAAAGTATCCAAGAACTAGTACATAATTACAAACATAGAACTAAAATCTACAAACATAATCAATCAGAATAATAGAAATAACAAGAAATAGATTCAAACAACAACAGTGATATATAAATATGATGCGTTTATTCAAGCAGTGAATCTAAATGACACAAGCCAATGATAATAAACTCAATAATAATATTATATCAGATTATAGCAATTGAAAAGTTTCTGGAATATAATTTGGTTCAATTCTTGATTAATAATGAAATAATAATTGAATAATGTGGGAGTAGGATGAAATGTAGGAATGTTGAATGGAATTCAAAAAGTGATCAAATCAGTAATGTCTGTAATCAGTAATATGCGCATATTGCAATATTGGGCGAGTTATTCTATTTGTTTAGAAAATCCTAAACTTTTATCAATACGTTGAAGTATCTGTTAAATGACATCAATTTTATCGGAAATATTGTGCGATAAATATATTATCTTATTGCGCCACTGTTCACTTATTAGTCATTTTATCTCGAGGATTTCCTTGTATCCAGTCATCTTTATTCATTGACATTTATTCACACTTCACAGTCAAATTGAACCCCCTTTTTGTATCAACATCGAAACTTGACACATCATTTGTTCTCTGATTGACGCTAAAGATGAAATGTAGGATCGTTCGGACGGAACACTACAAGAGTGATTATACCACCCCAAGAGAATCGAACTAAAATTAATAATTAAACACCCAAATGAAACCTTATACACTTTTAAATTATCTGTGTGGGTATACCAGCTGACGAGATTTTTTTTTTAATGACGCGTTAATGACGCGTTAATGCGTGAACAACTCCTGAAATCTGGTGTACACTTGTCATGAAATCTACCTGAAATCCCTTGAAATGTTCTTGAAATCCTACGAAATCTTCCTGAAATCCTTTGAAATCAGAAATCAGATCTACACCAAATATATTAGTTGTTCACTCTTCGTTTTTGCGCCCAACGTAAATAATCTAAACCCAAATATTTGTATAATAATTCATTCAACAATAATAATATATAGGCCTATTCAACACGGTTGTTTGTAAATGGCCACTTCAGTTCGTTATCTTTTGTTTTCGCCCAACAATGCAAAGTAACTATATAAGGTGTGCCTCTTGGCCAGTTATAGCTAAAGAATTGTCAAGAGAAAGGTATAATTATTCATGTCAACAATATTTTTATGGGTTTGCTTCATTTTTTTGGTATATTGGGTTTTTAACGACGCACTGTAATGATTACTAAGATCTATTGGCGTCGTATGAATGATTAATGAGATGATGAGATGATGAGATGAAGGTTTTTATGGGTAGTGGGAAGGAAGCGGTCGTGGCCTATATTGTGGGAACCATCCCGGCATTAGCCTAGACTACAGAGGGAAACCACGAAAAACCCCTGTGAAGATGGACGGTGGCGGGGATCGAACCGGGTCCGATATGTCCCTTCACCTCCCGGATCACACGAAGCAAGTGAGCTAACCACTCAGCTACTGTGCTTTATTTTGTCACAACTTACAAGTGTCATTTGCCAATTCGATGTGTGTCATACCTAAAAATGTATACCAGGCAGATTGAAAACTGAAAGACTTATTTCGGCGAAGAAATATGGTCGCAGATAGTGCAGTCCTGGTGTTCATTGAGTTCATTGTTTTTTATTCAAAATAGTCTATAGATAATTATTTATATTTAGAGACGAGAGTGCATCGACGTTTTGATCAATCAAAAGGTGTTTAAATATTTGTTCAATAATTTGTTCCACGGATTAGCACATGATACAAATATAGGAAATATCAAAACTTGAAATTAAAAATAAATATTTACCGTTTTAGAGAAAGAGGTAATTGAAAAGGATGGTTGATTGGTGTATGTAGGCCCTATAATGTATGATGGTGCCGCGGCGCTTTCCTAGTGCTAATTGGAAACCATAATGATTGTATATTAGGTTCTCGATGTTTATTAAAAAAATATATATAATACCGGTATTAAGAACTATAAAAAAACATTATAGACTCTTATCGGGAAACGTCTTTCAAGTTTTTCTCTAAATGTTGAGCGAAGATTGCTGAATAAATAAATGTTATTACATTCTGTACAAAAGAGTGAAAAAAATATATACAAACATTGAAATTAAAATTCATTTTTGAGATTATTTTCACTCTCAAAAACTAAAAGTAGGTAGGCCTGTAAATGCTGTCAATTATCAGAAATATAAAAAATCAAGAAATATTTTTGTATATTCAAAATAGCTTAACGGTATGAAATATATGTAGGCTATACATTCAAAAGAGTTATAATTTAAAAATAGTCCCAAATTTAAAATTCTTTAAATTTGTTTCATCAATTCTAAAGCTTTTCTACATTTCTTGTAATTTGGAATGAATAAAAATTAATAGTTCATCCTTCCGACATTAGGTAGTACACACACACACACCACTTCAAGAATCTAGCTGTCTCTTACTTTTAACGACATTCTTTAGTCTAAAAAACTTACACAAAACGGATTATAAATAGAAACTCGTCCCAATTAAACATTTTTCTACTCTAAATACATGATGAATCCATGCGTAATGACCATGTAGTAATTCATTGCCGTATTGATTATTAACGGAAATTCCGTCATTTCATCTATTTCCATCTATTATTACTCCCAACATCCAGCGGTTGATATTCCCGATTGACCGTCTCCCCTATACACCAACGTTACCGCTCGGACGTGTCGACCCTCCAACACTCATCAAATAGACAATGCCCCGATCAACCGTCTCTTCTATGAGATAACGTCACCGCTCGGATGTGTCGATTCGTCGAAAAGCGTATTTCGATCTATTGGGTATAGTTGGCGTGAACCGGCCTTCCTAATCAAAGATCTGAAGAAAGAAACGTAACGGCGTGCGCTAAAAACGCATTGAAAACCGCAACTTATTTTTAGTTGCGTCGGCCTCAACATGATGGGGATCACGATCTATTCATATGGCAGAGTACAGTCGTGTGAAAGCTTGCCGGGCAGTTGGCTAGACTTGGTAGAGGAATGTAGATAATGTAGTTCAGAGGGGTTGGCGGCGGTATTGCCAATCTACCGATGCGTTTTCTTTGAAAGTATTATAGGCTTCTGTCAAGTTAGTGATTCATTGTTGAAAAAAGACGAATATTCAACAATGGGTTCACAATATCAATATTTTGATTTTTAAAATATTTAAATTGGGTTTAATAACGCACTGTACTCATGATTACGATCAATTGGCGTCGGTGAATGATATATGAGATGATGGGATGATGCAAGGTTATATTTTATTGGGTGTTTTTGAATAGTGTGAACGAGTCTGTCGTGGCTTTTTGTTAAGAAACCATCCTGGTATTGGATCCGAACGACGAAGGAAAACCACGAAAAACTCCCGATACGGCCCTGTATCTAACGTAGCTGAATATAACTCACTAATTTATTACTCCATCAGAAAGCTCAGAACCTATGATCCAATTAATTGTTTGGCTGACTTTTATTGGTGTCAATGCCAATTAAGTCTATTAATGTGCCAAAGAAATTAAGAGACATTCAATTGTTGAAGAATGTATTGGACAATTTGTTATGTTGATAGTTGTAGCGAATAAAAAGAATACATTTCACTCAAACAATTGTAATTTTTATATCAATCATGGATACATAACAATATATTCCTATAAATAATCAATATTCGGATAGAAGCGAAATTAAAATTAGATTAAAATTCAAAATTGAATAAAAGAAAACATTAGTGTCGCCGTGAGTTTAGCGGATAGTGATTTGTGGTGGGTGTGTGTGTGTGTGTGTGTGTGCGGGGTGGGGGAGGGGTATTGAATTAGGCTAAACAGAAATCCCGGATAAATGCACAAAATCTTGGAAGTTCAGTATATATTCAATGATTCCTGATCAGTTATCTGTTATATTAAATAATAATTCCCGTGGGGTTATATTATATATATCAAGCAGCTTCATAAGCTGAATAGCTTGTCAGTATAATTGATTATACTGGTTAGGTATACTATTACAAAATTATCTTTCATTAGACTTAGAGCCTGTACTGTACAGGGTATAACAAATATAAAAACATGAAACAATTCTAACTTTAAATAGCGATAATCAAAATGATAATATTTAAAAAAAATAGCAAGTAGGCCTAAACGTTTTCTTTCGTTTAGGACATGCTTTTCACAACTGACGTCTTTAATTGCGACTTGACGTCTTCAAGAAGGTCAGCAAGATGTAAATGATTTTAAAAAAATGAAGTGGCAATAGACACACATTTTCGTGTCACAAAAATCTAGATTTGTATGGTTCCTGGGTAAAAACAAACTATAAACACGATTATCCGTGGAAAATCCGTGGGAATTTGTTTAGGTTAGGTCAATAATGTCTCTTGGATTAGGTGAATTTAGTTTTTTTGAGTTATTGTCTCGCGCGCGCATGCGCACTATTATCACCACTGGTTACAGGACTGGTGGCTCTGTCAAGTATCGTCACTACTCATTGTTGAAACGGCAAACAACAATATCCACCATTTTTTCTTTCTTAATTATTAACCAATCACAATCTTTGCTATGGTCGCGATTGTTCGTCATTTTTACTTGATAGGAAAGAAGTCTGATGGACTGGCGCAATATAACCCCGTCTTGACGCGCCGTTAAACCTCAATATTCATTAATTCATTCATAAAGATGGAATTGCCGTCCACGTGGCTCAGTCGGCTAACGCGCAGCGTTCGAAAATGAAGTCACGTTAGTCACGTACGTCCAAGTGTGTCACGTGTGTCATATTGGGTATGGGTTCGAGTCTCGTGAGTTTATCACTTCATCGTTCCATCATCATCCGCTCATTCGAACCCCCGTATAACCCAGCTGTTGGTTCAATGAATAAAATAAATGGGATGGACTTTTGATTGTATACCCGATATATATAATCAAGTTGCCGTTTAAGACTGGAAATTTTGTTGGAAATCTTTCCAACAAATACACTGACATCAAACCCAAGGTGAAAGAAATTAAATTTGTATGCCGTGCTTGTAACACATTAGTTTACATAATTCAACGAAATAGAATACATAGCGGTAGCACGACATCAGTGTGACAATTGGCTCGTTTCCGGCATTTTGCACTAGCTCAGATTATTGACAATGATTGTTGCAAGTTTCATTCCAATGCACTTCCAAGTCATCACTGCTGTCATATGGTGACACAAGAATTCCAAAGACTGTCGTCAGATTCATTGTTGTGCCCAGGGACGTCGTTAGGGGGTCCTAGGGGGGGGGGGGGCGCCCCATCAATCAGCATTTGCGCCCCCCAATAATTTATCCTTCTTTAAAAATATATAATGTTGACCTACGATTGAACACACAATTGTATCAGTACACACTCTACTATACTTAACACTTCCTTTTTTCTTTTCGATAATAATTCAATTATTAGATTCCAAAACTGCTCATGAATCGCAAAAATCACTTGAAAAATGACCATATTTCAAAAAAATCATTGCTGGGAATTTTGCTGGGAGAAATCGCTAAAGTGAAACTTCGAAAATGTCCGTGATGATTCTATTATGGGACTCTAAAACCACTTGTGAATCGCACAAATCACTTGAAAAATGTCCATATTTTCAAAAATTCGCTGCGGGGCTCTTTTGGGGTACTCCCGCCCGCAGGTTTTCGCGCGCGGCAGGTGTCCAGCTGGGTGGTCATTTTATTCACGTAACCTGTGCGCCCCCCCAATACACAAATCCTAACGACGTCCCTGGTTGTGCCCACATCCATTGATGACTGGTAGTTTCTCTTTGGACGTATCAAAATGGTAACACATTATTTTTTGTGTGTACAGAATACCAGCATTTCATGATGAAAAATTCTTGATGTTTCAAACAGAAAAATTAACAGAGATGATTTAAATATTAAATTCTCGAAAGCTTGCTATGCACTATACGTACGTTTTCTTAGAAATCAGTTCAACAACTTATAGAACATATGAAAAATATCTATTTATAGACTAGGCCTATTTTGAATTGTAATTGAGATACCTACGAAATTGTTTTCTGAGGAAATGTCACATACAGTATATATACTCACATTTTCAAAGTGCAAAAACTGGCTATTAGAATAATATATTTATAAAACAAATGAAGAAGACACTCATGAATGCAGAAATCTTTTCCAAGATTTAAAATTATCACCACAACCCTCATTACATATTATCGTGGGAATGTCAGTATTTCGAAAACAAAACATTACGTACATGTTAATGTTAAAATACATGTTGAAATAAATTCATTAGTTTCGCTTCACCCTCAGTCCCTCATTGTCATAAGTCATAACACTGGAAATAAAAACCATCCCCATACTGATGTTCATAGCTAGAACATACACAGTATGAGCAAGGCGTAAATATATCCTTATGATCGTCTTACCTTACTGTTTCAAATCTATCAACAGTTTAATTGTATTCAAATCAACACTTGAAGTTTTCCTTATTAAAAAATGTATTCACAACATCGACGAATATAGTTAAGCGTACTATTGGACTAGCACGGTACTAGTCATCAAAAATAAAAAATAATTATCACTAGACAATATTTCAAAGCATACTCGGCTGTCTTCCTCAGGTCAATTATAGATAATTAAATAATTATAGATTATAGATAATCAATTAGTAAATTTTTTTTTTTTTTTGATGACAAGTACCGTGCTAGTCCAATAGTAGGCCTACGCTTTATAACTATATCTTCACGGTACATTATTCTTCTTCGCTTTAATCGACGAATATTTCATTGCATTCGGACCTTACTTGTGATTGTACTTGGATTGACTGCCTTTTATTATATTTTTGTTGATTTTTTCATTCATTTTCATTTACGGAATTTTGATAAAATCTTGAAAAAAAGAATCTAAAGTTTGTGAGTTTGTTTCTATACCTTGAATGACAATGTGATATATTTATTTTATGCATTGAATATATTCTATATTTCTATATTGTATTTTATAATTTGACTTTCCAAGTATATAACATTTTATGCATTGTTTTTAACATGTTTTGTAATATCTTGTTTAGAAGGAAAAAAAATGAAAGAAGATTCATCTGTAATAGACATTAACCTTTGTGTACATTTACATTTCATTCTCCACTGTTGACAATTGTGACTATCTGTCTTTGTCGTTAAAACTTTGAATTATGAGATAATTAAGTATCAGTAACATCAATTTTATTTGTATTGAAAGCTCACGCAAACGGGTTGGCAGATCACTATAGCAGAATTGTCATTCTGGAGAGTGGGGTTCGATTCCCGCCATAGTTGTTTATAGTTTCACTTCGCCATAGTTTCACTTCGGTCGTGAAAGTGAATATATACTGGGGAACATGCCACGACCGTAGTCTTTCCCTTATACAAAACATCGATAAAATAACTTCCATCTTATCTTTCCCACCATCTCTTTCAATCATTTTCTGGCACCATTAAAGCTTGGTTATCATTACAGTACGTCGTTGAAGCCGATATAAATAAATAAATGAAAGAATAAATGAATGAAGTACGTAAAAACATAGACCTTACATAGATCACTACAATGTTTCATGCATTACAAATATTTAACTAAATCCGTACAGAATAATTCTCCAAGGTACATTTTTAGTTTTTAGATATATTTTTGTAAAAATGATAGCACGAAAGTTGAATATTTTTAACACATACTGTGTGTATTCATCAATCGAATTAGAATGTTGGTATTTTATGACGTTCAAACGTTATCACAAAAAAAACTGATATTTCGTTTAATCGACTTCCGCGAGCGCGTCCGGTATTTTTTAATAAACGCTTTATCCGTATGAAATATCCAGTTTCAATGTTCCAATATGTCTCCTTGGTTAACGATATGATTGTTTTCACTATATTGTTTTGCCTATTAGAGTCAACGTCTCAGTATAAATTATATTGATTAATATAAATACCAATAAGTGATCTACTTGATGAAAATATGCGTGAATTGAATCTATAAAATGATTCAACTTTCTGAAACTGAAAACACGTATTATCACTAATACAAGTGACTTCCACATGCATTGCAATGAGTATATGTGCACTCGCCACTCTGTACGTGCCCTTACCCCCATATAGGCCTACAACCCTTTTTTCGTAACATGTCAAAAGAAATGTTGATACATTTTCTAGTACTTTTTTTGTAAGTTGATTTACATGAGAATCAGACTTACATTCTATAAGTACATAATAGGTAAACAATACATTGACCTGTAGGTCTAGTCCACAAAAAAAAATACCAGTATGCAAACCAGAACCAAATGAAGTCACCACTCACAAAAGAAGTAAATACTAATTTAGAATGAAAACATCGCTGTTTTTATTGTCTATAGAGATTTTTACATTTACTTCTTTCTTGTTTCAGTTACATACCCATTGGACCTGACCAAGACAAGATTGCAGATACAAGGGGAGAAAGCAGTTTCTGCTTATGGCATATCAAATGTAAGCATGATCAACAACAATAACAACTGAACAAAATGAAGTAGAAATTAGAAGAAAATCGCGCAGAAGGACGAAATAGTACAAAATTATTAGAAATCACAAACATTGAACCAATTTTGTATACTGTAAAAAAAAGGTCAGTTAGGCCTTCAATAAAATTTAAACTTGACATCACGAAAATTGCATGATTTAGTAGGCCTACCAACATTTCCAAAAAGTGAATTGAAAAGTTGTCCAAGTATTTCAAAGATTCTTGAAAGTAAAGATTCAAGTGTCTAGTTATTGACTCATCAAAAAAATGCTTTGTCAAATTTGTGTTCAGTTCAAAACCAAAATTGATGAGTTGCTATCTTGGATCTTTGAAAAAATATGGTTTAAACGATAGATCCTAATTGCTATAATGTAGTAAAATTTTCAGTAATAATATTTTTATAATGATAAATTTTAAAAAATGATAATAATATTCTTGTATTAGCATTACGTTGATCATACATAATATTTAAGACATGACAAAGTAACAATTGAAAATATAAATAGTCAATAATAATATAGGTAAATAGGAGTAGGCCCCTACACAGTAGGCTATCTTGTAAAATAATTATATAATTATTTGGCAGTTAGCTTCTAGTTTGCTTTTAGTTTCAGTTCATTAGTCTGATATATTTAAATGCATTGCCTTTTTCATTTTTCAATTTACGTGGCAGTGCAATACACATTTTTTTAGCGACATTTGGGGGATTGTTTGTACCATACATATTTTGTATCTGTGTTGTGCTAATGCTAAATCTGTCCTATTCTGTTTATTGTGTGCGTGAGTATAGATATCATTATAGCATATATAATATTTAAATGTAGATACGGTAATCATTTTATAAAATAGATTTGTATAGTATCTGCCATGACTAGTACCGGTAATGTATTATTAAGAAATGGGTTGGTGAAAATAAATTTACAGGTCTTAGATGAAATTTCACCCTTGCACAACTCAAATTTAATGGCAACGTCAATACAGCTGAAAGTAAACAGGAAGAATATAGCAGAAAGAAATCCAGATTATGGTAACCGACATTATGAATATGTAGGCCTAAAAGTGTATAAAAAGTAGGGTTGTGCCATACAAAAGAAAAATTGCAAATCAAACCGAAATTTTGGTATTGAATGATAATCAAAATGTATCGAAATATTATTATTTTCAATCAAATACAAAATATTGAATTGAATATTAAAAAAATTAAAATATGGCCACAAAATAGAACAATAAGCATGCAAATGAATGTTCACTACCCTGTGTCTTTCAGCTGACTGAGTAAGCCTAACTATGACTAGAATTTCTCGCACAAAATATGCCTACAAAATTCCTGGCAGCTGTGTATTATTTCAGTTCGAGTTTTCAATTCGATATCGATCAGTTTTTTCAATATTGAATTTATCGAGTATTGCATATTCCAGTTTGATATTGAATTGAAATCCTAAAATATCGAATGGATCGTGAATCGACTTCAGACGGCAACCCTGATGAGAACACGCAGCAAGATCACAGTTGGAGTTGTAGGAGAAAAACATATATTTATAACACTATTTACACACACACAGTTTGTATTATACTATAATAATAAACTTCAATGTGAATGTTTATTGTGAACCAACAGTTTTTGAAAAGATGCTTCTATGTGGGGGGGGGGGGGTACAAAGAAAACTTACTACCATTATGTTCAAACATAAAGTAGTTATATAGTAGTTACAAAGCATATCAGTATGCTCTATCCTAATGAAAAAAAATATTATGCTCTTGCTAGAATTGTTTCATTATCATAAATATCACTTACTGGCTAGAACCGTAGATATCATAATGTAGGTACCATGATAAAGAAATACATGAGAAATGAAAATATTATGATAAACTAATGAAATTACCATACAGGTTGACTAGTGAAGTTTACCAGAAGTCAATGGGGAGACAAAATACTATTACAAAATTCAACCCACATTTTTTACTACCTACTAGGAAAAAGCAACATATGCATTGCAAGATGAGCGAGATTATGCATATAAAATGTAACGGAAATCGTCATGCCTTGATAACCGCTTATCCGTTTTCCAACAAACTTCTCAAACATGTTCGTAATTGTTGTAACATGTTGGCCATATTTTATTAGCGTTACAACATTTGGTACATAAATTAATACTTTGCAACGGCACAGATAATTTTCTGTGCATTTATTTCTAAATATTATTTCATCAATGTTTGAATAAGCAAGGGTTTACCGTTCTGTGGTCTGTAAATCACCGCTCATCTCTTATGAATACAATTATATTGAAAAAGAATAAGATAAGAGTTGAATAATTTTTAATTATTATTATTTTTAAGAGGTGGAAGAGTTCAAGTACCTTGGAAGCCTACTCACCAATGTGGCTAAAGTAGATAGAGAAGTGCAGGAAAGGAGAAAGAAAGCAGATTCATTTTATCAGGCAGTGAGGAAGTTGCTGTGGAATGAAAGATTTCCATAAGTCTGTAAATTGATGATGTACAAGATGTATTTCCTGCCAATTCTAACGTACGGGGCAGTAACGTGGTCGGCGGGTATTACGGAATTGAACCAGCTACAGGCAGCTGAGATGAAGTTCTTGAGGAGTGTGAAGGGGATTAAGAGAATGGATAAAGTTCAAAGTAAGCAGATAAGAAGTGAGCTAGGAGTAGAGAGATTAGGGATCAAACAGGGGAGAGAGAGGCTTAGGTGATTCGGTCGTATGAAGAAGATGGAAACCGAGAGAATACCAAGGCAGGTATTCGAGGCGGCTACAGTGGGAACACGGAGAGTGGGACGACCGAGAGGGAGGTGGATTGGACTGATCAAGTAGGATGTAGTGATGAAAGGAGGAAGGTGGAAGGAGTTAGAGGCAGAACGTCAGTGGGAGGACAGAATAAAATGGAAGGAATTGGTGGAACAATTGAAAGTGGAAGAAGAGGAGGAGGAAGATGAGGAAGAAATGCCAGGCGTGGCCAACCGGTTTCCAGGAGTCCTGCGGCCCTAGTGATGGTGGAAATACCCACCCCCTAACCCAATGTTTCAGTTGGAAACAGGAACGGATGATTATTATTATTTCAAATATATGCTCAGCCGTGCAATTTTTTGGAAAATTCATTGTTTCATTTTATTTCTCTACAGTCTCCATTTTTAATCCCCGTCTAGGCACTCTTCTCCCAGCCGCCTCTGCCGCAGACATTCGATTAAGAGACATTTGATTACTAACCAATCTACATCTGCCAGTATTTGATTCAAATTGATCGATTAACGATTATTTCTCAGTTGTCTAGGCCTATTTATTGATGTTATGAAGGTCTGTTTAAAAGATTGCACCGTGCTTTCGAGGTGAATTTTTAAGGGTTGGTATCAATGTAGCACAGCTTAGCTTGGTGGTGCCATTTATTTAATCATACGTTCTATATTTGGGATACATATATAGGGCCTATATACCGGTACCGGTATATATATATGTATATATTATTGTGAATGAATTTAAATTAATTTCATATTGTGTTGTAATTGTTGGCAATTTTTTATTTGATTGATCGAATATCGATCAATTTTTATCAAACATTTTTTGAACCACGTCACTTTTTGACTAGAACAACAACCCCACAAATAGCTAGATTATTTTATTTTTCAAACTTCAACTCCAACCCTAGGATACAACACACGTGGGTCAATACACTGTATAATTACTTCCTCCATCTTTTCATCTTGTTATGAGATGAATCCGCCTGTTCAATCATAAGTTTGTGTCTCATGGTAAGCGTGCTGTTTCGCAGGCACCCCACCGAGGCATGTACCATACTGCTTCTGGCATCGTCAAGGAAGAAGGCGTACTCAAGCTGTGGCAGGGCATCACTCCTGCCATCTACCGGCACGTCATATACTCAGGAATTCGGATAGTCACCTACGAGTGGCTGAGAGATGATGTGTTCAAGAAAGAACAGAATGGTAGCTTTCCGATTTGGTAAATTGAATTGTAAATATTGTTAAATGTACCGCATTTGTAATTTGTACCAAATCAAAATTATTATTATTTCATTTCATTTTGTATTTTTTGAAAACCGATCCAAGTTTCTTATACCGGTAAAGTAAACCCTGATCCGAGATTTAATGTACCCCAAAATACTCACTTTAAATTAGAAACTTTGAATATTCGAGATATTTTTCATTGAGTTGATCAGTCAAAACTCTGAAGGAACCAGAATAAATGTTTGAATTGGGCTCTACAGCAAAATTTGAGTCATCATAGTTTGAATATACAAGTTTATGTGAATAATTTTTTTTGCCTATTCAATTTTACCACCATCAAATTGAGAAAATACAGCATTTCTCATTTTCTAGCCAGAGTACGGGAAAACTTGAACAATAAACTCTCGTTAATTCGAACTCTTGATCCCTACAGAGTTTTCATTCATGTTCTCAATGTTGAAAATTTAGATAATTCAAACTTTATTACTTAAAAATGGGCATTTTATAGTCCATCAAATTTTGAATTAAAGAAGATTGGGTGTTCGTTACTTATGTATGACGGTGCTGAAAAGTGAAAATATAGGTAGGCCTGCCTACTATGTACTAGGAAACAAAAAATGTATTTCAAAGTTTTCATATTTTGATTTTTATGGTATCCTATCGGTAGGCATACAGCATAAGCCTACTCTTATTCTTCAATTTTTTTAGATTTCAAATTATTTTAATTATTACTGGCTTGTCAAATTTTCTCTATATAAAATGATGATTTCATAATCTGATTTATCAATCCCGTAGAATAAAGTCTTTTACCATCAAATACCAATTCTGTTCACACCTTAGCAGCGTGGGCTACTCTCATCCTGCTTACAGATAATTCCCTTGTCTTCCCACAGGAAATCGGCAATTAGCGGCGTAACATCTGGAGCGATAGCACAATTCTTTGCAAGTCCGACAGATCTAGTCAAAGTACAAATACAAATGGAGGGGAAACGTCGCTTAATGGGAGAACCTCCACGGTTAGTGAGACATTTTTCATTGTCACCCATTAGCTAAACATAGAAGTATTTTCTGTACACTTACGGTAGTTGGAGGCCGCAGGCGCTCGTATTTCACGCCGCAAACTCTCACGGCCGTAATTTTTGTGATATCAATATGAGTGTTTTTGCATTCTGTTAGTAATTGAAAAACGTAGGTCGTAGGTTACTGTAAATACAGAATTTTGAACCAAAAATTTGTGATTTTTCAAATTCTCCAAATGGAAAATGGAAAAATTTATAATTTACGAAAACCTAGATACATATTTTTTAATACCGAAAAAAAACATGGTATGTGAAATATATATCAGAAGTGTGAGCTAGGGAATTAACGGCGTTTATGTGAATCTGAGTTCGGCGGGCTAGTCTACGGGTGACGACGTGCACACGATGCATGTTAAACTAGAGTCTGAAGCGAGCGAACAACGAGCCCGTGTAGAGCGCCTGCGGCCTCTCAAGTAACGGTAGTACTCAGTATCTTTCAATATGTGTGATGTTCCATCATTGATAAGAGGGTGGAAATTTTCATACTATTGACAGCTTGCAGAGTACCGACCTCATTACTTGTACATCACAGAGTGCATTACATTTCAGTATGGTGAAAAGAATCAGGAGCAACGTGAGACATTCCATTACTACTACTATAACATTGAAAATTAAAATAATGCTGTTTGAGTTCTCGGCACAGCTGAATATTGAAATATTTTGAAGTCTGATACGCCATATTTTATTTAAATACAGTGAAACCTCTATCCATCGTTTTTCAAGGGACCAGGAAAATAAAACCATCCATGCAGGAAAATTTAACATTGGTTAGGTACATGGGAGTGGGGTTCTTCAAAATGAATGATAGAAGCAGGAAAACGATGGATCCGGGAACGATGTGTAGAGGTTTTACTGGACTATAAGTGAAATGTTTCCACTTACGAGCGCATGGGAGTCGATTCAGAGAAATATCAGTTTTTGGTGATAACTTTTGAGCAGGATGACTGAGGTATCAAAATTCAAATATAGAAGAAACACGTATCTCTTTAGTATCTTCAAAATGATGTGAAATTTGTGTGTGAAATGATGAGAAAAAGCTAAAAATTGTGTTGCATACATGTGAAAATTGTGTAGTGTTAGCTAAATAGTTTGTGCTCCTGCAGTCTTGAAGTTATTAAAAATATCTGTGTTTCTCACATATTGGAATCTTGATATATCATATTGTTGGAAAGTCATCACCACTATTAACTGGTTTTTCACCACATCGACTTCTGGACAAATCGACGAACTGAAATGAAAGATTTAGTAAAAGTCAACAATCTTGAAGACCATTGCATTCATCTTCATCTATTCTGCAGTTTCCATGCATCCTGTGAAGGATATAATCAACAGGTTCCTCCCATTTCAACTTGTCAATTATTATCGATGAAAACCGAATCTTTTAACATCTGCTGTGTATTTAATGTTATTGCTCTTGTTAGCGTAGTGTTCACGGCACATGGCACGCCTTCCAGAAAATCTTGGCCGAAGGTGGAATCCGAGGTCTTTGGAAAGGTTCGATACCCAACGTACAAAGGGCGGCACTAGTCAACCTGGGTGACCTAACTACATATGACTCGGCCAAACATTTCATTCTAACGCACTCCACTTTAGAAGATAATCACGTCACTCATATATTAGCGAGGTAACTAACTAGTCATTTTTCTCATCAGTACTCTCAAATCAAATCTCTTAACTTTTGTCAAGCATTTGAAACGAATGGAAAATTATAGAATACTGAGAGAGCAATGTTTGAGATAGCAGAAAACAATTAAGCTAATAGAAGAGTATGAATACCAAGAGAAAGTTGGCAAGAGGGAGTAAAGTACGAAGACTGAAGAAGTCTACCGAAGAGAAAAATGGGAGGAAGTGATAGTGAGTAGGAGATAGTGGTAGGATAGAGAACCATGGAGGGAACTCTTAAGAAGAGAACAAGGAGTAGAGGATAGTAGTAGTGAAAAAGAGGAGGAAGAAGTAGAAGTTATACTCGGAACTGGCAGGAACCGAGATATAAGATCTGCTCTAAAAAATTGGTGGAAACACCCCCTTACTCAATTAGGTTGGTTATCTGGGTTTAAGATATGTACTATATATAAATATATAATCGATATCATCACTTCAATTTGATAACGAACGTAACTCATAATTTTTCGTTATTTTTTATATGATGAGACAATTTCGGTATCGTTTCCAAATTCTTGATCAAAAGGCGACCTTAATTGTAACAAATCAGTTGCATTCTAAAAGTCAAGTTGTGTCTTAGTAAGTAATTTATTCTGATGGCAGTGATGTTTTTATTTGGGTAGTGGTTGTGCCGGGCTGGTTGCGGCGACCATGGGAACTCCAGCTGACGTAGTTAAAACACGAATCATGAATCAACCGACGGACAGTAAAGGAAAGTGAGTATGAGTGCCTTTATGTTTAGAATCATAAACCATAGTTGGATGAATATACAAAAATCATATTTGCTTTTCATTGTGGTATAATAAAATATCATTAAATACTGAAATCAAAATGATATCGGAGATCTCTAGTTAATGAATGATATGATATTAATTATTTACTAAGAACAAGAAAATGAACGTCATTTGTTGAAGATTTTGTTCAGATAATTTCTTTTCAAAGAATTTCTCTGAATGTTTCCCGTTGTTTCAGTGGCCTCATCTACAAGTCATCGGTCGACTGTTTGATAAAGACGGTAGAAAACGAAGGTCTATTCGCTTTGTACAAAGGATTTTTCCCAGTTTGGATCCGGATGGCGCCTTGGTCTTTGACCTTCTGGCTCTCGTTTGAACAGATACGAAAAACGTTGGGTGCGACAGGATTTTGAAACTCGCCAGAAGTATAGTAGCGAAGTCTAAAACACCTAGCAATGTAAGCCGAGTCAAAATGTAGGTTGTAGAGTACTTTCAAAATTGCACTGTGAACACTGGAATTTTGGTTTCCTCAGTACAAGTTGTGTTTCGTACAAGTTCGTATGATGGCACAGTGTGTGTGTGTGTTTGGTAGTAAGAGTTGTAGTCAGTCATTGGGTGTAGTGTTGCTAGTGTAGTTTTTGTGAATCTGGACCAAGTTGATGTGCTCTGAGTGCGTGAGATCAAACGATATAGAGAGAGGACGAGACATATTGAAAAATGCAAGCTGGATCACTTGGAATCGCCGGATCAGTGATCGTCATTTCTTGGTTGTCTTTTGTCTATAGAAAGATACTGGTAGTTATGGATGAATACCCGCTAATACGCTGTTACATATTGATAAAAGTACCATTAGTAGTTCCTTCTATTTCAGACAACATTTTGTACAAAAGCCCTACTTATGTGCGTGCATTCAACGCGATGTCTTCCATTGGTTCTCCAATTGCAACAAAAAGGGTTTCTGTATATATTCAAAATAAAATAGTTCCGGAAATAGTGAAGGAAATAGTTCCGTGGAAACAGACCAATCTCAATAGAAACAAAAACAGTAGAATCAATGGGAAATTTTAATTCAGCACGTGCATTAGTGGGATGAAACTAATAATTTACTTCACCGGAAACTAAACTGAACCTTTAAGAAATGAAGGTCATGGTCATGCTGGAGAAAAACAAATGAGGAATGTAGAATGCTGGACGTTCGCATATCGACGTAGTACAAAATGATTTTTTCCATTTGGCCAATCTCACCACTGCTGTGATCAGGATCCATGAGTGTTCGCTTTTTATATCATATTACATATTAAATTCACTTTCTTATACTTGACAGCTATGACAAGTAGCAGATGACTTTATATCTCCAGCTACATCCATTATCCGTTTTTTGTTGCCATGTACATTTTCCATCGTGAGATATTGGACATTGGTTGATTTTTTTTTTTATCCCTTACACGACGCGACAAACTTACCCAATATCCAGTATCTCACATCTGGGTCACGGAAGCCTCAAAGATCTCATCTTTTTCTTCGTTTTCACGGTATCCACAATAATTAAATCAAACTAAACATCCCAATCCACACTCTCATCACACTCTAGGTTCAAACTATAACAAAAGATCTGTTGACTATAGTTTATTGGCCTGTTGATTTTTAATGTAGGTCTTTTTAGTTACCTTCTCAACAAATTAAAAATATAGCTAAATTGCTGATGGATCACAAACGTTTGATTTACGTTCCATCGTTTTTGACATGGGTATTTTACGAATTTTAGTGTTGACCTCCTAAATAAGTGCCAATTGCCAAGATACTGTAGTGTCTTATGTCTGATCTCACACCGCGGTTTGGAAACTCTATTTGTTGAATCGGCCAGCCGTTTTAGCTCTTGAGGAAACAATATTATAATTTTTGCTTCGGGCGTTTCATTTGTTATGATCTTCTAAATTTCCAGTGATTTTTCATTGGAATGAGGACATCTTTGTTGATAATTCCAACTGGGTGCAAGAAGAAACTAGCAGCTTATTAATTAATTTTGAATATGTACGGGTAGAAAAACAAAACTCTCGTAAACTGTATGAGGGGAGTTTAGTTTAGTTCAAGTAGTATTTAGTTTAGTGCCTTATCTAAATTTGGTAATAAAATCAGTCCGTAAGGTATCACGTACAAATTGTCTGAAGTGATAGTAAATTTGAGTAAGCTATTGAGTGAATTTGTGCTTCTTAATTATGGTTTCTGTTTTTAAGTAACCACTCTCATGCGATGGCAAATATTAACGATTAGGTACATATTGTTAATACAACTGCCGAACCAGGTAATGGTGCCACCTTCTATAGTTACTTTATAGACATTTCTGTAAATAGTGGAAGCTTGAACTTGTTTGCAGAAATAGTAGAATTTAGCTCTTCCATTTTTCATTATATACATGTAATTATTAGAGAATCTTTGCTCGGATAACCTAGCCAGTGGCTTGGAATCTGTGGCCAGACAGAACAATTGACGACTAGTGATTGACCCGCCCATTAACGTCACAAAACAGAACATCCAATCAAATGGGCTTTGTTATGTGGGAAATTTCACATTGACCTATCAGAGTATCTCTAAATTCCCACATGAAGTATAGATCCAGGTGGCTTTGGCGATTAGCCACGCCTATCACAAGTGGTCGATTGTAATTTCAACCCCAAAATGGAGTTGTTACGCAACAATGTGATGTTAAATCAGGCCATATTTGATGTAGTCAACGAATAGGGCATCAGATGAAATTATTGAGTCGAATAGGCCACTAGAACAAAAGATTTAAATTCCTTTATCAGTGGATTTATATTTACTTATATTGGGTTTAACGACGCATTGTACTGATGACCACGATTAGCATTGGTGAATGATATATGAGATGATGGGATGGTGAGATACAAGGTTATTTTATTATGTGTTTTTGGATAGTGGGAAGAAGTCGGCCGTGGCCTGTTGTTAAGGTACCATCCCAATATTGACCGGAACGACAAAGGAAAACCACGAAAAATCCCTGTCAGAATGGTCGACCATGGCAGGAATCGAGCCCCGATGTCCTGAATGACGTTTCAGTGTATTAACCACTCGTCCACTTGTCTCAGTTTTTATTAGTGGAGAAGAGGAAATAGAAAGTACTAAGAATGTGAAACTAAGGTAAAAGGTAAAATAAACAGATCTCCTCTTCTAATGATTGGGTAGATGTTGCTCCATATCAATATTTGATTATTCAGGGTATATACACGTTTATTAAAATCAGTTCTGCTAGTTTATTCCTTGCGAAAAAATGTGTGTCCATGTGTTTGTACATGAGCATAGAGGTATTTTGATGATTCTGTGATAATGGTTCATCAGGTAGTCATTGTCTATGTGCAGGGCACATGAAGAGCGAATACTGGAATTTACCAGGAGTGAATGTATCTTGGCGTGTTTACTTAGAAAGAGGATGTGCCTATTCGAGGAAACGATCGAAACCTGACCCAAAAACCCTATAACAGCTCCTCTGTGCTCTAATCAATTCCCCGAAATAGTAGCTCTAAGGGCATTTTCACTCACCAAGCCCACCTTCACTCTTGCAGTGTCTCTATTCCATTATTAGCTCTTCAGCGCCCTCTTAAGTGCAGTTATAATTCTGTATACCGCGAATGTTATAGGTTGAGCACCACAATATATCGATCACTGAAAACTAACAATTAGAAGGTGTATTTAAATGTATAGTTAGCTATTTAGTCTAGTTTTATGTTAGCAGTATTTGTGAACCTTCTGCAGATTACAGTCATCAATTAACCACGTTGTATGTATATAGGAAATATATGTATTCTGAGCCCAAATAGGGTATAACAAACAGCAGCTTCACTCAATTGATGATAAGTGTTGATCATCGGAGTAAACCTAGTAATTGTACAAAGATACCAAACAAAATTAACGTGGCATGGATCATGTTACGATGTGCGTTCCTCTCATGCGAGGGTATTGACAGCTAACAACTAGTTTTGTTGTAAAAAAAAGTTGTTCACCAACATGGGATTGATTTTTGGAACAATTTTTTTTATCTTTGTCAATCTCAAATGTCAAATGGAGATCATTTTTTTCTATCAAGTTTTGTTCAAAGGTGTTAATGTTGATTAGGTCATCATTTTATAATGACTGAAAACCAGCGATTTAAAATATTGACGTTTTAATATGAACAGTTTCAAGCGAAGGAAGTCAGTGATATTTTTTCAAGTTTCAAGTTTTTTGCTGTTTCAATTTTAGCCTGATTATTATATAAAATTAGGTCTGTTCTACAACCAACTATCAATTAAAATGATAAGTAGGCTTATAATGATATTGATTTTATCACAACTGTAGAATTTCAACCATTTTAAATTTGAATAATTTATTTGTCTACTGCTCTAGAATGTAGAATTCGTATTTTTATAAAACATCGTGTAATATGGTAATACATATGGTAATTTCACGATAATTGAATCAACCTTGAAACTTTTAAAGCATAGCAATATTCAACATTATTTAGTCATTTATTGTGAATATGTTTACAACTGTTACAAAACACAAAGTTCTGTATTTTTTATAACCTAGTCAGCAAAATACAACAATCTGATGTGAAAATTTGGCTAAATATCTTCAAGTCCAGGTCCGATATTGAAACGAGTATTTCTCATTTTGTGGAGAGAAATCATTGTTCATTATTGAGTTTATTGAATTTTTGATATTTGTAATTCGTTATTACTTATTTGTGATCATCATTGCACATTTTTATTCTTCATCTACTCTGGTCGTTTTGAATTTTTTTCTGGGTGCACGTCTTCCAAGTCTGTGACGGCATTTGGGGTGAAGTGAAACGACCGCTGTTGACTGTACGGCGGCCAAGCGGGCTAGCCAAGTGTATGCGGTGAGATGTCAAAAATAGAGATGGTTCAAATCATATGCATTGTTCATTTGCACATATGCACAAACATTAAATCTAGATTTCCCAGTACTACAAACGATAACGTGAAATTCATGTACTTGTGCCTGTACTTTTCTTAATGTAGCTATTTCATACTAAACAGCATAACTGTAGATCTATGCAGATGTTGTTACAGGGATAGTTTAGGGATCAATACCCCCAATGACGTCACGAAGGGTAGCTAGCCTGTCAGTAGGCTGCAGTTATAAAATTCACTACAACCAAGTTGTCTGTCCGATTACTTCTAATTTTTTTGACGTGGGCGTTCAACAGACTCAAACTTTTCCTCTAAATTGTTACAAAGCCATGCCACTGTCTTAACTAGGTGAGACATTACTTGAGATATTTGGGCTTGGGATTAATTTCTGCATATAACTATTTGTCTACGTGAACATCTTTTATTCACGTATCATCATTTATTTGTACCCCCAAATATTGTATATGTTCACAGCACAGCCTTCTTTATTCAGATCATTTTATTGTAAGAAGATACTGTCTCATCTAATCAAGAAGGCTGTGGTTCACAGTCATTGAAGCTGGATTCACAATGCAAACTAATGATTAGTGATTAATGATTAACTAAAGTTGGCAGATACGGAATCAGTATTGACGTTCACATTGTGTTTAATATTAGTGACAATTACCTTGAAAGTTGACTAACTTTCAACTTTAGTATTAATCATTAGTTTCAATCATTAGTCCGACCAATCAGAAGTCGTGAATAGGAAGTCAATGCAGAAGGAAGCTATCCCGCTCGATGAACCGCTCGTTTACAGCCTTCTAACATGTAGATTTCAATTTAAATCCTTCATCTTGAGACAGCTACGACTCTTGAAAATTAATTCTTATTTCAAGTCTATGTGAATGCTCAGTTTCTTAATTTTAGTATTTAGTATTAGTCACTAATCATTAGTTTGCATTGTGAATCCAGCTTGAAGCTTGATTCACAAAGCGAACTAATGATTAGTGACTAATACTAAATACTAAAATTAAGAAACTGAGCATTCTCATGGACTTGAAATAAGAATTAATTTTGACGGAAATGACGTAATTTTCATGAGTCGTAGCTGTCTTAAGATGTCGGATTTAAATTGAAATCTATGTTAGAAGGCTGTAAGCGAGCGGTTCATCGAGCGGGAAAGTTTCCTTTTCCCTTGACTTTCTGTCGTTTCGAATTCACGACTTCTGATTGGTCAGACTAATGATTAAAAATAATTAATACCAAAGTTGAAAGTCAAGTCAATTTCCAAGGTCATTCACTAATATTAAACACAATGTGAATGTCAAGACTGATTCCGTATCTGGCAACTTTTGTTAATCATTAATCACTAATCATTAGTTGGCATTGTGAATCCAGCTTAATCAACATTAATCAATCAAATGCGACCAAAATAGAATTATTACGTAGTTTTGGGGAGAGGGACACTCAATGTAGTGACGATTACTGTACTTTGTGCCATAGCCAATTTCATTATTTGTGTTCATTCCTTAGAATTTTAATTTTGCTCCAAGTTACTTGTTTTGCAGTCAGTGATATATTAAGTGAAATAGATGGTGTGCTGTACTTAGTTACTTAATAGGGATTGTAGTGATTGAAACTTGAAATACAACTAGCTAACCACCAATCTATATTTTTTTCATGAGATGCTTTTATTGAAAGACAATTGAGTGACTACTGACTAGTCAATGTTTTGTTGGTATGGAACAATCATCCTGTTGATTGGATGCTTTCAATGGAGGCCATCTAAATATAATTATGCTATATGGACATAATACTAGTTAGAAAAATGTATAGATCCTATTTTACGACAATTTTAGATGAAAGAACAACGATTGACTTTTGATAGAGAAAGATGGAATTACTGTAGTTCATTTAGTGGTTATCCAAGTTCAGTAAAATGAATTGTGTTATAATAATTAGTGAATAAATTAAATTCTCGCTGCAACTACGAAATTTGTAATATTACTGTTGATATTATTTGTATTGTTTGTCCTTTTTACTCAAAATCCTCTCCTATTCTCAAGTATAATTTGATGATACTAATACTAGGTTTACTACTAATAATTATTATTATAAGAGAAGAAGTAGAAATATAAGGAACAAAGTGGGAGTGGAAAGATTGTCATTTAAAATGGAAAGGGAGAGACTTGGGTGGTACGGGCATTTGCGGCAAATGGAGAAGGAGAGAATACTGAGAAGCAATCTTTGAGTTAGAAAACAGTGGAGCTAAGAGAAGAGTTGAAAGGTGGCATGAAAGAGTCAAGTTTAGGGGAGTCAACCGAGGAGAAAAATGGGAGGAAGTGGTGGACGAGAGATGGTGGGAGGATAGAGAAAAGAGAAGAAAAAATCCTGTAAAGATGAACGGTGGCAGCGATCGAACCGAGGTCCGTTATGCCCCTCACCTCGCAGATCACACGAAGCAAAAGTTTAAAGCGAAATGAAAGTTTCACCCAATAATATTTTCATGAGGATTTGCTAAACAGCTATCAAACTTTCTTCTAAACAAAGTGTCATACCGGTACTGATTTTGCTCAAAAACTGTGGGTATATTATTTATATCATTGTCTAGAAAAGTTTCAAGTCTATTGATTATTCTGTCTAATCTGTATGCCAAGCACACAAAAAAATATGAAGAACCCAGACTTCTCAGTGTACAGGGAAATGGATATTTTTGCTACGCTCATCCAATTAGATCTATAAGTAGACCCAGCATCTGACAGCAGATGTATGAATAATAATTATGCATATAAGCGAAGATAATATATGGATAATTTTATTTGAAATAAGGGCATAATGTATTTCAAAAAATTGAAATTGAATCATTAAATTTTATCAAATTTAAAAAAAATCATCTTTTGTGTAAATTCAATATTTATTATTAATAATATAATAATAATAAAGTTTTATTCAATATAACTAGAGACATGTAAACATAGCTTCTATTCTTCTCCTCATAGCATTTAGAATTTGAAAAGTAGCACTTTGGTGCATCTATTATTTTGAAACATCGTTTTTTTGTAGCGCAACAACATTCTGTAGCGTAACAACAGTAATGTACAGGTAAAACCACTACATAATATACAATAGGCACTCAAGAGAAACACCCCCATTGATATTTTTTAGAAAAATAGTATCCGCAAGCGGGTTAAACCGACGCCTCATCTGTTGCCTGCATTTTCAAATGCACTTTCTAGTTTTTACCAAATTCCTCAACTTACTTCACCCGCTTACATCTCAATTGACATAATTTTGGAAAAATAGCATCTATAATGCTTCTGTTCTGAATATAGCATCTATATTGCCAATACATTGAAACAGCGGATTCAGACATTTGTAGCGCTTTGTCGCCTTTTCAAAAACATGATAGAACAAGACCAAATGTATTGAAAGATGAAGAAATATCAGAAAAACATGTAAAGAAGCACTTTTAGATTTCATCGCTTTTGTAGCAATTGCTATTTTTTACATGTCTCTAAATATAACGTCCGTACAGAGTTGTACAATACGTCAAATAGTTATTATTGGATGAGCAACCTCAAGGGCTTTCATCCCATTCTTTTGGAGCTTTGTCTGTGTTTTATTTGTTTGTTTGTGAGCACTGAGGTTGCACGGCTTGCGTGGTCAACACAACTTTTTTTATGGATATGAGGATTTATCCATCCAACTTTGAACTGTATAGTTGTGGGGCCAAATCCGTTAGACTATTTTAAAGAAAAACATCACAAATTTTTAAAAAACTCCAAAGATTTTCAAAAAAATTCTCAAGCTTCAATTTTTTACTGAACATAATTACAAATATGATCACGAATTTTTACTCTGATTTTACCATGAGTTTTGGAGAAAATAATTATCTAATGAATAGGCCTAATTTTTTATCAAACTAGGAAAACGCGGGATGCGCGTTGTGAGATGAGCTCAGAAGCATGGAAATCTAGAATGAAAAATATTTCGTCAGCTCAATCCACATTTACGAACCTTGGATTACTTCAAACGTTCAAAAACCTTACCTGCAACTTGTTGATATTTATAGATATTTATCTATTGCATATACACTTTGCAAATCCAATTGATCCAAATATTCAATAAAATGTACACTTTTATTGCGTTTTCTTTGTTATTTCCCATAATAGTATTGTTCATATTTGGTGAAAATTTGAGAGCATTGAAAAAATTCTTGTTTTTCAAGGATTTGTCCTCCGGGTTATTCTTACGAGGATTTTTCAAACTTTCCAATCATTTTCCGGAAAAACCTTCCGACCAATTTCTCTGAATAACAATCCCAGCCTATAATTCTGGTATGACAAAAATATGTAGAAAAAGTTTCAAGTCGATAAGTATTCTTTCCTGACCTGTATGCTGCGCACAAAATTAAAAAAAAAGAACATAAAACCCAAGCCCATTTTTTTTTCGGTATGTCAAATGGAATCTTTGCTACGCTCATCTAATAACTTGAAATAGTGGTTATTTTTTATTCTGTATCTTGTTCACACACTGAATCATGGCTTTGTAGATTTGACAGTTTCAACCAAGGTGTGTATAGTTCTCGAGTATATTTCATATAAGTAAAGGTATATTGGTTTGGTTGAAAAAATTCAATAACAAGAAAAAAATTAAGGTTCTTGTATCATTCTATTTTGATTGTAACTATTTTTTATGACTGTTCATCAACATTTTAAATACCGTTACAAGTCATTCATTGGGTGGTTACGTCACGTGGTCCTGACGTCAGAAAACTGTAGTGCTGCTTCCGCGCGAGCTTTGAACGAACTACAGTTATCACAATGGCTTCCGTAAAGGATACGGCAACTTTCTTCTCTAGTGGGAATTGTAAGCAATTTGAACATGTATTGAAATTATATCCACAGTGTCTCAAGTTGAGAGCAAACAAGAGAGCTAAAAAGCCAGAAGAACTCATCAAATTGGATAACTGGTGAGTAAATACAGAAATATCGGTCGATGAATCATTTGGTAACGATGTCATTGAACCTTGCTTTGTATTCCTCTGCTTGCACGTAGCAGACTACTCAGACTCCCGATCAAGGAATGCTCCCGAGATGTTTAGCGCGGTGATCATTAAATGCCAACCGTGTCACGTGGGAATCAATGTCAACTCACTTGCCTAACTAATTTTTACAATTATCTACGTTATTTTGATATGTTTGGGTGTTGCGTTTGGGTTCGGGGTGTTGTAGCGTCATCGTTTAATGGAGCTGACGTTTGCTTCCCATGAAATAATATTTCTGCTTTTTTCCACAAATTTCTACTATTCATGCACCCTGGACTCTGTTTTTGACACAATTATTTATGAACATATATTTGCATTACTCTTTTTAGGCCACCCCCTTGTTTTATCTGTGTATAAAATAGTTTAATCCCTTTTATGTTGTAACTGATTTCTAGCTTACAAAATGGTGACTGAACAAAGACAGGAAGAACAGAATTTATTATATGCATTGATATTCCTTCATTATTTCACTTTATTTGATAACTCAGACTAGTGAACATTGTTATAATTTAATTGGAAATTGTGTATTTATATTTACCATTGAATTGTGTGGCCACATTTTGTCTCTAGGGCTACAATGGTTTGTTTAAAGCCTATAAAGTCACTCACCATGACAGTTTATTTCTACAAGTAGCACACTAATTATTTCCAAATTTTTATTTATTTAGGTATCAAAATGAACTTCCAATTCTGATCAAATCCAGAGGGAAAGATGCCCATCTTATACATGATGAACTTGTACAAACAATGAAATGGAAACAAACTGTAAGTGAAAATAGTGTATATATGTATATACAAAATAAACATTGGTCATCAAACTGAAAGTAGGCTGCCGATCACTTATTTTTTTCTCAAGTCATTTTTCATAAGTGTTATACATTTTTTTCAGTTTTGAATTTGAGAGTATTATATTTTCATTGGGACTGGGGTTTATTTAACTGAAATGTAAAACAAATCAAATTGATGTAACCTTATTAGTCATTGAGTTTTGTTTTATTAATTGTCGGTACAACAATAGGTCTACATTGATGAAGCATTTTGATTTAGTTTTGAATTTTGTTAAATGGGGAACTCAAAATTTCATGTCATCTTGAATTATTTCCTGAGAAAGGAGTTGTTAAATTCACGGGGTTATAATTCCTCTGCGACTGTGTTTTAGGTTAAATGCTAGGTGGCGTGATTGACCATGTACCAACCAACAGCTTACCTAAATAATTTTTTACAGTGTCATAATTTTGTGTTCAAACCATTTCTATCAAGCTTCATTAGGATGAGGGGAATCTGTTGAAAAAGACAATTTTATTGTTCAAAGCTTTGTTTGTCATTCAATTACTAGCGTAGTTTATTTCTTGATTTAATTGCTCATAATGTAGGTCCACACAAAATGTATTTCGAAACAGTGTTGATGCATTAAAACTTTTTATTGGTATTCACAATTGAAAAATATTCCATCTTTGCCACATTTCACTAGCCTATATAGGCCTAGGCCCTATATAATTAAATTATCAAAATGAGCAACATGACAAAATTTATTATTTGGATAACAAAAATCAGGAGACCAAAAAGGCACCGTAATTTGAATTAGGAGCTGGTGCAAGTATTATTTTGTTTCAACTTAATACATTTCAGACTTCTTGTTTACCGGTAGGGCCTACTGGTAAATCGAGTCAATCTGTTGAGCAAGGTCAAGTAGGTTTTCTGTATAGGGCCCATATAAAATGTGTCGTTACCAACATTCTAATATTTTAGTTATACATTGATGAATTGTGTATCATATGGGTCATTCCACAAAGAATAATTAATTGGTGCTTCACTATTTTGTATATCTTTTAAACCGCGTATAACTGTAAAATTCTTATGTGTGAAAAACTTTGCAGTTAATAATTCGAAAAGGACAAAATATCACTTTTTTGGGTTCTGCAGTAAATGCTGTAGGCCCCTAACTAAAAGACGGTTTGATGAAAAGCAATGAAATATTTCATTTTTTTATCAGGGTAATGGTAATAATCTATGTAGGGCCTACGTCAATCAATTTAATCAAAGGCGCAACCTTCTACAAGATATTATGGTGACTTTTTGGTGTAAAAACAGTTTTTCGGCTTTTAGGGACATTTTCTCGAAGGGTTGCAAATCACAAACTACAATTTTTTATCCTCAAACTAAGTAGCCTACTTATGTGCATATCATCGAAAAAATCATATTTTGTGCCTTTCAAGAGGGTACCAAAAAACCCCAAAAATGCCAAACTTTTGAATTGTAAAATTTCCAAGTTTTTTGGTGCTGCATATTTTAAAAAGGAAACCAGCTTACAGATGTGAAAATCTATTGCCCTAAATGGTTAATTCACAGTGGTTCAAAAGTTATAGGACTAGCTCTGAAAATTGACTACCGGTACCGGTATAGCCAATGCTCTGCCCATAGTAAACTTACGAGTCATTCAAAACATTTTACTCAACAAAAACTCTTTCTAAATATTAGCGCTAGCAATGGTTTTAGGCAATTTTCAAAGTGCTCTCTCACTTCTAAATAGCTGTGGATTACAACACCAAATTTGCGCAGTTTGGTCTTCACTTATAGCCTATAGGGCAATACAATCCTAGATTTTCAGATCTCTAAGAGGTAGGCCTACTGCAGCACAGAAAAATCCAAAAGTTTGTTATTTCTTTGGGTGTGAAGGCCCATTTTGTAATAGGCCTGCTTGCATTCAGAGAAGTATCTTATAAAATTATACATAACTAGGCCTACTTAGTTTGAGAACAGAAAATTGAAGTTTGTAATTTGCAACCCTTTCAGAGTACCGTACCGGTACCGGTAAAAGAGCCCCACAAAGTCGAATAACTTGTAATTTTTCAACCAAAAGTTATAATTTAATATTAGGTATAGAGGGGTGCTTGGTTGAGTTGATTTATGTAGGCCTATTCAGATCAATCATCATTACCCTAATGAAAAATGAAATATTTCATGGATTGCATTTTGCCAAACTGTCTTCGAGTTGGATCATGAACCGCAAAACCCAAACAAGGGTAATTTTGCTCTTTTCAGCAAGCGTGGAGTGCTCGTAACTCCTAAAGAGATTGATCTAAAATTGGTACTTAACCAAAGTGTTTTACACTCGAGATTTTTACATCTGTACTTGGTGAAAATTTGAAATAGTAAAAAATAGTGACGCTATCGCTCTTGGTTGAATTCTGGTGGAATGACCCGTATACATGCGGTATTTTGACAGCTGAGTAGATACACATTGAAACTTGCTCTTGGGTACGTAACAAAATAACGCAGCATTGTACCTAGAATCTTATTAGAGAGGTAGGTCATTTAGTGTCGACAAACATTTTTAATTGGTCATTAATTGAAGCCAGACTGACTGCCCAAGTGTGATATTCCAAAAGTGAGAACGAGAATAAAAAACAGATGTAGCACATCACATTTTTTTAATATGCATAGGCCTACTAAGACGTACCCACCATAAATTGGTATTTTTGTAGGCCTATGGTACCTACATTATTACATTATTACATTATTACTTTATTTTCATCGGATAGGCCTATATGTTTGCAATTGGACTTTTTGGCTTCAATTTATGATGTAACCCAAATACTAATTATACTACGTATACCCATAATATTTACTTCCCAAACCTGCCTATTCCAAAGTTCAAATAAGAATAAAGTAGGCCTAACTACAACAAACTAACTTGATGATATTTTTTTCAGCGAGGAAAGTTCTACCCGCAGCTATCATACCTTGTGAAGGTAAATACACCACGCGCTGTAATGGTCGAGACAAAGAAAGCCTTTAAGAAGCTGCCAAATCTGGAACTGGCAATAACCGCTCTTTGTAATCTGAAAGGTGTTGGCACAACAATGGCATCTGCTCTTCTAGGTATGTCACTCAGAATATAATTCTATTTGAACTAGGATTTTTTATTGTAGGCAGAAACTGAAACTGGCCGTTGATTTTTCTTGAATCGGAACTGTTTGAGCTTGACTTTAGTCTGGCATTGTTAGGAGACATGGGGGGTACAAGTATAGGCCTACGTAAAAGTATAAGGCTCGGGATCACGGAGCGGCAACGTCTTGCCCTTGTCAACGGTTACATAGCACTACTCTCAACGTTTACTTACTCGGTAAAGCAAACCTTCATTTCAATTTTTTCGGAATGGGGACTTTCATTTTGGGGTTCTATTACAGTCCCAAAAAGTTTTTGAATTCATTTTCTCATCAAAAGCATAATTTTTAAATGCTTTATTTGATAAAAGTTTAAAACCAACTTTATATTCTTCCATTCCATTACCATAAACATTATTTCTGGTCTAATATAACAAATAGTTGCTTGTACCTAAACAAGGCGAATAGATTTGAGCCTTCAAGTACCAGACCCTTGATGCTGATCAAATTGATACTGGAATCGGAATCCTCATTTTCTTGTAGATGGAACTGGAAGCAAAAAAGCGAAAGATCAGGTTGATTGTAGGTCCATCTACTCAAGTGTGGGATATTATACATAGAGTCTTCCAGGTCTGTGCCTCTGTCTGTCTGTACATCTATCCGTCTGTCCCGTAACACATCTTGCGCTGGCACGCTGTTGCAGGTTGTCGAAAGGCCTCTGCCACATACTCTTCCCCCATCTCACCCACCTCCTCCACTTAGCTGACAGTTTGAGTGCTTAACTGTGTTCATTCATTGTTCGCATTCACACAGCGAAGGACTACGTATTAGGGCTGTGCGAGACTGGAAATTTTCGAGCGAGATCGAGACTCGAACTCGCTCGAAAAGATTTTTCCCAGATCGAAATTTCGAGTCTCGAAATACTTTCGGGTCTCGAACATTTTCGAGCGAGAATAAACTTGTCATCTTTTCATCATTCAACATATTGGTGTTAAATAATAAATATATAGGCCTAGTGTACCTGAAACTTATGAAAAAGTTTTGTTTCTGCATTTCTCCCTTCGATAGAACTTGCTGAATGATAACAACGTGCATCATTTCACAATGTCAGTTGCAACGGACTGAATGACTCCGAGTGACTGAGTAAGAGTTCTGTTGAGTTGTAGTAAGCACCAGACACGCGTATCTCTCCCTTCCTCAGTTCCTCCCCCTCCACAAACTGTTCAAGGACAGATTAAAATGTCATCACGCGTGTTGCCAAGACACTCGGGACGGCCGAGCGCCAATGGCAAAAAGTTTGCGCGTTGTCATCGGCGAAGTTAGCCGATCAAGAAGCTCATCAGTAGCGAACTTATCAAGTAGTTTTGCTCGGTTTCTCTTGTACGCAATACAAAATTGTCGTAATTCTAACCGGGAAGTGATGATTTTCGTGGCTATCTTTTTTAATATTGATTGTATTCACTTCAAATTTTGCACTTAGATAACCATCATACTAAAACTGTAAAAAATGAAAACAAATAAAAACAAAATAAAAACCAACGATTTACATGATTATAGGCCTATTTTGTTTTTACGAAATTTTCAACAATGAAATTTATTTTTCGTTTTTCTCAAACAATAATTTTTTAAATTCCAATTTTTCACAAAAATGTTGCTGAAGTAGGCCTATTGTTCAAGGGTTGGTCATATCGTTTTTTTGATATCCTGCTATATTTCAAGATATGATTTTATTTACGATGTTTTTTTTTTAATTTAAATTTTCTATAACATTTTCAATAAAATTTGTGCTCGAACTCGCTCAAACTAAAATAGAACTTGCTCGAAAAAAGGCAATCTTGCTTGAAACTCGCTCAAACTCAAAAAGCTCTGCTCACACAGCTCAACTACGTATATCATTCGACAAGTCAAGTGATTATTTGTTCAAGTTGTTGCACTAATGGTACGTCAATGTGCTTCATTCTGTCCCTCATACGTCAGTGTCTACGATAATGTTTTTCAGATCTTTCAAGGTCATGTTTACATGATGGGTCTCAATAGTGACTAGATATAATGTGATTGCAAAACATTGGATTCTAGCTAGATCATTCTAAGGGGTTGAATCACTTCTAGTCTCTCACCATTCTTAAAAGTAATTGTTTTGAACATGAAATACATCCACAACAAAATTATAGTTCACAGAATAGGTTGAGAGAAAAAATTCAACATTTACATCTAGCAACGTAGGCCTATAACTATTTTAGGCTACTTACAAGTAGGCTTACCATTAGCTTCTTCCCAGTTAGAAGACTATCAGACTTCGGTATGTGTAGGCCTAAAGTTCTGTCGAGGCCAAACGCTTCCTCATGACCCTTATTCTATAATTGCAAACGAAATGAAAACGCGAGAAGTGTCAGAGCTCACAGTGATGTATGCACCTTGTTGAAGTATTCTGAATCGTCGGAACAAAACCGAAGATAGGCCTCTTCTTTCAATTCGTTATGAATAACGATCATGTGCTGATTATTATCAATTGTTTTCCAGCTGCGGCGGCACCGGACAAAGCACCGTTCATGGCCGACGAATGTTTAAGCGCAATACCCGACATCGAAGGCATCGACTATACCACAAAGAGGTATCTCATCTTCGTCACGCACCTGGAATCTGTCGTGGAGAGGCTGAACAAGGAGGGTAAGAACGGCACAGACAATGCAGGTATGTATACCCTACTCAAGAGTAAAATGTTTTATCAAAAGTGAGCATATAGACATAGTTGTGAAGAAAATTGTTTAGAACAAAAATATGAATGAAATGACTCTGATGATACTTTTCTTTGTTGCCTGATGTGATTCTATTTTGACTTGAGTAATTCTGTAAAACATACATACAGTCGAGCCCACATATAACGAACTCGGTTTTAATGAAATTTCGGTTTTTACGAATTAATTACCATTCCCCTTCAAATCTCCTATCCTTAAAATGTTAAATAAAGACCTATAACGAAGTTATTTATATTTCAAAATTGGGTTATTACGAATTTTTTATCACTTTACAGCATATTTTGCTCATTATTTTCAGCTATTTCCAACAAAATATTCGAAAATCGGAGCATTTTGCGTGAATTTATTTTTAGGTTACATTTATTTTGAACGGACTGTAGGCTACATCGTAGCAGCTGGTGACGCGTACAGCACGTGGTCATAACTCTTGCTGCACCCCCCTCCCTCCCCGTCCGACGCACAGTGGAACGGCCCATACCCAAACATTCGCTCAACGCGCGCTGAATAATAACGTGATAGTGACATCTTCAATGACTTTGTTTATCTATTTTTTGTTTACATTCCTTCATTTCCATTCGTGATAGTGTCCTGTAACCTAGGAAATAAAACACGGGGAGTGGTGGTGTCATGTGATGGCAGATGGTGAATTCTTCATGAAAGGACATTGTTGTTTTCTATTACTTTCTACAAACATACTAAGTGATGATACGATGCGACGATAATATGTCACCTAATACAGTACTATACTAGGGCCTAAGTCGTAAATGTAGGCCTATCTTTATAAATCTCTAAAATTCAAGTGCTGTTATGAAGAAGAGCAATAAATCTCTATAACGAAGTTCTGTTTTTACGAACAGATTTTTATTCCCCTTGAAATTTGTTATATGCGGGCTCGACTGTATTTATAACCCATATGAAATTGAATATTCAGTTTTGGTCTCTTAAAGAAGCTAGAATTTTTTTTTTCTATATCAAGTATTTATCATCATGTAACAAAAAACTTGTTCACGGAATTGCAAATGATATAAAACTAAAACATGACATATTCAATGAGTACATATACATTTTACACTCAAGTGAAATAAGAATATTAAATGGAAATGATGAGAAATGATGATCAATTGCAATAATGAGAATAAAAGGAGCTAGTTATTAGAATCGTTTGGAATAGATGATATCAATACCCACATAAGCCGAAGCTTGTGTGTGGGAAAGGAGTGAGAATAAAAATAAATCAAACAACAATGACCTCGAATGTGTGTAGGTTTTGCCTCGACAAATGATAGAAATATTATAATAGCAGATATGGGAATACTTTTTGCAGATTTATGACAAAATAAAGAAAATTAATAAAATAACATATAACATAACATATACTAATATAACGAAATATACCAACATAACTAACATAACATAAGAACCAAACAAGTAGAATACTTTCAGTAATTATAATTACGATTTTTTAGCTTCACTGAAGCTAAAAAATCTAAAACTAATCTGGAAAACATATTTGGAGTATTGGTTTGAATTAGATTTTCTAAATATAGAGGGTTTACTTGTTGGAGCCAGGCACACAGTTTACTTTTAAAATGGTTGTAGTCTGTCTGTAGTATATATTTAATTTGAACTGTTGTCTCATTTGCATTATTCATTTTTCAGTTACGAATGGTACTAGTGTATGGACCATCCACCAGGTGGAGTTGGCATTATGGACTCACTTTGTTGCTAACGAAATGAAGCCAGAATTGCTAGACGATATTCCTGCGTTTGAGAATGGCACTGGACACCACGATCAGAAGAACGGAGGATCAAAAGTAAGAAACAGCCACCAAACTTTGCATCCTTGTTTTTCTTCATTCAATGTTGATAGCTTGTGACGATGAAGAACCCTTTAATATTTGAATTGAAAGTGCATTGGTTATGTGTCCTGTTTGGTCAAGGCCTACATTAAATATTTTTGTGTGTCCTCATTTGTGTTGCCCAACAGTAGCCTAAACAATTTTTGTTATTCATAATCATTATGAATAGGCCTATCAATAAAACAATAATGATTGTTATTCATTTTATTATGTCTTCGCTCTAGAAAAGTAAACTTGTTGGTTGCGTGTAGGCTTATTTTAGAAACCCTGACTCAGTTTCAATGTTGATTCAGATGTAATAGCTTACCACTTATATAATGGCAGTTGGTGTGCAACGTGATGTTAGTCTAATCAAGCATTCTATTTTCACGTCAGGACCCGGCCGATTCCGACGAGAGTAACCAAGAGTCGACCAACGGCAAACACCCGCTGGTGGACGGCCTTGATGACACGACCACCTCGTTCAATGAGGACTCTCTCGACAAGCCGTCTACGCCTCTCATCCTGCCGCCCGTTGACGAGAACACCAACGACTCGATAGCGACCAACGACTCGGCAGCCATCGCAACCGCAATCGTCGCGTGCAACAACGTCACCGGAGAGGAGACATCTTCGAGCTTAGAGGAGGAGCCGCCGGCCAAGAAGACGAAGATCCAAGACGAGGACGAAGACAAATGACAGGTCTACCAGTTTTTCTAGAAGAAAAAACCGTTTCGATATAAATTAAGTAACACGGAAACTCATTTTTTCATGGTCCTGGGAAGGAAGGGCTCATCTCTCATTTAGGCATGTTAAGTTTCATATTCAGGTAAAAAGTTGGTACACTTTGTTTTGTGTACCTGAAAATATACATGCTAATTGACAAGGATGTGAATTTTATTTATTACTTTTGCATTAGATTTTTCTGTCTGTCACTGATTAACACGGTGAAGAAAATGTGTTGGACAACTTAATTAAGATGAACTGTCTCTTCTATTGATTAATATGCTGTATGTTTCTTTTTTTTTTGTAATTAGTACAGTGAAAACATCATTAAAGGTTTAGAAAGCAACAAGGAAACACGTAGGTTTATTCATACCTGTTGATAAACCGATCAATACTTTTTTTACGTCTAAAACAACATTCCAATATGACTTTGTTAATGAAATCACTACCGTAATATTTTTCTCTTGTAACGTAGTTGGATAATTAAGGTTTAGGTACGTAATTGAGTAAAGCTAAACCATGTTATCATAACAATCATTTCCGTAGATATACAGTATAATATAACCAATACCAACTTGATCTGCGTTCTGTCTGATCTTGGCGGCCGCTGACGCCGCAACTCGTCTCGTTGACCGAGTACTTGACCGAACCTCGATGACTGTACCGACGCTGCACTACAGTAGTGCCAAGAAAAGTGTCGTGGCGCTAATATGTGTTGTGATCACTTTTGTCCGCACTTTCCAGTGCTACTTCTGACGGAAGGTTTGGCATTCTAAACAACGTAGCACATCAAGTTCTGGTATAAAATATAACCATTAGGTTGCCTTTTGCAGACGTAATTAATGACCTCTGATGACTTATAGCAGTGCTCTAGCTATCTTTAGACACTGTTACCGCTAATTACAAAAAAAATGCCTTTAGACTAACAGTCATTATCATCATTGTATGTATTTCGTTCAACTCTTACGATGTTTATTATTTTATTATAATATATTATAATAATAGACGTTGCTTTTTACAATTATTCGTCTCTTTATTTTGTACTGATCATTCACGTGTATCGAATACTAGTTTTATTAATATAATTCACTGTATTTTGACAAGCAAAGACTTGTCAATTCATGATGTAAACTTACTATATATGAAATCAGTAAACTTGTAATATTTTTTTATATTTTACGACCACGCACTTTAAGTTAGAATTAGTAGAAATAAAGACACTCAATCCAGTGAATTTATTAGGTAAACACAATTATATAATTGATTTGTAGTTAATTAGAAAATAGTAAATGTAAAGATACTGAAGAAATGTAAGATCACTCAATTGCCTTAACTTGTACGGTTAAATCATTACTGTTTAAACGACATTTTAGTTGAAATTAATTCACTGCTGGCTATGGTTTTTATTAGTGTTTAGGCATTGAATTTAATAGTAGTACTTAAATTACATAAGGTATGGGCATTTTATAATCTGGTCGAAGATTTTGGATAGAAATTTCTTCGAAAATCATTTACTAAAGCAATTATTTCCCGGTACAAATCCTAGTTTACAATTCTGTAGTATGTTTTCTTTGTAAATTGATTTTTTGATACAAAAATAAAAACCTAATTCTAAGCACATTTTTCGTATTTATTTCATTTAGTCGTAACTACTGCATACTGTAATGTAGCATTAATTCTATATATTATTAATTATTTCGTAAGTAGATAAATAATAAATTACTATGTAATAATGTGGCGGAAAAGGTTTGTAGACATGAGTGGTATGTTTTTAAACAACTTTTGGACTTTGTCATGGAAGACTTGATTATGTAACATGAAAAATACAGCTGTCTGAAAATATCAAGTGACTATACTTACTTTCAAACCCTTGCTCTTCTTCAAGCATGCATCCAAGCCTCCATCCTGAGAAGAAGTTATACTACAGTAGTAGTGCTGTATATGATAGTTCAAAGCCAATCTTGAGCTGTAAAGTTTTCTTTTATAAACTAGAATAATGTGGATATAGTGCGTTATGTGTTTCTGCGTTCATGGAATTGCTTGAGCTGGAACAATATATCAACATATCTTTGGATTGGTTATATATATCTCTACCTTGAGATCCAACCAAAGATCCAAACAATCTCTTTGAGATCCAAACAATTACATCACTGTCCTCCTATTTCCTAATTGATTTCTAATATAATAAAAAAGGCTTTGTTATAAACGTTTTCAATTAAATGGTGACACCTGTTGCTTGGATTCAATTGGTATCTTGATAGCTTTGAGTGATTTAAAAAAATTGGATTATATATTTTTTTACATCGAAAAGGCTGATCCGATCGACTGAAAGTTCGGAATAATGTGTATAATTATTAGGGGTGTCAGTGGGTATCCGGATCGGGTACGGGTACACCACTACTCTACTCCAATATTCGTTACCCAGGTACCCGCCACATTTTACAACGCGAGCTTTTGTTCTTCATTTTCACTGACAGCTAACTTTTGAACAAAGCGCGCTTGTGTGGCGGGAAAAACGAAAGAATTTAGGCCTCTATCTAGACCATAGATATCATCAGTCACATCTGGCTCACACATGCTGCTCCCCCCCCCAACACTGGCACTCGTAGCGACCACAGTTCTATCACTTCTGCATATCGCTTAAACACATGGCCCTTTGTTTACAAAAAAAGAGGGACATGCCACATTCACTCAACCAATGTGTTTGGGTATATTATGTTGTGCTGAGAGTGAGAGGGTTAGTGATATGATGTGAGCAGGCTGTTTATAGTTGCAACATTAATAAAGGTAACCTAAAGATGGTAAATAAGACGATGAAATACATTTAAATGAAAAGTAGATAAGAATAGTTGGGATTAAAAAAAAATTGATTAAATGATGACGCGTACCTGAATCCAAAAATTGCTACCCGCCGACATCCCTAATAATTATTATATTAAAATTCCCTGAGAATTCGAATTCTCTCGAAGAAAATATTTTTCACGGAATTTTTCCTTTGGGTTATTCTTATGGGATTTTTGAAAACTTTGAAATGAGTTTTCTCAGAAGTGGTTCAACCGATTGCACCTCAAAACTATACAGTATCGAATTAGATAAGGACACTTTTGTATGCCAAGTTTCAACTGATTTTGAATTTTTGTTCGACGTGTGGAGAGCGAAAAAAAAAGCACTTTCTCAGCTAGGGTGAAATTGACTCTTCACTTCGCTTATCCAATAATTGATATTTGATAGACTTGATTTCCAGAAAGTTTTATGAGAGCAAAACATCATGAATTGGGAGTGCATCTAGATTTAACTTGGCATTATTGGATTGAATTTGTATTTTTTCATAAATATAAATAATAATAATTTTTTTTTTCTTTTATATTGGGTTTTAACGACGCACTGCAATGATGACTGAGATCTATTGGTGTCGGATGAATGATTAATGAGATGATGGGATGATGAGATGAAGGTTTTATGGGTAATAGGAAGGATAAGTTAATAAGAAGGTTAATAAGTTGCCATTTAACATAAAAATTGCAAACAATATTGATTGAAAATATTTAAATTTTCGATTGACCACTAGCATTGATTTTGTATAACCACTACAAATTCAATGCCACTAGTGATAGGCGTAGCTAATTGCCAAAGCCGCCTGGATCTATATTTCATGTGGGAATTTAGAGATACTCGCTGATAGGTCAATGTGAAATTTCCCACATAACAAAGCCCATTTGATTGGATGTTCTGTTTTGTGACGTTTATGGGCGGGTCAATCACTAGTAGTCAATTGACATTCATTGAAAAAATTGTAGGTTATCAAGTCTTGACTACCATCAGATATTTCAGGAGTAGTTGTAACTTGTATTATTCCATGCAGTCCTATGTAAACGGTAGGGTACAATTGTGGTCTTTTCTCTATCTCCACAGATTGAAGCCAACTGACTCAAGATGAATAATGGGTAGGCCTACAGTAGTGATGAAAATGTTGACTACTATACAATAATAAGTATCTGACAATATGCCTGTACGACAATAGTTTTATTTGGAAATACTATAGTACGTAATTTTATTTAATATTATTCATTTTAGGCCTGTTGCTACTTTGTTATTTCTTGTTTCATTTGACATTCGATTTCTTCCATTGTTTTGATATCAAAGTGATTGACTTTTTCAATTGAAATATAGAATTGATGACCTAAAATATTGAATTGATCGAATATAGTGAAATCGAATGGCAACCCTATAGGCCTACTTGTAAGTTGAAAACAACGAACATTTTATGTAGACAGTAAAGAGGGATAGATAGTTCACATTTATGTTTTAAAATCCACAGAATCTAGGTCCAAGGAGATCTCTTGGTTTTCATAATTTAGTCTTTCTTCTAAATATGTATGAGTTGTAAAAATGTCTGGTATAGGAACGTCTTCCTACTGATCTGGTGGTGCCTACTAAAACGAACCATGTCCGTCTTGCGGACACGCTGTGTGTTTGCAATCAGTTCTGTTGACCTGACTCTAACAGTAAATGATTGGCACAACAATGATATTTATTATATTTTATTAAAATATTTAATTGTTGACAGTTTTATGTACTCAATCGTCAACCATTGCATTCAGTATTCTAAATTGTTACTTCTGTATGTGTATGAATAATGATACAAGCGTAACGATCAATAATTTGTTACTGTACTCTTAAAGGATTGTACTTCAAATATGTCAAACTTTTTACGCTACGCTTCTATCCATCTCCCAAAATTGGGTCACAGTATAGGCCTACATGATGACCCCCTCCATCAGAGTTTCTTTTAATTCAGATAAGATGAGGGACACATGGAAAATTATTCAAAGGTTGAAAGAATTTTAATTATGATTACTAATGATGTATTCTACAATTCTATCTATAAATATAATCCATTCTAGATTAGGAAGGGTAGCTAAAAAAGGTTTGAATGAATAGTTTATTAACCATGGAGATAGTTTATTATCCACAACAAATTGTGACATCACGAATGATGTCCACCCCTATCCTGTTTCAAACTGTCACACATTGAAACTCTCCCCCTTCCTCTCTCCTCTCCCAAGGTGTGGCGTAATTGAAGTACAGTACAGTCCCTTATGCAACAACGTAAGTTGTGCTTTCAAGTGCTAATACCTTGTTTGGATGAAATGTAATACAGTAGCTCTACTGAGGAGATTCAAATAGAACGTCAATAAATTGAGTATTAAATGTAACATTTTATTAAGTAAATAATTTATTATGTAATAAATGTGTCCACATTATTTGAGTATTAAAAAAACAACAAATTTCAATAAATTAATAATTACAATAAGGATGTCATGTATTAATATCTCTCAATAATTAAATCTCACAAAATTGGTTATTACTTATTTATAACTTATAACAAACAGAGTTTAAATAAAAATAGCTACCAATATGCTCTAGTTCTATAAACAATACAGTACCGGTACATCTGTTACTGTATGATAATAATTTACTTTTGTTATTTCTTTTTTTTCAAGATTCAGAATTCACACTCTTTGTAAAGAATTGGAATTTTTTTTTTAAGCTCTATTACTGCCTGGAGATCAACATTAGTGAACATATGATGATATTACTGGCTGTGTCAATTAGTCTGAAATATCATTAATTCATTACAACACATTGTTTCAAGACAAATACTTCATAGCAGCAAAAATATGAAATTGTAAACAAAATATGTCATTTTGGCAAGAAGCCAAACAGTTCACATTGGAAGAGATCAAAAGAAGGATGAGATATGAGATGGTCATTTCAAGTGATGGACATTATTTAAAAAAATTCTTTGTAGTGTTTAAAATTATATGCTTTCCATGATCAAGTTTTTTATTGCGAGCCATGCTTTGCAATTCAATTCTAGAAATGAATAAAACTATCAGATTTTGCCACACAATACAGCATCCCCTAGTCCAGTCCCGCTCACTCAAGTCTCTCATTACCAACCTCAAAAGTCATCTCATCTTCAACCCTTTCTATAATCTAAACGAGTATCTTTCAAGCAATTATCCTTGATTGTGTCATTTGTTCTGTTTTGTGTTGTATTTATATGTACAACTATTTCCAAGTTCAGTTTTTGTATCAATCGGACGAATCCTATATATATATATTATATATATATATATATATATATATATATATATATATATATATATATATATATATATATATATATATATATATATATATATATATATATATATATATATATATATATATATATATATATATATATATAATATATATATATATATATATATATATATATATATATATATATATATATATATATATATATATATATATATACATACATATATATATATATATATATATATATATATATATATATATATATATATATATATATATATATATACATATATATATATACATATATATATATATATATATATATATATATATATATATATATATATATATATATATATATATATATATATATACATATATTATGTATGAATCTCATGGAGAATATTAAATAGATGAATGAAAAATAAAATGAAGCATTTTTGTTTGTAAATAATTGGAAAGCAAGGGTGGGGAGGAGAATTTTGGAATGTATGGTTTGATTCTCTTCATTATACAACTGAAAAAAGAAAAAAATACATTGGTTGCGATTCGTAAGCAGTTGGAAAGGATAGCGAATACAAATCACGTGAAACATGCTCATGACTCAAGACTTGAAATTTCTACGTATTCTACTATAATTTAATCCATTTCAAAACAAGTTTTTATTCATTCTACGATCGCATCTCTGTCTCAGTCTTTATAGTACCATCATTTAGCCACTCATCAGTGTCACCCAATCGGGTAACTACTTTGACTATACCAGTAAAATGTCAAACATATACTAATATAGATGTTACATTACATCGTGAGTAGGGTGGTGAACATTAGTTACATTATATTTAACTACACATGTGCTACTAAATGTGTACTTACACTGTACTTTGTTGAATTTTGCAAAGACCGTACATGTACACTTGCGGTCACATAAAATGTTTTTTCCGAAATTGAAATTAAAATAAAATCTGCACTCTCAATAGATTCTATACGTCTACGTAAAGTGCATATACAAATTGTCTGTTAGTTTTAATGTGTATCAGTTTTTTCTTCATGATGCAATTTAATGAGGCTTGATTGACCACTTCAAATGACTGCAACCGTACACATCTGGCCATATACTCGTATCCACGAAAGAAAAAGGTTTCAAGTAACCACACCCTCCATCCTGCACTACTACCTTGCAGGAGGTTCGCACCATTTTCCGTGAATAGCGTACAACTGAACAATTTTGTCTCTTCAATTTATATTGCACATTAATGCTGCTAGAATTTAAATCTTTCTTTCTATCGTCAAGTCTTGCTCATTCATTTAAAATACTTAAATTTAACTAACGTAATACTTCCGGACGGGTATCTTGTCGCACAAATATTTTACCTGTATATTGGACTCAATTGTAATATTCAGTTTGAGAACACTATTACCAAATGGAGTTTTATATTGTCATGACTTAAAAGTAACAACTTTTAGACGGATTTTGGAGTTGACTGTTAACCTTATATGTATTCTAAAAGGATAGTGTTTCAGCATTATTTAAGACTCTTGGAGGAGCACGATTAGTTTATAAGCTTATTTGAGGGGCTATCTATTTGCTATAGTTTAATCTTTTAGTAACATGGTAAGTTATGTCTTTTCAATGTTGTTTATTAGTCTGACTAGTTATGACTAAGTTATTTACTAGCGGTATTAATATTTAATATCATGTTAATATAATGTAATAGGCCTATATTGAAAAGTTTATACTGTACTGCATCTAGTTATATCAAAGACCTCACTGAAACATACTACAGTAGAACGTCAGTTGTACGATTCTCATTTATACGATTTTTACATTTATACGACTTTTCCAGGTGGTCCCAACCATTCTCCATAAGACTGAATGTTAAATTTCTTCTATTATACAACTCATTTAATCACGACTTTTCGTTTATACAACTGCATTTCTTGTCTCCTTCCAACATTTTCAATAATTCCAGTCAGGTGTTCATCATAAAGTCGTAAAAATCCCAAAACGTAAACAACACATGCGTAAGCACACCTGTTTTTCCTAGTAAAAATACCACCTCATCATGACTTTTCACTCCTACCCGGGTTTTTCCCACCCCAAAAAATATTTATAGATATTGTCTAGTCCTAAATCACTTATATGCATGAAGAGACGCATCATTTTCCTAAACCAATCATCACTCTTTAGAGCAATAGGACCTCCAACCTCAAGGTTTGGAAGCACACTGCCAAGAATGTTGCAATCACACTGGCACGTTTGCCCAGCCAGTGACAGCTGATAATGTGTGAGAGGGCGGGAGGGGGTATGCAAGGCATGTGCAGGAGCGCATTTCTTTCATGTCGACAAAAACTGATTTCAAAATCGAAGTATTTTAAAAAGGCAATGATGATCGCTTTTCATTGTTTGAAGTGAAATGTCATTTCAATAATATTCCCTCTCTAACAGGAACAGAAAAACAAAAAAATATAATTCTGTCAATGTGATGTCAAACATTTGAAGTAAATGCCACACTAGGAGTCGCCTGGACAGTGTTAGTTGGTTGCTATGAGCATTGGTAAATGTCTGCGTCTGTCTCTCATAAAGCACATGTCATCTGAGAGCTGTCAAGGACATAATGGCATGCTGTAGTGGCTTGAGGGTTGGTGAGGGGGCGGAGGGGAGAGCTGTGACGCGTCTTCACTTACAGACCAGATCAAAAACATCATACACAAGAAAGTAAAGACCAAAAAAAAAACATTGATTATGCAGTGGGTAAATGTTTGAACCCAGATTCATTAATAAATCATTTATACGTTTATCCATTTATACGATTTTTTTTCTCAGTCCCCTGAAAGTCGTATAAACGACGTTCTACTGTATTAAGACGGGAAGGCCAATAAGATTGTTGGAACATTATCATTTATCCTTAAGAAATCTTCTTTAAGTCTTAATTGAAGATCAATGATAATATCAATTTTTTGAAATCATACAAAATGTTAGTGATTGTTGGAGAATAAAACTTGATTGAATATTTGATTGTCTATTGTTGAAATTCCAATGAGTTCCACAACTATTTTAGTTCTGCATAGGCCTATACATTAGGTAATTTTTTTCTCCAATGTATCCATGTTGAAACATTTTTCCCTCCCATCTTAATAATTGTGTTGTATACGGTCATTGGTTATACTTTCACAACCCTTTTATATTATATATTAGTATTACGATTACTTATTAATTCACTGTTAATAATAAATGAATAATTCTATAAGATTAGATGGTACGCTCGTCCGACAAGAAATTAGCCGTATCAATAAAAGAGACTACTGTTGAAAATAGTATATCATCAATCGCATAGTTTGCATTTTTCGTCTTATGATCTAGATTCATGCTAGTGAAAGTGAATGCTAATTACTATCTCATTATAGAATACTGGTAGGCTGTAAGTATTGAGTGAGACAGAAAAATCCTTCTTATGTCAAGATTAACGTTATGCAGAGAAACCTCTATGCATTGTTCCCACATCCATTGTTTTCCTGCTTGTATCATTCACTTTATCCCACCCCACCCCACTCCCACATGACCAACGTTAAATTTGTTTGGATGAATTGTTTTCCTGCACGGATGGTTCATTCTTCCTGGTCCCTTGAAAAATGACGGATAGAGGTTTCACTGTACTGGGACAGTAATTGCATAGGGACCTCATAATAGTTTCTAAAAACTTTACAGCACTGTGATCACCACTGTATTGAAGGTTGTAAACTGCCTATAAGATGTTTACGCGATGGTTCAAGTACTTCGGCTAATTTCTGTGTCCACGAGCGTATAATGTCTTTTATAATGTCGTAATAATGTCTTTTCAATGTAACCTAGTTTTAAGATCTTTGCCACCAATAATTTATATTAATTGCAAAGTAATTGAATAAATAAATAAATAAATAAATACTACGTACCACTGAAAGTAATTCACTTCTGATATATGCCTAAGCAGCAGTGAAATTTTACGATGAATAACATTTCAACACATTATCAAGAGAGCACATTGAACATTCAATGGTAGGCATAATAGTTATGTTGAAACTTTTTGAAAAATTTCGTTTTCAGGCACTGGTAACCTAGCTGCCATAAAAAGGTAAATATAACACGGAATTAAATTGTTTACTTTGCTGTTAGATCGTGGTAATTACTAGTCTCAGTCCTACATGTATTTTGGCCTACAAGTTACGGAGGTACTAGAGTTACATAAGCCAGTAATGTGCTGAATTTGTACATACGTTTTATGTGGAATGTTGGGTAATTTTGTCAACTTCTGGATATGATGCAGAAACTTGTTGCTTGCTCGACTATGGACGACTATTTCACAACAAATTGTATTGTACGATTAACTGCAGTATTCTAGGTCTATACACTAGAATAAATCAATAATCATACACAGCAAGAGTTTATACTTCTCAATTCATAATACTACTCCAAGGTGTAAATATTATTACTGAATAAATGCACATAAGTATAGGCTTATAATAAGACACGTTTTAAAAATATGAATTTCTATCAACTTCAGTGCATATGGATTCTTATATTTATTTACAAGATTTTGACTGGTAAAATTCTTAAGTGTTGTTCATAGTGTAAAACTCATCTTTCTGTATTTTTGAAAAAGTTCAATTTTAGTCAACTGCTATAAATAGTAAATACACATGACTGCTTTTGTGGCATCTAGCTACGAGCTCAAATTGTGGTTCTCAAGGTATGATCATAATAATTATGGTGAAAATTACGCATCCTTAATATGAATCAACACGAATATTTGGAAAAAAGATTTCCTTTTTCAAATTTTTAAATATGTTCATCTTTAAAATCTGTGTAATATATGACTCATTAATGTCAAACAGTCAAACAACAAAATTGTGTACAGTACTAATGTGTAACCAATTTCAACTACTGGTAGTATTGCATATTCTAGTGTTGTTCCTTATTGTTTATTAGTATTTAATTTTAGCTTGTATGTTCATGTCAAGGCTTCTAGTAGAAAAAATGAAAAACGTCGAGTCAATGAACGATACAAACATTCAACTAAATTACCCAAAAATGTTTATAAAAAATATGACTAATAATTAACGACTAGCGATAGACGTGGATTATGAGTGTGCTACTTAGATCTATAGGCCTACATCATGTGGGGATTTAGAGCTACAATACTTTGATTGGTATTTTCAAAATTCTGCATAATAAACATCTAACTTGATTGGATGTTATGTTTTGTGATGATAGTAGGCGGGTAAATTGCAGGGTTAACTCAGTTCGTACAATCATTTTAAATCGTGACGTCAGTGACACAAAATCTAAATACAAATGAAATAAAAAATAGGTTTAATGTCGGAACCAGAAAAAAAGATGCTATCCCAACTAGGACTAAGAAATTTTGGTGTTATAAATCTGACACTGTTCAGTAGGAGCACTTCGTACGCAGGTGCCATTCTCTATAATAAACTCTCACAAGAGATTAGGAGTGAGAGAAACGACATAACCTTCAAACGAAAGATGAAAGAACTTCGAGTCTCAAACCCGCTTTATGACGTAGGGGAATATATAAGCAACATTTAAATTTGACCAGCCCAAGTGAGGTTCCTAGAGATTAATTTATTTTCTCTGTTTTACGGATGTTTTAAATACATATACTATGTTTTACTGAAATACAACCTATCTTGATTTTTTCTACAACAATGTATTTTGTTATATATGAATAAAATAATAATAATTATTATTACTTATTAGGCCTATCATTATTATTATTCAATTTCATTGAAGAAATCTAAAATTTTGTTCTATGGTTGTTTAAAAAATTTAAAAGATTTTGCTTTATAGCGGTGATATCAGAAGTTGACCACATATGTCCAATTGAACTAATTTTGGTAAGATGTTTGAATTAGGTAAGAATGTGGTACCTGTAGTTATGTTATTACAGTACTTTCTTATCAATTTGAAACTTGGGGGAGTATGAAAAAGACATTACGAATTATACCATTCAGATTAGGAAAAAAAGAAATTCAATAAAAAAATTATGGCAAAAGTTATTATGATGGGTAATGGGTATTTCACACTCAAATATAAAGACTACGCTGTTCATAGCTTCCCGCGTTTTGACCGTATGTCAACGTCTGATATGCTAGTGTCGAACGTAACCGAAGACACAGGGCGCCAATAGACTACGCAATATACGGGAGCGTCTAACCATTTTATTACCTACTTTGGACGTTGGGAAATCACCAATAAAATATAGGCTACATTGACCTTGGATGAGACTTTGAGACAAGGGGAAAATTGAAATTGAAGTTCAAAACAAGCACCCTTTGTAATCTTAGGGAGAAAATATTCTTGGTATATCAGTTTATTATTTAGACCTCTTTTTTTAAATTTTATAATGGCCGTCTAGTGCAGTGGGGCCATCTACCGCTAACAATGGTTCTCCGGTTTGAACAGACGAGATACAATCAACGTGCCTTTGATATAATTTCATCACAAACACTGCATTTATCATGTTTGTGTGGAAAGCGACATTTCAAATTGAATAATGATTTTACAGTTATAAACTAGCTTTTGGAGACAAAAAGACTTCGAATTACCACTTGTCGAAATATTTGAGATTGCATTCCCTATTATACCTGAGGTTGGGAACTTGTAATTGTTGAGTGCATTTGATGACTAATGCATGTCAAGCATTTTATTTGATGGTTTTTCTTTGCGTTTTAGAAATGAGTAACGCATATTCAGGATTGTTAAGTAGCCTATAGGCCTACTGTCTGAAAATATTTCATTCCATGACAGAAACAGATGAAAAAAATATGGATTTTATACTATTTATTTTATAGTCATTTATCGTTGATATCATGTAAAAATCCACATTTTGTGGTAACAGAAAAACATGGGATTTTGTTTTGTTGCGATACAGAAATGACATGTTCGTGGGTCAAATTGTGTGACTCATGCTCATATTGAAAAGAACAAACACTTCTCAAAAATTGCTATTTTGCACATCACCATATAATCGGAGCTCTACCCATAACCCATTGTCAAATACTTTCGTATATAATAATTATTATTTGTCATAATATTTAGAAGTCTTCAAAAAATGTTTCACCTAGCAGAAATTGAACCCTGGCTAAGTCACAACACAGGTGGACGTAGTGTCAACTACGTTACGAGTTCGGCTCTCAAAGGGAGCCACCCTCACTTGGTAGCTCAGTCAGCTGAGGCACTGCTTCAGAAACTGAAGTCACTGTTGGGCATGGGTTCTTGTCTCATATAAGGCATGGGTCTATATGGGTCAAACGCCCTCTCACTTATCATCACTTCATAGTTTCATAATCACCTGTCCATCCATACCCCCATACAACCTAGCTGTTGGTGGGGCTGTTCAGCAAAAAAATCAATAAATCAATAATAAAAAACACTACCTGATGGATATTGCATTATGGCACAATAGATTTCTTTGTTTACGTCACTGATGTCACGATATGTCTAAAAGTTGTAGACACCATCTTACCCCAGTTGCAGCAGTAAAAAAAGATAGTTTATGATTGATTAATATATAAAATAGGTTAATAAAGCTTGTTTGTATGCTGGCTTGCTTCATCACATTGCTTTCCCTAGAAGCAGGTAGCAAGCATAGAGAAGAGGACAGCATGGTTAGTTTCACTGCAAGTTCCGTAAAGCGGCGTGAATGCGAACGTTGAGCCGGTTTTCAAAATCGTAGCCCTTGAAGTTTGTCTGGGCCTGCGTCAGCATTCCTTTTCCTTCTTCAAGTGTCTGAAATAATGTTCGTATCACAATAATTAAATAATTCAATTCAGTTTGCTGTCTTTTTGAAACAAAAAACATTAGAAATCACCCAACTGCTCTCATCCTATACGTTTCTAGTTTTTGTTATGTCAATAATTAATTAATTAATTAATTAATTATGCCAACACAGTAGGCCCTAATTATAATCAAGCTATCTATTCAACTGTACATTTAAAGACTCTTCATACATGAGAGACATGGTGGAAATTGGAATAGCCACTTATAAATAATCGTCGACGCTAGACTGTAGGCCTACTCGACACCAGTTAGTATGAATTACTTCAAAATTACAACTTTCATTTATTGATTATTCCATTTTTGGTCGATGTAAAAAAATGACATTTCTCACAGCTCTATACTCGAGACATTCGACAAAAATTCCTCCATTTATTGAAAATTTCACATCGGGATTCGGACCATGGATCTTTAGGACCATGGTCAGCAATGCGTCGTAACAATCCTCATCGAAATGAATGTAATTTCTGCCATCATATTACATTGTAAAGCGGGTCGGTAACCGAGACATCGAACGGTGGCCATTATAACAATTTCGATCTCCACCATGTCTCCCATGTGTAAAATCCAATTTTACATCGGACGCCATTGCTTCATGCGTCGGTAGTAGGATGCAGCACCAGAACATAATACCAACATGCTAACAATCATACACAACAGTTTTCAGTGGAGAATATTATACTGCTCTTTATATTGGTCTGCTATTTTAATTGTTGTGCAATTTTTAATAGAAGTTGAATATCTTCTAGTAAGTCTGGCTTTACCTCAGGATTGTTGGCCAATAATATTCCCAGTTCATACAAGGCAAATGCTGTGATGTGATGATCCCCTGAGTCTGGCATTGTTGGCTCTGTAATGTTGGCATCCCCTCTCTTGGCCAAGCAGCTGCGGAAGCTCTCGATTGCTTCATTGTTTTGTTGCAAGATGCACTGTGCTGCACCAGTCATAAGAAATTGTAAACCATCCATTGGTTCAAAGTCAGTCTGCCGACAATCTAGAAATATATTTTATTAAACACAAGAGGTAAATTATTGTATAACTTTATTTACTTGCAGTGCAAAACAATGAATAGGCATATTATTTTTGTTTCATGATTAAATCATTTGGCCATTATTTTATTTCATAACAATGGTTTATTGAAATTTCAATATGAATATGTTAGCTTAAAGCACCAGTTCTAAATTATTTGAATTCTTTGTAAATTGACCAATGTAGATGGGCGTGACTTATACGAAGCAGAGGAAATTTTAGATACCTTGATTGGTTATTTCCATATTTTCCCCTGCTTCACTGTCCACTTGATTGGTTTTTATATTTTGTGACATTACGAGGGCGGACAATCTACATCGGTCAATTGATTGATTGATTTCAAATGTAGGCCTACCAAATTGAATACGAGTTATATGACTATGATCTTGTGGGTTTAGGCCCAACAAAATTAAATATTTTTGTCCTAGGATCTACTAAAATAATAGCCAATCAGAATTTGCCAATCTCATTGTCACTGCATCCTCGAACATTAAACTAACCCTAGCGATACCGTTTGAGGTAGTTCGGTAGGTTTGAAATGTCTCTCATTGTACCGAAATTGAAGTTTGACGATTGGCTGATTAATGATTATTGTTTTGCATGAATGCGCTTCATCTTTTTAGCTCTAGTGTTGATGTTTATCTTGACGCTATGGTTAGTGCTAGCATCGATCAAGGTTTTCTGATAAGACAAACAATCATCGCCGCTGACGCAAATATGCGTCCGCAGCAATCGTGCTGCCCTAGCCGCTGGCGCATATACGCGTTCTCACACATGCCAGAACGGTTCATTTCATATCATGACTAAGTGACGTCATATTGCCAAAAAAAAAAACCCGGCCTGGGAGGTAGGGTAGTGATTTTGTAACCCGGCTGTCAAATGGTTGATGTTGTATTGTGAATGGGTTTTACCATCTACAAGTCTGTTGATATCGTCCAAGCTGCACGTAGGAAGCGCGTTCCACAGATAAAGTAACTCAAACGCCAGGAGCCGGCAACAAGTCTGGTCGAAGTGATGACAGTCGTCGCCGTTAGGGAATCGATTAATTCTACGTACGATAAACATTTCCAGCTGAGAGCTACGCTGCTGCGGTGTGGTGTTCAATAATGGTACTTCTTGTGATAAACGGATGGCCTCTGATAAGTTTCCCATAGCTCCCGTACACACTGAAACAATGCGGGAGAAAAAATAAGCAATTATCAAGCTGGTGTTTCTTGCATGCATGCCATAACAACTAACAAAGTTTCAAGAAAAGAAGGAATTTTTTTTTTTTTTTTGAATATTGAACTTGTCCAATTTACGATTAATAATAATTTCAAGAAAATCAAATATCCCAAGAAAAGAAGAAGAGAAGAGAAGAAGTTGAGAGAAAAAGAAGACCAACAAACATTTGTGCATCCATCCTGACTTGGTCTTTCGTGGTTTCCCACAGTCCTCGAAGCAAATGCTTGGATGAAGTACTAATTGGCCACGACCTTTAATTAGTAGAGTGATGGGCCGAATTATAACATTATTGGCCTATCACTCATTTTTTTTTCCATTTTGTATAATGACAAACTTTACATTTGCTGTTAATGAAACGAAGTGATCATTGCCCAAGAGACTTAGTTCATAGTGGAAGATATCAACATTCGTGTGTTTTGTTTACTCTTAAGAGTCCACGGGAGTCGATTTAGCAAAATTTCAGTTTTTTGGTGATAACTTTTGAGCGATATGAGATATCAAAATTCTAATAAGCGAGAAACACAGATAATTATAATAGCTTCAAGATTATATAAGATATAACTATTCAAGTCATGTCGCATAACTGTCAAGAGTCGACAGCTAAAAAATGTGTTTTTTGACAGTCACGCGACATGGCTTGAATAGTTATATCTTATATAATCTTGAAGCTATTATAATTATCTGTGTTTCTCGCTTATTAGAATTTTGATATCTTATACCGTTCAAAAGTTATCACCAAAAAACTGATATTTCGCCAAATCGACTCCCGTGGATTCTTAATACCAATGCTGATAATGTCCGGATATATATCACAGAAACGGTTTTTACTTATAATGTGTTCTGGACTTTCGGAAACTGCAAGACTTCTATCTGCGGCGGAAAGTTATGGTCACCGACAGCATTGAGTTTACAGTGTTATAAACTAAATGCCGACAGCGTAGCCCTGGTGTTGAAGTTCATTGGTTTTAAATAATTGTAATGGGGTGGTAAGATCGCCATTGTGGTGCCCCGTCCAAACGATCCTACTTTTCATCCTTAGCCTTAATTGGGGAACAATGATTTTGTATCAAGTTTCGATGTTATTAAAAAAAAATTATCAAGCTTAAGAGGCTACTTTACATCTCACAACCCATGAGTAAAACCTATACCATAGTAAAACCTATAGGGGGACGCAAAAAGCGTCAATACAGGCCTTTAGCTCCCAACACATGGTGAGTAAACGATAGGACCAATCAGTCTAATTCTTTTTGCAATAAAACAACAGTGAGTATATCTGTGCCTCTACGTTCAGTAAAAATCATAATTCTATATCACATTACTCTGAAAAAATCGTAGAAACAATGAAAAACAGGTAGAAAGATGTTGATTTTTGACAATTATTTTGAAAGTTTTGAAAACATACCACGAACTCAAGCTCTTCGTACGAGCGCGTATTAGATACTAGTGATCATCTAACCGAAAACTGTAAGTTGATACGGTGATTGGTTTTCCGTTACCGTTGCCAACTTGGGCCCCGAACGTCTGCAATCAAGCCGATAGGCAAGATGTAAAGAGGCCTCTTAAGATTAACGTGACATACTCATTTACAACCAAGTTGAAGTATTACCTAGGCCTAACTATAGCCTAGCAGTGATCGTAGTATCAATTTCAGTGAAATATAAGTGACATTTTTTAAACATTTAAAAAAAAAATGTATGAATATGAAGTATTTTAGGGTTAAAATACTACACCATATGGAAACAATATACTGTGTACATTCTAACTGTATGATTACAGTCATTTTTTGAGAAAATATTGACATACCAGCAGCTAAGTACGTATAAAAGCTTTTCGACCATCGAGAGCGGAGTTTCAACTGTAGGAAGCAATTGTGTGCTCGTTGCCAGTCTAGTTGAATTAAATGACACCAGCCAATCTCGTGTAGACACAACAGTTGGATCTCGCGCTGCGGTGATTTGAGCACGGCTGCATGGTAAGCTTCAAGGGCTGCACCGATGTTGGACTGTCGGATAAAACACGCCAATGAAATTATAGCAGATGATACTTCAAAAAGAAAAGAATAATAATAAAAACTTTGCTTTTATATTCAAAAGTCCAGATATTTCCGATTTGAGAGTTCAGAATTATAGGCAACCCTGTATTACTTTTGAAGTCAGAAGAGAAAGAAACAATTGATGACAGTACCTGTACTAGGTAGTCAAGAATATGTGAATACGGTCTAATACCTTAAGTCTCTCGACACGTCCTTTGAAGAAAAGGAAGAGAGCAGATTGGCCAAAGTCTTGTTGAGATTCGTTGATGAGTAACTGAGCCGCCTCGACACCTGCTTGGACGTTAGAACCATCGAGGGCAAAGAACGGGCGGACAATCGTGTGATACCACAGTAGAGCCAACCTACAGACACAAAAGAGTTAACACAGGCCACATATGATCACTGTTAGCTGTATAAATCAATTACCAGTACTTGAGTATATTTCCAGATTTTTTTCTTATAAAGGGAATGAATTACTGGTCATGTGAAATAATTACTTACTTCTCTGAAAGTATAGCTTTATTGATATATATATATATCTCAAACCCAGATAACCAATTAAATTGGGCCAGGGGAGCTTTATTGATAACAATATATATTTCTACACAGTATTCCTATAGAGTTGGCTGACAACACACATTGTTACAAAGCAAATAATTAATAATCACAGCACTGGGTTTATTCAGCTGTTAACTATCAGTACAAGTTATTTGAGATTCTTGTTCTGCCAATTGTAGGGCCTACTGGTGAAAAATTAATATCTTGAATTAGGCCTACATTAACTTTAGGATTGAACAGGAATATGTTACACAGGACTGAAGTATATTGTATACTGTACAGTGAAACCTCTATGCATCGTTCCCAGATCCATCGTTTTCCTGCATGAATCGTTAATTTTTCTCACCCCACTCCCATATGATCAATGTTAAATTTTCCTGGATGGACCGTTTTCCTGCACGGATGGTTTCATTTACCTGGGCCCTTGAAAAACGATGGATAGAGGTTTCACTGTATTTAGATGCAATCACTCATAGTACTGAGAACTGAGCAGTTGGCTTACAAATTAGAAGCATCCAACAATATTTCAATTTTCAACAGATTTCCAATTCATTAAATTTGATTAGGTCTACATGAACGAGACTCGAGAAATATAATAAATAAACGAGCTTAGCCTATATGAAAGATAATTCGATAAATGGACACATGAACGTACGATGCTAGTGGTGCTCGCATGTCGTGACCTTCTCGAGCAAACATCAAAGCATTAATGCCAATCTTACGATCACCCTCGAATCCTAAGAAGTGTATGAGTTTCAGCAGAGATGGCGGTAGTAACGAGATGCACAGCTGGAATATTCCGTAGCCAAAGCTGACAGCCGACATCAGACGAGACACCACTTCAGGAGGCACATTCTTACTGCAAGACATCACGTGATTATATATTATCATATAGGTTATATACTATTGAACAATTATAATTATACAATGAGAACCAGTCATTTTCAGAGTAGAAGTGAAGTTGACAAAAAATTAATTATGGTTAGTGTGTTTTGATATTATTAAGACTACTAGGAAAACGCGGGATGCGCGTTGTTAGACGAGCTTAGGGGTATAGAAATCTAGAATGAAAAATAATTTGTCAACCCAATCTACATCTACAGACCTTGGATCACTCCAAACGTTCAAAAACCTTACGAGAATCAGTTATGTCACGGCCTTCCTCTTCATTCATTTCAATCGTTTTGAATTAATTGGTGACACTTGTTGCTATAGATTTAATTGGTTCCCGTAATAGCCTAAATTGATGGGAAAATGCTTTATAAATGCGTTTTCTTCGTTATTTCTCATCCGATTGATGCGAAAAATCTCTCAAAATGTGCTTAATAGTTTCCTTTATATTCGGCGAAAATTTGAGAGGTCTTGAAAAATTTTGATTTTTCAAGTATTTTCCTCCGAGTTATTCTAATGGGGATTTTTGAAATTTCTAAAATTCATAAAAAAAAAAGTTACCACCCGATAATGCCACAAAACTATACAGATCTAAGTTAGATGAGGAACCATGACGAAAAAAAGTTTGAAGTTGATAGCTGTAGCCGTTTGACCTGTGGAGAACCGACAAAAAAACATAAAAAAAACAAAAAAAAACATAAAAACGAACACCAATTTTTTTCAGTATGTCAAATTGAATCCTCGCTAAAGCTCGTCTAAAAAAGCAAGAATGAGAAAACAAATGAAAAAATAAAAATCAATTATTTAAATTCAACATCAAACAAATAGGCCGATATAATGTAAAAAAACTAGGGTTGCTTTTGATATGAAAATTGCAATCGATATCGAACATTGATCGAGATATACTGAAATTTTCAACTTCTAATCTATATTGTACCGATTTAAAAAAAAATGCGAGATTGGAATCCAAGTCTTGACCATGCAGGCCTATTTTATAATGCTGGGGATACAATCAAGCTCTTTCCTTCAACATGTCCATGGATTGAAGGAGATTGACTCTGGGGTGGTAAAATTATCTTTTTGAAAGTTTGGTTTTATTCATTTCAGTGTTGTTGTAATTCACTTGCTATTTCTTATTTCAGTTATTTGAAAAAGTCAAGTTAATATTGATAATTATTTCGACATCAAATGCATAAATCCCAATTCGAAATCTAAGCGAAGTCCTAAAATATTGTTACTACCGGGAATATCAAAATGAACGGCAGCTCTAACAACACACAATATATTAAAATTGGCATTTTGTTCAAGTTATGAAAAGAAGAGAGATGGTAGAAGTGACGAGTTGCACAACTCATTGCCATCGGTAAGCTGTTATTATTTTCTTCTATTTCAACCCAAATCATGTAGACCTTTTTCCAGGCTATTTTCCTTTTCACATTCAGTCATTTATTTGATTTTGATTTGAAATTGTTATATTAAGCATACAATGCCTACAAAGTAACAGAATTCAAAACTCATGTCCATTAATATAACTTCATCATGTTATAGGCCCAAGTTAACGCATGTAGGGCTACAAGTTGATTCTCATAGATATATACAAGAATATATGATGAATATATATTTGTAATGAGTAACCATCGATAAATTATCATCTATCATCACAAATTTCATATTGTTTCCATTTCAAATTTTCTTACAATTTGAGTTCTCAATTTCAATGTCAACCTCCACTCGTTATTTACTTGGTATCAGCAGTGCTGAACGCAAACGACGCCAGATAGGAGAGAGGATTACGATAGCTACTCGACCGTCCGTTGGGAGTCATGTTTCCACCTGGAGACGTCGCCGAACTGTTGCACGACGGTACTGACCAATCGGATGACGGACTTTGAAGGCTAGAGCTGCTCATTCCTCGAGTTATTACTTTCCATGACGGAAACTCGGAACCTTAGAATTCAGAGAGTTGTTCACTTACATGTTTGCGTGACTCGTTGATTTGTTTGGTTCCTTTGGATAGGGTTTTTCATTTGGTTCAATTGGTTTCATTTTAGTCATAATGAAGCAGAAATATACATGCAGATAGCACAAACACATAAATCATGAAGTGAATGGCAAAACTAATTCAACTAAATAATAAATAATGGGTCAAGAGTTGTAGTTCCAATCAACTACAAACCTTCTTTGTAAGTAACAACAATAGGACACAAACAATTGTGGAAAGAATTATAAATACATCAGTTTGATATAGTTCCAACACTCTCTCTGTTTCATGTAAAGTGCTTGATATAAAATTGTGCTTCTAATCCAAGAAACCAGTGTGCTTAAGAGTTCATGAGAGTCGATTTAGCAAAATATCAGTTTGTTGGTGATCACTTTCGAACAGTATGAGATATCAAAACTCTAATAAAAAGGAAACACAGATACTTCAAACACCTTTGAGATGACGTATAAGTTATAACTATAGAACAGATGTCGCATAACTGTCAAGCGTATACAACTGAAAAAACACATTTTCAGCTGTATACGCTTGACAATTATGCGGCATGAGTTCTATAGTTGCGTATATTTTATATCATCCCGAAGGTATAAACCCTTTAACTGCTACACATGCAAAACCACGTATACGCCCGCCGTACCCTCCGTGCTACACACATAAATCCCTGTTCGAATTCCGTGCTATACTGATCATTTTCTACCGGACTGTAAACTGCTGTTATCGACTTGATTTTTTTTGTGCTCTTGTGCAATCTATTGGCTGTATATATGCACTTCTTCGATAAACGTTGACCTTCGATTTATTCCATAATATTAGTGTTTATTCAGACGAATGTCTTGTCAACGACAAACTCATTCAGAGTCGAGTGAAAATAGCGGATCCAGCGATATAATATGCTTTTTTCGACCTATAATGAGAAACTTATCCTGACACATGAACATAAGGAGATGACACTGGTTATTATCTCACTTCTGGTATCTATAACAATAATAATGTATTGACTAGTAAACATGAAGATGATTTCCAAGCTCCGCGGCAATTCCTAGGCCTACTCAACCCTGGCCTACGATACGTGAATCAGTTTTTATGAATTACTCATCTGATTTTTCATCACTCTTCCATTTTTGATTCATCTGTGATCTTTTTCCTGTGGTTTATCGAAAAAATTATTCAGAAATAATCATAAATACAGCATCTGGAATTTGTACAAACTATCGTTGTTTTGCGAAAATAACTCAACACAGCGTGAACAGCTGCTGTCAGAAAACTCAGCAATTGAAAGGTTAAAAGCAACTGTGTTTCCTTTTCATTACAATTTTAATGACTCGTAACGTTCGAAAGTTACCACCAACAAACTGATATTCTGCACTACATCGACTCACATTGACTCTTGACAATGATTAAAAAATTATAGTATATCTAGTTATCTACCTGGTATATCAACGTTACCAAATGTCTTTCGATAGAGTTGTAATATTTGATTGTAAGTGTGTTGGTAGACCTTCCAAGCTTTCCTTAGCACCCAGCCTCCTTTTACGTATCCGGAGAGATCTTGTTGTAAGAATGTCAACAACGCAACACAGACTTGGGAATCTGCCAAGATTATTTGCTCTTCTAGCCTATCGGCAATATTGCTGTCCTGAAATCAAAATTAAAGCAACGCTAGAAATGCAGACAATATGTCTTGCTCATGTACACTAGTTTTACATGTGGAGTTACATGTATTTTATTGGATGAAAGAAAGTAAAGGAATTCTTTTGGTATAAATCTTTTTTTTTTTGTTCGGTACATGGGTTGTAAAGCAAAATCGATCCACATGTAACGATGAAACTTTTATAGAGATTACTCATCTTCTAACTTGGAACTATATTATTTTTAGTAACAATCGGTTACGAATGAATTAATATTAGGGTTTTGAGGCGCATCGACAGCGAGGTCATTTAGCGCGAATCGGTTACGAAGATTTTGAGAATTGATGATAGAAAATTTGATAACACCCGCAGCAAATAATACGAAAAAAAGTGAATAATATCTTGATCAGAAAAACTTGATAATAATGGGAACGTTTAAAAAGTTTTAAAACCATGGTGTGTAGTTTTCTATTACATTTCATAGTGAATATGTTTCTCATTCTTATATCACGAATGCTTCATTTTCTTAGTATATATGCCTATTATTTTCATATAATCAAAACATGGTGGTCAAAATATTCTCTATGTTTCTTTTTACACCAGAAAAAGCAGATGAAGATTGCACTCGGAATATGTTTTTATGAAAAGAGTTCATAGGTCTATATAAAGAAGTTTTTATAAAATAGAAATAATAACGTTATCAACTTATCATATACAGTGAAACCTCTATCCATAGTTTTTCAAGGGACCAAAAACTAATACCATCCATCCAGGAAAATTCAACATTGATTATTTGGGAGTGGGGCGAGAAAAAATAAATGCAGGAAAACGATAGATCCGGGAACAATGCATAGAGGTATGATTGTAATGAGTTTCGCTGAACATTTCCATAAATAACGTGTTTTCTTTTCAGTAAATATATTGTACCGTATGGCAATATTCAATTCTTATCATTTTCTACTAATATTCATTCATTTGATTCCATAATTAATATTCCATTCACATCCCTAGGACTACGACACAAAGAATTAGTTGAAAATATGTTTTTCATCAGGTGAGTGTGGGGTCTAATGAAGACTTACTTTACTCTTTACTGTACAAAATCTTAATTTTTGTATGCATGACATAGATTTTATTATTATTTAGATCTCTTGCAGTTGCACATAAATGCGAGGTGGTAAGTTCCCTACCCCTGTGTTCAAGACATTTTGACCACCTCCCTAACTTTTGACAGAATTGTTTTACACTCATTTCATCTCTCTTGAAGATATTGCTACTACGAGCCCATTCAAATCCCTACCAGTTCTATTCAAGTAGGAGAATTTACTCACATCCAACCTAGCTCCCTTGATAATTACTGTACCACTCTTATCATGACTTCTACTACCCTCATACCGTGACTCACTCCTTTCAATCATACCATGACTTACTCGACTTGAAACTAGTACATACTCGCTAAATTTATGAAACCAACAAATATTGTAATTGACTCCACAAAGCGTTCATATATTAATGTAGAATGATGCTATATTCATAATACATTCAAAGTTTTAAACAGTCACTCGATATTTTATCACTTTTTCTGAGTTGAAACTTACCGAATCTTCATAGCTACCAAATACTTTATTTCTCATTGATCGTATCCATCCTATATTCTGGGCACATCTCTTTTCCATATCTCGCAACGTTTGCAAGGACTCCTGTAATTTCTCCTCTTCGAACGTCATGAGAGCATTCTATCAATAAAATTGATATTACTTGACACATTATTAATTGAAATTATAAACAACTACTTAAAGAGGTCCTTACTGAACAATTATTTAACTCTGTTGATGATTTTTTGAAGCATACATTTTAGTATGCTCTTAGTGGCTCTATTTTTATTTTACATTTTTATATTATTTGACTATTCTTGACAACATTTACACCGTGTACGTTTTTAAATGTATCAACCGTTAACAAATGGCTGAAAAACAAATAAATAAATAAATAAATTACACGAGTTTCATAACAGTCGACTACCGTTTTATTCAACTTGATTAAATTTATATTTGCTTTGAAAATGATTGCACAAGGTTCACGTTAGTTTGTAGCATACCAAACACCAACACATTAATTAGTAAAGTATTATTAGCATGGCATCAAACTGAAATAATTTGAAATTATGTATGATCTACCATGAAAGTAACAAAACAGTATCCGGCTGCCATTTGGACATTGTCTTTCCGTTCACCAAACAATTTCTCGGCTTCATTTATTTAATTAATAATAATAATAATATCTTTTATTATCAGAGACTGTACAGTACATGGCAGTAAGATAAATGTCAAGTTTAACTACAACTATTAGCCTATAGTTAATCAAACTAAAATAATTAGAAATTATGTACGACCTACCATGAACGTAACAAAACAGTATCCGGCAGCCATTTGGACATTGTCTTTCCGTTCACCGAACAATTGCTCGGCTTCATTTATTTTGTTGTTTAATAAAAGTTGTATGCCTTCTCGAGCAAGATGCCAATCTTCATCCGAGCGTTGTTGTGAATATGCCATTTCCGTGGTTAGTTGGAGTCCTTTTGCTTATTTATATCAATATCTATATCTCCCATCTGAAGGACTTTGTTTTGACATGTTTCAAAATGCTGGATAATCTAGAAATGGTAAGACCTCATTTATAAGCAGAATGTACGCAGGCAAAATGATTCATCACATAGTGTGGCCATACTTTGGACTATCCATAACTTCAATATGACACGCACCTAAAACACAATCACAATTTCAAGAAGGAACCGTCATGTATCATTAACTCTGCAAGAAAAAGTTGCTATTGTGGCTGATTATTATTGATCGCTTAACGTTCCCACCAATACCACCGGTAGCTAATTTAGAGTGATTCTAGGACCGTTTCTTGAGGAAGGCAAAGCGGGTGGCTGCCCAGAGTGACAACGGTAGGCCTACTTTATCCACTGGGGCACTACCGGCTTCCTCAAATTGTAATATTCTATAACTTGGATTTTAGTAAATACCGCAGGGCCTGTATATGTAATTTTTTTGTGCTACCAAAGTTACTGGATGGTGTAATAAACTTTCTTATTAGATGAGCGTGGCAAAGATTCCATTTGACATAGGCCTGAAAAAAAAAAAAATGGGCTTGGTTTTTATGTTGTTTTTTTTGTAATTTTGTGCGCGGCATACAGGTCAGGAAAAAATACCTATCAACTTGAAACTGTTTCTACATATTTCTGTCGTACCAGAATAGGCTGGGATTGTTTTTCAGAAAAATCGGTCGGAAAGTTTTTCCGGAACGATTCGGAAAGTTTGAAAAATCCTCATTAGAATAACCCGGAGGAAAAATACTTGAAAAACAAGAATTCTTCAAAAGTTCTCAAATTTTCACCGAATATGAACAGTATTATTATACACCTTTTCAGAGATTTTTGCAACAATCGGATGGGAAATAACAAAGAAAACGCAATAAAAGTGTACATTTTATTGAATATTTGGATCAATTGGTTTTGCAAAGTGTATATGCAACAGGTTGCAGCACTATAAATATCAACAAGTTGCAGGTGAGGTTTTTGAACGTTTGAAGTAATCCAAGGTCCGTAAATGTGGATTGAGCTGCCAGAATATTTTTTATCCTAGATTTCCATACTTCTAAGCTCATCTCACAATGCGCATCCCGCGTTTCCCTAGTTTAAATATTCTTTGTTATTGAATGATAGCCTAGTTGATTGAGATCTTTATATTTCACAGTTTGATTTAGGCTACTTGGAACAGCCATTTAGCCAAATTAGCCTACATAGGTCTACTAAAGCCATGCCATAGAATAATGAAGGTAGTTTTACATTCTATGGCTATGGCTATCACTGAAGAATCCAATTTCCAGAAATATATTGTGAGCCAAGGGTGGTTTCCAAAAAGCATTGAATCGTATCAAAGGAAGGGATTTTTCAAAGATTTGTCTGTAGAGTACTCATTGCCTTCCCCATCACTATATCCACACTACTACTTATGGGAGTACAATGATAAGAGTCCTTGCCAGGGGCACAACAATGACAAGAAATGATCCCGATTGTATTTCTTGAAATTGGATGTAAAAGAAAAAACGAGAATGTTATTACAAAATTGCATTAAAATTAGTCTCGGTGTATATTGTGTGCAATTGTGTTACAGTATTGAAAATTTGAAATTATCACTTTGTGTCAATCGAGTCATGGTATTGAGAACTTAATTTTCATCATTAGGAACCGACCGTCACATTATGCTATGACATAAAATGCCCTTAAACTGACCCCATATGACATAGGAGAAAAAAAAACGTGAGAAGTCGATAATTTTTGACCGGGCACAGGCCCTACCAAAAATCTCTCTTATGGAGAATAATAACATGTAATACTTTTTTGAGCTAGGAATGTAGAAGTACTAAGATAGGTAGAGAAAAAGTGTTCCTACAAAATATCTGAGCTCGAGTGTCACCTTTCGTTTGATGTATAACATAGCTACTTATTTCCGCCATATGATTTAAATTGAATAACTCGCATGGCATGTGGCTTTATTGTTGCAGATTTGATTTTACCAGTGTCCCAGTAATAACCTTGAGCTGTCAACACTGCAGAGTTCTATGACAATTTGATGGCAGGTGTTTGAAGGGGGGAAGAGGACATTGGTTTATTCACAATGATTGTCAGAAACTTGAACAGATGTTTGTACAATATTAAACAAAATAAAATCATATTCGGCAAATACTGGGCGTTCTCACACAGCGTATTTTATCAAAATATTTTTTTGTAAATATTTGGAATAGATTTTTTTATTAACGAGCGCTCTATGTCATGACATAATGAGACGGACCAATGGTGAAAATTAAGATTTGCACCTTACCTCCCCTTTAGGATTACAGTATTTATGGCACCGATAACACTCATTGGGTGATGCCATAGTTGGAAGAAATATAATATTACATACTGGTACTGACATTATGAATGAATTGTTCTCAACTATTTAATGTTTATTTATTAACAACTTAGGAAATATCAGTCTTGAGCAGGTTATCATTTCGAGTGGTTGAATGATTTACATATATATTCATGGATTAACCTAAGTATAAAAAAGATGAGAGAAAATAGCATTGATAAAATAGTAATAAGAAAAGAAAATTAGATCCCCCTGGTTGAAAGCGATTTCATCTACGCTCGTGGAAGGCTGTTCCAATGACGAGTGGCTCAACCCAATTATACGCCACCATAAAGTACTGATATCATGTTAATGCATTTTAATTAAAGTACTTCATCATATTTTGTCTGCCGAAATCACTGTATGTGAGGTATAGAAACAGAACTCAGAGTGTACATGAATGCAGAGTAAGGTTAGGATTAGTGAACATACCTTGAAATTATTCTTCACATAGTTGCTAGCACCTCTTATCCCAAGTATTAATAGGCATCATCTTGGGCACCATGCTCCACAAAATTTGGTATCTTCACAATGAATTCATACAGCTGTTACAACCCATTTATTCAGATGTAGGAAGGTTCTATATTATTTATTTCAGCATGAAGTCCACCCATGGTGGGCAGACATATTGAATATTGATTTGTAGAAAGTTTGCAAAATAATGTACTGCCAAATTGTACTACAGTATTAGAATTATGGACCTACAATTTGAAGAATAACTTCAAAGGATATTGGGAGAGAGAAAACATCTAGTTTGTAAACTGTCAGGTTGCCTTTATTGTTACACAAACTCAAATTCTTATAACTGGCACGAATTTGTATTTCATCATCATTATTAATCATGTACATAATACCAAAATGCTCCACACGTCATTTTTCGTTGTAAATGGCAAAAAAAATACGGTAGGCCTATTTACGAAATGAAAAGGAAGTAAGATGCCAGCATAGAAATATCTTATCGAAGACAAATGAAATGTCTTGAGAAATATATGTTTGTTTTTTCAAATTTGTCTGTTGAAAGATACACAATTGGTAGGGTGACCATCCGTCCCGGAAAACCGGGATTGTCCCGGTTTTCTACCTCTTGTCCCGGTGTCCCGAAAGAAGATTTCGGGACACCTAAATGTCCCGGTTACGTCGCAAGAGTAAAATTGTTCTATTTTTGGCGACAATAAATGTAATTTAAGTATTTACAATGCCATGAAGAATTTGTTTCTTTGAGTGCAAGTGCCGTTCTCTTTGAAAATTTACCGCGCGCTCGGCAGGCTACATTAATAATTCCCCACCCCCTCCCTTCCGATATATTGTGACTACCTGCCTACTGTTTACACGTGGTATTGTGCATTATTAATTAGTCTGGCTCTTGGAGAGCAACAGTTCACTTGTGTGTTGGGTTTTGTTTTACAATGCCGAAACGAAAGTGCTCCTATCAGGAGAAGTATTCTGCCGAATGGAAGTTTATCAAAAAAGGAAGATATGAGGATGAGATCGAGTGTAAAGTTTGTAATTGTTTTTTAAACATCGGCCACGGTGGTCGATCGGATATTACAGACCACATAAATTCAAAAAAACATAAATCGCGTATGTGTAGTTCAGTATTCTGAACTGTGTTTCACAAACACAAGATCAAGAAACTGCGCCAACAGCAATCATCACATAGATGTTCACGACACAAGTTTATAACATGATAATAAATAATTCTTGATAGAAACAGTGATAAAACCTATGACTATCAATAACGTAACGGGATAAGCAACATGGCGCTTCCCTTTCGCACCATGCGTATATCAAAGGGATGCCGCCTCACAAATGTTATGATGATTTGCTGGTATTGTTGTATGTTGATCTATACAAGTAATAGATGTAATGCAATCTGTGAATCCAGCTCTTCCCAACTGCATTGAGCAATATTGGAATAAATTTCATTTGAATTGGCCAATCTGAATTAAAAATACGTCTGTAAAAGCATTTAGTCCCCGAGTCAAGAGCCCTACTGCTATATTCACCATTTGATAACTGAATAATTACTCATCATCTACGAAAAAGGTCAGAAACAATGCAAGTATACAACTATGTACTATACACTGAGATACGAGCCTAATACGTACGATTTGCTTTGAAATTGCGAATCTCGCAAATGTACACGAAAGCGCACTGATTCCATCATGGTGAAAACGGCCTAATGTTGAAAGGATAGGACTTACGTCATGTTGCTTATGCCGTTACGTTATTGATAGTCATAGGTTATTGATAGTCATAGATGAAACACATAAAGGTCTCTACATAAGAAAATGATGATGTATTTATTTTTTATTCACACCGTGCTCCAAAGCAACCAAAACTCATTGAAAAAACGCCCCAAAAAAAAAAAGTCGCCGGCTTCGCAGATACTTTGCTTTCGCATAATTATTTGTCCCGGATTTTATTTCCTACAATCTGGTCACCCTAACAATTGGCCTTATAATGATTTCAAAATTAATGGTACATTTTTTCAAAAGTACACTATCTAAATTTCATCATAAGAAATGGTAAGAATAACAAAAGTCTATTCAAGCTGAAGCATCCAACAGTACGTCTTGGTAGACCTCGTTGATACAACAGATTTACAATACAAATTCCCAAAAGTGTATAGTATACACATATTGATTCTTACTGTCTGACTTTCTTTCTGTTTGTATCAATGAAATTCACAACGAAGTGCTGCTTGGAGAGTCAGCTTATGAACGCTGCCATTTTATCTCTTTGTTTTCCCCTCACTCACATTTCAGTCTCTGGCTATTTTCCTATATAGATATAATCGTAATTATTCATTCTTGTCAATTTACTAACTCACAGTCATAACATTACCTTTTAACATAGGCCTACCATTGGACGTCTAGAACCGTAATGTATATGCATTAGTTCATTACCTAGCACCTACTCATATTTACAAACGAATTAGACTTGAAATGCAGCGAGGACTTTCAATTGCTTCACTCAAAATTTTATAACTATGTTCAATATATTTACAGGTAAAATCATGTACATTATTCTTCTTATTTTACAAACAACAATTATTATAGTTGGGCTCTGTATAAACTTCAACTTGTACCTTAAAACCGTAAAATTGAACCTATGAAAGAAATGTACCACTGCCAACAATCGTATCAGTTCGGGAAATACGCCTATTAACAACCAGAGAGATTTGTTCTATAAAAAAAAAGACGAGTACGTTCAAAAAGTATTCTGAAGTGTCACAACATTTTTATCTGGTTCAAATTTGATGGCAGAATTGATCAGTAATAAGCTTAATGTTCGCTTGAAAACGAAGTACACTTTGCATGGTTGAGGTCACATGAAGTGGTTGATCAAGCCACACTAAAATCAATCAACATTTACTGGCATTATTAGCACTGAAACTAGCATGCACAGTCTGTGAATGAACAAACGGTAAAACATGCGTAGATGTTTTAAAATTGAGAGTTAGGAATTAACCATTTTACGTGAGTGCAAGTGTACTGTAGCAAGAACTGAATGAATGTTAATGGATTTTAACGGCGCGTCAACAACGGGGTTATATTGCGCCGGTACCAAGAACTACACTCAAAATATTTCTTACTAACTGAACTTTTTATTATTAATTATTGTTCGGGTGATAGTGAAACTATGATGGGATGATAAGTGAAAGGACGTTTACAAAAACTCATGCCTTATGCAAGACTCGAACCAACGCTCAACGGTGACTTCAGTTTCTAAAGCGGTGCCTCAGCTGACCTAGTGTAAGTGAACATTTTCTTGATAGCCCATTTGTTAAAAATGGAAAAGAATATATATGTCTACTAGGCCTATATATATATATATATATATATATATATATATATATATATATATATATATATATATATATATATATATATATATATATATATATATATATATATATATATATATATATATATATATATATATATATATATATATATATATATATATATATATATATATATATATATATATATATATATATATATATATATATATATATATATATATATATATATATATATATATATATATATATATATATATATATATATATATATATATATATATATATATATATATATATATATATATATATATATATATATATATATATATATATATATATATATATATATATATATATATATATATATATATATATATATATATATATATATATATATATATATATATATATATATATATATATATATATATATATATATATATATATATATATATATATATATATATATATATATATATATATATATATATATATATATATATATATATATATATATATATATATATATATATATATATATATATATATATATATATATATATATATATATATATATATATATATATATATATATATATATATATATATATATATATATATATATATATATATATATATATATATATATATATATATATATATATATATATATATATATATATATATATATATATATATATATATATATATATATATATATATATATATATATATATATATATATATATATATATATATATATATATATATATATATATATATATATATATATATATATATATATATATATATATATATATATATATATATATATATATATATATATATATATATATATATATATATATATATATATATATATATATATATATATATATATATATATATATATATATATATATATATATATATATATATATATATATATATATATATATATATATATATATATATATATATATATATATATATATATATATATATATATATATATATATATATATATATATATATATATATATATATATATATATATATATATATATATATATATATATATATATATATATATATATATATATATATATATATATATATATATATATATATATATATATATATATATATATATATATATATATATATATATATATATATATATATATATATATATATATATATATATATATATATATATATATATATATATATATATATATATATATATATATATATATATATATATATATATATATATATATATATATATATATATATATATATATATATATATATATATATATATATATATATATATATATATATATATATATATATATATATATATATATATATATATATATATATATATATATATATATATATATATATATATATATATATATATATATATATATATATATATATATATATATATATATATATATATATATATATATATATATATATATATATCAAGGCCCTAATGAATCATGCTTTTTTGAGAGCAGTCAATGTTCACAGACAGAAGCTGATATGTAAAAAAAAATTCTCATTATTGTTAATAGATAGCTAGGGTAGGCCCTACTCACCACAAATGTTCAATTATTATGGTAAATCATTCATCAACCTTCTATTATTGAATATAAAATACATATTACAGTAATCATAGTTTTTATGACCAAAATTTATAACATTTTCCCCAGCTGTAAGCTAGATAATTTAAATTTTTTATATAAACTCAATTCCTTCATATTTTAAAGTTGCTATTTTTTGCTCTGGTAAATACACCTTTCCATCAATATCAAATGCCATTATATAAGTGGACGTTTGCCCCTTGTTTTCTTCTGTTTTAAGCGCTACTATCATTTGATCATTTGAACCTGGAATGAATTTAAAGCTAGAGAACCCGTGTGTTGGTATCAAATCACCAATAGTTGATACTTTGATATCTTGAAAGTTTTCGTCTGACGTCAACATTATGTTAGCACCGTTTGTTTCGTCCTTGACTTCGTCATAACGCTCTTTAGACACTCTTCTTGGAAGGAAGTACCACAGTTTATGAACTTCACTCCATCCCACAGCCTCATGTATCATGTAGCCTACAAGAAAAAACACATGCTACATCGAAAACTGATACAACTAGACCTATTGGAGCGTATTCAATAGGCCAACTTTAATAGATCACAAAATGCAGTCAGAGAGAATAAAATCTTGACTTATTCCGAATTCTGAGGAGGATCATTTAGGCCTATAAATGATATACCAGTTTTAAAATGTATGAAAAAAATGAAACCTCTTGGATAGGTCTCATCAAATTTCATAACTACAGTGAAACCTCTATGCATCGTTCCCGGATCTATCGTTTTCCTGGATGTATCATTCATTTTTTCTAGCCCCACTCCCATATAATCAATGTTAAATTTTCCTATGGATAGTTTTCCTGGACTGATGGTTTTATTTTCCTGGTCCCTTGAAAAACGATGGATAGAGGTTTCACTGTAATCAAATTTCTTTGAGTTAACACAATTTTAGCAGACCAGACCTTGATGATTATAATTATTGTTTGCTTAAGCCTGTTTCACAATTGAAATAGTGATTATAGAATATGGAATAGTGTTTAAGCAAAATGGATGATGGCATTTCCGTGTTATCGTTCACAGTGAGAAAATGTGGTAGGCCTCTAGCGATATGGTATAACATAAGGAATAAGAAATGGAATGAATCCATTTCTTATAACTAGGCCTATTCCTTACAACAGTAAAATTCTGACCAATCAGATAACGTTACTACTGGAGTAAAATCACTACCATTTATGGTAAACGTAAATTTATGAAATAATTATTTACTAATAGTTTATAATAAAATATAAAATAGGCCTACATTATATTTATCATCATTAATTATTCACAATATTATTATAATACTGTAGGCCTATATTAGTATTTACTAATGTAAATTTATAAAATAAACGACTGGCGAACCTAGAGTTGAAATAAACGGCTATTGTGGCTTACCTATGTCACTATAACACTATACCACATTCCATTTATAATCACTACCAGTATTTCAATTGTAAACCGGGATTTAAACAACTCCACCAACAGCTAAATTATACGGGGTACAAATGAGCAGGTGGTAACGAAACTATGAAGTGATGATAAGTGAAAGGACGTTTACAAAAACCCATGCCTTATGCATGACTCAAACCCACGCCATTGAGTTGCAACACTATAAACTCAATGCTCACGCCCATTGGTGATTTCAGTTTCTGTGGCGATGCCTTGGCTGACTGAGCTACGGAGGGCAGCCATCAACTTGATTAAAAAGAAGTTTTGCAAACATCTCAGAAGACTTCAACCAAGTGCAGTTTGTTACCTGGAAACTCGATGTCGACAACCTTTCGAAGTTTTAAATAATTGTCATGCCAGTCGATGTGTTTCACTTCTCCACTGGCCGATACAGTTTTGATCCATTGGGGATCATGATTGACTAGCTCGCCCGTTGGCGTTGTCCATTCTTTGCCGAGACCACCGACGTACATTGTGTGACCTTTCACGGCACACCATTCAGTTTTAAAACCTGTAACGAGGACGTAAGTTTTTACACTTGACTGCTCCAAGAAGTATTTCTGAATAGGAACGCTAATATTTTACCGTACTGTTGGATATATTGCTGAATATAATATCTAGCAGTAACAGTACCATCTCCAGTACTCATTAACAATTTGAAATAATCCATCAACTGGATCTAGTTAAATGCAATATTGGAGCTACAATTGTACGGTATTAAAAACCACATGAAACAATTACAAAATATGGATGACTCAGTGATGGGTCTTTGATAATTAGTGAATCCCAGTAATTTTTTTCCCACAATGTCTCTCCATGTTCTCAGGTGCCAACTTAATACAGCATGGCCTTTGGCCAGACACTAGGCGCGTCACAATGGAAAAAACATCCAGAGAAAAAGCAAATTTTTAGTCTTGATTTCACAGCGATGTCTCTTCAAATATTCTCATTTCACAATTTGCTTTGTAGTGCACTGTGGGGTGGATGGGGTCAAGGTTCAATTGCAATCCTGTGATATTTTTAATTGAATAGGGTATTACGATTTAAATGCGTAACTAATATAGGTGATGGGACAGGATATTTTTTTTAGCAACAGAAATTCTCAACATTAATATTGGAACTATTTAAGCCTATATTACGAATCGCGCATAAAACACGAAGCTTTGATTGGTTCTAAAATTGTACATTTACTCCGGTGACCCGCTTGTGTCCAACAGCCTTGAGTGATAGAAAATTGTGGTGTAGAGCCTAAAAGAAAATGATAGGGCAATGAGTGTTGGAGAATGAATTGAAAAGACGATCATGCACACAAATCAATGTGATCTTGTTTGCATACTAGAGCCTACGTGACTCAACCAACGCACCTTTTGTAACTTTTCCATCGCCATCTGCAAGAATTACCCAGGGAATAGGCTTATCTTTATGAAGTTCATAAACAACGCCTGTTCGATCGTCGACTGTGAACAACTTTGCATTGAAGACAATAAGCTCAGACAATTCCATGCCTCGTCCTCCCATTCCAAGCTTGGATTTCACGACTGTGGGTTCCACAGTATCCCATTCCACTATAACAGCATTTGTGGTTGGATTCCATGTCAAGTAGCCTTTGCGGAAAAGACTTGTCCACGTGTCTGGCTCTTTCGCACTTTTGGATTCTGTATCTAAGTCGCTGATTATGCCTATTCTATGCTTAATACCATATGGTGTTTTTATAGGCAGTGTCAAGGGGTAAGTCCAGTTGTAATAGATTTGGTTCTCCAATGAGACCACAGCAAGTTCAGTGTCTGATATCTTCCTTGACTTACTGCTAGGCTTATTGATTGTTTCTGCGCCAGTTTGTGACGAAGATGAGGAGTATGTGTAAATTATCAAAATAACTAATAATGAAAATATAGTTATTATACAGACAAATTGGGTTCGTAATCTAAGAGTGCTATTTCCAACACGGTATGATGGAGGTGTACGAATAGCCTGCCTCCAATCTCTGAGTGACATAATCATTTCCTCATTAGAACCAATCGACATTTAATGTTTATTTATATGATGAATGTGCTATGAACTTCGTGTTTGATCCATGGTGGTGTCACATAGCACTTGCTATTACTCTTATAATCACTTAAATTTCATATCTACTCTACTGTCATTACTCCTCACGCACGATAGTGACGTGTCCGCCATTACGATTGTCGGTAAAACAGTTCGCTCAATGAGACGAGTTCGCTGATTCGCGACGATCTTATTGGCTGACGTCCTGACGAACTTCGCTGGTGCTAGCTTGGTGCTAGCTTGATCTTGCACGATAACTTCACTTTGGTAGCGAACATCGGCGAGTAGCGTAACTACTAATTTGAGCAAAACAAAAAATGATATGGATGTCTGTATCGACAACTTCCTGCTAAGTCGTGACGTTATTGCCACGGACTAAATCGCGTACGCCTGTCAGGTGAGGGTTCAATTCACACCCGGTCCTAAATGTTTAAATGTTTAAATAAGAAAAACTCTGGGCATGCTTAGGAGGATTTAGAGTGATTTTTGATGACAGAATGTGGATTTGGTACGAACGCGATTTTGCACGATGTTGTCGATATTGAGCTACTCCGCCCGCTGACCAGTGATCAGTCACAGTGATCAGATTCAGTCGGATTCAGTGACTCGAAAATGGCCGCCGCTGCAGCAGCTTTGTTGGATGAGTTGATGGGAAGAAATAGAAATATAGCTCCAAATGATAAAGGAAGCGTATTAAATTGGGAAGATCCAGAGGTAAGTTACTATACTCTGGTAACAGTGAGTGTTGAACCTATATTTTCAGGCTATGTGCTTACATCTTGGTTCTAAACGTGGTTCCATATCTTGGGGCAAAAGGTAAGGGTAGGCCTAGGCCTAGGCCCACTACAAATTCAATGCCTAGGCCTACCCAGCTGTTCTAGGGAATCTCTTGGGTTTTGACAGCCAAGCCAAGACCTAGGTTCAGATCTGAAATATACTAGAAGTAAGCCCAGTCCAAGGTATCATGTTCAAAGATGATGGAAAATATTGGAGGGACTTTCTAATAGGCCTAGGCCTAGCACTAGGTCTAGGCCTAGGCCTACTAGGCCTATAACGAGAGATATTGTAGGGGCTATTGATTAGGCCCAGACCTATATCTAGCCTATGGTATTGATTGTATGGTAGGGACTAGGCCCAGGTCTAGGCCTATCTTATCTTGCATTCTGTGTAGGCCTAGGCCTAGTGTTGTACAATTATGCGTAAATATGCCGTACCTTTAATCGGTCTGTGTTGGGGTTTTGTTAGGTGATGGTGGTTGATGGCATTAAACTCAATAATGATGGTAGGGGTTAGTAGGGCAGGGCATGAACCCTAAAATTACGAGTCTTACACACGGGAGACCTGGGGGGCGAGACAAAATAGTTGAAATAGTTTAGTTGTAATTTTCACTGCCATAGTGCACCCGACTCCAGCTCCCAATAGGCCTATATAAGCTCCATTCCGCCTGCCGGCGGTTTACGCGAGGTTTATACACCAACCTAACCTTAAAAACCTAACCTACTGTCCGCAATCTGGCTTTGTCCACATAATTGACCATGTTCCTTCATATATAAACTCTGAAGGAACCAATTTAAAAAAAACAAAAATAAGTGACAGGCAGGATGCAACCAGAGCTCCATGGCATAGGAGTCAGCTGTGTTAACCACCGAGCTGCTGTGATCACATTGCTATACAACTTTATTTTGGCAATTTGACTACCGTACTTCAGTGAATGAGACAAGAGTTCAACTATTTTGTCTTGCCCCCACGTCTCCCGTGTGTAAGACTCTAAAATTACGGTAAAATTACTGATTAACGTACCACGCCATTTCTTTTTTTAAATTTTTTAAAATTTTTTCTCCATTTTTATTAAAGTATATAAGCTCCGTTCCGCCTGCCGGCGGTATACGCGATGTTTATACACTAACCTGACCCTAACCTAACCTACTGTCCACCTCTGTCGTCTTAGTCAGATCACAAAGCATCAACTTCAAGTGAGTAAAAACCATATTAAAACAAACAAAACACAAAAAGTCCAAACACTACATCATACATACAAACAAGATCTATCAGAAAACACCTCAAACAAGAATATCGGACAAAAATTAGCGATGGTACGTTGAACGATAAGATTACCAAAATTACAATGGGCTTGGGCCTAGTTGTCTATTCAACACAAAACCGTACCCCACCTAACTGATAATTACCGGTACCGGTACTGAAAATCCTAAAAACCTACAAAACATTACCCTTTAAAGGAGCGGTTAAATACATGGCATATATTTACGCAAATATGGGTATTTATGCATATTAGAGAACTCACCTATTTTTAAACCGATGTTTCTGTTGTTGGTATTTTGTAATTAGGCCTAAGGTATTATCTCTCTATATTAGGAAACGTCTGCATAGCTGGATTTCAATGTCGTTTTAATGCTTGTTTCATGTCATTTGAAAACACCGTTTTGTTGATATTCGATCGTTCTGATAGCCATTTTCGTGCACATCTATTGGTGCACACTAGTGAGTCGGCGGTTGTTTTTGGCATTCACTACCATTGTTGCCATGTGGGTTTCTACTCGGTTTTGTTACTCTAACAGGCCATGTGGTTAATATCTGCCACTACCTCATTGCCAGAGGCCGCCCAGTTGATGATTGAGATTTCTGTGTTTGTGGTGCTTGGGCAGATGCCAGTTAGTGTTTGGCCGATCTCCGTTATGGATTATCATTCGCTTGTGTTGGGCTTTTGGTCGTATTTCAGAGGACGGATCGCGTTTACATGAGTGACTGCGCGACCATGGGGGGGGGGGGGGGGGGGGTTACAGTGAAAGTGTAAACTGTTCATTCTGCATTGTTCGGTGTAAATTAAAAGTATTAGATTAGGGGGTTAGGGAATTACCTTCATGATAAACAGGCTCCGGGCGAGTCTAGTAACAAGTCTTGCAGGGGTGAACGCCGCTATCCAAAATGGCGGACGTGTTACAGGATTTTCGACATCCGTGCACTTAGAGTGAGTAAAAGCATTGAAACAATAAAATGTCAATGTATAGGCCCTACAGTCAATTTGTGAAATTTGTTACATCAAATGTCATCACATTGAAGCAATTTCGTCAAAAAAATCGAAAATGAGTGAGTTCTATATTTGCTTGCTCTAGACTGTTGACCTTGCGGCATAGGCTAAGCAATTCCAGAGTTGAAGGTAGGGTAGTCCAAGCCGCCAAGGTCATGCCATATCAAATGATGCTATTCAACGATTGGCCCAGTGTCTCAGGTCCCCTCGTGAGATCTTCATTTTTAAATATTATCACCCTACCATTGATGCCATTCACGCATATTGCCATGTCTTGTATGTAGGCCTACTCTCAAGCTTCCGATGGTGCATTATATATATACAGTATTAGCTATGGGTGCATACCGGTAGCTGTATATATATTGCAATGCAAATGCATTTGATTCTGTTTATTGAAGTGCTTTTGGATACCGGTATACATATTTTTTGTTATCTATAAAATTTATCTAGATAAATTTATATCTATTTTATATATAGGCCATATTTATTTATATTTAGTAGCTGATTTGAAAAATGTGATCTTTTTCAGTATTGTAAGTTGTACATGGTGAAATTCTGCCCCCATGATTTGTTTGTAAATACAAGAGCAGATCTTGGACAGTGTTTGAAAGTACACGATGATGAGATCAAGTCGTTATTTGAGAAGGCGTCCAGTTACAAGAAACAACAATATGAAGATGAATTTATTCGATTCTGTCAGAGTATGCTGAATGAAGTAGCCAGGTAAGCTCATCGTTAACCTTCAAGTTGCATGGACATCTTCCAAAAGATTCTCTAGCTGGGTGTGTGAAGGCAATGACATTATTGGAAAGTAGGACTTGATTTAAAGAATATTATTTTGTGATGGACGATATGAGATGAATGATAGATGATGATGCAGGGTATAAGAGAAACTATTGATTTGAGAACGATGAGGTGGGTACAGGTCGGAGGAAATACATAGACAGAGCACAAAACACACACACACACACACATGTGTGGACTAGACAATGCGAGTACTGAGAGGTAGGTTCCTCAAGAATCAACAAACTCAGGTTTCCCACTACCTTCTCCACAGACTCTGAAGGGAATTTAACCAACAGGTGAAAATCACAGGAACATTAATAATAAACTAAAACTCACGACATATTTCGATCTTGTTAGATCTCATCAGGTGAGTATATCAGGTGTATGTTCATAGATTCACAGTAGCACCAATTTGCCAAGCCGTCAAGATCACCGAGCCGAACGTGGCCTTGAGAGTTTGTTCAAGTCGAACTTTTAATGCCCTGATGACGTATAGGGGGTATCACGGCCAGGTTTGTATTGAAACGATGTGTTCAACTCACTGACTATTGATTCGATATTCAATATATACGTCTCCATTGACAAGTGCATCATTTCAACATATAACATACATTTTTGCACACAGTAGGCCCTTGCATTTTGAAAGTAATGTTACAGCTGAAAGTTTGTAAGTTTGTATTCATCCTAAAACGAGTTGTACCGTCATTCTGCTAAACTCGTTGGGATTGGCGGCCTGTATAAATGCTATATCTGTATGAACGTAGGCCTACGTTAACAGGCAAGCTGTACTAGCTATGGTAGATCCATCATTCATGTTGCCATGCTCGAGCACTAATTGTGTCTCATGCTACCCAGACATACTGTATCTGGCCTATTTTGTATATTTAAATAGAGTGAAACTTTGATTTGTTGTTCGTGCATCCGTCGTTTTCCTGCTTCTATCGTTTACGTTTCCCACTAGGCTACTAGTCCCATAAATCTACATTAAATTTCCCTGTGAGGATGTTTTCTCCTGGTCAGTTGAAAATCGATATATTGAGTCATAATATATAGATTCATAATTTTTGTTCACAGGAAAATTGGAAAAGGCAAACAAAGACTCTCTTTAATTGGTAAACCAGATGCCTTATCTTTATCTCCTGCCCAAACACTAAAAAACGAAGAACAGATAAATTTTCTGACCAATAAAATAAATAGCCTTGTTGCTGAAGCGGAACAAATGGGAATCCAAGGCAACGTGGAACAAGCGCAGGGACTAATGAAACTGTGCGACCAGCTGAAAGATGACCGGGAATTACTGAAACAGCCTACGACGCAAGAAACTAGCCACTGGCAGCAGGTACTTACGGTAGGACATGATTTATTCAACTCTGCACGGTAGTTATTCTAATTCTTTCACCAAAGTACCGTACTACGTTTCAAGTGTTGGCAGTTAACCATCATAGATAGGATGGAAAGAGCCTATTAGTTACCGAGCAACGATCTCGTAGTTAGTAGTTAGAATGAGTAAGTCCGTGTTTGTTTACAATTTGTTTTCACCAGCAGCTTCCAATCACCTGGAAAGTTTATAATGACATGAGTGTAATTTTTTTCAAATTAGGGCTTACGTGTGGTTAATGCTGTTGGTGAAAAAAATTCCCATATATATATATAGCCAGTCAAACTTGTATTCAGTAGATCTCTTGAACAGCAACTGAATTTAGTTTTTTCAATTACATTGCAATGTTTTCTCATCCCTCTCTGGTTCATGAAACGTGTTACTAAGTAAGTGCTGTCTATTGTGTTTCCCAGACTGCTGAGCTGGCCGCGGCGCAGGAAAAACAGATGGAAGTATGCGACGTCTGCGGGGCGTTCCTCATAGTCGGCGACGCCCAGCAACGCATCGACGACCACCTGATGGGCAAGCAACACGTTGGTTACGCTCGACTCAAGATGGCCCTCGAGGAGGCAATGGTATGCGCACATAGATTTTTGTACAACGCGTCTTTTAGGTCTACTATTTGTAAATGTGTTTTTACTGACGTCGCTTTTAGTATTGAAAACTTGACTCACATACTTGACCTTCCAACTGCGGAGTTTTCTGACAGCAGGTGTACACACTGTGCTGAGTTTATTTTTCAAAAATTACAATAGTTTGTACAAATAGTTCCAGTCGCTACATTTATTTATTTTTCGACACACCATAGCAGAAAGATCACAGAAGACTAATGAAATGAAAGGGTGATGGGAAATACTTGGATTTTATCTTCATCTTCCCTAGTAAATACATTCTTATTCTTATCAATATCAGAATCGAGATGAGAACCGGTTTCATTTTCTAAGATTCATGTGTTTGGATAAGTTTCTCATTATCGGTCGAACAAGGCATATTATATCGCTGAGTTGGGCAATAAACATCTGCCATTTTCACTAATGCCAGAATCCTATCAAGTCATTGACAGAAATTTCGTCTGAATAAAAGCTACTACAATGACATGAATCGGAAGTCGACGTTGTTTTGAAGAAGTAAGTATTTTCAGTCAATAGATCGCACAGAAGCACAAAAAAATTAAGATCGTCAACTAGTTTGCCGTGCAGTTGAAAATGAACAATACCTCAATACTAAAGCGTGGGAATCAAAACGCATGCACACGAACGTACCACAGTGGACACATCAGACTCGGACGCGTGTGCTGTGTGTGGCAGTTGAAAGGTCAAGGCCTAGGCCTAAATCTAATGTCACCTCCTTTAAAATACTCTTACTGTATTAATATTTAAACCTTTATATAGGCCTAGCTTGAAAAATATTGATGCTAGAACAGTCGAACCTCTCTGCATCGTTCTCGTATCCACCGTTTTCCTGCTTTTATATTTTATTTTGTCCCACCCTACGAATTTATACCCATGTTGAATTTTCTTTGATGTAATGTTTTCTTGAATGAATGTTTTTTTCTGGTCCTTGAAAAGTAATCCAGGTTTCACTACACTACACAGTAACCCTCATTGGTTCAAAATTCAGTAGACCTAAAATACACATTTTCAAAGTTGGAATTATCGAATTATTCAACATAGGCCTAGAGATTACACGGGTTGAATCTCTAAAGGACCCAGAACTATTATTTGAATCATGTTGTGCATGATACTTTATCAATAATCAATGTTCTAAAGGTGGGCCTATTGTTTAAATATTACATTTTGATTGAATCACCATTCCATATGCCATGACTTTTCTCTAGTTGTCAGCCTCGTACTAATGCACATGCATTATGTTTAGAACAAGCGGCAAAAACAGCGCGACGAGAAGGACAAGAAGCGCGATCGAACGTCACGACCGCACGATGAAGAGGATCGCGGGAAGCGTGACAGGGACCGCGACCGCGGCAAGGAGGATAGAATAAGGTAAGCGAGAGCAACTGATACTCTTGAGTCTCTTGAATAAGTTCAAACTATTGGCAGTGGTTTACAGTAAACCCTTGTTAAACCAAAATGCCCCCAAAATAATTTTGATTTATACAAAGTCAGATAAATAAAAAACTCCCTGTAAAAATCATCATTCTTCTGGGCTAGAATTAAGGAAATTTCCTCATTTCATAGAGGAAAAGCTATGCTACTGGCCGAAACTAGGTTTGAGAAACCGTGGAGGGACCTCCCTGATTGTGTGTACTCGGCTAGCTTCGACGACTCGCGATCGTCATGTGGCCCGCTTCTATTGTCTGTGTCTGAATCTCTCTCTGTGTATGTCTCAGCAGTATATATGTTATCTTTTAATCATTCATCACAACATCTAACCATATGCACTTTACTCCCATTCCTTACTATTTACACAGCATGGGAGAATAATTTCAGCAATAGAAAGAATCAATTGTTATATATTTCGTATATATTCAATTTGTGTTTTTGTGTGGACCAGAGAGGAGAGGAGCCGAGAAGACCGCACGAAGAGAGACAGGGATCGTTCGTCCCGACCAAACGACGTTGATCCGAAGAGGCCCAGACGGTCAAGAAGTCCCAAGTCCAGCTCCGCTTCTCGTAGCAGGGGGAGCTCCTCCCGGAGATCTGGTGATCGGGACAGGTAACTTACTCGCAAAATTACTTTTTGTTCCGTCTTCTAATTTGTCCTAGGAATCTGGGTGTTTGTTCTTCCATTCTTGGAAACTAGATTCAGTTCAGTCATTAGAACTATCATACTTTTTCAACAGTATGTCTAACATACATATTTAATCTTGATACATATGAATTGGGTGAAAGGAAAAGAGAGAACAGCAGCTTACCGAGATTTATGAGTAGAGAAAAGTCTACTCATAGTGAAGAGCCCGTTGGACACAGACACATAACACAATAACACAGAACACATAGAGATGAAAGGTACACGAGATTTCAACGTTTCGGCTATTGCCTTGGTCACAGTAGAGTAGAGAGTGATGAACTGTTGAAGACTGACTGCTTGTTCAGGTAGGAGGGGGGGGGGGGGGGAGGGGAAGGAGAAAACAATAAATATAAAATGTAATGAGGGGGGGGGGGGGGGGTCATAGAGGTTGGATGAGTGGGAGGGGGCTAAAAGAAGCTGTGCAGTGTAGTTAAAAAGTTGAAAGGGTGAGATGAAAGGCAGAAGAAGTAGCAGGGATGAGACCTGGGGCAAAGCGAGACTTGATTATCCACTGGTGAGCAAGCTCCCATCGTGTCAACTCAGGGTTGGCAAGAGATACTGATCTAATGTTCTACAGTATTGCGTCTGTTATATACAACTTTGAGGGCATTGAGGAAAAAATCGTTTGGATACAGAATAGAATGAATATGATATAATTCATATTTCACCAATTTGTGTCTTTTGAAAGCCATTCTACTTGGTAAAGTCGATACAGTAAACCCTCGTTGATCCAAAATGCAAGGGACCCCAAAAAATGATTCTGATTTAAAAAAATTCAGATGAACCAAATTACTTCTTTTCCACAAAAATCACAACTTCCCATTTACACACTTCCCATTTAGAATTGAAGCAATTTCGTATTACGCGCGAGAGAAAGCTATGCCACACGTGTGAGATAAACCGCTTTAGTGTGTATTGTGTGATCGTGTATACTCGGCTAACCGACGCACAATTGTTGTGCAGCCCGCTTCCATTGGCGCTCGGCCGTCCCGAGTGTTACTGACGAATGAGTGTTCCGAGTTTACCATAAATCTCGAACTTGTTGTATTTTGTCAAGGTCAGAGACTCAGAGCGCATTCAGATGACACACTCAAAGCAGCAACAGCTGAGCTGCCTTTGGCTTATTGTTACGCGTCAAATAAAAAGTATGGAAATTGGGAAAATAGTGATCAATTCAAGGAATTCATTTGAACTATTTCGAATTAGCCAATCCGAAATCAGTGATGAAGCAATTGAAGTGTCGAAATATTGGTTTGAATTATGAATTAGCTGGAATTCGGATTAACCATATTAATTAACATTGAATTTATGGTACCTTGCCCTTGCAAATTGCAAACCTTGCCCTTGCCCTTGGTACCTTGCAAGATATGGTAGACCTTCAGCCGGGGACCAGCTTCAAGTTCGAAATATGTTCAATTTTGGATTGACCGAGTTTGGATCAACGAGGGCTTACTGTAATTTAGAAAGAGAGGAATTTAACTTTTTCTTTGGTTTCCAGACCGTACGATCAGCGGGGATCGGGTAGGAGAAACGACGACCGAGGCCATCAAAGAAGAGACAGAGACAGAGGTATGAATACAGAACACATATACAGAAACAGAATAAATACAGAATAGAGAATACAAAACCTTTTTTATAGTCTGTATAATTTTCAAGTATCTTGACGGAAGAAGAAAAGAGAGCGTACCTATCATATCAGTCATCTATTTGATGCAATAAAGACAGTCTTTCCACACTATTCAAAAATGAGGAAAACTGCTTCTTTATTATGCAAATGGATCCAATTTCTTACATATACAGGACATACGTAGGCCCATTTTATATGAGAAGTCAAAATGCTCTCGATTCTCCTTATTTCGAATAAAAGAACAAAACCTCTTTTATAGTCTGTACATAGAGAAATGAAGTTTTTTATAGAGGTTCAATGCTCATGGGGAAATATCTGCGCCTGAGAAAATAGAGAGTGAGTGAGACAGGGATATGGTGCGAGAGAGATAGAATATGTCCGATTAGTTTGTCGTAGCCGGGGCTACGAGCGCTGATGTCGAGTAAATATGATTTCTTTCCTCGCTTCATTCACATGGTTGCCGCTTCAACCTTATCGTGACATAGTTTGGTAGCTGAGACAGTTCCAGGATATGGGCTCGACATGTCTGCTCATGGATTGAATTTGTTCTGTTGACAGAAATAATGTTGAGAATGGCTACATGGCACAGCCGAGAGTGATGACGAGTGCTAGAGAGAGAGGGGAATAGATCTCAGTCGGCTGGCGAGCAGCGACAGTAGCGTAGCGTAGGTCTTGCTGAGACCAACTAAAATTACCGTTCTCTGTAGCTCATTCGCTACAAGTAAACATTCAAACTGCTCTTAAATCAGTGCAGATATTTTAACATTTGCATTGGACCTCTTTAAGGACTTCATAGCTTCATGGACTGTATAATTTTCAAGTACCTTGATGGAAGGAGAGAAGAGAGCCTACATATCAGATCAATCATCAGCAATCAGCTGCAGAGTTAGCCTACTAAATATCCCTTTTCTATTCGTTGAACCTAGGCCTGTGTATATTTAAATTGATTATTTTTCTTCAAATTGCCCCGCTTTGCAGGAGGTTTGAACGGTAGCAGCAAAAGCAGCAGTTCCAGCCGCCACCACCAGGAGTCACGCCGCGGAGGTCTCGCTGCGTCTGACGACTAGTCCGCCGTCACGGCCATATCTGAATCAGTAGGTGATACTGTGGCGTTCAGGTAGGTCAATCGCCCGCACGCTCGCAAGGCGTACCAACAACTAGGCTCAAAACAAGCTGACGGATATTTTTCCACCTCAAAAACAATTTTTTTTGTCTATTCACGTTACTCAAGATTTTAGTTTTCAATTTTCGACAATAGTTTCAATACCGGTACATAACCTTTACGAGTATTCTAAACTACATTTTGCTCCTTGTTTGCTATGACTTCTTAAGTATTAGCTTAGGCCCAAATCAATACTGTATTTTAAATTGAAATTTATTCTCTCGGTTTTGAATTACCAGAACAGTAGGCCTAGTTAGGTTCACGATTCAAAGTGAAAGGAATCTACCATATCTTGTGTAGCCAAAGTTTTCACTTGATATCATAATCACGATATGTGTAATAGTCTGCATTTCATTTTAGCGTACCGGAGATGTAGGCTTTATCCTAGATAACGCGAACGTGAGGTGTAACCGAAAGTGCTATTTTGAGAGTTGTCTTCCCCCCTAGTCTAACTAACCACTTGAATTACAGCAGACTTATCGAGGTAAGTGGAACATTCCCACAATTCCCTGGAAAACTGTGAGCTCGCAAAATCCCGGAATGTGAGCGCGCTGCGACAACTAACGAGTAACTAGGCAACCCCCGATCCAATGTCAATTTGTAAAATTATATCTGTTGTTCTTTGATATACTTTTGTCCCATAACCATGTTAATCTGTATTTGTTTTTATAGAAGGATTATTTGCCAATGATTCAACTCATAGCCCAGTATTAAAACAAGTTGCCATTTTTCCCAACATAATTGGTAGAATATTCATAGGGCCCGTGCCCAAATTTAATAGGATTTTTAAAAAATTGCACTCGTATTTATTATATGATATTTGTCGTCATGAAACCAATTTGATATTTATTGTTCTTAGAACTAATATAGTATAGACCTAATCAATTTCTTTTGTTGTGTTCATATTCTGTAAGCCTAATGTTGCCATCGTTGATTAACTACAGTAGTAACTACTAACTACCAGTAAATTATAATTAATGTGAAGTGATAGTTTTTCATTTTGTTTGATCTTGAGTTATACATCCAATATTGTTTACATTAGTACAATATATTATTATTTATTAAATGTTGATTGTTATATTTTGTTATATCTCACCCTACAATCAGTGTCATTGTCAAAATTGAAGATTTGTTGAACTTTTCATTTGTCTTACTCGTGAGCAAAGCGATAAAAATTCACGGTTGTAGCCTTTGTTTTAAGCACTGATTCGTATCAATCAAATACATAGAGGCAACAAAGTCGGAATAAAATGAAACTTGATAGTAATGGAACGCCTTGGTATTCGTTCCAATTTGATTGCCATTCATTATCAATTTATTATATCAGGTTGGCAACTCTGAAAACTTTCATCACATCAGTCATTTTGTTAATCATCTCACTTTAAGCATTGTGTATTTGTCGACGACTGGGCAGCTGTGTAGACATGTGTTAGGAGTGAAACGATGCGATTGGTTAAGTAGCCACGTACCCGAGCGGCACTAGGCGTTCTCTTCCGATTGGTGGAGCGCTTTGGCCGACGGCGCGCCTCTACGTCTCTCTCTCTCGGATGTCCATTTGTCAGGTGACCTTAGACAGATAACTTACATGGTACAGTGATGCTACATCGGCGTGCGCAGTTTGGTAGTTTGGCGCAATCCTTCCGAAGCGTTTGTGATGTTTGATTCGGAGACGAATAGTCATGATAGTTCAGTCATAGATTATTACGAGGTTCATTGGAATATGATTTTCCAAATGTACTGTGGTAAAAATCTCGAAAATATAGTTACTTCGAAAAGGAACATTTGTTTTAAAATACTCTTGAAAGTAGTTTTGTATAAAAGCAATGACATATTCAGGAGAACATTTTGTCAACAGTGTATTCTTATCATAGTTAAGAAGAGATAAGATCAAAGATGTAGGCCTACAGGGAATTAAATTTAATAGTGCAAGTTCATTAATTAATTTACTGAAACAAATGCTACAGTCACTGTTGTTACTCAGTGGTCACACTGTTATTACTAATGTAGTCATAATGTAATTGAATAATCATCTTGTTTGTAACGAACGATTCATGTGCGATTGCGGGACTACTAAACTGCCGCCAATGTGTAGCTGCCTAGTACAGTAGCTAGCGCCAAGACAGGGCCTATGGGCCAGGTCGTCCGTTCCAGGTGACTGTCGTTTTTAAATCCTCGTTCTTTTAACCTTGTCCTTGTGGGTGGGAAGGGGGGAGTACGGTGTTTTGTGCGTGTTGCATTCTAGATCTAGCGGTGCGCGCGACCGATACTGGAGGCATCGTCGAGAGAAACCTAGCGTGATTTATCTTGTAGAGGTATTTATCAAAGGGCACGCATTTACAGTTACTAATGATATTGTGCATGCTTATTCATTTTATATTTGGTTGGGGATGATTTTTCCCCTCTGTCTGTTGTTATTGTGTTTGGTTATTCAACGATGGTCGTGTTTGTAGAAGGTGCAGTAATTCAGTTTAAATACAACTGTAAATTGGATTTTTCTTGTATTGAACACACTGTCTAACCTAACCCTACATTGTACGCTTACACCCATTATCTAATCGGTATAACATTTTAATCTTTTATATGAGAAATGTGAGTAGTAGTAGATCCCCTCTCAAGTTTTTTTGGTATTTTTGCCAAAATAATAACTACATATAATTATATAAATTATTATATACTGTCATATTGAACAAAAAGAAACCTTTTTTCGAGTATTTCATAAATTTGTATGTATGATTAATTGTTAAAAATTGATTCGGCTCTATTCAGGTAGGCCTACCAGATTGTTTCAATCTCCAAGTCCTTATGCCCGATTAATGGATAGTATTATTATTTGTTGCCTGGACCATCTTTGAATGACCATTCTTTCACCCTCCAGTGATACGTCTGCAACTTCCTACGAGAAATGGACCTGATTTGGATTTCGAATCTTTTCAGGATTTATGTCGTTCCTGACCGCCGCTGCAGTCGACGTGACGCCGATGAATTGTCTTACCCCCCCCCACAAGTTCCCACCCCAATATTACCCGAAAGGCGAGTTTCACGATGCGGTACGGAGACAAACCAAATCTTCGGCAGTCCACGCTTGATGAGGTTGGCGACATCGAGTTTCATCCTTTTCAAGGTGAACATAGCATTAAGGCTTGTAGTTATTTGGATAAACATAATTTAATTATAATGATAACTCAATGAGATAAATTGATCAACAAGTATTGTGTTAATAAAGTCAAATATGTACAAGTTGAATGCACACCTCATTTAATTTATGTGAATAGTTGATTCAGTAGAGTTGACGTTCGATTTCGGTTGCTTCGATAGTTTAGGGTTTCGATTCAGTATCAATTTGGTGTATTCATTGATCATTAAATTATTGAATGGATTATCGATATTGAATGAAATCATAAATATCGATCTCATAACGGTTTTGTACCAAGGTGTCAAAAGTACTACAGTAATATTATAGTATTAGGCCTATTATGTTGTTAATGTTTCTTGACATTATAGAGAACATGTAAGTTTTACATGTACTCTCATTACATTGTCAAAATCGTACTCCTTCGTGGGACCTACATATATTTTTGTTTGTTTTATTATTTTGAAGTATTGACTAGAATGGAATTTCTATGTGTATTAACTAATTTTGTGTTACGCATACTATCCTTTTCAATTCTCAGTCCATTCGTTTTAATTTAGTGGCAAGTCCATCTACTCGTTGAACTTGTTATTGCAAGTATGTCTACTTGCTATGCCAATATAACATTTCACTGTTGTTCAGCTACGATAATTTTATTGTCTCCATTTTTCGTGTCACGATACTGTATGCACATGTGGTGTAGCAAACCCATCACTTGTGTTTCGTTGTTGCCAAGTTGAAAATGAAAAAATTACCAGATTTAGGTCTACCTTTATTACTTCTTGGATGGAAATTGAAATGTGTATTAGTTTCCTATTGTGATTAATACTTGCACATAGGCCTAATACTGTATATCTTTTCTAGCTGATGAATATGTCTGGTACTACAGTATAACTGTAGAGTGTAGATATTACAAATTTGGTTAAATACAGGAGAAGTATATGTTGAGCCACCAGTAAATCAAACAGCTAACCAACAAGTGATTTGTGAACGAACCTGCGTTTCGGGTGTAGGTTTTATCGAGAAATGGAACAAACACTCATTATATTCAGTTCAATTCACTCAGAAGTGCACATTCATAGAAGGAACTTGATGGTCCTTCGAATGTAGTACATGCGTTAGTCCCATTGCCATAATAAGATTAGTGTATTTGTATTAAGTTGGGTGTTACATTTGTAAATATGTTTGTTTTCAAGTGAATTATCAGCTCAATGAGCTTCTTACTTGATCTGATCATTACATTTTTGCCCTCTTGATTGCAATTTCAAATATAAAATTTAGTTGACACGAACATGGAACGACTTTATTTTTAACAATTCAGAAACTCCATCTGAGTTTCCTGTAGAATTAGGGCAAAAGCCCTTTTATGCATTTTAATTTGAAATGCAGCTTTGGTTGTACTCTCGTTTTTACTACTGCAGTGTACATGTGTATATTAACAAAAGAGCTAGATTTTTTATTTGTAAAAACTTAGATTGAAATAAAAGTCACATATAAGTACAGAATTGATTGTGTTGTTCACTACAGGCCTTGAGTCTGTTTTTCCTTTTCATTTATTCCCTTTCCCTTTATTATTTATGTTAGTTATGGACTTGTGATATTGAATTGAGGGAACTGAAGAGCATATACTGAAATAAAGTCAGCTCAGTTGTGTGACATGGGTTTGGGTGTCCAACCTTACCTGAACTCTAACCACAATCCATTGGAAAGTACCGCGAAGCCCGTGTCACACGACTGAGTCGACTTGATTCTGGTGTACGCTCTTCAGCGCCCCCTGAATTAATTTTGTAAGGTTTTTATGACGCTTCTATGACTTGGTTATTTGCAGAAATTATGGTCTAATTACTCACATTGCTAGGCCCTACATGCTACTATGAAATGAATGCGACAATACATGTAGGTATATGAATGCTCAATGCTTAATTTTAAAATAATGTGTACACAGTGAAACCTCCATGTACCGTATTACTTTTCAAGGGACTAGAAAAATGAAATCATCCATCATGGAAAACGATCCATCCAGAAACATTCAACATTGGTCATATGGGAGTAGGTTGCGAGGAAATGAATTAAAGAAGCGGGAAAGGGATGGATCAGGGAGCGATGTATAGAGGTTTGCATTGATCTGTTTTTTTTTTTGCATTGTTTAGACCCTACAGAGAAACCTCTATTGTTTTTCAAGGAACCAGGAAAAAACCTCCAATGAAATTCAACATTGGTTATATAGGAAAATAAATGTAAATACAATTATAGAAGCAGGAAATTCATGGATCAGGAACGATGCATAGAGGTTCACTGTTCTCACAGTGCAGTAGAACCTTTTTAGGAAGTTTCTCTTGAGTACATCTGTTTACTAATTACTATCAGTAATTACATTAGTAAGTAATATTGTTTTATCCCTTCTAGGTATATGCATAGTTTATGTAGAAAGTTTTTCATTTCAACATTTGTCCAGTCTGGTGCCCTGAAAAACGTACGACAGTGAAACCTCTGTTCATTGTTTTTCAAGGGACCAGGAAAATGAAACCATCCATGCAGGAAAACGATCCATCCAGGAAAATTCAACACTGATTGTATGGGAGTGGAGTGAGAAAAACTGAACGATACAAGCAGGAAAAGGCTGGATTCTGGATGCATAGAGGATTTACTGTAATTTCCAATTTTCTTTAAAAATCTTTTCAAGTTTGAATTAGAGCTGTCAAATAACTTCATACAATAAATTGAAAGGAGAGGATACTGATGAAAGGTTGAAATCTTTGCACATTCATGCTTTAGTTTTTTTCTTCTCTTTATTATAATTGTAGATATGATCTATTATAGACATAGTTATTAACTTATTATGTACAACATATACATCGCGTATGACTTCTATGACCGTGGTGTAACAACGCAAGCTACGTCTCGATCATCTTGTCACCACCTGACGAGACGATGTAAAGTTCGTACGACAAACCTGGATCCTCGAATTCTAAGGGCTCAAATACTGAATTGCCAATATCTCATTATTTCTGTAGGCTATTTTATTTCCAATATGTAGGATTTATCCATATTGTTGTTCAAGCTCACAAGAATGAGTCAATTGATTTCTTGATACGATTTTAATGACAATTAGTTTTCAATCTCAACTTTCATTATGGTATTATTTGAAAATCTACATTTTGAATGGATCAAAATGTCGAAACGAACTATTTCCAAACATTGTAGTTTTCTAAAATTTAATACGTACTGCTTTTATAGTAAACCTGATGAACCAAATAATAACATAAGTTGAATAGTAACACAATTTGCACAGCCTGCTGTGAGTTTTTGTGTTTATTCTTCAAATTGAATTCTGACTTGCCACAAGAATATCAATAACAGTCAAAATATTGCTAGTAGCAGCCTGTACATAGTCTTTTTCTTAGTGTTCGACAGCTATTGTTACACCGAGATCTATAGGCCTGTGGCTAGTTCTAATGTTTAGATCAAGTGATTAACCCTATCTGGTCAAGACTCTATGGGAAATTGCTCTGAAAAGTGAAAATACATTCTTCCAACAATATTGCATTAAGCTCACTGTTGCAGACAGTGCAACAGTGTAGCCAGTATCTGGCTATTGTTCTATTTTGGCTGACTTACCATTTTGCTCCCCTTTGAGAGTAATGGTACCATTTGTTAATTGTTATCACTTGAATTTTCATTAACGTTTTTATTGTGCCAAGTATATCAGTATTGTGGATCAGGTAAGAACCAAGGACAATAGATTTCCTATCTTTTTCGAGCAATAATGGCCATGACGCTGCAAAATATGGTTCTAGTTGTCTCGAAGCGTATATTCAAACACTCTTTGCAGTTGTGATTTTAAAATTACAGCTGATCTTATTAATTTGAAATGCAAATTATTACATGCCCTAAATTGTGAATCAACAGCACATTTTAATATTGATACTTGATACTTATGCTCATGAGCTTAGCTGAAATAAAACCAAAAAACAGTTCAAACTAAGGCATTAGTTTGATTTAAGATGTTCATTCATGAGATTCTCCTATAGTACAATCAATAATTTCAATTAAATTTCTCCATCATCAAAGCACAGTGGTCTTGGCCAGACAGGCCTTGCTGTTGAACAAACATGGACGCAAGAGACGACGGGGTGAACTACGGTATAGATAGTATTAGACAAGGCACAGTGGGAGTGTAAGCAACAGATTGATAAGTGAACGGCTAGTGTTGATGGCCGTTTATGTGTGCATGTGATCACGTTTGCTTTTGGCCTGACAATGTGACGTCAAATGTCGAGTAGTACGACCGACGACAATCTAAGTGCGTTCTTTTTATGAACGTTTGGTGATTGTGAGCAGAAATAAGGAGTGATCTTTTTTTCTTTAATAGTATTGTTCAGTTATATTGACAAAGGTTTTACAGTCAGACATATTGATGACTTATTCAATTGTTCAGGTCTAATTACTATAGGACCTATGTTTATTATTATTTTTTGGTTAGTAGCTATAATGTAGCTACTATGTATTGATTATTGAAATTACTTATTAATGGTCACTGTCTGGTATATTTTTCTATTTTATTGTAGGTCTACCATACTCATTAGTCATTACACATAGCAGAACTACTAGATTTTCTATGGAACATTTATTGGTTTTTAAATTATTTTTTAGCTATTTTGTTCAGTTTTTTAATATACACAGGCCTAGTTATGATACTTGTGTTTTATTAAAAAAATTACATACCGGTACATTAGGGCCCATTGTTCTTTCAAAACTCCTGTAGAATATTTTGCTTAAAAACAAGCCTAAAAGACTGCTACGTATATACTTTGTAGACATACAAATGTAGTCAATACTGAGACTACGAAGTACAAACATTAATTTGTTGGATTAATTTAAATATAAAAATTCTTTTCTGATCATAATCATTGTTTTAGAATAAGCTCTAGCTAAAGAAACATTTCAGCTTGAATGTACACTGCGTATTCAATACCATATATCTAGAGATTGAATAAAAATGATCACTCCTTATTTCTGTCAAAACAACTTGAATTAACACTGAATCTTTACCGTTCATAATCTACCATAATTCGGAGAAGAGCATACATAGTAACACTTAGCGCTCTAGAGTAGGTCTAAATATCAATTACTGTAGTTGGTTTAACAATTATTTACATGCCCACTAAACAATCAATACATAGCAAAACATACTCAACAAAATAACAGCTCCTATACTGCAAATCATCAACGATGATGGTTGTCTACCAGCATTGTCGCAGTAAATAATACAGTATTCAATGTTATTTAAAGTTGAGTTATTGAATACCTGTAGTATTGATTTTGTAAGTTATAAATTCAAGGCCTGTAGTGATAGTTATATAAAATTCATTGAAGTGCTTCAACAGTGACGTTGCTTAAAAAAAAATCAACTTTCACGTCGGCTAACTTGGCCGAATACTTATTAAGTTATTAGTATATCATATCATTTATTACATGTAATGTATGAACTGAATGACAGAAAATTGATAGCACCACAATGGTACAAAACAGAAACGTAGCTACTGAATGAAATTACGCATTTTTTAAAAATATGAGCAATTCCACATAAATTATTATATTTTGTGATTACTAATAATTGATGTAATGACTCATTAGTCATAACTGTGATTTTTTTATGTTTGTAATTTCGTGGCTCAGATTCTGTTAGTAGACAACTATCAACATTTCACAATTGCAGTTTTATAATATCACAGATTTTTAAATAGCGTAGACGTACAAGAAATGAAAATGTTCTAGATTCAGTTGGTATTGAAACAGTTCAAGAAGAGTTCCTGTTTTTTTTTAATATACAGTGTATAAATACTAGGATATTGTTTTCCTTTTCATATCGATTCGTGCCTAACCTCTGCTTCTCTTTCGGCTTATTTCGTACCAAAATGGCACAGTAGGCCTACTGTTCGTAGTCGGTCGTTAAAAATCGGCGTATCTGATTGTATAGTCGTTGGCATGTAGAAGTTATGCTTGAGAAGGCATAAGAAGAAGATTGTCTTAGTAAAAGTTATTATTGTAATTACCCTTTCTCTTCTTTCTCATTTTACTTGATTTGTTAAGGGCACACATAAAATATCTAGAAGACAGATTTAGTTATGTGCTGTGACAGTTAAATGTATGAATTTTTTATTTTTATATATTGTGTTCACAAACAATAATAAACAACATGAATGCAGAATGATCCTTCATGAGCCCATTCACTGAATGGTTCTAAAAGAAACGTTTGAACTAAAAACTTGAGTTTGTCTGATACGTATTTTTATGATACGCACGGTGTTGAAAATATCTTGACAATAGATTGAAATTTTTCAACAGATAGTTTATAATACATAATAAACAAAATTGTATTTAAGAAAAACAAAAACAATATATTCACTGGTTTGTATTTTTAGAATTTGAAAACGCCTTGGAAATAGTGATTGCCTCTTTACACTATTGACATATTTTAGAAAAGGTTTCAATTCAAAAGTTGTCTCATATTGACAGTGTGTTGCACATATTTTTGCCATGGCACTGTTATAGTTATAGTCAAGTATGCACTATTCAAGAAGAGTAATGAACAAAGGCATTGTGCATGGACCCTAATAGTTGTAAGTTGTATTAAGATAGGCCTAACTAAGGCAACTAGTATTTCAGCATTGACTTACATAGTATATCGTAATTACTATTTTACCTATTCCTCTTTTGCGTAGTCTATGTACGTCACTTATTTCTTACTACTATATGAGACGGATAGGTAGATTACATCGTTGTAATCAAGAATTATTATTAACTGAACAACGCATAACTGAACTAGAAATATTTACGTAACACTGCATAAATGAATTACTCTGCTACTTGCCTAGTTAGAAAATTATCATCATGAAAGAGAAATGTCTTTTTGTTCTGTAGAATGTCAGAAAAATTCATAATCTTCATTGTTCAATGTATATCTAGAGTATAAAAAAGATAAGAAGAAATAGATTTTTTCTCTTCAAAATAATTATGACCTATTAAAGATTATTTATTTCGCATTTGGTAGCAATAGTTCGGTTTCGCCTTCGCTAATATCCTCGGATAAATGACTCGCTAACGTTGCTCTGCCTTTGGTCGCTGCTAAATCATCACAGACTTGTTCGCTTTTGCATTCAACTTGGTTTATCGAATCACTAGAAACACTCGTATCGTCGTCTATTCGTAAAATGATGTCTGTGTTATCTAAAACAAGTTCGTTCTTGGAGCAACTTGGGCTTAAATTGAATTGTTTTAATTCTATTACATTCCTATCGGTAGTAGTTTTATTAATTTCACTCTGTTGGGGACTTGATAAAGTAATAGTTTCTGGCTTGAACGCTATGTCGACAACGTCTATGTTAGGAAGGTCTACAGTTCTTGAACTATCGTCTTTTAAAACATTTTCATGTCGATTAGAAGTCGGGGATGGTAACGGTTTCTCACATTCAACTTGTATTTCTGGAACGTTCAAAACACTAATTGGTGACAATGTATTGGGTCTCTCCGGTGGAATACTTATAATATATTTTTCCGGAATAATGAGTTGCATTTTATCCTCCTCGGTTGTCGCCTCGTTACTCGGAGAGGTAGGATTTTCGAGGCTTCCCTCTTCTGATATCGGCGATGTCTCCGTCGATTTCATTCCGGGGTATTTCAATGTTTGTCGCGTTGCCGCCCCGTAGGTGGGCGGTACTAGCGTCGCGGACGGTGATAAACATTCCGGAGATATGTCTTCGTTTGGCGAAACTGGGGAGGGAATCGGAATGACCTCGCCCTCTCCCCGATTACGCCATAAATCCTGGCAACTCGTGTTCATCTTCATATTTGCAAATAATCCAGCCAGATTAAGTCCCTTCGAACTGCCAACATCACTTGCTTTCAACTGTGGAACTGCTAATAAACAATCGCTGTGGCGCTCGGTGTTGCTTTGCCTGCGTAGCGACTGTCTTCTACTTCGTACGCGTTCTTCCTCTGCTTTGTGAATTGGGGTGTATTCGCTAGCAGGGTAGGCGGGGGGGATTTGGGGTGCTAGCAGTAGTCCTTGGTGGGAGTGAAACGTCTGGCGGCGTCCCTGGCGGGAATGTTTGGAGCCGCTACGCTGGTGGAAGTCGGCGGATCCTCTTCGTGGATCGCCGAGTGGAGTCTCGATAGTTTCTAATACGGTACATAAAAATGAGAGTTAGGGTATGCACACAGTTCATGATAGGTTTCATTTTCATTAATTACTTCTTGTATATGATGGTGTTTATATCGCATATATAAAAATAAAATACTAAGAGTTTCAAATATAAATAGTAATGATAGAACCTGTTGATTAATATAGTACTGGTTATTTAATTTCTACCATGAATTAATTAAATTGTATCATATTTAACATTCCTCTGTAGAATAACATCTATAGTATCACCGTACTTGTTAATCTGCGAAGAAAAAGAATATAAGTTTTCTCCTTCAGGTTACCATAGCAATATATTTGCATTATTCATTCATTTTTTTATTTTTTACTTAATACCACGGAACGTGGTAACTTGATAGCCTTGTATGAACCACACCCGGTACACTATTACTACCACATCCTCGTGAAAAAGATGACTGCCAGTACCTCATACTCGGTGACATGAACAAGCGCCCACTAAGACCACTCCTATTGAAGTCAAGGAGTAGGGTTGCTTTTGTTAGTTTTGTGCATGGTTAGCTTAGGTTAGGTTACAAGCTAGGTTTTCTTTCACGGTGGTGTGGTAGGAATAGGCCACTGTATGTGCTACGGAGTGTGTAGTTCTAGTGGACATATTTTACTTGGGAAAGTGGTAGGAATGGACCGCTGTACTTGCCACAGAGTGTGGTCCATATAAACCACTATAGCACCACCGTCCGTAGGACGAAGGCCTGTCTTTAGAATTTTTATTATCCTTTCTCTTTATCTTTCCATCTCTTTCAGTTTATCTTGCTCTCTCTGTACTTTTGTCTCTTCCCTCTTTCTCTGCCTCTTCCCCTTTCTCTCTCAGACGGTGGTTTTTACCTGCATCTCTGTCGGGCGTGTCTGATAGTCCGTGGAAAGTGAAGTTTGCCGGCAGAGACAACACTTTACTCAATGGTTTCTTCGGATGCGTCTTGTTGTCGTATTCTAAGGCCATCTCGAGAGCTTGCTGCAAACACAGCTCTTCTTCTTCTTCCATCAACTCTTCGTTCTCGGCGGCTAATTCCCGTTCCAGTTCCACCTCCATATCTAGTTCGTCTTCCATCTGAACAGGCAAATATTTCAATAAGCAATTCTGGATTATGCACCATAATGACAATCTTTGATTAATTCGTCTTTGCTTCACAGGTCAAGTAAACAATATTTTTACACTGATTTTGAAGATTTTATTTTGTTGGTTTTTAAAATAAATGCTGGAAGTAATAATTAGGAAAGATTTCAAATTTATCTAACGTCTTTTTTTTATAACATTGAAACATAATACAAAATCATTGTTTCCCAATTGATACTATGGATGAGAGATAAGATCGTTTGAACGGGGCACTAGAAGGGGATCTTACCACCCCAAACTTGATACAATTCTTCCTTATGAAACCTACCACAGTATATTTTTAATTCTGTATCAGTAATGCATTTTAATTATACTCTAATTATTCCATAATATAAGATTTACAAGAATATAGAAGAATCAAAGAAATAAAAGTACATATAACAAGAACTAAATATGAAAATCTTCAATTTCTACCTGTTTGTGCGATTCCTCGAGGTGTTTCATAAGCACGGCCACCACCACATTAACCAACACGAACTGCGCCATCAGCACGAATATCACGAAGAATATCGGCGCGATTACTGTCGACACGCAACAGTTTCGTACGCAATCTGCTGCGTCGTCGCAGTCTTCTCGTAACGTATCCTTCATAATGCCATTCCAGTTGTCCCCCGTGGCGACCCGGAACAACGTTAGGAACGCCATGCCAAAGTTTGAGAAGTGAGCGTGTTCGCCGAGACCTTGGCACGGGAAGAGCTCGCTACACTCTGGAGGTTGAATAAAGAAGTCATTAGGTTCCTATTGGGTATTGCTATAAGTACTACATGTTGATATTTTGTAATCTTTGATTAACAAGTAGCGGCAAGAGCATGCATACTTTTTTACTTTTTTGACATTCATTGCTAATTATGGTGTTAATCAGAAATTGTATAATTAATTGCTAATTGAAAATTGTTTGGTGTAAATTATAATTGTCAATATTAAAGGTAAAGTGGGCCCTAAAAGAGAGAAAAATCGTTCTAATATCACAGAACGTTTGCTAAAATTTGTTTCTGGACTACTTTAAAACTACCTATGATTGTTATAATTTGAACAATTTGATAAGGTGCTATAATTAAGTTTCACCTGTCGTCGTATTAAGCTATGTTGGAGAAAATATTTTGTACTTGCAATACAATAATGCAATATATTTAAATTTCATCAAAAATTTTATGCAACGAGCGAAGGAACAAAATTGGTCAAGTGAAATACGTAGATGAGAATCTTTTTTACCAAGTCTTCCAAATAGTTCAACTCCCAGAGCTGCGAAGATGAAGAACAGAAGGAAGAAAAGTAGTCCAAGGTTACCAACTTGTGGTAGAGCTTGCATCACTGTATCCAACAAGGCACGGATTCCTTTAGCCATTTTCAGAAGCTTCAAAACTACGATGAGAAACAAATACAGATTCTTCAACATTATTTCAAATTGAAAATTATCGAAACATAATGTAAATATTGTAAATATTGAATGTCTATTGGAAATTGCAACAAATATCTAGAAGCAGATCATTAAGTTCGGTTGATCGTAAGCTCGGTTACCAACCAAAAATAACCAGCAGCCGAATGTCATTATCAACTAAACAGGGATTTTCAACGAGATACAAGAATGTGAGTTTGAACGCTGGCTCTCAATTATTTTCATTTTTAATTAAAGTTCATGAATTGATTAGAGGATATGGTATTTCTTCAACATTCTGGGGAAATCCTTTAGTGGAGAAAAAAAACCTATTATCAACCACTATTATGCAGGTATCATGTTACATACCTCTTGCTATTCGTAGAACTCTCATCACTCGAATAATAGTTGGGTTTATTGGAATGATTTTCGATTCGAGTTCTTCTAAAACAATTCCAATGATCGATAGAAACACAATCATGATATCCAATTGATTCCATCTGAAAAAGAAATATTTTATTAATAGAGATATACCGTAATATCAAGATGGAGGAGGAGAATTAGAACTGGTATTTTCCATGAGAAGTCTGCCCTAGAAAAACTGGTGGAAACATCCCCTGGCCCAATTTAATTGGTTACCTGGGTTTGAGATATGTATATAAATTTCCATAGTAAGAAATATTCACCCAACTTTGTTAGAGTAGGTTTAACAGACATTTTAGTTGAACATTTTATTCACTGTAGACATACGAGTTTTATATTTCAGATGAAATTAATCAAATTATTGAGAATGGTAAGATGTTCCATCCTTATCTATCCTTTTCCAGTAAATTTGTGGATCTTGCCTAAGAAGCAAGGGATGTAAAAAAATCTTTGACTAATACGTATACATTCATAGAAAACTAGAAATAGCAATCAGTTACTACCTGAGATAGAATAATAGTACATAAGAATAATCTGTACGGAAAGAAAATAGTCCAAAGGAAAGTTTTTTTACCGATCTTTGAAGTAGAGTTTGAATCCCAATGCAACGAGTTTCATTATTGACTCCACGATGAAGACCGCAGTGAAGAAGTAGTTGAATATCCGTAATGCGTATTCCAGTGCCTGCAGAAGTAAGGTTTTATACAATATAGTTCAGCTGACAATGTAAATGTTTATAATACTTCATTGATGATTACTGAATTGGAACGGTAAAAATTTTCAACGCTATAAAAAATATTGTCGTATTGGGGCCCCTAATAAGTAATGATGTATTATTTTGGATTTCATGTTTAATATTGAAATTTCAATAGAATCGTGGTTTTTTAATTAATGCAACTTGCAATGTAACTGAAATGTATAGCTTTTCATTAAATACTCATTATGAGAATAGGCTTACTGGCTTAATATATAGTAACACGGTGCATGGATTTTTCCATCCCGGTTAGTCACGTGAACTAGTCAGAAACATCCCGTAAAGTTTCTGACTGCGTAAAGTGACTTACCGGGACTGAAAAGAATGTGCAAAAGTAGACTTGTTTTCAATTCATTCAACCACAAATGAAAATGAACAAATAGGATAATATACAATGTTTACAAATACAGTATAATGTATTGTAAAATGATGTCTTCTCATGTATTTATATTTGGTGTCTGTCACATTCATTTTACATTTTCACATGAGGTCTGGGATAGTTTTGGTTTTTGAATCATACCTTGGGCATGTGATAGAACTCCATGGCCATTGTGACTACATTTAAACCGATGACAGCAGCGATGGCCAAGTCAAAGTACTTGGAGGTGACTACGTTGTGTACCATAAGACGGGAGTGTGAGTAATTGGTGTAATAAGGCGGCTCGTGCATTTCTAAACAGGATAAAAATATTACATAGTCATTAATTATCATTGTTGTTATTGCATTGATATGTATTTATGTTTAATTGATAGAGTAATGTGTAAAAGATGAACTAATAATTGCATTACTTCTACTACTAATATTTAGAATTATTTTCAAGAATTATTTCGAACACATGTGCTTCTTGAAATGTCGTGGAAAGGATGAAAATAAAACAACAATGAAATAACTTGAAATATGTAGGGTACGGAGATTACAAATGAAATGAGTAAATGACAAGATTGATTTACAATGACAAATAAATGAGAACTAGGTAAAATAGAGTCTTGTATTACTTGATTCTTTCGACATTCAACATTTTAGAAGAAACACTTCAAGTCACCACAGAAAAATAGTTCTATTGAGGATTCTTTTAAATAAGGTACGGTGGTAAAATCTTACTTCGTCTCTTCTTCTCCATTTGTTTCGCTCTCTTAGCCAATCGTCTCACTCTTTCTTCTTTCTCTTGTTCTTCGCGACAACGGTGGAAGTTCTCCACGACAACACCGACAAACATGTTCAACACGAAGAAACCGACCAATAGGATGAAAGCGATGAAGTAGAGAAGTCGCCATTCGCTGTAGTTCTCGATTGGCTAGATAAGACAGATATTCATTTCTTTATTGGCCCTACTCTTGAATAATGATTCATTTGGGGTGGTAAGATCGTCTTTGGGTGCTCTGTCAAAATGATTCTACCTTTCATCCTTAGGTTTAATTGGGAGACAATGAATTTCAGTAACAAAAAAATTATACTCTTGAAATATAGTTTTCATCATCAATTCAATTAATTCAAATAAGTTTCATTACATATAGTGATACAATGATACAGATAATTAAGTGGATCTAGATGTAACAGTTTGAGAGTTGATCTAGAATGTTGAAAAATGCTTAGAATATTTTAGAATGTTCATCCATAGCCTTAATTGCGGGACAAAGATTTTGTATCAAGTTTCAATATCATGGAAAGAAGTAAATGAAAAAGATTGTTTTCATCATTTTATATGAAAATTGATAGAAGAATATTTGATTCAAAACTTCTCACCTGTTGGTCGACTCCTACCGCATCTAGTCCAGTGTACATGATGTTGACCCAACCGTCACGTGAAGATAGGACAAACAACGACATAAGAGCTTTACCAAGATCATCAAAGTTATACTTCCGATTGATCCAGTTGTTCCGTCTGTCTGCTAAACAATCTGTTTTGTTGCGAACGTTCTTTATACTGGGGCCTTCACAGAAGAAGAATGCACCTTTAAACAGCTGAAAATGAAATAAAAAAAAAATGAAAATGAAGAAGAAAAAAAATTGAATACTTTCAAAAGCAGTGGTGTTATATTTAGTGAAAAATCACTTTTTTGGTAATAACTAATAATGGCTAACTACTAATCAAACATTAAAAAATAACCATCAATTCCAAAATTCTCATAAAAGCCATATGGGGAAAACTGATTTTGTAATACTAGAGACTAGGCATGGAAATCTTCATGCTAATCTCATGTAATTTTCACAGCTGAAAAAAATATTTCTTTTCAGCCGTATTATCTGAAGCATTTACAGATCAGTTTAGTGTATTTTATACCAATTTAAAATACAGTATAAGGGGATTAAAAAGGCTGTCATACTTTTGTATTACACGTATTGGAGTTATGGTCAATTATGCCGGTGTAAAGCAATTATCACGTAGCAAAAAAAATGGTAATTTTGCTAAGTCGACTTTTATGCACTCGTAATGTACTGTATCGAGTAATCTGGAGGTTGTGTGATGGAAGTAAACTCACCTGTACCCCCAGAATGCCGAATATGATGAAGAAAGTACAGCATATCAAAACGATGTTACCAATAGGACGTAAAGATGAGAGCAGAGTCTGAACGACGAGTTTCAAACCGGGAGCTCTGTTGATTACACGCAACGGCCTCAACGACCTCAACAGTCTGAAAACCTAACAAACCAAGCATTGTGTTAGTTGTTATGTTACAAATTTCTCATCAAACTTGGATGGTTAAACATGTCTCATCGCCAAAATTTCAATACTGTAGTGCTTATGTATAAAATAATCAACAAGTGTTTAGAATATCTATACAACAAAATCTCTTTCACTTCTCAGCTTCACGATCACAGCGTACGTCAAAACGCCAATTTGATTCATCAAAATCAAATCCAAATCTTCATCCTCATTCTCAATTAATGGCTTAAGAAGGTGGAACAAGCTACCAATTTTAAAATCCTTTGGACTACCGGTACTCAAATCACTGTATGAAAAACAACTTTTAGTGAAGCAAGATTCAGGGATAATTTTAAAAAATCATTCAAAATTCAGTTCCAATGCAGTCTGTTAACTCTTTCTGCTCTTTTTTTTCATTTGTAAAATAGTTCATTTTATTCAATTCTTCTTCGTATTCCAGATATAAGGTTGGATATAAGGATATATAAGGTTATATATCTAAACCTTGGCATTTATTTTTCTTAAATTCTTGTCTTATTGTTAAATTCTAATGAACCGGTAAATTGTAATTTCTGTAATTTACTGTAACCTACTGAACACAAAAATGAATGAAGTCTAATAATAATAATATAATATTTGCAGTATTTGCTCACCCTCAATATGCCGAATATCCTCGGGCTGCTCTCTGACAATAACGACATGAGGAGATCTATGATGGAGATTATTACTAAAGATCCGTCCATAATGTTCCAGCCGGATGTAAAGTAAGCTTCTTTACCGTAGAACATCCCCGCCGCTATCACCTGCACATCACATCAGAATCGCACATGAATATACAACACTCAAGACGTAAAAGCTAGTTTATATCAAATTGAAATAGTTATTGAATACTCAAAGTTTCATCTCATGAGTGATTGTATCACCAAATTTTGATTTAAAAAAAGATGTCTAAATTTACATGTATTTTCAGCTTGAGTCTACTAGCTATTTATAATATAATATTCATTAAGTGTAGGCCAATAAGACGATCATAACATAATACGTATGGTAAAAATGATATTTATTTCCAATATTCAAAAACTAAATGTACCTTTATTGGTTAGATCAACAATATATCTACGTTTTATACTTATTTCTTTACGCCGGAGTAATCCTATCCATTTTGTGAACAAAAATAAAAATAAATCAAGAAAAATTTAACCATGTGATATATCTTTCATCCTCACCCACATTTTCAAGTGGGTGGTACACGTCAGTAGTGTTTCTCTTGAATGTGAATGTGCTTACCTTTACGAACATCTCTAACGCGAATACTCCTGTAAACACGTTGTTGGCCATTGCTAGGAACACCCGTTCTGTGCTGTCTGGTGGAATATTCGGACGCTCCATTGCCAATGTGATACAATTCAAACCGATAAACAACAGGACAACGTTATCGAACCAACGTTGTTCCACGAACTGACAACATAGCTGGCGAAACCTGACGAAATGTGAAAATTCACTAGATTATTGAACGTTCGATAAGAACTTGGATTGGGAATATATATATATATATATATATATATATATATATATATATATATATATATATATATATATATATATATATATATATATATATATATAATTTATAAAATCATATATAAAATCATATGAAATCATATATATATATATATATATATATATATATATATATATATATATATATATATATATATATATATATATATATATATATATATATATATATATATATATATATATATATATATATATATATATATATATATATATATATATATATATATATATATATATATATATATATATATATATATATATATATATATATATATATATATATATATATATATATATATATATATATATATATATATATATATATATATATATATATATATATATATATATATATATATATATATATATATATATATATATATATATATATATATATATATGATAAAGATAAAATTTCCGGTTGATCAAGTAAGGGCTTTATTTATTTTAAAATTAAATAAAATAATAAAGAAGCCTAACGTTTCGATGTGTTCGCACACACCCTGGTCACAGGCACAAAATGAACTGCAAAACAGAATTTTCTATTCCAATGCCAATAACAATACTTGATGATAGAAAAGGTAAACAAAAACAATTAATAATACAAATCCTGATCCAACAAGCCGTTAACAAATATCGCTCCAATATGCCGATAAAAAACCAGAGCCTTCTGCGTATGAAATATCAAACACTTCAAAAAATATATAACTGTACTGTTTTTTGGCATGAAAGTCGAAAATTCTGGTCTAGATATTCCTAAGATGAAGTAAAAGTGTAAAAGAAAGAAGAAAACAATAAATGCGTGAATAAAATACGAATAAAAATTGAGTGTGATTTAGTTGCTGCAAAACATCAGCATTATGACGAAACTTTCTTCCTCGCAGTTTTACTTCTCGTCAAGGGAGCTGACATCGGTTCGACTTGTGTCTCTCTCTTCCTTCTATCTCTTTTTGGAACTGGGAAACGAGCACGATTAGCTTTAAGCTACGATTTAGCTTTAGCACGTTAGGCTTCTTTATTATTTTATTTAATTTTAAAATAAATAAAGCCCTTACTTGATCAACCGGAAATTTTATCTTTATCATAATTATGGATCAAGGAATCAACTTCAATCATACCATATATATATATATATATATATATATATATATATATATATATATATATATATATATATATATATATATATATATATATATAAGTAATCATATACACTATACTAAATATATATATATATATATATATATATATATATATATATATATATATATATATATATTTAGTATAGTGTATATGATTACTTTGTGCATATAACTAAATAGAGTTGAAACGCAACAATTGATATTGAAAAAAATTTCATCCAATTGAATTAAATTTTATCATCATTACCATCATTACCACAATCAGTATTTAATCAACAGCTTCCAGTCATTGATCTTTGAATTTCTCACAGTCACTTTAGTAAAAGTACAATTCTCATTTCTCATCCTGGTATCTCTCTCTTTCTACTCATTCTTCATTAAATTCATTATGGGTTCTTGGAAACATACGAAATTTAACATGGGATTCGGTGAAAAGTATCAGGCGAGTATGAACCATAAAAAGGTATGCAAAATCCTAATACAAGGCTTCAAACAAACACAATTGTAGAACACGAGCTGTCGCTGTCAAACTGCCTGGCGGCTGTCAGGTGATAAATACGTCACTCCAGTTCTATTTTCAAAATGAGTCAACCAATCAGCGACAAAAAGCTACATTTAAAACTTGACTGGGTCGGCTTCAAACTGCCTCGCGGCTGTCTGGCAACACGCCACTACAGTTCTGTTTTCAAAATGTGTCAACCAATCAGTGACAAGATGCTACTGGGTTCTGAAGTGACTTTGTACAACTTCCAACTAACTCATGTTACCCTGATACATTTCTCTCGTCCTGTGTTAATATCCCTATACTGCTTTCGATGAGAACCAACCAGAATGCTTACTAACTTAATTAACTATAAAATACTATCATGTATTTTTTTAAATATATTATTCATTCATTAACTATGATATTATCATTATGCGTTGTGAGATGGATTTAAAACTATGGAAATCTAGAATGAAAAACATTCTGTCAATTTACATCTAAAGATCTTGGATTACTTCAGACGTTTTAAAACCATACTTGCTGCCTGTTAATATTAATGAACTGCATGCAACCTGTTACACTTGCAACTTGCAATACATTTTTGTCCCGATAGTACTGTGAGATATTTAGATGTATACTTTTATTTCTCATCTCATTATTGTAAAAATCACTGAAAATGTGTACAGTAGTTTTTTCATATTCAGTAAAAATTTTAGAGCTTCTGATTTTTTTTTGAGAAATGGTTGTGAAAATCACTGAAAATATGTATGATGTCTTTTCATATTATAGACATACAGTGCGAATTTTAAAGCTTTTGAAGAATTGCCATTTTTCAAGTGAACCTATTCTGGTGTGAAACCAATATGCAGACAAATTTCAAGTGGACTAGCCATTTTTCTATATTTTTCATTTTGTTGATATTTATTACCAATTTTTCGAATTTCTTCACAATTATTCCAAGCTTGGCTTAAATCGTTACCAAACTACTCTTTAACAAGCTACATTGAAAAAACGTATCAAGGATTATGAAGTTATCTACTCACTTGCTATCTTCAGGAAACAAATACAGTGAGAAGTCCTCTTTCTCCTTAAATACTCCCGTAGGTTCGAAGAAGAAGAAAATCTTTTTTGGTATTTCCGGTTGGACTTCTTCCGGTGGCGTGATAACCACAGACTCTATGGTTGTCACGGCGTCTTCTGCTATCGCCTGTTTGATACGGGGTAGGGGCGACGCCTCTGCAGCGGCTGAAAAGCGACGCCACCACAAACAGAAATGTTATTTGCTCGCTATTATTAGATTTTGCATAGAAACATTAAAAAGTGTTTTAATATTGATAAAAACTGAAGAATAAATGAGTAGGGCCTGTACTGTATTTACATTGTTATGGAATAAAGGATGAGAATGTTTATGTTTAGTTAATGATGAGCAGAAATTATCAAGTAATTAATTAATGCAGACTTGAATTCACATTTTTTTTGTTCTCACAGAAGTAAAGACAATTAAATCGAAATATTCAATCAGAAATTGAAGAAAGTTGGACGTATCATAATTGGATGTGTATATATTTAAAACAAATTTCATAACAAAGCTGGACTACATTATTGAAACCTTAACAGCTACTATTATAAAAAGTGTATTTTCTCTATCTTTCATGTCATTCAGTTTCTACATGTCAGTGTCAAAAACTTACACAATTTGAACATCTTGATAGCTAATTCGATTATTGATTATATGTTTGATAACATTGCGAACGTATGAACGGAATATCAAGACTTCGATAATTTATTAAATCAATAATAATCGATCGACTTCAATCAATTTAATGTGTGATTACAAGTTCGATGATTATTCGTTGGATAATCAAGAATCAATTGATTATCGATAAGCGATTGCATCCCTACCTCTAGCTATAAGATTGTTTATCTGTTTCGTTTCTTCGTCAAAACTGCTGGTAAATTGTTGCAGCGATGCTTTCCTTCTTCCCGATCCCGCCGTATTATAAACACTACTCCTGTAGCTGCACAAAGAGTTCCTGGGACTGAGTGCCTTGTGGAAGGGGTGAGGTGTGAAGTTACCACTCGATAGAGAGGTTTGACGCGCCAGAGAGTCAACCCACGCCACCTAAGATAGGGAACAAGTTATATTATATATTGTGTAATGTAAAACAAATTCAAACTGTAGTAATCAACGGGAAAAGTAAAATTAAAAAGGTATTCAGTGAAATTGAATATTTTAGAATGGTTGTGTGCATATTCATAGAACAATCTTGGTGTTCATTTATTTATTTATTTTCATTCTCGTCCAAGTGGATTGCAATATGAAATGGAGCATTTTTGAGTGAATCATATGGATAGTCAAGGATAAAATAAAAGATTATGAAATGCACACAACATGCAAACAAGAAAATATACATGAATTGAAATAAATGGTATAGATGCTATTTTTTTATAAATACCTAGCAACTACCAAGTCAAGTCAGACTGGGGAGACGACTAACAAGGACAAACCAATAACTGCGTTCTCACTAAGATCCCATGAGTTTCCCATCAATATATAACTATCGCTTGAGGATTGTCTAGCAGGCATCGCTTCGCTCACCCTTCATACTTATTGGGATTATAGCCATTGTACCGACGGATGAGCAATTATGATGCAGAACCTTTCCAGAGCTAAGAAATATGAAAGTGAATGGTTGGATTTACCCTTTTTTTTCGCATAGAGTTTATATTTCAAATTGAGTTCAAATTCAAATAGTTCGGTACGATAGTTTCAATCCAAAATACTACATAGCACTGCTTGGTATATAAGAGTTATTCATATTTTTAGCTGGGCAAAGGGCCAGCGTGACAAAAGCGGCGGATAAAATCACATAACAATACATGCTTTCTCAATTTGATTCCGGGTTGCAGAAGGGAGGCCCGGCTTTTCTGATAATTCAGGATTTTTCAGTGCTATTTTGTTGCGTTATTTAAGAAGTGATATTGTTACGGACACAGATGTCACAGTTCAGTGTTTACTTTCTGTAACAGTTCTGTGCTGGATTGGGTTTGTATGTAAATATACGTAGGTTATGTTGGTCCTGGAATATTGGTTCAGTAATAGATTACATACATTATCAAAACATCAATTGATGAGCCAAGATTCTAGCCCTGATAAGAGCTGAGAAGATTTCCTCTATTTATTAATAATATTTCAAGGCAAAACTATGGACCTCAGGGAAATGTTGGAATATCTCCGTTCTTTGCGTTTTGGAAACTACACAATGTTTCTGGAATATGGATTCTTCAAAATGTTCAAGATGCTGGATTGACTGAACGGCTGTTTCTGGATGTGGGTCTACTGTATGTATTCAAATCTGTGACATAGGTTCGGGTTCGCATCCCCTGTCAGTCCGTGCCTGGTAGCAAAAAAGGATTACCTGTGGAATGGCACAGTAGGAAGGTGTTGAGTCATGGCTTCTTATCGAGTTCTGGCGACTCAGTTCTCTGTTGTTGCTATAGCGACGGTTGTTGTTTGGTGTGCCCTGAGTGTCGTTCCTTATAGTCCCCAAAAGACCACCATTGCAGTGGGAGTGATCACCATAACCACTGGTGAAAAGTAGAAACACAAATTTATGACTCAACTTTCACACCAAACTTGATAGATTTGTTATATTTTGATGATTTTATTGAATATGAAATAACTTTTTCAACTACCATATATTTCAAAATTATTTGAATAGTTGAGTATTCGAATTTTATAAATAGGCTATCTTGGAGTAAATAACATCTGTATTAGTTAAATGGTGAGAAAATGAAAAATAAAAAACATTAATTGGAGATTATATGATATAAGTTTGAATTGAATTTGAACGTTTTCAACTTAATGACGCTCACACAATGTTTGAAGTTTTCTCAGATTGTACTCATTTACAAACGTGAACCTAATATTCTTGAAAAAGAATGAAAATACCCACGTAGTTTCATTCATTTAATATTGAAAAAAGTTTATTGAAAATTTTAAAATAACTTAGATGTTTTTATTCAACTTTTTAAAAACTCACATTGGACTGAGAATATGATTGTTGTTGTTATTGTTGTTGTTGAGTCCATTGTTGAGAACAATGCCAGTCTCTTGATCAGGATCATCGGCCTCTGATCCTGAGTTACACCGCGATATCCTCCTTAAGGACGGCCGACCAAGCTTCCAGGAGTAACCTCGCTGAATACGAGGAGTGCTAAAAGAGACGTTCTAATATTGTAAGTATTTATTTATGTATCATTTATTCATTTATTTATTAATCAATTAATTATTTTCTAATTGTCTCGATCCACAAATGATTGACACACATCAAAAGGTTACACGAAACAGATACAAATAAGTCATAAGTCATAAGAAAGAAGAAATAATTAGACGAGCTTTAGCGAGGATTCAATTTGACATACTGAAAAAAATTGGTGTTCGTTTTTATGTTTTTTTTTTTTTTTGTTTTTATGTTTTTTTGTCGGTTCTCCACAGGTCAAACGGCTACAGCTATCAACTTCAAACTTTTTTTCGTCATGGTTCCTCATCTAACTTAGATCTGTATAGTTTTGTGGCATTATCGGGTGGTAACTTTTTTTTTTATGAATTTTAGAAATTTCAAAAATCCCCATTAGAATAACCCGGAGGAAAATACTTGAAAAATCAAAATTTTTCAAGACCTCTCAAATTTTCGCCGAATATAAAGGAAACTATAAAGCACATTTTGAGAGATTTTTCGCATCAATCGGATGAGAAATAACGAAGAAAACGCATTTATAAAGCATTTTCCCATCAATTTAGGCTATTACGGGAACCAATTAAATCTATAGCAACAAGTGTCACCAATTAATTCAAAACGATTGAAATGAATGAAGAGGAAGGCCGTGACATGACTGATTCTTGTAAGGTTTTTGAACGTTTGGAGTGATCCAAGGTCTGTAGATGTAGATTGGGTTAACAAATTATTTTTCATTCTAGATTTCTATACCCCTAAGCTCGTCTAACAACGCGCATCCCGCGTTTTCCTAGTAATGAAACCATGATGAAGTAGGCGTGACTAGGTACAATAGAGATACTTGTTTGCACAAAGCTGATTGATTATTAGCACACTTTATTATTTCAATAGATATAATATAGTTATCAAGAAACTATTATAATTAATTATAGTAAATCGAAGAATTTGTAGGCCTACTAGAGATATGATTATTAGTATTACCATATCATGATTTAATTGATTCAGTGATTCAACTAACTCGAAGAATTGTTATATCCTTATGAATTATCGTTATTTTCAGGCCCACTCAAAGATTTGGGTCAGGGAAATCGTTTTACTTTAACCATAGAGGTACTTTTATGTCAAATATGAAGACATAAGATTTAAAATGTAGCTCATTTTTCAATATTCACAAAAATCGATTTGAAAATGAAGTTTTTCATCTTTCAGAGATGTAATAAACTTATTGATAATTGAATAGATTTGATCAGCTATCCCAATATATCATTGAAATCGATAAGGTTCCTATATTATTTTACTTATGAAGTATTCCTCTGTGTTATTAATGAAATTCGAATTTTCATATCAATTTGAGGATTTCGAAGGAGGATAACTAAATTATCTAAATAAACTGTGAATAATTACATACATAAATCAAATTCTCCATAGCTATGGCTGCGATAGGTCTCAAGATAAGTATTAATGACACGAATGAAAAGTGCAATTGTGGATTCATCATTATTTTTTTAATAGTGCTTAACAATCCCATCAACAACTATAGAGATAAATATTACCTTGGTGATGAATCTTTCCTGGCTGCTGATTGGTTGATCGTAGTCACGAGGCTGACTCTCCTTCCCAGTGGTTGACTGGCAGGTGATTGGCCAAGGTTGTTACGGATGTTTGGGGTTGGAGGCTTCAGTAGTCCTGGAATACTGCACTGGGACGACTGAAGCAACAAATATCATAGCTTAGAACCAATGTTAACATCGATATTAGTGTTTGAACGATATACACAATACAGATAATAATAAACAATAAACATGGCACCTCCACCAAAAACTGAATTTGTGCAATTTATGGATAATGAACTCTGCATGATAAACTTCAGTTTAATTGAAACATATATGAATACTTGATGATATCCTAAAAAATTCTTTGAAATCAAGAGATTTTCTCAGGCAGAACGTTTTGAGTTATATTAATTAAAATATTGCTTTTATATTTGAGTACTTTTTTCTATGTGTAAAAAACTTTTTTCCGTACCTGCACTTCATTTATTTATATAAAACAAAATAGTAAAACAACTTGTTTTGGTATCCACTGAAGAAGGTTGTTCACTATCATAACAAACAAAACTGCGATACATTTTTCATAGCTATGATATATTTGTGGTATTATATAATTTCTCTGAACCCGATTTGCAATTAGAAACACACATATATATTTAAAAGATTTGAATGTTCAAAACTGCATCAGCAAGTTTCTACAATTCCTTATTTCAATTTCTCATTCTTCTTATTTCTTGGATTCAAGTATACTTCAACCTCCGACATCAAGTGAGAGATATTTGATTCTCCAGCACTCACCGTGGATCTGTCTATGGAGTCTATGGACATTGAACTGGAGTAGAGTGCACTAGCTGGAGATAATCTGTTGTGGAAGTCCCTTATCCCGCTATCCAGAGTCGTGTTGGGAGAGTCCTGAGGGGTGGCTGCCGTCGTTGTTATTATAGGCGGTTGGCACATCATCTTGCTCTCTGAAAAAATTGAGGGAGAGTTGATTCAAAGACGATTATGTGGGTTCATTATTGAAGTATATTTTAGTTTTGGTTGTGGTTAGGGTATAGAGCCATTAGCCATAGCTAATAACAATTTTTATATATTTAAATGAATTTAAAAAACCGTTTATTTGTAATGAAATCTATGTCTGACTTAAAAAAGTGCACCCTTATTGAGGGTATAGAACTCTATGATCGAAATAAATCAGTATTGCTTGACTGATCTCACTATTACATCAATTTTACTGACGTTGTAATCAAGTGTACTCTTGCTAACTACAATAAAAATCAATCAATCAATCATAAGTAGTGTACTTATTTCCACATTGTCGTAGTAAAAGCGACTCTATTATTTTAGGCACTACACGAACAGTTTTTCCTTCCCGAGTACCGCTAATTGTATGCTATCATTATGTGTTACTCATACTCATCATATTATTGAGTATTGTATCTGGTATTGGTTACATACTGTATGTCATTATGTTGTCTCATCTATTTCAAAACATTATTTCTCTATATTTAAGTAAATTTATTCTCAAGTCAGGCTCTTTCAGGGATTTGTGGGCATCAAGTGATGACTACTGCACCGTTTGTAATTTTAATTTGTTCTATTTCTTATATTTAATAAACAAATCAGGTCGAACGATTAAAACAAATAGATTCAGTGTAAATATGAAATACAAAATAAGAGAAAAAAATCAAACAATTATTTAAAATAATCGACAACATTTCCAAAACTTGATATGATTTGTATATTGTGTACCAACCTTTCTGTATATTACACTTGGGTTCATAATCTCCGTCAAGCTGTTGTTTTAGTTTCCAACTGTTTTCTTTCTCGCGATGTCCGTTGTCCTTGGCCTTCCTGATTTCCTCCGCACTCCGCCACTTGTTCCTCAGTTCCTGGACAGAGAGCAACAGCATGTAGAGACATCAGAAATCCGTTGATAAAACCACCTGTTGTTACTTAGCTAGTCACATCACGGATCATGGACGTTGCATTATATAAAACGCAAACTTTTTTTTTCAATAACATCGAAATTTGATACAAAATCATTGTTTCCCAATTAAGGCTATGGATGAAAAGTAGGATCGTTTGGACGGGGCACCACAAGCGCGATCTTATCACCCCATTTGAAACGTTTTATAACCAATGAACTTCAACACCAGGACTGTGCTGTTGGTGACCATGAATTTCCGCCGCAGATAACAGTCTTACAACGCAAACTTATAACTCAATTGTCACATAGTGTGGTCGATCGTAGGCTACATCATATTAAAATTAATCCTGAAGAAAATTTACTGAATTATAAGCACTAAAACTAGAAGACAATGTATATACGTACATCAGTTACCAGGTATATTCTACAAAGAAATTGGCGGTTGAGCTTGCATGATTTGTATTTGAATTCAAATTTAGATTTCGTTCCAAAAATTATGTGATCGCAATAATTATTGTAATAAAGCATGCTCTGTGTTGATGACGTAGGTCACTGACTCTAACGATGAAAATGTTCAGCGTAACCGTAGTCAATAATACCATCGATTCACAGTTCAATTTCAGTTATCTTGAAAATCAATCTCTTCTACATAAGCTTCATCTGTTCAGAGATGAATAATATTGAAATACTTTTTCTGGATCGTATGGGTGATTAAGAGAAACTGGATGAATAGATGGATCCGAGAAGTTTATGGCGTGTAGTGATAGTTGTTTTAGAAAAAGTGTAGTAGTGACAGAGACGAATAAAAGGGAAGGTGACCAGTTTTCCATTCCATCCAGAACAGCTAGGGAGATGAATAAGTCCGAATGATTCAAAGTTATCAAAGTAAATGTACTATGAAAATTTGAGAAGGTTGCAAATTGTAAGAGATGGAATATAATTGCAGTTTAGGCGTTAGGCCTACATTTTGGGCAAATTAAATGAGAACGTATCGTATCGTAGACAGTTGAAAGCAGTGGGTATTTTATATTATTTATATCTCATACGATTAATTAATATTTATATCGCGATTTCATTGTCAACAGTCGTGAGCCAACGGCATTTTGTCATTCAAATCTGGCATGTCTTCAAGTCATAGATCTATCTAGTATGTGATTGGTTGTTTTCTTACAATATATGTTTTTGTTTTTTGTTTTTCCATAAGCTACACGTGTCTTGGTACAGACACGATCATTCTAAAATAAATTCACAAGAAAGTCGTAGGTGGCTTTATAGTCTACGTGCGTGATCAAAGGAATATATATATATATATATTTTTTCTCATATATATATATTTTTTTTGTCATATATATATATATATATATAAATAAATAAATATATATATATATATATATATATATATATATATATATATATATATATATATATATATATATATGAAACTTACGTGTGTACAACTTCCAGATCCTGAACTGGAGCTGGATCTCGATCCATCGAAGCTTGAATAGTTCTCGCTGTACTCGCTGTGATGTCGTTGTTGGCGGTGGCGTCGGTGTTTCGCAAGTTCCCGCTCTTCTCGCTCTTTTCGCTCGTTACGCTGGAATAAGAGCGAGGATTAGAAATACGACTGTTCTACATACGCAATTAGCGAAACATTGGTATTTCATTACAAGATTTAAGTACGAAAATACATTTTCAATTCCATTTGTGTGAAGAATCGTACATGCAGTGAATTTTCAAGGCGAAATAACATTTCTGAAAGAAGAATATCAATATATGGAAAAAAACATTATTCTAACAATTTGGTGAGATTTTCAAATATCACTGCTTGAAGTAGTATTTCCTATTCACAGTTATAGAGGAAATAAGTATCCTAGAAAAGTCTTGAAAAATATTTCACTTCTTCAGCCTCTATTTTTATAAAATCTCAAATCCAAATTGTGGTATTAGGAGGTTTCAATATTACGATCTTTTTTATATTTGTGCAATGAAAATGATCACGAAATATCTTAAAATAAAACAAAATATTTCATACATGAATATTGTATTTTACTACCTTAATTTTACTTATTATCTTTTTATGTCGTCGGATACTTTGCTTTACTGAAAACAAAAGTAGTAAGGGTTCATTGATACTCATAAGAGAAAGCAAGACCAGATACAAAATTGACTCCCATCACCAAAACTTTGTTCAAATATTTGATTTCCATTCATACTTTGATAAATTTACAACTATTTAATCACAATGTTGCCTTACCTCAGCAGAAAAGCCCTCCACCAAGATGGCGACCAACAGGTTAAATAGTACATAGTTGCCAAATGTCATCAGTGCCACAAAGTACAATGCAGCCCAATGACTGGTCTTTTCCATTCCATTGAACAATACTACATTCCAGTCTTCTTGAGTTAGTATCTAGAGGAAAACGTAAATCGAGTTAGATGAAATAAATTATTGAAGTCATTTGTAAATATGTGTATGAGATTGTCTATTTAATTTTTTATACGGTGAAGTTTTATTATTTATTCTTGATGTTTAATGTTGATGATAACCAACTATTTTACTATATGAAAAGAATGAGAAAAATTCACGCAACTAGGTTTATAATCAGTTTAAATTCAAATGGTTTTAGTTATTTTCAACGAATTTTCACATTTTTGAATATTTTTATATTTGTATGTTCGATTTATTCATTTTTAAAGCATGCACGTTGCGTACCAAGAGATAAAAACATCATAATGAACTTGAATAACATTATTATTATTAAAACAATTATTCAATTACATTGTGATAATATTAATTACGTGTTGAGCTGAATTGAAATATTAAAGTTGTTCTGAAACGAACACGGCTCCTCCACGAATAGTAACTGGAATGATTTCTCAACGCGTATTCAGATAGAAACCACTGCTGAGTGAAGTCAGTTTGCTGTAATTTTGAGAGGCATTCTAATTCAAAATCATTTATAATTCAATTTTCAGTTCAATTTACATTTTCTTCACTCATGAGTTCCATATCAACTTTAAATTATGTAACAGTCTTTTTTCCATGAATAGAAAGATGACTAGGTTCTTTTGATTTTATTTGATCCTGATTTTCTATTTGAAGTTTCACAATGAGAGTGATATATCTCGGAGTTCAACAATATTTGTGATTTTAAAAATTATAAAAAAATTACAATTATTTATTGTTATCTATAATTTTTTAATGAGGTTTCAACGGTGTAAATGTTAATACTATTTCAATCACTAATTTATAAATTCACAATAACAATAACAAGTCAATAAATTGAACTATTCTTCACCCAATTAAGTAAATATTTGGTACCGATTCTATTCGCACTTATATTATTGGTTACAAATATCTTTTGAACGTCGTTCACCAATTTTTCATGGAATGATTGATTTTTGAATTTGATATATATATATTCATCATACATTTGAATATGAATTCCTATTTTTCTAAGAAATATAAATTGAATTTTTTAATCTCGAAATAACAAGTTTTGTGAATATATCAATATTATTTTCAAAATTGAGTAGGGTCAATTTTACTTTATATTGTAGTAATTCAAAATAATTGTAATCTTGTATTTTTCCCAACCATTCTCTCTTTCCGGACTAATGACTTGTTATCGTTACCATAAAACACACTCATTACAAATTATAAATAACAGTATACCATTAGGTTTCCTACCTGGAAAACGGTGACCGTCGCCCATAGAATGTTATTAAAGTGTTTTCTATCACAGACGCATAACGGATGTTTGTGTACTATCTCATCACACGTACACTCACGGCTGTTGTCCGCAATCATGCAAAACTTACCACCAAATAAGTACATTCCTAATATACTGCAACAGACAACCACAACAGGGTACACATTGCAGCAGCCATGTCTTTGTTTTATCGCCAAGCACCGCGAGAACAGAAACTGTGTACTGAGAAACCGAAGAGATTCATTAGAGAATGAATAAACGATGAGAATAAAAATTATAAAGATATCATAAAATTATATTGAATAAAATATTATGAATAAAATCGAGGGTCATAAATTAAAGCTACTAACCGACGAAATACATACATAAATATATATACATTACATATATATGTATATATATATATATATATATATATATATATATATATATATATATATGTATATATATATATATATATATATATATATATATACATACATATATATATATGTATATATATATATATATATATATATATATATATATATATATATATACATATATATATATATATATATATATATATATATATATATATATATATATATATATATATATATATATATATATATATATATATATATATATATATATATATATATATATATATATATATAATGCGATAAGTATAAATGAAGGTCGAGAATTGAAGTTCATGATAAATTATCAAGTAACACTGACGATAATATGAACTGAAAAAAAAAATTGAAAACAAACTGACTAGTCTTCTCTACCGACTATCTCAAATTATTTTCACTCTATATGGCTCTGGTTTCTCAGTATACGCTTCTCTCGGGTAGTTTGTTTGTTGTTTACTAGTTTGTTTGTTTAATTTTGGCTTAAAACTTGTGAGGTGAATGTGTTTGAAAAGTTTAAAATAAGACATATCGATTTAAGCAAGGCAACCAACTCAGTATCATCTGGGTTTTACGTCTTGTTGTTCAAAAGAACTCTCAATTTACTTTTGATTTCTTTGCTGAATCAAACATGAAAAATACGATCTAATTGGTTGCTTAAAAAAATCTTTTGTGTAATCAAAGCTTTATCTTCATGATCACTGAAGCGGCTCTCAATTGTTGACAAGAGATTGTTAATTTGTATTTATTCATTCATTTCTTTCATTGAAATTTGAAATACTTTTGAAACAGGAAATTATTATCTCTTTTGAGCTAGTATACTAATTAAATTCTTTCAGATGAACACAAATTTTACTTTTGTGAAGAATACAGTTACAGAATTGTGAAAATATTGTTGCCAAGCCAATATCTTGGCTTAATATTTTGAAAATCAGGGAAGTATTCGCTGCAGTTGAATATTTAAAATAGGAAATTGACTATTGTTGACGATCTTTCTTTTTTCAATACTTGGGTTTAATGATTGAAATACCCAAATCTCACGAAGTTCTTGAAAAGTCGAATCACGTCCACTTTATCTGTTGTATCAGAGATCACTTTCTCCAATTATCAATACTGAATTTTCCATATTTCATGTCATTATGAATGAAATAAGAACAGTTACTTGTCGAAATTTGAAAACCGAATAGGTAGTCGCTGATTTAAGCATTGCTACTAATTGAATTGTGAAGTGCTAAATGTGTAAAATATGTCAGATGTGTCGATGGAATACTTTGGTATAGTAACAAGAGTGAACTTACAGATTTTGTTCGAATCAATACAAAAATATTATTCGATACTTTTTCATTCACCGTTTGTAATTGCTTAATTCATCTTGCGAAATGTGTTTTTCCTCATTACGAAATTCGTTGGATCTATTTCGGATAGGTAAAAAATGAACGAAGTTTTGAATTTTGTTTTCAAGATTTGAGTGACATATTTTGCAATGCCCTTCAATCGTTTTTTTTTAGCGTGGTCTCAAAGTAAAATCTTGTTCCTATATGAAAGCGTCAATATTACATTTCGTGAGAAACATCAGTCTTCTTACCAAATTGATGAAACAAAAACATATACTGTTAAACTGTGTCATTTTTCAGTGTTTTTTGTCAAAAATCGATTTATTTATATATTGAAAAAAAAATTAAAAACGTCTACACCATAATGATCTGCAGTATTAGACATTGAAAAAATAGAATTATTGATCATCAAATTGATTTTACTATTGACATATTTCATGAAATGTAATTTGATGTATTTGTTAAGTGTTACTACATAGTTATTGAAGAAGAGAAAACTTCTACGGCGTCTACAAATAACAGTATACACAAGTCAGTATCAGGTCCTAAAAGAGGGTTAGACAAGTGACATATTAAAGACAATCACAGTTTGTTAGACAAGGAACAATGGTGTTAGACAGACAAAGAGATATGAGGGAAACAAGAATATTCTCAATAACAAATAGTCGCGGATCATGTGCTCAGGAGTGAGAACTAGCTGTGTGAAAAATTCTGACTAAAATATATGTGAAATCAGAACGTTAAAAATGGTTATGTTTATCAAAGGAAGAAATAAAGTTTTCAGCTTTTCTCAGATTATTTTAATACTCTAATAATAATTCATTTTATGATTTTGATATTTTAATGAGTTGTGAATATATCAGGTGCTGTGATTTGTGTGCATCCATCAACAGATCAAAATTCCAAATTGATAATTCAATAAGTTTTATAAGGCAGAATTTGAAATTTAATAATTTTTCAAGAATAATACATCTCCATAATATTCACTTTTTAATAATGTTTTCTTTCATCTATACTTTGAAAATATTTCATCATCAAATTATTGGAAACATTTTTCTAATTCCGTACACCTGAGCACATTTCTTCGCAACAACAACTATACTGTACGTACATACACTACGTTTACATAAAATTCTACTAACTAAATATTTATACTATCTACTGTACGGTACTTACACATCACACACACTTGTTACGCACTACTCACAACAATGACTAAGTACACTAAATATATAAATAAAATTACACCAAATAAAGGAAGTACGTATTACATCGTAAATGTACTACGTGTTAATGGGTGAAGTGTAATATGGTTTTGTCTAATTAAAGGACATTTATCTGATGCGATGACAAATATTAAGTTTATGAACATTTTTAAGGAATTTTGTTACAATTTCTTTAAAATATGGTGTGGGTATGTTCTGTTTCTAAAACACCACCATGATAATTTTTCTGATTATAAATCTGTTATTTTACAATTTGTTTTATTTTTTTCATAATGGGAACTGTGTGACAGAGGTGACATTTTATATTTGTAGTTCTGGGAGATGTAACGTGTGACGTAGTAGTGAGAGTTCAGTCGGTAAAGCAGTCATTCGGATATATTTTTTCAATTGATTTATTGGTTTGAGTGTTTAAACTATTCAGATAGATAGTATTGAATATAGAGTATTTTTGGAAGTAGAAGAAAATAGTGAAAATATTCGAAACTTAAAATATAAGAATCATCAATGTCATATATAATTTTCATATTTTTTTCTTTTATGAACCGTTTCTCGGCTCATAACAGTATTATGAGATGACTAAATATTACCTGTATTTTCCCATTGTAATATCGGACTTGATTGCTTTGATTATTTAGATTTGAGTTTGAATATATATACATTCTGAATAATCTGCTTTTACCTTGAAACCGTTAGGAGTTATGAATATAAAAGATACCAACCAATTTTATGTGTTTTTTCATTTCATTTTCAGTTTTATTCTGCTCTTTATTCAGTGACCATACACAATAAAATGCCTATGTCATTCCGTTTGATATCAAAATAAAAATGTTTAATTCACGATCCAAAGATTCAATCCAGAGGTTTGTTTATGCAAAAGGAAATAAAACACATCGATTTGTTTTCAAGCGGTTTAGGTTTTAGTCTTGCATTACGTTTTTTAATATTTATTTTTGAACAGGCATGAAATTGTTTGTAAACCATTCATTACTTCATACTTGGTGATATCATGAGGTCTAATGAACTTTGTTGTCAGCTTAACTACAGTCGACACTGCCTAATTACCACAAAACAAACGTAAGATTGGATATTGAATACATCTACTTTCGTCTCTTTTATATGCAATTAGAAGAAAAGAAAACCATAGTGGTAATGTTGACATATTCTGACAAAGTATATATCTTTCTTATTTTCGGAAATATGAAAATGTACGAAACGGATTTCTTTTAATTTGAATTATGATCGCAGCAAATCAGAATAGGTCATCCATGAAAAAAATGGTCCTTCAATTTAATTTTCTACTTGGAACAAAGATTTTTGAACATTGCTTTTCGAAATGGTATTTTTAACAATGATTCATATTTTTAGCGATTTTAAGTCAACTGTACTGGTTTAATTTGAAATTAAATGGAAGAAAATTTGAAAAAAATGTCAACAATGAATTCAGAAGCAATGTTTCACGTAAATGAATCAAAAGTTCTATAAACATCCATGTGAAATGATTTCAATATATATATGTCAAGATAATGAATATTTTCATTCCAGAGAAGTCTATTTAGACTGAGTGAAATTCTTCACTCAGATCTTTCAAGTGAATAAATATTTGTTTTACAAAATAAGGCAGTGCCAACTTGAGCCAGCCACAATTTTATTATGCAACAATATGTGAGAATGTACTGCAAACAGAAAACGCAATTTTTTTGTCGTTTTAAAAACAGTATGAAATACGCATTGTTTAAATTTCATTTATATATCAATCCACCTCAATTCATCACTTACTTTGAGTATCTTATGTGATCATCATATTGGCATGTTTTTCGATTACTTTATTTTATGCATTTTCTGTTTGTTTTGTTGATTATTATAATGTTCTACAGTCAAACTTTAATGCCAATGACAAGTATACAAAGACAGGGACACATTGCAAAACACACAAAATAATAACTTTGTTAGTTTGTGAGTTACTACATATTATTATATCACATTTTATAAGCTGTGTAGTGTGTTTTGAGCCTACATTTACAAAGCTGTTGATCTCTAAATCTACTTTGTCACTACTTTCTAAATTCCTCACAAGCTTCAGCATGTATCTACTATTTCATTTTGATGTATAAAATGGTATGAGATTATAAATGTTTTTTTTTGATGTGGAATGATGTTGAAATATATTTTTCGTCAGATTATTCAGCCAATTACAAGAGTAAATTTGTATCAGTATGAAAAAAAATGAAAATATATACATGAAAAACTCAACAATTGAAAAATTTATTCACACATGTATATTGATTCATAATTAATGATGAGATAGAATGGAATTTTAATACAAAATAATAAAGTATTGCTTGGTAAGTAGTAATCATAATTGTTGATTATCAACAAAATTTTGTGTTTCGTTGCTTTAAACAACTGAGTTAACGATATCGGCCTACAGATGCGTGTATTATTATTGTATTTTTGGGATGCGATCTTTGTTTTCTGTCGATCAAAGCAAACTCTAGCGGTAATAAGCATGAAGCGATTATCAAATGCAAGCAAGAAAATCATAATCTGTCATTACCTGTTGATCATTACTTGTAAACAGTGTTCCACAAAATACATTGAACTTTGTATTTTTTTTTTCATAGAAAAAAAAATTTACTATCAGTATTACAAAATATGCACCAAGGCATCATTGGAGATATATCATGTTAGTCAAAATAACTGAAATCATATTCAACTTTAATTCCTTACATTTTGATTTAATTACGTATTTTAAGAAGTAAGTTACTGATATTTCAGAATATTTCTATATGCCTGGATTACAGTATATTATACCTTTCGTTTTTTGTCGAAAGTTTATAAACTGAAGTAGGCACAATAATAATTTTAGGTAAAAGTATATTCATTTCATTGCATTTCCAGCTCATTTTCAATATGGTAAGATGCATCACAACAAGATTTCTTATATCTTGGAATGTTTTGTTCATAATATTTGTTTCCAAACTAAACCTATCAGTGATGTTTCATGAATTATCAAATATTATGAATTCTGAATAGAAAATTGAATGCATTTCGTGAAATCAGTGATACAGGTAATCAATCAGAAGTACAGTGAAAATAATCTCATGCAATTTTGCATTTAATTTTATATTTACCAAGCCCAAGCCCTGTGGATGATCAGATAATACATTACCTGTCCAGGTAGGTATAAAGATGGCCGTGACTATCCATCAGCCAATCAGAAGTGACTTTGGTCTTACGTTCGAACTTTGAATCTCTCTCTTTCTCTCTCTCGCTCTCTTTTAATACCTACAGTCGACCTCGGAGCGGCTTTTCAATAGTTCGTTAAAAGTTGATCCTCTTACCGTTAATCCTCTTAACGGTAGCTTTAACGAATTATTAAATAAACGCTCCTGTTGAAATAATTGAGAGGCCAGACGGTGGAAGTGCCGGGTTTTATAATTGGTACAGTCCCTAGTGAATTTCTTTTGGCAGTCGATTTGATAATAATAAATACTATATTTATTAATAAACGAAGTATAATAATGTTTATGTTGATATACGACAGATAAAATTATCATACTATAGCTTGTAATGTCTCTGACTCATCAGGGATGAATATGCTCAGTCAAGTTGATCTATACGGACATGGATTTCCTGCAATAAGCTGAGGTGAAGAGAACATCGAATTAGTTGAACTAAACAAGATATAAATGCTCGATTCATCATCATATTAAATTGTATCGATGAATCAATCATTACATTTTATATTAGAGCTGACAATTATTTTAATATTTCATTAAATAATAAAAAAATGTATTCTAGAAAAGTAGCTCATTATTATCTACAATCTGAAAATGTTATACATTGTTTGCATTTTTTGAAAAGAAGTTGTTGATATTTTAGATATTTTACATTCAAACAAATTAATCGATCTGACTTTTGAGAATTGTTGAGATATATCTGAGTAGTAATAGAGTAACACTGTAATATTCCTCGAATATCTGCTATTCTATTTTCAATCAAACTAATTTAATTTGTGCTTCTTGTATAATGATCAATTTTACATCTGCTGTCAAGGGAAAGAAGTAATCATTGCCCAAGAGACTTAGTTCAAAGTGGAAGATATCAACATTCGTGTGTTTATACTGAAAGACTTTTATCTACTGCGAAAAATTATGGTCACAGACAGCGCAGTCCTGGTGTTGAAGACCATTAGTTTTAAATAATCAAAATGGGGTGGTAAGATCGCCCTTGTGGTGCCCCGTCCAAACGATCCTATCTTTCATCCATAGCCTTAATTGGGGAACAATGATTTTGTATCAAGTTTCGATGTTATTAAAAAAAAAAAAAAAAAAAATACACGATAAATTCTCACACATTTTCGAAACACAAAAAATATTTTATCCATCCTGACCTCTCAGTTATTAAATTGTCGCTCCTAACCGAACCAAAACACACCACTACTTCTAATACTAACAACTGTTAGTATACTATATATAGTAACTAAAAATAAACACGCCGTTTTGATGTGTGTTTTTATTTGTTTTATCATTGGCTAGTACCTGAAACACGGTCACTATCGCCCACAACAAGGAATCGAAATTCTTTCTGTCACACGTTTTATCGACATCGTCCCCAGGGGGCTTATCGCAGAACTTACATCCAAACAGGTTCATCCCGAGGATACTAAACAACAACAACAACAACAAAAACGACGAGGTAACAAAATATGTTCGATATTATAAGAGACAAATCATAAGCGAACAGAATTCTTCATTTGACAGATGTATTGGGGTTGGGGTGTGGTGGGGTGGGGGGGGGGGGTGGGGGAGTGGGGTTAAAAGTTTCTATTACAATTTTCTATTCGAATGTTTTAGGTAACTAGCCTACTACTTGTATGTCACTAGAGAAAATTTGAAACTTCAAGTTAAGCTGAGTGATAATTTAGGAATGAAGCAATAATTTGCGCTACAATTTATCCCCCTTGGTGATGGTATTTTACCACCTAAAATAATTCATATTCAATAATAAATTGAAACGACTGACCAAGGCTTTCTATATTTATTACATGTGATAATATAGAAGGCCTTGGACTGACTAACTAGTCAGTCAGCTGATAGAGAATATCTAGCGTTTTCAAGTATATAGATTTCAAAAAAATTAAAAATAATCTCTGAAACGTTTGATGATAAATGAATAGTTCCAAAAATAAGTGAATATTGAATATGAACAAAGTGTGTTAAAAATAGATAATGTTCACGTGATATGAATATTTGCATTTATTAATTTTCTCTTTGGAAGTTTATTTTTTCAGACAGTCCATTGTTGTTATTTGTATAGTTGATTTCTTTGGTGAACACAAGAGAAGACTAGTTTTGACGAAATAGCTTCAAATACAAAATCGTAATATCGAAATAACAGATAATAAAAGAGCAGATTTATTCGAGGTGAGGATTGCTTTGCACCAGGCTTAAATTGATTCAAAGTAAACATAATCACCTGAATTAAACTATTTTAAAAAGCCTGGAATTACAATAGGTAATCATTAATATCTCCGTATATGAATATATATATATATATATATATATATATATATATATATATATATATATATATATATATATATATATATATATGGAGCATGATCGATTAGGTTCAGTGAACTTCAGGCTGATAGGAAACAACCAGTACATCTTCAGGACTGCCGATTGAACAAGAGCGCAAGAGAGTCAATTTCAAATACTACTTGGACTTATTCGGAGAGTTTTTGAAAAAAATAGTACGGGAAATACGGTGATAGCCACATTAAGATGCCAGTTAGTGATATTTCCATGTTAGTAATTCCGGCACTTGGCGAAGCATCGCATTTTGGGTGATAACATTCAAACGGTATATAATAACAAAATTCCATTACTACTGATTTGAAAAAAAATTCATTGAGTACTATGTTTTAAGATGATTGATTCTGATTCCAAATATTTTCATAGGATTACAACTAAAACTCATGTTTCATCTGTTCTATACCCTCGATTATCATACCATTTGAAATGAATAGTGATCAAGTTTAATATTATGAATGTATTAAAAAGATTTTACTGTTTCCGTTGTAAAATAATTATAATATTTTGGTCCGTTCGAATAGTATCATGGTGACATTCATTTTAATTGTGACGAGATAGTTCCTCTGAAAGATAAATATTGATGAATATGAAATTGATTTGTCGGAAGTATCGTTCAGGCTCAATATAATCTCACTTCTCAATTATTATAAACCGTTTTATTTAATATTCTATTCGTTATTACTCAAAAAATGATTTTTCGTTCAATCGACTATCATACGGGTTTTGGTCAAGGAAAGAAATGTGCCAGGATTTAAACAAAGATGGTAACTAGAGAAATATCAGAGGTGCATTGAGGAGAGAAAAATTGTGAATCAAGAACAGCGGGGTTGTGCATCTTGAAGTGGTCTGAAAGTTGTTAATAGATTAACAGCAGACGTTGTTATCGCGCCTGCGCAGAAGAACAAGGAGAGAAGATAGCAGCTGCGAGAGTAAGACAGAGAGAGTATTAGTGATAGGAGTACCTCTAGAGCAAGTAAAAGAAAGCAGTTGTACAAGGTATTATACCACACCGAAGTTAACTACCGGTTTTGCATTTCAAGGTTTTGCCTTAAGGTATTGTCGCTTATAAAGTCTCTATTAGAAGATCAAACACAGAAAAAAGAAGACGGAATAAAACATTCTTCTTCATTATGTTGCACGCTCTAGTATTCGGCGTTGGATTTCAAGATTAAAATACTTACCAACTCAAAATTACAATTGTATATATTATATAAAAAAAACTTTCGATACAGAAAGTGAAATATTGTTTTCACCTTCGAATAATACAGGGTGATATTGATCAAGTTTGAATGTGGGAAATTGAATATGAATCAAATATCTAAATTATAGATTTCTTCAAATCAACATACATAATATAAAAAAAATATATACCAATTGTTGTTTTATGTTTTCGAGCTGTAATTTGATTCGAGAACACCCATATTTTTCTACGGAATTTTGAATGAAAATGTAATATTCAATGTAATTAATACATTTCAGTGAATCCTGAAAAGTCAACTTCAGTGTGGTGTACTTATAGGGATTGTCGATAAAAAATAAAAATAACCTACTTTGTTAGTCTTTATACCTCCAATATGAATTAAATAAAAGCATCCCTTCTCTAGATTTGTTTTGGATTATTATTATCACACTAGAAAACAATAACAGTGTGTGATAAGGGTGCATATGGGAAAGATGAATGTGAGGGAAAGAAGAGGCAAGGATAAACAGGAGAACTATAATGGATGAAAAATGAAAAAAACTAATAATTGTCACCCCTGCCACAGTTGTTTGTCTAAAACTTCCTCTTCCTTCCCACCAAACAAGCATGCTTCCAACGACGAACGTGCACCGTAGACTGTACAAGGTCAAAGGTCAAGGGTCAGAGGTCAAGGGTAAAGGGTCAAGGTCGATAGGCAGAATATTATTTACAAGGTGGTTATAATCTGCGGGATGAGCGTGAGCTTGTTTTGAAGAAAATCAGATAGGTGTATATATCTTTTCGATGATTTCAAGTCTATTGGAAATATTGTTTGTACCATTTGTGACTATTCTCAAAATTGAAAATTTTCAAAATATATTTGTTGTTCATAACAGTGACTCAAATTATTTCAAAATGTAATAAAAAATGTTCTCAACCAAAACAAGCTTTCACTTTTTTTCTGAATTAAATGTCCAGTATTCTCAAAAAAATGATCATAAATAAAAAAAAACAATCCTGAAACATCCTGAAACACAGACACAGAGTTCGATTATCAGAATATCATAATTTAGCTGGTCTCACTCTGAAAATGAACATAACATCAATAATTACTGAACAGTTATCGAAGCATTCAAGGAAAATAGTTGAAGCTCAAATAAATTTACCGTCAAATTAGTTAGAAAGTCTAGAATTATAGAAGTCTAGATATAAATATTATAAGTATATAATTATTGTGATTTTAAATTCATTGATGACTAGCAAAATGTTATTTGAAGATCCAATTTACAATACCTAATTGAGTTATTTCAGAAGAAATGGTGTGAGTTTACTTTAAATCTTATCAAAACGAGAAACGCTTTCCACATAAAATGATTCAAATCCGAGTGATTGGGTCTTTCACCGCGTCAACCACTTGAAATAAAAGTTCAACCTCAGTCATCATGAAGCATTGATTGGCTGTCGTTCAGTATAGTTATGGGGATGCAAAATAATAGGTTTCTGTCGAGTAACAAATAGCTAACAATCGTTACCAGATAGACAGACAGAGTGGAAGTATTGCCATTGTAGCTAGCTCTTTTAGTAAATATGAACCAATCCAAGAGCTAGTTGCCAGGATTTGACCGTTATTATGAGTGGTTGTCCAGGGGAAGGCCCATAAATTTTAACTTCTAGTCCTTTGGTAATATAAATATAATTAAAATAATTGAAGATTTTTAAAAATAAACTTTTCATATAATATTGATTTCAGCTCCATCGATTATCCTTTCCAAACGAGTTAATATGTACAGCAGTTCACACCAACACAATAAACACTCAGTACATCACAGCTTTGTCAAGTTGACTTACCTGAATATGAATATAAATAGTATGAGCAATGAGAAGAAGACAGCAACATTGTCCATGGTCCTTAACATGACGAACAACTGGCGCCGCAGGTTGGGCATAAAACGAACTAGCTTCAGGATGCGCAACAGTCGGAATGTGCGCAGTACGCTCAGACCTGAACTACCCTCACCGTCACCCAGGTACGTCTGGCACATTTCAATCACGCTGAAAGTAAGGCAGTAGAGTTATCATGAAAAATAATAAATAATAATATATAATATATAATAATATATGATAATAATATATAATATATCCAATGATATGAAAATCTATAATAACAATATATGAATGATATGATAATTAAAATCATGAAAAACTATGAGAATATTTCATCGTTGAAAAGTCTGTGATTTGATATTAGTATTTTTTAATAGTTTGAAATATAGGATTTTGATTTTTGGTAGATGATGGTTGAACCTTCAATTCAATTGTGTTCAGTTTGGTTTATGGGCAGAAAATATGTGAAAAAACTATTTAATATCATGACATCTATAACTTCTGACAGCTGCAAGTATGACACAACAATACTTCAATTGCTAATGACTTTGACTGTGTACTATACTACATATATTGTGAAACATTTACACTTTTGAAAAATGACTTCTGCACCTTTCATGATTTCAAATACCGAGTTCAATTGAATTATGGTAAAGACAATGTAAATGTTCTTTTGAACAACCCAGCAGAAGCATGTTTAGGTAAAATTGTCAGTCATTATTTTCAGCTATTTGTAAAACACACCCATTCACAAGTTCATGCTTAGTAAGTGAATTGTTGTACTTTGTACGTAGATTGATTATTAATCGACTATTCTTTGGTTAACAACCCACCAACAGCTAGTTTATACGGGGTACGAATGAGTAGGCGATAATGAAACTAGATAGTGAGTGAAAGGACTCTTAATGTGAAGGACACAATATGCCTTATGCAAGACTCGAATTCATGTCAACGGTGACTCCAATTTCTAGAGAGGTATCTGTTGACTGAGCTACGGTGGGCGAAAGTTTTTTTTTTACCTCATGGGTTTCACAAGTGTCTGTGACAAAAGTGTGACACAAGTGTGACTCTTATCTTGGAGAGGTGAGATAGGATAGTGGGAAGGAAGGATTTCGGTTATACGAAATATGATATTTGCTTTCAAATGTAGTGTAGTTTTGACCAATCGCATTCTTCACTTTTTCCTAATGTCCTTTCAAGAAATCATTGGAAACCTACCTTAATATGACGATGATGCCATCGAATACGTTGAAACCGTTGCTGACATAGCCAAACGGTCCTTCAGCAGTGACTTTCAACAACATTTCAACGGCGAAGATGGCGGAGAAGACGATGTTGCTGATCTCAACTATCACAGTTAGCTCGTCGGGCTGGAATGTATGTGTTCATGAGTGATACATATATTAGAAGCGAGTCGTAAAAGAGATTAAAATAAGCTCATCATTTTTATTTTATCGAAACTTAGACATGACACTGTCGTATTTCTGCAGACTGAAAATAGATAATGAATAATGCCAAATGCCTCATAACGGATGTTCAGATGTTTTATTTGTCCTGAATCTACTTCTATCAGGATTTCAATATTTGAACTGCATTTAATTTAAAATTATCAGCACGTAACGCAATTATATCATTATTTTTATTATATTGACTTTTGACTTTCAAGTCCAACTTCGAAATATATTCGACCTTTGATTTTTTTTTTGGTACTTTCTCATAATCTATATCGTATATTTTTTTTATCCGTTATTTATTGAATCGTTGTAAAAAAAGTAACCATACATAGAATGGCCTCAATAATTCACTTTTTAAAACATGGGTCCGACTTATTTACACTTTTCTCTGGTTATTGATAATGATAAACAAGTGAGTATTCATTTAGCTTTTTGCTACTTCAAAAAACACTACATTTCATAGTAGTAAAAAGAAATATATGAAACACCGAACATAATAGCTATCATAATCATTTGAAGAAGATAATTTTTTTGAATTATAATTATATAGGAAATAAAATTTGTCAGCCACACACACAGAAGCTCAGTTTATATACTATTTACCTGGTTATGATATTCGATGCCCATGCTAAGCGTATTGATGAGAATAGCCAATAGGATGCCTTGTTGAAAGTACTTGTGCTCAACAAGTGTTTTCACACATCGTCTCGTCAAACCGAAACACTTGCTGCAACAGGCGGCCATGCCAGACCACGTGATACCACGTGGTCGACGCCGTTTCGTCATCGTGCTGACCCCGGTCTCGATGGTGGCCCAGTCTGCGCTTCCGTCGCCCGGCTCGGGATTCCAAGGAGGTTCGTCTCCGACACCTGGAAGATGGTACATGTACAATTAAACACCACTTTTCTCCTAAGCCTGAACTCAAATATCCGTTACCTTTTCATTACACTACTCCACCCCATACCATAATGTGGATAACAGATTATATCAGTTACAGAAATTACCCGGTTGTCGTGCCTGTTCAACTGTTTCCTCGGCAATATTTATTATATTATGTTGTACTTTTTCATTCATCATTCATTTCATTCATTCATTTCATTTATTATGTTATCACTTATCAATGTTATAAAGTCCGGCTGAAGAGGGCATAGAAAAATGTTCTATGGCCCTACAGTAGTAGCCATCATGCTTCCGGGCATGTAAATCACAATGAATATAATATAAAATTCAACACGAAAGAGCTTTATATATCAATAATTGAAATACTTTTCGGGTTGTATATTTCAATTTTTTTTTTATCAGAAAAAGAAAAACATTTTAAATCTGCATACTTATCCATTGAACGTCACTAAAATTTACTTACAACATTCAATATTCCAAAATATGTACACTAATTCTTTGTGAGCAACTTGATACATACCACTTTAATGACATGAATCACAATCTTTGATGAACATAATAATCGTATGAATCCTTCAAAGAAAAAGTCGAAGAATTTAAACATTTGAAAGAAATTAAATCAACTATATTGGGCCAATGCCTGATTTAATTTTCATATAGTCTTTCGAAAATTATTTGGTCATTCATCAATATCAGTTCTTAGAAGAGAGCATAGATAGTTTTGTGAACATTATTTATCTATCATACGCTCATTTGTACCCCAAAGTGACGTAGCATTTGGGAGTCTACTACTAGATATCCTGTCGCACTTTATAATGTACTCCACAATTTCGTCGAGAGTATTATTAACCATTAACTACCTACCAGTGATGAGTGTGGACTATTGGTTGGTCAACTAGATCAACACATCATGTCTACATGAACATGTGGGCACCTCGATTGGTAATACCGAATTCGTCACATAATAAACAGTCCCTTTGATTGATTATGATGTTTGATGACATTTGTGCGCGGTTCAATGACTAGTCGTCAGTGTTGGGGAAGTTCCTTTTTAAAAAGAACTTTACAAAAGTTCAGTTCATTACTGTGAGAATGAACTTTTCAAAAGTTCAAGTTCATTTTCTATATTTTTTTCTGAAAAGTTCAAGTTCGTGTGAAAAGTACATAAGTTCACGTGAAAGTTCATTTCGCGTTTTTTTTTTTTGCTTTTAACATCAATTTGGACCACCGACAGTATTATATAGCTAATATTGGTAGGGCTTACTGGTAAGAAAACCGCGTCTATCTCCATCTCTCTCACTCAAGTACAAACGTCATGGAAAAATGTACTACTCGTTTGAAAAAAACGTCTCACCGGCGAACTTTCGAACTTTTGAAAAAGTTCGTGACCGAAAAGGAACTTTTACCAAGTTCACGTTCATTATGTGAAAAACGAACGCGTTCATACAAAAGTTCATCAAAAAATGAACGCGTTCCCGTGAACGCGTTCATTTTGCAAGTTCACTCCCCAACACTGCTAGTCGTCAATTATTTATGATTTCTATTATTTACCTCCTTTGCTGAGCGAAGAGAAGAAGGAGTCGAGCGCTAGCTGGCCAGTAGGTAAAGCTGCGCTCAACGCCCCGCTCAGCGCTAGCAGCTCCTGACACGTCATCGCTTCAGTGCCGACCATTCCCCCGCACTCTCCCGGAGCCTGTATGAATGACAGACATTAAGTAGTAAATCCTCATTTTTATCAAATGCCTTATCACTATTATAAATGCGAGAAGCTGCGACCGCTTTCAATGTTGAAAACTGCGACAAGAATTTCAGACCACCCAAGCGGCAAGGACCAACTTTTCCTCGCTGAGTTCCGCCCACTTTGATTGTTGAGAAGTGCGGAACGAGTTTCAGAGTGCTAGAGCGGTAAGGACTGACTTTCCTGAGAGTCACTGATTTACCGACAGGTGACAATAATGGCTGTCAGTTCGAGAGTTTCAAGCATGGTCAGTTCTATCCGCTTGAGGTACTAGTGTAACTTTGTCGCCTGCCTAAACGTCAGCTTTCCCGCATTCCCGTGTATAGGGTTTTTGGTTTTACCATAGACTATCAAGACAGTTCACGTCTATATCAGTCATTATTCAAAAGCTATTCTTTCGTTATTTGTTAGTTAACGAAGTCAGTCGCTATTATATGAATACCATGAAAAACGAAAAAATCAAAAAAACTTCTCCAAAAGTACGGACTTTTGAAGTGCAACTTGAAGTAAAATCAGTTCAATGGGCCCCAATTGTGCACAGAGTTTGAAAAATGAAATCGACGTATGAGTGAAATGGAATATTATTGAAATTTTTTGACATTTATACCATCGATTAATGGATATAAAGAAATACAAATATGTATGAAAATGTAAGTTGTACCAATAATAACTCATGATTATTGAATTATGGTTCTAAAATTCAAATAATGAACATATTTTCCCTATTCGCAGCTCAATTCAATTTCACAAGTTTTACTTCAAGTTATTTTTCCGAAAAATTGTAACATATCTCAAAATCCAACTAGCTGCCGATAAATTCAGTCAGAAACCAGCATCATCAATAAACCATCAATAACAAAATGAAACTAGGTCGGTAAACAACACGTCCGTCTTACCGGCACTTGGGTCGGCTCCTCCCAGACATTGCCATCTCCTGTCTGCGTCATTTTCTCACTCGAGCAGACATTCTTTCCCGTCGTCGACTCGACGCTCGGCGTCGTATTGCCACCATGGAGAAAGACGACGTCGCTGAACATGACGCTACTGCGACGTCGGGGTGGCGTCAAACTTGGTGGACTCAATAGATGTGGCCCAGTCTGTGTGCCCTGTAAGAATAATACGTAATCAGGAAAGAGTATTATTATCTCACTATTGTATCGTATCTATTTTTGTATTATATTTCTCAATTTCAGTGTAGTTATATAAGTTTCCAGTTCTAATAATAACTAAATATACATATGTACTGGATAGTGAACATAGTTGAAGTGACGACAGAGTTTGAATATAGTTTGTTCAAGTTCACGTCGATATATTATATAGGAACTATTGTAGAATGAAAAGGCTTCATTTAAATGATTGGAATTGGACAGAAGGTATTTCACTGCACTGTGAAAAGGAAAGTTCGAGAGGAGGTGGTTTTTGAGACATGAAAGGAAGAAGGATAAAGAACAAAATTTCAATAAATAAATTCCAATAATATTGCATCCCTTCAATCACTTTTCCCTGTTTGATCTCTGTGAAAGTTGTATGCATTCTACTAGACTGAAAAAAATATCAAAGAATACGGGAATATTTCACCTTTAATTTATTATGAAGTTTCTGAGTTTGAAATACATACCTCAGTGTTCGGGTCCCAGCTGTTGGATATAGAGGGCACTCTCAGTAGTCCTGGCCGTCTTGGCGTTGCCAGAGGGTCAACATCCATAATCTCTGGAGTCGCACGGGGGGCAGGACTACCAACTTCACCATCCTGCTGATAAGGACAATGAAATAGAATAACCATGAACGTCGGAAAAAAAACGAAGCTCTTTTTTCCCTACCCAAGTGAATTTTCAAGTAGAAGTAGAAGGCGGAAGAGAAGAAGAAAATGAGATGAAGGTGGAAAAATTGAACAGATAGAATGTATCATAATTGACCATTGTAGATGGGCGTGACTTATACGAAGCAGGGGATATTTTAGATACCTTGATTGGTTATTTCCCTATTTTCCCTGTTTCACTGTCCACTTGATTGGTTTTTATATTTTGTGACATCACGAGGGCGGATGATCTACAATCGTCAAATTTTTTTCTCAACATAACTTTTGAATTTTTCTTCATTTCCCAACTTGATTATCACTATAATTTTAACAATGTGTTGAATAAAATATATCTATTACCTAACCATTACTTTATGATGGTAAGGTCGCCCTTGAGGGGCCCCTTTCAACGAAAATTACATGAATATTGCCACACGGCAAACACATATGAGAACTAATTTAAAAGAATAACAAGAGTACATTTAAATAATGATATGAATAATTCAAAGTTGCGTGATTGTAGACGTTTACAAAAGTTTCCTTGCGCGATACTCTCTAGCTCAAGTGACTGTAGTATTCACATTTCAAGCATACAACGGAATAACTACTTCAGAGAGGAAACATTCAGTGATACGTTTTTGATACGGTTAGATGTAAGAAATTCAAAACATTTCATGATTTATAAAATATTTTCTTTCTCGTTTTAAAATGTTATTAATGAAAGTAAATGGAAAGATAATATCTCCGGTCTTTAGGTTCCACAATACTGAGTTGAGAGTAAAAAAAATCATCATTTTACTGTGATATGAAGATTTCGAACAATCTTGAATTAACGTAAAAAATATAAGCGTTATGAGTATTTCTTGAAATAATAATATAAAATTTGAATAAAATTGGTTTGTTTGTTAATTGTTGGGTTCACATTATAATTATTTCGTGGAATTCAATTAGGCAATTGCATCATTCGGTTCTTCAATTATGCATTTGCCAGATCAAAGTGTAAATGTATTTGAATGTATGTAGATATTGTTTTGGATGGAAAATGAATGAGGTCTAATGTACACGTAGGAACTTACAACGCGCCAAAAAGAGATTTCAGCATGCATATTTATATATTTCTATAGTTATATACACAATCCATTATTGTGTTATATACACAATAGTTATATACATTGAGTTATATACTCAATTTATATCCAAATCAATTCGGGTGATTTAATACTCACACAACATTCTCTTTCCTCAATAATTCGACTCGCCAAAATATATCAGTATAGTGACTATCTATTACATGAATGGCTACTTACAAACAATGTGGCGGGAGTTAGAGATTGCACAGTTGGTATCTCGGATGGTCTCGCTGGCTCACCGATGGCAGGACAGCCGTGTCGGTGGTGATGGTGATGGTGGTGATGACGAGCTTGGTGGTGATTGTGGTGATTGTGCGAGTGATTGTGGCCGTGGTTACCATCTGAGAAACACGTAAAATACAATAATATAATTAATATCAATATAATTTTATATAGTTCATAATTCTGTTGAACTTGGAATAAATTCAATTGTGTTTCAAGGCTCTAGGCCTAGGAACTTGGACTTGAACTCGGAATCTACTCGTGAAATCGGTTACGTGTGATTTAAAAGATCAATCATCACACACACATATAGCAGATAAATTATTTGTTTTCTAATGATTGTATGACTCTGAATTCTATAGATGTCACAGTGATGACTTATTACACATCACATTTTAATCGTCTTTGAACGATTAGGCGTCAAAAGCTTCATACCAAAAAACTCAAAAATTACAAAAATTAGCGAAATACCAAAATTTAAATCCCATACTCGCAAGGTTGGTATAATGTTGTTATATCTAGCTCACCGTTGTTATGATGGTACTGCTGAAGTGTGATAATACCAGGTCCGGGGGCAGTCACACCGACGCCGCCCCCGGCTTCTAATAACTTCTGTTCTTGCTGCTGTTGGCGGCGGTATTTGTAAAGGCGCCATTTCTTCAACATTCTTCTCTTACCTCGTCTGTATAGGTGAGCAACATACCTGCAAGCGCATTGTTATCAACAGTTTTCTAGGCATGATAACAAGGTGAATAGTGTCCAAGTTGGTAGCCTGTATTCATCGGCTCATCGGACTGTCACCCTTAAGCGACGTCATTCATTCTCATGGACTCATTTGGAAAATCCACGAGTTATACAAACTCTGTGGAATGGAAAAACGTATTTAATATGAAATGAAAAATAATAGTTCTTATAGTATTGTAACTTGCTGACAGCCCATTCAGATTCAGAATGAATAAATGTTCAAATAAGTCGTGAGAACTTGTCTATCATAACACCAACATTGTAACAATTTGATTGATTCACTTCAGATTTTACCAGGATGAATATTTATCGACTTCGGATCGATAACTTGACATGAATTTATTGTTTCTTATATCATCAATCTGACATAATTAATTGACACTATATAAAAACAATCAAGAAAGCAAGAGTAATAACTGATTACATTTTGCTTGATGAAGGCTAATCAAAAGCCTCAAATTCTATGAGAGAACTGAATAATTGAATGGGATGAGGAAAAATAATACATGTGCTATATTGAATTGAAAAGTAAACATTGTTCTGGAGACTGCACACCTATATACGTTGTTATTGTTGTTATTGTTGTTGTTGATATTGTTGATTAATGCTCGCACCGTGAATTATCCTAAATCATACCCAACTAAGTTAATCAACCTAAACCAACAAACTTCCTTGCAACTAATATATTCAAACTAACATTTGAAATATTAGTCTAGTAAGTGTAAATTTATATTCTTTTATATTTTTTCCAATCCAGTTTATGTTTTGTTTCGACCAGCTGTTTCGATCAGTCGTGAAAATACGATATACTACGAGTAGGGTCCCGATTGTCGTCCTCTCCCCACATTTCCACAAACTGTCGGGTGTTTGAACCCGTCATATCTCCAGGAATAAGGCGGTTTCATCCATCTGAGTTATGTCGGGATTACTTCTGCCTATTCCTCTGTTGCCCGTTGAATGGACACAGGAACATAAAAACCTTTGTGATTTTCTAAAGGATGGCTCAAAACAGTGAAAAACGACACGAAATGTGTTTTTTTATGTTTTTTTATATGTCAATTTTTCAAACATTGTTCATTTATCACGAAAGTTTTGTGTAATATAAAAGTTGTTGTAAACTTTCCAATCTCATTGCTAAGTACAACTGACGGATATAATTCACTTTTTATGGTTAGAAATGTACTTGACAGAATACATTCCAGAGTAAATACAAAATAACCGTTTCATTTATACATGTCAGGCAAGATCAAGTATAACGTATTTGACATATATAAATGAATAATTATCAACATAGAAAACATGCCATGAAGTCATTTCTACTCAATTAATGCCAAGTATGACAAGGTAGGGTCGTTCGGACGGCCTATCACAGTAGCGATGGAAATGATCAATGATGATGTAAATAATCTAATAAACTGTAAATAACTTACTAAACAAATAAAGTCCGGGATACAAACAAATCAATAATTCAATATTGTGATGATAAATATGTATCAAGAAAATTAATTTGAGATCTCTACTGAATAATTCTGAAGTATTGATTTCTTTTTCATCAAATATTGTTTAAATAATATAATCGATCACCGTTTTTAAATCTATTAGAAATTGTAAGCTGATCTAATCCATTTGTAAAATATATAAATTTCAATATAATTTGTACCAGAGAATGGAAGAATGGGGAGGTGGTTTGAAATTATAAACATTCATCAGAAATGAAGAACAAATAAGAGTATTGGAATTTATTGCTATTTTTAAACACTATTAGAACTTGATATATATGCACATTTGAACTGAAGTTTTGATTTGTCGCTCTAGCCAGCTTTCCCGAGAAGAAATGTTCAACAGATACACATTTCTCGCTCCATTTTAATTTAATTTAATTTTCAATCCCAGTTTCCAACCTTTTCTACCTTTTAAGTCTTTTATTTATTACACCCCAGCGAGTTTTACATCTCAAGTAAATTATAGCCGAGAAACCAAAGAATTGCTACGGTTGAAATCGCTTTATTCCGTCTGACACATGTTTGTAATTTAATTCGAATCTATTTCTTTCGACACAAAATGAACCTGAATTAATAAATCCTTTTGATAAATGTCTTCATTCTTATCTATGCCCAGAGGCTAGAGAATAAACTCGGCACCTCCACCACAAGATATCAACTAATTATTTGTTACTCAACGAATGATTTACTTTCAATGCAAATGATATTAAGATAATATTGATTTATTATGCAATTTTATGTTCATAATGAATTTTTACGCAGATCAATATTTTTTGTCACAAATTTGTAAACGTTTCATTTTTTTTGATTACTTCAACTCAGTCAGTTTTTTGATGCTTTGAATGTTCTGTTTGATTCTATGCTTCATATTCAGAACATTTTACGGCACGTTTAAAGATCAAAACTATTTTCAACTTCAAATTTTTCGGTTATAGACTTTTGTTTGAATCCGAGAATAATTTAGTTATAATTATTTTTTGAAAATTAGAATTGTGATCAGATGTTTAGTGCTTCTATTTGCTAAAAATAGATTCGCATTTCTAACAGATGTTGACACATCTAAATATCAATTTTCAAAATTATTTTCTACATTGGAATTAATAATTTACTTCAGAATCGTAGCCAAGATTGCTCTTGTGGTTCCATTCCAACGACCCCACCTTTTATTATCATCCTCAGTTGAGAAAAATGACTTTGTGTTGAGTTATTGATTTTAATAAGAGAAAAAATAATTACTTTTTTCGATATACCATCTATGTCTATCGAATAAAAACTTTAATATATGGATTATCATATACGGTAACGCTAATGTTTGATGTAAACAACAGTTGCTAGTCTTGGGTTCGAATACGGTTCGATAGGCTCGTGTACTTACTTGACCATCTCCGCGTAACACGACGTTGGCTCCGAGTTGTTGGTGGACGAAGCTAGCGTACTTGTTGATCGAAATCTTTCTCTCTCTAATCGCATTCTTTCCATCTCTCTCTTTTTTGTCTCGGCAAATTGCGTTGCTATGACGACCAGGCAGAGGTTGATCATGAAGAACGAACCAATCTACGTGGAATTGAACGTATTTTAAATCAATATAAATCAAGTTTAATTATTCATAGATGTAAGTACAATCACTCGGTTCAAAAAATAGAGGATTAATCTAATACACAAACATATTAGATAATAAAAACCGAATTGGATGGATGAAAGTTTGAAGAAGACAGGGTCTATTTGAAAAAAAGTGTATCCAGATGAATAATCTCGAATATATATTCGAATTTTTTATAAAATATCATCTGGTAGAGTAAAAAATATGGAAATAGGAAGCAAAAGTATGCATTTTCAAATTATTATCAATAGAACTGTTTATTTTACATCATTTGACCAGATATCTCTAGGGACTTTGGAATTGGAATCTGTGAATATATATTTCCAACAATTTTAAAACTCTGAATCTAATTTAGTCGGTAATGACGAAATACACCTCCATACCATAGACCTTTTACCTTGCTGTTGGTTTTCAACAGAAATAAATAAAATTCTTCAATACAATATTCCACATATTCGAAAGAATTGCATTTTCAGTCAACTTTTTGATACAATTTCTATGATTTAAGGAAACCCAAATGATTTTGTCGAATGGATTTTCAAGTCAATGGAAATTCTCCAGTCAGATTGTTAATATCTTACCACAATTAAAAGGACGAAGTAGATCCAATCCCAAAACGAATGAGCGTCTTGAGTGTAGTACATGATATCAGTCCATCCTTCCAAACTTATCACCTGAAAATCATTCAATAATTAAATTTCAGGTATTAAAATCAATTCATTGTCCTACAGGACATTTTCCGAATCGTGACGTGAACTTGACTCGATGCTGTTGATGTTTCTATACAGATTATGCAATACCTATGTCATGATTTATAATCTCTTAAAGACAAAAAAAAAAAAAAATATCGGTTTAGGATGATGATTCCTGGTTTTCTCTAGAATTAGAGATAAATAACGTCTTCATTGATTAAAATGTAGTTTCAGAGTTGCGATGCCCTCCAAGTCTGATTTAATTACAATAGATCACTGAATTTGTATGCGGACTTCAATATTTTTCATAAGTGAATTGTTTTCAATTTATAATCAGTAATGAAAATATATTCTGAATATTCCTACATTTGAATTATTATCGAATCATCACAATTATCTACCACAAACGTGAAGAAAGGTGGATCCACAAGAAAAATTTGAAGGAAATATTTCCGAAACGACTTGGTCATTCAAAAATTGTATCCCATTTAATTTATTTGAAAATAAGTTTCACGTTAAAACTCTTTCTAGCCACGATAAAACTTGACATTTCAAACTTTGATATAGGAAAAACCTTCAGGGGATGTTGCATACTAGCACTCTGAATTTTTTATATAGGGTAATGTTAAATAAATATGGGGGTGAAAAGGATGGGTTTTCCTTCAAGGTTGTTTTTGTACATTGCAAAACGAATCCGAGAAAGTGGAAAATCAACAACTTATACATTGCGAAAATATACACATGTTTTCAGTCTCTTATCTATCATTCACAGTCTCATTAAAGATGGTTCAAAGATGGACAAAGATTGTCTCAACAAAGATGGTAAGAAGACCTGCAACAATATCGTGCAAGTGCGCAAAAGCACGTCCGTTTAGCCAAGCGGCTAAACGGCAAACGGCAACTTCCTCGTGATGATACCACCTGCATTCAGCTGAATTTATTTTCACACAAGTTTTGAAAAGATACCTGTTCACTATCTGATTCATTTTCCATGACACTTATCAGTTATCACACAGTTCAATCCTTTCAGGGTTTTGTGGATTCATGTTCAGGAGCCTACAAAAAACAAAATGTTCTTTCATAATTAATTTTCCCATTATTAGTTTAGGTGACCTTCTAGTGAATACTATCACGTATATTATATAACATTTTCGAAAACATATAATTAAAGTGTATAAAACACTAGACTCCCTTGAGGTTAATATTTTTCCCTCTGGAGGGAACTTTTTTCCCTCTCCTAGCTGGAACCAACACTAGATCCTTGTACAGGGACTCTAGCTGCACTTGAGTCTAGCCTCACGCGATTCTATTTTTACTCTATACTAATAGGAATAATGTCACTTATTGGAATTTATACTATCTGACTTTAGGTCTTTCTCCATAAGAGAATTTATACACAAGTCCCACGTACCATGTTGTTCCTACGGGAATCTAGACCGGGAATTATTAACAAGGTTTGACTGAACAAGAATGGCGAGATTAATGTCGGGATGAGAGTGAAAGAGAAAGAAAGAGAGATAGAGAGAGAGAGAGAGAGAAAGAGAGAAAGAGAGAGAGAGAGAAAGAGAGAGAGAGAGAGAGAGAGAGAGAGAGAGAGAGGGAGATATATATATATATATATATATATATATATATATATATATATATATATATATATATATATATATATATATATATATAGAGAGAGAGAGAGAGAGAAAACAACAAGTACCAACGATCTAGCGACGAAAACAGTATAATGCTTATTTATCTTTGCGGCATATAATCTGTTGAAATAACAGCAATGCGTATAGACTTGGCTTTAAATTAAGCATAAGGGTTTAAGAAGGTTAAAAGTGAAGTGAAAAATAACGAATTTAATGGAATAAATATTTAAAAAAATACGTTAAATGTCTAACGATAATTAAAATTGGTAAAAATGATGAGGAATTTCGAAATCCTCTTAGAAAAGTTGAAAATTATTAATTATAAAACACATTAAAAAAATACTCATCTCTTTTCTCACGATGAATGAATTTGAATTCAGAGAATACATATAATCGTTTTAATGCGCATGAACTGTTGTCATTGATAACCAATATGGAAACGAAATATGTTCCCATGGAGAAAAATATCTCCATGCAATGAAAAACGAATTTAAATTGGGTTTGAAGTGGCAATAGCTTTAGAAAAATTATTGGTTTGCGTTTTTGAACATATTTTAGGTACTGAAACTTTATCGAAGTTCACGAAGTTTACGATGAGAAATGGAAACATCTATACAAAGCGATACATCCTTAAAGTTGAAGCAAGATCAAGTGAATTGTTTCAATTATTTAGTTGGTAGACAACTAATTCTTCTGTCGTGGAAACTAATATGCATTTTAAAACAAATTGAAGTAAATAGAAATATTCAAAGGACATCACAACCCTGAAAGTGGATTTGAATGAATAATGTCATTTATTTTCCTGACTTCACAGGAAACTAGAAATCACCATTTCAATTTTAGAAAATTCAAATATTTTTTTTTCCTCCAGAGACCATGAGTCATTACGTGGGAATTACCGATTCTGTATGAAAATATGAACAGAATCGAGTGATGTCTACATCACGACTCAATACAAATGCCGTGTCGTGGAGGACAAATAAATAAATTAAAATTTCTGAAATTGAGATGATGATTTCTAGTTTTCTCTAAAATTAGAGAAACTAAAATCCAGTTTCACGGTTTCAATGTCCTTCAATGTAATCAGGAAAATCTCCAAACTTACAAGAAAAATGGCAACCCAAGCCAGGCCGATATTATCAAACGAAATCGTCCCTTGAAACGGATTCTCCGACGACGCCGTGCACTCCGTATAATACTGGTTCCAATTAACGCAGCTGTTTGCAGTGGGCAAGTTATTGTGAAACGGCAAGGCTGATCCGTTACAGATCATATCGCCTTCTCGGTACGGCGGCAAGTCACTACACAGATGCATCCCATTGTCCTCAGGTTTCGAACAGATGTAGTCCCGTTCCTGTTCGATGTACTTGTAGTAGGGAGCGAGCGGTCTGGAAGATTAGAGATGATTAGTAGAATTAGTCCATTTATGATCGATTCTTATTCGATGAAAAAGAGTAATAAATATATACAATTAATATGAGGAAAGATTAGCTATATGAAATCAACAGTGCATTATGTAATCAGGTATTGTTTTTGATTCAGGAAGGGATTTCTTTAGTAAGGATGGAGGAAAATTGATACGGTTTTTTATTTATTCGAGAAAGATTAAGTCGGTGAATAAAATATGAAGTAGCGATTCTGAGATGAAGAAACTTGAAAGAAAGGGTGACAATTTGAGTATTCATACAGATAAGGTGTAACCAATTCACCGATATATGTTATTAGCGATATACTGATGTGTAACTGACGAGTGCGTTGTTTTTCACAATTGCGAAATGAAGTATAGCAAGGAATAACGTAATTTTCTCAAAATTTTCTCATGCAATATTGATACTTTTGAAATTAAATTGTGTATTCAATGTACTTCCATTAAACGAACACTATATTTTATATTCAGTTAAGTTTTCAATAATTTATATCATTTACACATTATTATACCACCCTCATGGAAATTTTGTGAACAAGAATAATAACAGTTACATTTAAAGATTAATTTTAAATTTCTTATATTTTCAAAAGTCATATACAACTCAGTCAAAGTCATGCTAACATAGACGTTTGAATTAAACCTATACTGCTGAAAGGCTTCATGCATTTAAGCACTTAAAGTCCTGTCGTAGTTCAAGACTTCACCATCCAGACGTAATTAATCCAGGTACAAAGACATTTAATCTAAGACAATGGACTCCATCTATCCCTTCTATCCTTACCTACCCCACCCCTAACCTGACCGAGTAACATGCTTATCAGTTGAAGGTGTAGTAGGAGTTTTCGTTTACCTGACCACTAACCATTTATAATCTGGGCCACGGCAAGAACTGAAGCGAACAGAGTGGATAATTAAACAGTCTATATTAGAGGTTATGTGACTATACAGCCAGGTTATTATCCTGTCCTCGGATATAGTTTCAGTAAGCGAACGATAACGGTGATTGAATTCAGTAGAGCTGCTGCTACATTCACTCTATTGTCAACTCGTTGCTATCTACTCGCTGTGTTATAGCAGTTATAAATATAATCGTGTTTGAACTTCACAGTTTGCTTTGTTAGGTTGGTTACCATGACTACGACTGAATCAAATAGGAAAGTTAGCACAGTGTTATGCTACTTCATTTTATGTCAATATAATATATCACAGAGTTATATTCAATTATTTTGGAACAAATCATTCACGGAATTAATTTCAATTTATTAACCAGTTAATCTTTATGAAATGAAATTGGGAATTGATATTTTTATCTACATGATTTTGGTTATATATTTACCAGTGAAAATTAAGAAAATTCATACATTCAGAAAAATAACCATTGCACATAGAAATGAAAATGAGTAGGTTCTTTTAAAAGAAAACAATTACAGTGTTATTGAATGTATTGCATATTGAGCTGTTTTGGCTTTCAACACCCGAATATGAGGTATTTGTTATTGATGTCATCGATCAAATTTTTTTATCTCCTCTAAAGAGTAATTTCATTTTCCTTTCGAAGCAAACTAGCTCTCTTGAAAAACGTCTCAACATGGAGGTCAAAACGTCAAGGATTCCTTCATCTCACACGAAATGACTGAATAATCCAAAAACAAAAACCTCATATTGAGTATTATTTCAAATGAAATATAAGTCCGAATGAATGCAATAATATATATCCAGATGAGTTCAAGATGTGTTCCATTAAAAACTAATTTTTGAGAAAATTGATGGAAATTCCAGTTACAATATAAAAATGTCTATAAGGAATATCATGTTGTACAGTTTACCATAACAACTAGCGAAGTTGACTGTTTAAAGCGAATACATAATTTAGTTGTGATTGGAGAACTAAATTCGAAGACATTGCTACACTGAACGATGAGGATACTTATAACAAGAATAAGTTCTTTCTCCGAAAGACGATTATTGGATCTTCAAAATGTTAACTGACACACATTGTTTCAATAAGTGGACAAAAATGTCTCCCAAATTATGTTCTTCAATCACAATTTCAGCACGATGTAGTGATACCAACCTATTTCATCATAATATAAAGAAGGTGCTCCAACTCCCATACTGATAACATGGAAGGCATTTGTCGTTTCTTGAGGTCATTTCAGAGCAAATCGTCTCGATTGCTTGTCATTATTTAGCGGATCCCCTTGTGAACTAGATGTAAATAAGAGTGGCTACGGTACCAGTGGCATTGTTTAACTAAAAAAATCTATAATTTTCGTAATCTACTAGGCCGTGTGTAGCATTGTTGAGCATTGTTGTTCTAAATAGTTCGATATAAAAGCGAGAGTTGCGCTACAGGCAATCGGAACGATGGACTTAAATTCTGACCCCGGAAATATTACACTTTCAAGACCCAAGTTGGGTCACCATCTTTATATTATGGTAAAATAGGTTGGTATCACTACATCGTGATTTCAGTATCGGTTTGTTCATCACCAAACTTCTAGTTGCTATGGTAACCTGACAAACACGCCTTTTTTTACATGCTTCTGTCACGTAACAAATGACAAATAATCGTTACCACAGTAATATAGCGGATTATCAAAGATATGTATTGGTTAATACCAACTGGTGGATATTGTTGTCTGACTCTTGCAACAATGAGTACCGTCACTTGATAGAAACCTATTGAGAAATATACATTTCTATACATTTCCAGATCATTTAAAGTTAATGTTTGAGTTACTGTGTTAAGTTTAAGTTGTACAAGTTTAAGTTACTGTCGTTCAGGTGTTTTTTTTTGTTCAACATGATATCAGTTCACTAATAGGATAAATTTGAATGAATCGATTGCACATAATCTTATCATAACACCGATAACATGACATAGAGGTAACATTGAATGAAGTATGTTCAGGTGAACCAGATGCATTGATCACAACACTTCTTTGCAGCATGCTGGCATTGTGAACAATAGAACAAAAGATTACGGAACAATAGCCATAGCACGTCGTGTTCACAACACTTAAGAGTACTGTCGTAGTCTGAAATAAATCCCAAACATAGAACATAGAAATATAAAAATATCATCCATTACTTATCTGGGATAATCAATTTCATACTGAAAAAAATTGAAGGAAAATAGAAGGAGAATCAGAATGTTACTTATATATTTTATTTTGTTTTACCCAATTTTTTAAAAATTAATATAACAATAAAATATTAAATTGAGGATGATGGTATTTCAGCATGTAGAAAAACTTTAATTATGAGAAGAGGATATTTCACTTCGAAAATATTTAATTATTCATTTTTGTTTCCATTGTTTCTTAAAAGTCTTGGGTAACCGAACTGTATTATATCAGGGGTGTTGAAACAGCATTATAGTGTGGTAGTCTCTGAACTCTGAGTCTATCATTTATGAGTTTTTCAGCTTTTCGCGTTCGTGATCTACTGAACTATCATTATTTTCCCTTCTTCCAAATAGTTATTTTTTCAATCTCTCTCCAACTTCTAGCCAACATTTATCTTCCACTTATTTCTAATTTTCTCCTCTTTGTTCAAGTTGGTCTGTCACACACATCTGCCATTTATTTTCATCCAACTCTCCCATTCGTTCTCAATTTCATTATCTTCCGATAGTTTGCCTTTAATTTGATATTATACAAACGCTCAAATTGAGTATATTGAGTTGCTTACCTGGAAGTTATTACTTCGATAACGAAGCACACTCAAGATATTTCAATTTTATTGATTTTGATTTGCGTACAATGAAGGTTCGTTGATACCTAATCTAAGTTTGATTGTTATTTATGTGATTGGTTGCGTTTAGAAATCATGAATTTCACTAACATAATTCATTTGGGATTTATTAAAGTCTACGATATACTTTGAGATGCGTCCATTCATATAAAATGGCATACATGGTTTTCTGTATATACAGTTGAGTGAAAATATACACCAATATTATACTTTCAAAAACACTCGCATAATATTTCTCTAAATTCAAAATCTAACCATGTTGAAGTATTTTTCTGTTTTCTGTATTTTTGGAAAATAAAAACATATGATTTGATCAAGAGGTATCGAAAGATGAAAAATATCGCCAGCATAATAAATCATAATGAAATACAAAAAATATTGATCCAATAATGAAATTTCATCAATTACAATAGATAAAATACAAATAAGTATCGGTAATCAGTGAGGAAATATGTACAGCATCAGGCTCTATCATTTTTGAAAAGTTATGTATCCAGATTCGAAAATATAATTCTATCATCATCTGTTATTATTTTTTGTTATCTATCACCATCTGTTATCTGTTATTATTAATTATGTGAGATGTACTATATTTTTCTCCAAACCGGTAAAATAAACGGCATAGTGAAGTAGTAGAAAGTTATTAATTTCAAAATAAAATGTAAAAGAGTGTTGTTGAAAGCAAATTGAAGTGAACACCTACAGAAGGGTTATAGAGAACATCAATGGTTAGTTTAAAATATAACAATTATCATATATATTAATAATACGTTGTTAGTTATGTACATAAGAGAGAAGTCGATACAGGAGACTGTATATAAGGTATCCGCTGTATTGGGCGACATCCGTGCTAGATGGAATAAGTGTCACTTTTATTGTTTACAACAATAGCCGTTGCAACAATTAAAGTAGAAGCCACTGCCTTCTTGATGCAAGGTTGACCTGACACTATATCAGCAATAAAGCATGATAAAACAATGTAGAGAAAACACAGTCCCTTAGAATCAAATTAATATTAGATTCGTCTACAAAAAATTGTCAAAGAATTCATGATAACGAAGACTGTATACTTGAGTATAATACAGGCTTCGGATCACAAACGTCTTTCATTGCTGCCTAAAATACTTTTGACCAAAATGCGTATTCCAATAATTAAATGTGCAACAAAGACATTAATATCCAAAAGGCTGTGCAGAGACGATACATCAAACATTAAATAGCCCAGCTTTCTAGAATCCCAATTCAATATATTGAATTGGAATCGATGGATCTAGAAAGCCGCGCGAGTATGTGACAACAACAATGTTCTATAGATTGATAGAGAGTAACCTATGATAGTCAGCGAGCAAGAATAAAGGGTTAGACTTGAAAGAATCAAGTGATAATTTGATTGATTTATCTCTTACAAGGTTACCCTCGACCGAATTGTGTATTCATCTCCGAGATTCCTGCAACAAAACGAAACCAGTGTACTGTAGTCATGGCGTTTTGGAAATTTGGATTAATAAAGGTCTGGAGAAAAGTGGAATAAAGGAATCTTCAGGACTCTTACCAAATAAATTTCGTGCTAGTGCTAGCTAGCTCTAATATGCCAGGACTTTGATTGGTTACTTTTTACTAGGAGAGCTACCTGTCATGGTAACGTGTCTGGTCTCTGTGTATTTCCATTGTTGTTAGCACAAAATACTAGTCCTGCTTGTGAGGTGAGCTTCGAAATGTGATGGAATTATTCTGTCCAAGAGACCGTGAATTTGTTTTTATAATATATTGTCATTGTTGGTAGCTTTTTTAGTGAACATTAACCAATCAAAGTCCTAGCCTCCTGAAGCTAGCTAGCACTAGAACGGAATTTCGAGTGGTTTATTAGGTAAGGGTCCAGGCGTCTGGGCCCTTATCGCGACTGTCACTTAAAATAGCGTCATCGGCCTGGCTAGCTCCAGGAGACTAAGGAATTTGAATGGATAATATTCTCTAGGAGAGCTAAATACCATGACAATACGAGATAAAAACAGAGTCATGGTCTCTCAGATCGCAGAAATGTGACCTATTTTAGCTCGACTCAAAAACAGTGACAAGATTTTGTGCTAACAAAAATGGAAATGGATAAAAACTAGACATCTTGCCATAGTATTTAGCTCTACAAGTAAATAATAACCAATCAAAGTCCTTAGACTCTTCGAGCTAGCTGAGTCTAGGACGTTATTTCAACTGGCAGTCATGGTAAGGGTTCAGGTGATTTAATGAGTCTCTAGGATGCTGTGGGATATTTGTCTCTTCAGAAGACTAGTGGAAGTGTCTAGATCCAGTAACTGGAAAACAATGGCGTCTTTAGAAGGAGTGAACTAACTAATAAGAGTGCAGTGGAATTTGGGGAAAATATCCAAATTACTAATTTCGAATAGTTTCATGTCCTCTTGTTTACGCTTTAATTTGTATGAAGAAGAACATTTTCGTAAATACAATTTCCATTCATTTTTCAGCTAATTCTAATGATCTGAATATCTTGTACTACTGATAACGAAGAATACATCGTCAGTGTTTATTTCAGTCAATGAGAAGGCACAATAAACAGAATTTCGAAAACATGTTGAAAGAACATTGTATTTAGTTTTATGTACAGCAAATTTTGCATTCACAATTGTTATTTTAAAGTTCAGAGAGCCTTCATTATCATCACTGGGGAAACGCATTGTGTATCATTGTCAATGCGTGAGCTACATTTTTTTTACATCATGGATTTCACAAGTGTCTGTATGACTCTTATAGTGAAGAGGTGAGATAGGAATAGTTCATATGAAGGAACCATTCTTGTATTCACATTTAAGTACGAGGGAAACCATGAAAACCTCAGACAGAATGGGCGACTGGTGGGAATCGAACACCGGTCTCCTGAATAACGAGTCAGTGCGCTATCAACTGATCTACCGGACTCAGTATGTATACTTGGTTATGCATACTTGGTTATGTGAACTTGGTTGGTTATGTATATCCACCTTGAGATACAAACAATTACATCACTGTCATCGTGTTTTATCTATTACTCATTCTAATCGATTTCTTTAATAATAAATGGGACCTTGTTTCAATCGTTTTTAATTAATTGGTGACACTTTGTGCTCGGAATTAATTGGCATCTCGATATCTTTATGGGTGTTCAGAAACATTATATTATATTTTTCGTTACATCGAAACGGCTGATCCGATTTGAGTAAAAGTTCGGAATAGTGTGTATCATTATTCTATTAAAACTCTGAACAAATTAGAATTCTTCTGAGGGAAATATCTCCAACGAATTTTCTTCTATGGGTTATTCTTAGGAGATTTTTAAAACTTTGGAATGAGTTTTCTTGAAAGTGGTGTAACCGATTGCGTCTCAAAACTAGATAGTATCGAATCAGATAAGAACATTTGAGTCCAGTTTCAACTGAATTTGCATCTTTGTTGACCTTGGAGCGCGAAAAAGAACAGAAAAAACACATACTTTTTTCCGAGTATGGAGAAATTGAGTCTTCGTTTCGCTCATCCAATTAATAATAAATCGTCAAGATATCAAGGCAATCATAATATGACACTTCGATATAGATTATAGGCTTGGTTTAAAACAAATAGATCATCGATATTGTTCTCTATGTATATTAAAATAGTTTTCACATTCGAAATATACTAAGAAACTGGATGTGTAACTACGTTAGCTCATCTGTGCTTTTGTAACATAATTTATAGTTGATGTTATTCACTTGCCATTGGAGCAATTCATTTTCACTAAACTTTCATTACTGTTACTAATTTGATGAACTTTTCCATTCCTGGAATTTATTTGAACAGTTTTATCGATTTATATTCAGGAATATATGTGATTCAAGAACCTTAATTGAATTACAGAACATATAAAAGATGTTGAGGAATAAATTATAAGAGGCTCTAGATTGGAGTAACTTCGATGAACAGGTGGGTGAAGTCTTATTATTGCCAACTTCTACACGAGAAACTTTCAACAGTTTATGCAATTTCCACTCAAAATGGAAAACAAAAAACTTTTGAAATGAGCAATGATTCTTCTGAAAATCTTTCGGAAAAGTGAGTGCGTGAATGAGAGTATTACCAATTATTTAAATTAGAGAAGAAATAACTCGGAAACATATTTTTATATATTCATATGGTATCTAAAAGCATGAAATAAAACAATAACTGTGAAATTTCGAGGAGTTTAATTACATTTTAAAATTGAAATATTCATCACGCATCCATATTATCATATGATTTATGAACTCTTTCACAATGCTGACATTCATTTCTGTACATTTCCAGTGAAAAACGATGTATTGATGATGTACAAAACGATTTTGAAATTTGAACGTTATTATTAACGAGGTTCATGTGGAATCATTCAGAGGAATTTTAAATGTTCATACGATTTAGTCGTTGATTTTTTTAGCAGAGGCTCCCTTTGAGATCGTTGTTATAACGGAATATATGAATGACAAAAATATGGACATTTTAATTCTTACAGTAAGCATGAAATTAAAAATATTTCTGAAATATAAGTTCGAGAAAAGCTTATTCACTGCGCAATGTAATATTTTGAATTTATATATCGACATATTGGTAATTATTTCTAAATTCATCTAAAATATCAGTCTTTTCTCTTGTTAGGATAAATTTGAGGTTTCAATTAATTATCACACCAATACAAAATAATTTTTATGAATTTGAAAAAGCATTTCAGAAACTTATCTACATATCATTTTGTGTATCACAGTCCATATGAATCTACTAATTTAAATTTCAAAAGATACTTTGTTTTGATTTTGTCTTGTATATTTGTGTGATGCTTTATCCGTCATATAATGCACCTATATAATTGAATAAGTTTCTAAATTGATGAAGTTGTTTTGGCAATCTTTGAATTATCGATGTTTGGTATGTTTGGTGTTCTCAGTATCAAATTCACCACAGTTAGGAGCATTGCTCATTATAGTTGTTAAAACAGTGCATTATCTGTTAACTGTTATACTATTGATTTACATTTGATAGCTCATTCCGTTAGTGAAAAGGTTGAACGAATGTCGTTAGATTTTTATATACATTTATAGTACTACTTATCTGCAATTAGTTTTTGTATTCGAAGATACAACTAAATGAACTTTGTGATTCATGGTGAAATGTACCTAACATTCAATCTCAATGTGCAATTTCATTCATCTAATTCATTTCATTAATTGAGAAATGAAGAATATTGTATTCTGATTTTATCAAAAAGTTTTCTGAAAATGTTATCAATCTCGCCCTTTCTTTCAATTTTGAGATTTCAAGTGAAATCTTATGATAACTTGAATAAAATTGTATATATATATATATATATATATATATATATATATATATATATATATATATATATATATATATACATATGTTTATATATATATATATATATATATATATATATATATATATATATAAATATAAATATATATATATATATATATATATATATATATATATATATATATATATATATATATATATATAAATATATAGATATGTTTATATATATATATATATATATATATAAATATATATATATATATATATATATATATGTATATATATATTCATATATATATATATATATATATATATATTCATATATATATATATATATATATATATATATATATATATATATATGTATATATATATTCATATAAATATATATATATATATGTATATATATATATATATATATATATATATATATATATATATATATATATATATATATATATATATATATATATATATATATATATATATATATTTCTTCTCTTATTTTTTTAAAGCCACGTTATGATATGTTCAAGCTGATATATTCACAGAATTCTGAATAACTTTCAAATATCTTTGAAGTCAACGACTATTATTCATGTGTATGATTCAGTTCATTAATTCAAGTAATTACATCAGGCCTGAGTGAATGTTATCAAGTTTCTCAGTTTCCAAGTCTTCAATTATATTATTTGATGAATCATCATTGAAAACTGAAATAAATTTGTTTCGAACGAAAACTTTTCAATTCATATAGTAAAGAAGTGTTACATATTATTTAACATTGTACTGTATACATAAAATTAATTTGTTTAATTCTCGCATTAAAGAGTGTTTAATATACATTAAAACATGGACTAACACTAACAATGACTCTCAGTAGAGCTAGACTATGACACGAGACGCACTAGAGGAAGAGAGATAGAGAGAGAGAGGGAGAAATAAAGTAAGAGAGAGAAAGAGAAAAGCCTAAAGTGTTGGCAGATGTAATAGGCTAGCGTTGTAGACAGGACGGACGTTTAGCAACACTGGTTTCGTTAGTTGCTGGAAACACTTTTCAACAAAGCATCAGTTTATTCGTCCGTTTGTGATACGTTTATAACCAATGAGAAGTCTCTAATTTCAGAATTAGTGATTTGTCATGGGTTAGAGCTTACTCTTGAACGGATGAATAATTTTACACATGTGAATATGGACAATACTATAATCGAATCGATCTCATTTCTTACTATCATTTTACGACACAATCAAATTCTACGAAACAAAATCAATGAAGATTGCTTTTAGGAAAATTGAAATGTTTGTATGGAAATGAAATGTTGTTAAAAGAAAAAAAGAAAAAAGAGATAGTATTTTGATGTTCATAAAACATTGTATTTTTGAAAACATAAAAGTAAGTGTTTTGAAAATGTTCATTGTTTTCTATTGAAATAGGAACAAATAAAAACAATCAACAAGTCAACCAAACAAACAAACACAAGTCACAATTCAAACAAACGTGCACAACAAACATGTTTGATTCTCACAAATAAATATTAGGTCTACATAACACTGTTCATGCTAACCTCCTATATAGTATTCTGTCACACAAAATTACTTGTATAAATCGCTTTTTTATTGTACTGTATTTTGTAATTTTTTTTATTGTTCCAATAATTTAATTCAATAGAATATTTTTCAATACAATGATATGATAGAATAAAATTAGCAAAAAAGAAAGCAAACATCATTCAGGTGGAGGAGCCAATTTTTACTCCCGTCAGATGATGCGTTACGGCACTTTCACCAAACTATTCTACATGTTTAAAACTCAAATTATACACTTCAAGAAGGATTTATTTAGTGTCAAGTCGAAACTTTTCAAGCATACAAATATGTGTATTGAAAATTGAAAAAATATTTTGGAACATCAACTCTCAGTTTCAAAATTGAATGTTATTCTGGAATGTTATTTTATACAAAATATGAAACAAATGAATAAAGTGTAATTTCAAAATGATGATGAGTCTTATATTTTTCTACAAATATGATCATAAACAAGATTTTAGTGACTCACTAACCTGTTCTTTTACCTTAAATAGTTGGTCATGCTATAACACATATATAAATAACACATACAACACAAATAACACTCTAGTATGATTCACATATTATATTCTGCCTTACCGTTTGTTAAACTTACTTTCTATAGCTGATATTTGGATGTTTAATAATAAAACAACGTTGTCTTAGCGTACCCTCCCACAATTGCACACCAACAATACCGAATATGAAGAAGACGAAGAAGCAAAGGAGAAGGACATTTCCTAACATTGGCAGTGTGTCTAGCAACAGCATCACTAGGATACGCATACCTGAAACAAAATGAAAATGAAACAGTTTAATTAACATATTTTACTGTCGTTATTTTTGTTTATTTACTGTTCACAATATAATTGTGGCTACGCAATGCACGGTGGCGAGGACTTATTGTGTTGAAATATAATAATTATGAATAAACATATGAAAACACAAACACAGTAATATTACAATTCTGACTATAAAATGAGAATGGAAAAAAGAATACAAATGATAACCAAACTATACATCAACAATGTGGTTGAATGATTTATATGAATGAAAAATGCTGAAATATGCATCAAATTTCACTCTTTGATGGATCTATTTATCAGATAGTTTTTCCCTATATCTGATTTGACTACACTTTCGTGAATCTTAAAAATATGGTCATTTTCTCCACAATGATATGACTTATTCATTCTCCTCCTCACTTATCCCACGCTTTGTTTGTTCCTTCGTTTGTTTGCGTTAGAAGATTTAGGGCATTGCTTTGAAATTTGGACTCATGTTGGGCGCGAGATCGAGTCCCGCTGTAGACATGAGATTTCTTTAACTTCCTTTAGCTAGGAATTAAATCATCGTTCCATATTAATTCACTCATTTTTACCCTTATATTCATATATTTTGTGAAATAGTCAAGGTATATACTTTGATATTATTTTTATTCCATCGATTTCCTTTTTTTTTCTCATGCATATTATGGAAATCGATTCAGCATAATATATTTTTGTAATGAAAGATTTAACATATTGAAACCAACAGATCAAAATATCTTTATTTATTCATCACTTTAGTTTTTGAGATTTCTGTATTGTTGTTTAATTATATCTGGGTATTATTGAATACAATTTTATAAACTGATACCATTCTGGTTAGATACCGTGGCATCAATAATCTATCATTTCGTTAATCAACTCCCACATGAAATAATGAGTGACATTTTATTACGATTACTTATTTCAAATTCCGTCATTCACTTATCCATAGATCATGTAGTTATTTTTTAGTTACCCACTTTATGGTAAACAAAGTGTTACCGTCGGAACGGAAATATTGTTTTACTGTTCGTATTTTATTTCATTTACCATTTCTGAATGAGAATCAACCTCAGTTTTTACTGGACAGAATAATAATTCTCAACAACATATTGGTACAAAAGTGCATTCATTTCTTTCGTTTATATAAAAAAATCAGTATTCATATTCACAAATAGTCACTCATTATCTCATTTTATGTGTTGGATGATGAAATATCGTTCATCCATATAATTGAAATATTACTCCTGATCCGATGATGGTATATCCATAGTTATGGCATGTGTATCATTCATATATGTTCTTATACTTATTTTATATGGTTTCATTTTATACATTTTTTAATGTCCCTGTGAAGCATTGTTCACTGTGAGAATATAAATACCATTCTGATTAAATTATCGAACTATTTGATATCATGAAGTGACATCCAAAAAGTACATTACGATTATTTATGAATGAGATATCTATTTAAAAAATATGTGGATATTCCTATTTCTTAGTAAATTCTCTTCACTAAACATTAACGCAATATTTTACTCATACAAGATTTCTCCAGAATATTGCTATTCCACTTTTTCATCAATGTTCTTTGCTTCAGAAACCAACTCTACTCTTCTTTATCTAACATAATCCATTGAACTGCACAAGAGATATCCTATGCAATGGATATTCCTAACAATACTAGCAACCTTAGGCAAGAAAAAACACATTATAGATTCTTTTAGACGAACCCTTTTCTGATAGATTTTTAATACGGTTCTCTCGTATGTATTTCAACTTGGGAAAGTATGATATAATGTAGCACACCGTATTTGCAACATGTCTTTATTCATTTGTATAGTGATACAATGGTGATGTGTTGCATTTTGTATGTCCTATCATGTTCGTGTAAAAACGTTACATAATGCAGTTATGGATTTATTTTATTTTGTACGCTCGTGGGATAAGAATGAAAAACATAGAAATCGCTTTTAAGACAGGTGACTATAGTTCGAAAGATATATTCTCTTTACTCAAGTTGCTTTCAACTCAAATCTACAAATTATGGAGAGGAAGTTCATCCTTGAGATATTTCACACACTAGACAAGTATTCTTATCAATTAAATTTAAATATTGTTTTGATAATTGTTCAAACCACTCTTGAACTGTCTCTTGGAAACATGACAGATAATCGATACTATGATTTTCATGAGTGTTTCAGGAAGAGGTTAATAAAGAGAAAATAATGAAGTACTCACTCTGTAAGAAGAATTAAGATGAACGAATTGATATTCAAGTCCTGAATCAAAATGCAATTCAGGAGATATCTGTCATATAAAAGTTATGATATTAATATTTTCATATCATGTAAACTGATTAATTATAATATTTGATTTTTGGAAAATTATCCCGTTTGAATCAAATGCGATATGCATCTCATAAAAGTGGAAAATATCAATTGTTTATACTATTCAGATATATTTTTCCGAAAGTAAAATATGTTTTCATCAATCGATATCGAATTACACGAAATTCTTGTTAGTGTATGATAATTATACTATCAATATATTTATATTATTATATTATATTATTAATCATCATAATTATTATATTATTATTATTTTATGTAGATAATCCTATCTTTCATCCATTGCCTTGGTGGGGAACAATGATTTTGTTCAAGTTTCGATGTTATTAAAAAAAAAAAGTATGATAATTGGATTTTCAACTAAACGGGGAGAATACTGTATTTCACTTTACTAATTTGATATTAAATTCAATCAATCTGAAAGAACACTTCAATGAGAGGACGAATGGATGAAATATCTGCAAAACCATCAGAAGAACATCTCCCCTTGAATACCTATCTCTAAAATAAAACTTCCACGCCGAACCAAATGTTAATGTATGTATTGATTAAATAAACTTTTCAATATTCTACCGTCGTCACTTTGTTGACCCGTACCTAATGCCTGTACCCTCAAGGGGTGGTTAGACGGTGGTTTTAGGGGTTGTCATGGGATGTGTGGGTAGAGGATGAAGGGGGGGGGGAAGAGGGAAGGAGAGAGCCACTTTTTTCAATCTCCCAGCGTGCGTTCCATCAACTAACGTGTCCGCGTAAAACTACCCTATCGTTCGAGAGTCGATAGGATTATATCGATCCCACTGAATTATATCGATAACTCGTCAATACAATCGCAACTCGAACGTGATTTGATAACAGAAATATAGGTGGAGTAAATAGGGTACTCAATTGGAACATATGGACGCCTTATAAGCTGTTTTGAATTTGAGGTGTTAAATTCTATCCATGAATAAGTCTGTTACCATAGTACTGTTTGCGTCTTAGAATGCACTTCATGCAAATATTTTCAATATGTATGACAACCTTATTGATACATTTGATTTCAATCAGAAGGTTCAAATGGAATTTTAGAATTCAAAAAAACAAAAAACATCCAGTAAAAGAAGATATCACGAGTATTGCTGTACAGTATCTGAATTGAAGTATCTTATTAAGAAGTAGATAGATGCTTCATATTCATTGTGAAAAAAGGATTGAATGCAATGAAGTGAATTCTGATAAATTCTGCATCATATTTGCCAGTTTATATCTTAATATAATAGAATAGATAATTCAAAAGATACTCTATTTTCACTTCACAAGTTTTCACAAATATCTTTCTCTAATGGAATAAATACAGAGTTGAAAGTTGAAACGAATGCGTCCATTTGGATAAAGTAATTAATTCAGAATACGCAAGAGATGAAATAAGAACAAATATTAATTTTATCAGTCGATATCTCATGGCCCAAGAGCAAATTGAAAGACCTATCCAATTAAAATTGATAACGTTGATTGCCCTAATGAATTTCGGATTGCGTTAACATTACCGTTAAGTTAAACGCTCAATTTATATTTTAAAGAATAACTAATCACAGTAAATCCCGGAACAAGGGTACTCTAATGATCTGATATCGTATGGTTATACATATGACGTATGACGTATTTTTCATAAGTACGCCCACAAGCAAACTATTTCAATTTTTTTTTGCTTCTGAGTTTTCAAACATTTTTTTTTAACTGGCGGATAAAATTACAATGACGTTTTTAATGATTTTTTTACAAAAATACTACCCAATTCTCTCTCTCTCTCACCCACGCACACACACATACACACACACACATACACACACCCACACCCACACACACACACTCACACACACACACACTCATACACACACACAATCCACATGACAAGGTCACAAAGTATTCCCAAATTCCTTCTCAAGAGATGGAAGAAATAACAAAAGATTTGGAACAAAATCACTGGACAAAGAATCGGGTATGACCGTATGAAGTATATGTATGGAGAGATAGCTTCTTATTGGATTTCAGTTGAATTATCTACACTCCCATGAACCAATACGTACTCTTGATTTCTAATATTTTAATAGAATAGTTCGAAAACACAATTCTATAAGTCCTTAATGAGAATTTGATCGATTATTTCTTTCACTATATACTTTCTTACGTTATACTGAAAGTGAGTGGTTGTAATTTAATGTTTCCAAAGAGGCTGCAAAGAAAGAAGTAAGATTAATGTGAATACGTCTTTGAGGAGCAGATCGATCTGACTTAGAAAGTGAACCTGTGGAAGTTGACAAAGTCCAGTTCACACCTACAAACTTCATGGTACAACATTTAGTGATTGAGCTTACTAAAAAAGTCAAATTAAATTCGATGCAATTCAATATTCCTTTATTTTGTAAAATACATATACTCTGAAATAATATAGTATATGATAAAAAAAGGCGATATTCAATATTTTTATGGTAGGACTGAGTCACTCCCCTATTGATCTTTCATATGACCATCAGTTGATTAGAGAAAAGTTATACAAGTAATAATAATGATACATATAACTGTAATGAATGTGAAGAGTAATAATAATCAGAATGATAAAAAAATAGAAAAAAAAACTTTTCAAGTTATGAAGAAAATATGTTCACAATTAATCAAGAGAGGTAGGAATGGAAGTTGCTTTCAATATATATTATGAATGATATCAGATCAGTTTTATACTAGAATGAGTGTTTTATTCAGGTAGGTTTTCTTCAAGTAGAAATGAAAGTTATAATCAAAAGCATTAAAAAAATATCCACCCAATAATCTTTGGGGGACTAATTCACTAAAATCATATTCGAAATGACTTTGTGTACATAATGACTCTCATTCTACTTGGTTGAAGTGATTGTATTGTTACATTGCATAGGATATGAAAAGTATCAGGCAAACAGAAAACCGTTTTTTTGCTTGTTGACTGTGGTAACTAGAGAACAACCAATACAAATTGTAAGTATAAACCAAATCAACATTTTAATTTGATACCAGCAGAATGCTTATTTGAGCGTTGTGGCGCCCAAAACATACACACTATTTGCAGGTGATAGTTCCGTCTTTGTTTTATTCAGGCTATCATTTCATTCAACAACATGTTGCGGCAAAATTGATCAAACTTTTCACAATTATACTCCATTGTAGGAAAAACATATTCAGCTCAATGATCTGTGTCCTTCTTTTCTTGAATGGGCAAAATGCATGAATTTTGAGTTATAATCTATTTAAAATGAATGATTGATATTCCCAACCGAGGAGTGAACAACTCCTGAAATCTGGTTTACACTCGTCATGAAATCTCCTTAAAATCTCTTGGAATCATCTCGAATTCCCTTGAAATCTTCTTGAAATCCCGTGAAATCTCCGTGAAATCCATTGAAATCAGAAATCAGATGTACACCAAATTTACTATCGGTTTACCCCTTGATCCCAACCGATTCTACAATATACGGTAGCCAAAAGATTCGAAATAAATAACAATGATGGGCTCAAAATGGCATTAAAAATACGTGAAACATTTCAAAAAGTATTGATCCAGTAAAAATATGTGTTTGAGAAGCACAAGAGAATATTATTGATAACTTCTGTCATGACCCATAATATTAGACAGGGAGACGTTTCTGCCTTATGACGAAGCATGACTTATATGCGCTTTTATGAAAAACCAAGCCATGTTCATGTTGAAATAGGGTATTCATTTGACTAGGCAAACGCAGTATATGTGTTGTAAGATGAGCGATGAGAGATTCACGAGAAATTTTAAGGAACCTATACCTTGATTTTGAAACATTGATGTTACTGCCTTGCTGTTTATTGAAATGATCATTTTGATCGTTCTATCAAATTGGCTCTCCTTTTTGCTCTTCTTAATAGCTTTATTTGCATTCAATATATGTACAAAATTACATATTTAATCTTTTCTTTGAAATGATTGATTTGATTCGTGTGAAATTCTGGTATTGTGTGTATTATTTTCGAGCTTAAATTATGTGAACATTTGATTACATTATGACAAATTATTCTGTCCAAATTCTCTAGCCTCGCGGTTATTCTCACGGGGGTTTTATACATTTCGAAATATTTTCTCTCAAGAGTGGTTTAATGGGCTGCACCTCAGAACTGCACAGTATTGAGTTTGATGAAGACACATGTGCAAGCCAAGTTTACTTTAAATTTTTAATTTCGTTTCATCTGCAGAGCGTTAAGAAAAAACATGAGAAAAAAAACATTTTCGTTTTTTCAAGTGAGGTAAAATTCAGTCTCCACTTACGCTAATTTAATAAATGTATGAAGCAATCAGTTTTATTGAAAATCGAAAAAGAAATGGATCATTTGATGTTCAGTTGCTCATTATCATACGTAATAATTGGAGTAGTTCTGAATGTTGCTTACTAGGAAAACGCGGGATGCGCGTTGTGAGATGAGCTTAGAAGTATGGCAATCTAGAATGAAAAATAACTTGTCAGCTCAATTTACATCTACAAACCTTGACTTACTTCAAACGTTCAAAAACCTCACCTGCAACTTGTTGATATTTATAGTAACCTGCAACCTGTCGCATAAACACTTTGCAAAACCATTGATCCTAATATTCAATAAAATGTACACGTTTATTGCGTTTTCTTCATTATTTCTCATTCGATTGTTGTAAAAATCTCTGAATAGGTGTATAATAGTATTTTTCATATTCTGTGAGAATTTGAGAGCTTTTAAAAAATTCTTGTTTTTCAAGTATTTTTCCCCGGGTTATTCTTATGAGGATTTTCCAAACTTTCCGATTATTTTCCGGAAAAACCTTCCGACCGATTCCTCTGAATAACAATCCCAACCTATTCTGGTGTGACACCAACGTTCAGAAAAAGTTTCAAGTTGATTGATTCATTTCTCTGACCTGTATGCCGCGTACATAATTACAAAAAAAAAAAAAAAAAAAAAAAAAAAACAAACATAAAAACGAAGCCCATTTTTTTCAGGGTGTGAAATGGAAAGCTTCGCTACGCTCATCTAATAATTCAAGGCCACCAGGATGTGCCCATACCAACAATGTTAAATTAGGAAACTTCTTAATCACTTTTCAAGAGAATGGCTCACTGAATTTACATTACACGTTTTACCTACACTACTATATTCTACACACACATTTTGAAAGGAACATTTCTCTGATTTTTTTCACACATTTTTCAATAATACCAAATATTTTGCTACATTTTAGCAAGTTGAAGAATTATTTGTTTTTTTCCCAAAATTCAAATTTTCTCTCTGTTTCGTTCAAAATGAGAGAAACAAGTGCACAAAAATGCTGTGAAAATTTCAACTTATTTGCTGTATTGGTTTGGAACGAAAGTGGTCAAACGTAGGATGAACATGAATTTTGAGATAATTAAAGTTGAAGTTGCAGTCTCTTCATAATCAGGCCTATATTGGGATGCGGAAACTTGTCAACATCGGACTGAATAATTAATTGTGAAGTTTTTGTCTATTCAATTTACTTTCGGTTTTCTTTCTCATTCTCTTAGAACTAGATAGAATAATTATTTGAAAAAAAAATCGATTCAGCACATCCGGGTGGCTTTCAAGTCCTCATTGCAGTATGTGTATCATTTTTTTTTTTATAATAACATCGAAACTTGATACAAAATTATTGTTCCCTAATTAAGGCTATGGATAAAAAGTAGGATCGTTTGGACGGGGCACCACAAGGGCGATCTTACCACCCCATTTTAATTATTTAAAACCAATGAACTTCAACACCAGGACTGAGCTGTTGGTGATAACTTTCCGTCGCAGATAAAAGTCTTTCAGTTTCCGAAAGTTCGGAACACATTATAAGTAGAAACCGTTTCTATGATATATATCCGGACATTACCAGCATTGATATTAAGAGTGAACAAAACACACGAATGTTGATATATTCCACTTTGAACTAAGTCTCTTGGGCAATGATCACTTCTTTTAACAACAGATGTAAAGTCTATCATTATCAAAATGAACAAAAATGAGTGATAGGCCTATAATGTTATAATTAGGCCTATCACTTTACTAATTAAAGGTCGTGGCCAATTAGTACTTCATCCAAGCATTTGCTTCGAGGACTGTGGGAAACCACGAAAAATCAAGTCAGGATGGATAAGAAAAGGTATTGTTTGTCTTCTCTTTCTTTCAACTTCTTCTCTTCTTCTCTTCTTCTTTTCTTGTGATATTTGATTATCTTGAAATTATTATTGGTCGTAAGTTAGACAAGTCCAATGTTCAAAAAATATTCCCTTCTTTTCTTGAAACCTTGATAGTTGTTATGACATGCATGCAAGAAACACCAGTGGCAGTGAAAAGTCTTGTTGCTCCAGCCCTCTTGACGTTGATGACATCCTGATGGCCGTGCACACAATTTTTCTTCCAAGGTTCTTGCATTCTATTGGGTGATTTTCAATATGTATCAGTATGACGTGTGAACATGACTTTATACTTGAAGCACTGTACTCGAGGTATTGAATCACCGACGCTTGATGGAGAAGGAGAAATACGTATATTTGTAACACCCGAGACCGGGATACGGGACACATTGCTTAACCGTACGTTGAAGAGAAAGAGTTGAGATGAAATATGGCCGTACATCATTAGTCAAAGTTTGTGTGTGAGGCTGAGAGAGAAATGAACGAAGAAAGAGAAATGAGGGAGAAAGAGTGAGATGGATAGAAAGTTAGTGATGAAGAGAAAGAGGTGGAATATACTACTGTCTTGTTCATATAAAACATAATGAAAAAATAAATTCCGATTCCATTCCTCGATGTTGAAATTGGATGTACCTTGATGTGCATAGTAAGAAGTGTATTAACAAATTTGAAAAAATGAGTGAATTGAATGAAAGAATTGATGGAGAAAAAAAAATGTATACATATATATATATATATATATATATATATATATATATATATATACATATATATATATATATATATATATATATATATATATATATATATATATATATATATATATATATATATATATATGTATATATATATATTTATATATATATGTGTATATGTGATACAGAAGAAAAAAAAAATATACACACACACACACACACACACACACACATATATATATATATATATATATATATATATATATATATATATATATATATATGAATATGATTTTCTAGTCAATATGAAATTATATGGACATGACTGTACGCACTATACGAGAGGCACTTCACCGACTTCGTTTGGGAATCTCTTTCTTGACTCTTCAAAGACAGAAGTTTCACTAGAGTCGTACCTACTTATCTATATGGATGCAGAAGTTGGCATTATACTTGTTCTACATTCGTTCACACTCTAGTACTGATTGTGTCGGTAAAAGAAGGTCATGCTTGAAGGATTTTTAGCACCTTGGGAAGTCGATGTAATAGGTTACACATGGAGCCACATTCAGAATTCTCTTAAAGAGGAGCAGATATTTCCAGATTACTTGTTTTTGCGAGAAGACATGTCTTCACTGTGGATCTTTCCAACTGCAGATAATATATTTGTTGAGATTACATTGATAATATTTTGTTTTGTTTTGAGGTATTCATCACCATTTTAAGTGGGCATGTGGTTCAACACCCAATTATTTGAATCACCCACTATTTCAATGTTTGAATGAAGGTCTCTCAAAGTCTATACAATCATTTGGTACGAGTTTTATTTCGCAGATATATTCGATTAATATTTCATCAATGGAAAGAAATAGTTTTGTTTTTTCCACTTATTTGAGGAGTTTATAGTAAAATACATGTTTGAATATCCATAATATTGGATTGATACCTGAGGGTCTGGTCTGGAATTCTAGCTATCTGGATGTACACAGCTATTCCCAATGAAAACTCTAGGGAACAGAGCTAGGGAAAATGAGGGTGAAATCTTGGATCTTTCAATTTTGCATTGAGGATAAAGGTTAAATTATATTATGAATAAGATTTCTGTGATTCTCGACGCTTGCTTGATCGAGTAGTTTACAGTTTCTACACGATTAGCGCTAGATATGTTTCACAAAGAAGACTTCAATATAGAAAAATATGCTGCACAAAAACAGCTATATTTATTATTATATAGCATATTTCCTTATGTTGACAAACCATGTAATAAAATAAATAAAGCTACGCGAAAACATACAATCGTTTTTCTTTTTTTATGTATGAATAAAGGATGTGAATGATGTGTATGATGTGAATTATTTCAACTATACACGTTGAATGCTTGGTGCAATATGTAAGAAAGTGGTGCAATATGTAAAAAAGTGGCGTAATTTGTATCGCGGTGACAGCCCATTTTTGGGTTTCAATATACCGGTAATGACTTGTTGCTCAGCTCTGATACGCTTCTCCCCATCCATCGTTACGATAGCTATAATTTGAGATCCAAGTGATTTAAAAGAATAACTATTCAATAAACTCCATTTGTCTTTTACTTTTTTATAATGATAGGAAAACATTGGATATGAAATGAACGAGTACCGGTGAGGACAGAAAAAAATAAATTGTGAAATAAATTTCATGGTGAATAGAACGATGGGCAGCATATCTACTAGTGGAATATATTATTATAATGTTAATTTCTGAATCACTTATTCGGAAATGGTTGATTTGTTTATATGAGCCTAAATTAGTTATGATTTCTTTTTTTTTTGTGAATTTTTTTGTGAATTAGCAGTCCTGGTGTTGAAGACCATTACTTTTAAATAATCAAAATGGGGTGGTAAGATCGCCCTTGTGGTGCCCCGTCCAAACGATCCTATCTTTTATCCATAGCCTTAATTTGGGAACAATGATTTTGTATCAAGTTTCGATGTTATTAAAAAAAAAAAAAAAAAAAAGTGAATTAGTAGTAATAATTCATGCAAATTCTAATTTCTTCATCAGGTTACCATAATCCAATAATATCTGATATGTTAGATTATCAGAAATGAACGGATGAGTGGATATTTCTTCAATCGAGTGGGAATTGATATTGATACCTGATCATTTTATTATTTTGGAATATTGAAACCCCTGTCAGAGACGGTCAACCATGGCGGGAATCAAACCCCGATCTCCTGAATGATGGCTCATGCAGTGTGTTATCACTCGGCCACACGTCTCAGTATATATATATATATATATATATATATATATATATATATATATATATGTATATATATTCATATATATGTATATATATATATATATATATATATATATATATATATATATATATATATATATATATATATATATATATATTTAAACACCATATCTGAGTGAAATCTTGAGACGGGTTGTGACATGTGTCAGTCAATATTGTCAACCATGAGGCTTTTCAAATTTACTCCACTATCTTGGTCTTTCTCTCTTGCCCATCAGAGTCACTCTGAAATGTGATATCACACGACATTTCACTTCGTGAATCTTCGGGTATCATCGGATGGCATCAGGGGATAGGAAATTATAGTTCAATTTGATTCATGATTCTGTATTATATTATTGAATTATCCAATTCAACAGATCATACGCCCAATCATTCGAATGAAAATTCTTGAGAAACGAATAAAACAGTGAGAAAGATACACTACAATAATTTGGTGGAGGTGCCACGTTTTTCGAAAAGTTGATCTGATTTGAAAGTCATTACATAATTAGTGAACAAGTTATATTTTAATACTTGGTTTCAGAGACATTGATATTTTACACTCAATATCGAATTGGCGTCATTTCTGACACCTAAGTAAAATATACATAGAATATATTACAGTTTCCTTTATTCATCTAATCTCCATTTATTATAAAAAATAGCAAATCCTGATTTCATTTATTTGAAATCAGTCATAGAGCAATAACCTTCGAACCCTTCAAGGATTTTCTCTTGATATTCCTCACAAAAAAAGACGAAGAAATCCACATGCTTTACTATGGTATATAAAGGAAAAAACGTCACAAGACTCAGCATTGTGAATAAGTCTTCGTGAATTCTCGACAATCTTCGTCTCATTTGTTGACACAATTGTTATCTCAAGTATCCGTCACTCCATCTGTCATCTGTCACAGCGAGGCGAGGTCAAGTGAGAGAAAGAGGTCAAACGGTCAAGTCCCAACTAGTTTGATGTATGAGGCGCATGACGTATTTGAACAATTCAATGGAGGATATATATATATATATATATATATATGTGTCAGATTTCCGACTCCTGAAACCACTGAACAAACTTTGACCACTTGACAATATACCGACATCACTATCTTCCCTTTTATCCCTTTTACTCCCTTCTTCCCTTACATAGCGTTCAACTTCCTGTCTCTATTCAAGTCAAGGGTATGTTTGTACTTCAGTTGTCGAGAAGGCTCTATTTGCTATTTCGTAACAACATAACAAGCTGAAATAACCATGTTATTAGTTTATTTACATACATTCTGCTGTTATTTGCCTGTACCCTATTGTGCTATCCAAGTATACGTGAATATAGATATTAGGTGAATATTAGATTGAATTTGAAAAGCAAATATATCCAATTCTATATCATCGTTTTTGTTTTTCTAGTAGATATATAGCAGGTAACTGCTGTTAAGTTGGCTTGTTGACCGCTAGCTTCAAGGGAGTGGGTGTGGGATGGTCTTTGGTAGAGGCATATGAATATTTAGACTTGGCTTTGGCGCGAAAGTTCAATAAGAAGAAAAACTGCTTACTATCCCAATCCAATTTACTTCCTATATTGCAGTATAATACTACCTTAATTAATGATGTATATTACCATTATGGTCACTCCGTATTCAACTAATTAATTTGGCCGGCCCCTCACCATAAACTTCATACTTGATATCAATTGCACAAATTCCAGTGACGTACTCAATGGCACAATTCAATTTTATATTTAACGTCTGGGACTGTATTAACAATAACAATCTCATTAAATTATGAGATGTACAAGACTGTAGGCCTACTAGACCTTATCAATGTACCGGTAATGAATAAACTTTTTTTAAACTTAGTTTGTAATATTAGAGTATCACTCTTTTTCATTAGTTCATCGCATTATTCCTAACTGTAGGAGTCTTTAATATATTTTTTATTCTGTAATATGACGATACCATCTCAGCGTCTCTGTTATGAGTGTGTGCATATATATTCTTCCCGTAGGGTTGCGTACTCATCCCGACATTGTCTTTGACAACTCAAATCTTATCCACAATCACTATTAAACGCATTATCACAAGAATCTTCCACTTGAAGTAACATGCAGTAGGAAAAATAAATTCAAAATCAACCTCAAAAATCACATTTCAGAAACTGACCTCCATACTTGTTTTAGTAACCTCTATCCCTCATGTCCTTGTATTTCCCGACCTTTTCCTTTTAACTGCGGCCTGTACTCAAATATTTGCTATTGCTCTTCTAGACCTTTTCCCAAAAGATGCATACTATCAGGAAACTTCTATCAGCTTGCATTATATTTTGTTCATCACATATTTTTTATTTTTTAAATTACAATATTGTTATATAAGAACCAATACTGTAAAGAGTGATACAAAAACTCATTGTATTGTGACGATCAACAAATAAATAAATGAATAAATATATAAACTGTTCGATCCACTAATGTAATCTTGCCACATATGGCCCCAAAAAACAAAAACTCTCTTATCTCTATGTCGTCTTCTCTTGTTGTTTCCCTCTTGTTTGTCCACGCGCATCTCGTGTTTTTATCGCTCATCTCTACTTCTTGACTTGCTTCTTTTTTCTCTAGTCCTATAACACTTGTGACTACCTCGATTGCAGTCTGTTAACCTGCGTACCTTACAGGTGGTCTGTATAAACTGCAGATGTTAGATATATACGCGTACTTCGATCTTTTTGAACTATAACCGGTGATATGGCGAGAGGGATTAGGACATATAATCAAAATGTCATACTGAATACATTTATTGCTTCTTTTCTCTCTCTCTCTCTCTCTCTCTCTCTCTCTCTCTCTATATATATATATATATATATATATATATATATATATATATATATATATATATATATATATACCGGTATATATATATATATATATATATATATATATATATATATATATATATATTTATATATATATATATATATATATATATATATATATATATATTTCTAGACACAAAATTTGAGTACTACAAATCTACAATAAGTCAATCTATATTCTATATCATTCCTAATTATTTGTTAAACATGTTAATATAAACACAAACATATTTTTCGATTTTATTAATGGCGTTGGTTTGAATGAAAAACCGTCATAAATACAGAGGTGATTGTATTTTAACGAACCAATGAAAAACCATTTTATTCTGTTATTCGATAACGAATCTTCATGGTTCATTAAAGTTTTTCCAGTTTTGTAGTATTTTTCAGTTAATGTTCGATTTCGAATGTTACTACATATCAGTGATCAACTCATAAATTGTGTAAGTGAAAAAAACATAATTATCATCTGAAATTTCAATTAAAAATTCAGACATATGAAACTCCAAATACAGAATGTGGGGAATGAATAGTAAACTTGTGACATGGAAAAAGATTTCAAAATAAATGACCAAATGATAAAAAACTAGAGCTTTCTTCCTCGTACAAAACCATTACTCATTTTCATTTTATTTGATAACTATATGTTCAGTCTAGTGAATATTCCATCGATGCGAATGATTTCGTATGCTATATATTTATAATTATCAGAAATAAATTGAAAATACTCAGATTGGAAATGTGAAACCGTTCGATAGTATTCTCCAACATTCATTTCATTTTCAAAGATACAGAAAATTATACAGAGGAGCGGTGCAGAGCGAACGAGATGTCACAGTAATGTCATTCGGGTAACGATGCGCAATGGCAAACCCTGGGGGTACATTTCTGTTCCATATGAACCTAGTTTCAACTTAGACCTGTGCTAAACGTGTATTGAAAAACTGGAAATAACTCACTGAAACCGGATTAGATCGTACAGGAATGCACCCGCTGGGGTCCCTTCAAGGGCGCTCAAGATCTACCCACGCTTAGGGAAAATCATGCAGTTGTTGATATGAACTGAATGGATCGAAATAATTTATCGTAACAGAAGTACATGTGCCGTATTTCTTTTCCGTGATTCAAGGTTAGTTTTAGCATAGATATATATTACCGAGATATGCTACTCAACGTTAAGAAGGCGTACATATTTGTGTCTCAGTAGTGACTTCACACCGCTTTACAAACCGGTAAGTTTCCGCCATATTCGATATAATTAGTGATAATATTTTTGAAATATTTTTTTTAATAACATCGAAACTTGATACAAAATCATTGTTCCCCAATTATGGCTAAGGATGAAAAGTAGGATCGTTTGGACGGGGCACTTCAAGGACGATCTCAACACCCCATTCTAATTATTTAAAACCAATGAACTTCAACACCAGGACTGCGCTGTTGGTGATCATAACTATTTTTTTTTTTTGATAAGATAGAATGTTTTGCCTAGATTCTATTTGTTAATGTCCAATATTGCCGCCGAGATTGGAACGAGTATATGTCGCTATCGGCTGCAGGAGTGACGTATCTCGGTAATATAATATATATATATTATATATATATAGGTATATTATATATTTAGGTTGGAAAAAAATAATTCAAAATCGTGTTTTTTTGGGTTACAGTTTAGTCTGGGTTGTTTTAGGTTAGGTTGAGTTGATTAGTTCAGTTGAATTAGGTTCTTTTCTTTCAAAAACCCCTACAATGTATATAATACCAAATTGAATAAATGCATTAGGATAAGGTTATGGTGGGCATCAACAAGAACAACAACGTCCCGCGATGGGGTGATATATTCCGATATTTTGATGAATAAATGCCGATATAATGATCACATAGTCTTCTGTCACGTGATAGAAGCCTAACCATCGGTATACGGCAAAGTGGTGATCTATACAAGATTGCGATTGGTCAATATCAATTGGTGGGCATTGTTGATCGTCTCTTCTAACAATGAGAGGCGTTACTTGACAGAATCCTTCATTAAAATTGAAATGACTATGTATTGGGTAGATAGCGTATACATGATAAAAGTGAGTATAGACATATAGTGATTTTTTTGCAAAAACACGGTCGCTGCTTTTTGGGTTCGTTTCTGGCTCATGTATTATCTACATCTAAATGAATCATAAATTTATTCAATTTTGAACCAAGAGTGAGCCATTAAAATGAGTAATAACTTGCGAATGGGAAGGTTCAATTGACAAAAACATGGCCACCACTGAATCCATGAGCTCTCACTTTAATATTACTTACTTATAACTCTTATATTGGGAAGCGCAACAAAGTTCTGGATGACAGTGAATAATAAAGTTTTGTCGATAATACGCTATAGGATGTCCATGGTGACAATAATTAAACAACTAATTACTAACTTTCGGTAAGAACTGAACAGCTGAGGTCTGCTTTTAACGAATAACAAATTAGTCGATTAAGCGATAATTAGCGGATCAGCTTGTTATCATCATCCTTGGTTACTAATCATATTTTTGTGCCTTCATCAATATAAACAGCTTGAGTAACACATGTATATTTCACTAACACATTATAATTTATATTTGATTATATTCTTCAAGTTTAGTTAGCCATATTCCAAGAGTTATCCCTCCAAAATAGCAATGGTAACCATGCTGATAGCATGTTTAAACTTCCAATTATAGCTATTTTCACTTTGGTAATTCACACACCAAGATGTTTAAATATATACATCACTATACCTAAGCTGGAAATCCGGATTTACCGTCTTCCCTACACATTAGTAGTAAAGGTCGTGTATGTTGATCCGCCAACATTATATTATTCGAATATTGGCGGTTCAAAACTCTCGCGTGCTACACTCAAGTGATAGGGTAGTAGGTCGATCTGCCCCGCCAACAGTGTTGTATCCAGCTGTATGAATAATGCATCAGGTTAACGTGATTGCACTGTTGGAGGTTGAGGATGTTCATGGTGTTGCGGAGGTTGAAGGGGATCAAACGAACGTAGACAATATGTGTAACTTGAGCTTATGATGATATTGCTAACTGTAATTAAATGAGCTTGCAAACTGTTTACGTTGCAGCAATGCCAACTAGATGATATTATAGTGCAATACAATACGATTCTCGGTTTTCTGTCGTTATGTGGTGGTTAATTTTGGCTGAAAAGCGAAATAATACAGAATTTGACGTATATGAACGTGGAGAAGTCACTGTTATAATTGATCTCATGCGTTTAATTTTTAAAACATCATGAAGCGACTCTGATTGTTCAAATGTTCAAAAATTCAAGTATCCTGGGGATTTTATTTCATTCCTACATTTAATTTATGATTCTATTCCTCAATTGAAGATAACTAAATTATAACAAATGAGAATCAATATCTTTGAAGTACCTGACAAATCACATCATATCAGTTACTCAGGTTCTGACTGTAATTTTTAGAGATAACAGCTGAAGAAAAACGTATTTCAGTTGTATACGTATGACAATTATGGCCATCTTCAGTGTTATGTCTCACACAAATGGTGTTCTCCAATAACAACCCAAATTTCAGCTTTCACCAACTTTTTCTTGTTGCTATTGTAACTTGTCAGATATAACATCTCTCTATAGATCGTCATACATTAAATAGTAATGCAAGGACACCAAAAGATCATGGTCACAGATCATGGTACAGTGCGTCGTAAAATGAAAAAACAAATCAGTAATGCAAAGTATGTTGTAAAACAAAGGTAACTCGATCTTTTTAATCCCCCAAAATATATTATATCTTGAATTTCCCTCACATGGTATACAGATTAGAAAATAATACCTATAGCTTACTCCCTAGAGCACTTACATAGGCCCATTGTGTGTATAGCAAGAATAAAATCAGTTCACTAAGAATCAATCACAAAATCACAACAGGTGACGTTTTGTAAATAAGATCCCATGCTACAATAAATCTTCCATTTCACCCCTTCTCCACACCCCTCTACCGTGATTCTGTGACGTCACATTAGCCACACTCCGCATCATCATCACCATTAATCAACCATAATACAGCCGTATGATCGACGTCATTGCAGCGTCAAACAATAATGATTACCTCGATGATTGGATGAGAGATGTTTGCTTCTCTGTATGGTTCGTCAGATTCAATAGCACGGTCCAGACAACGCATTACTGACATCAAAACTGTTGATATGTTGCTAAGTTTTGAAATGAGAATAATCGAGATTTTGAAGATTATTGATGTAGGATCAATTAATCAAATGCGTGTGATTGACTGGATATAACTAGACTGACCAAGATTAGGAGGCCGTGTTACTAATTGATAATTATTAATTAGGTATCAATTAGTTGATAATTAATTGGTACGAAAACCACATACGTGACCAAACATTTTGCTAATTATTGTTTAATCCACTAATGATCAGCTGATAATCCGTCTGATGAAAACTGGCTAGTAGTATCTTGATCAAATTGGACATGATAATTCATAGAAAACTTGAAAAAATCTTGTTTCAAACGCATTTTGAATTTTTGATCCATCAATATTTGAGTGTATATGGATGGATATTGTTCACTTAACGACCCCACCAACAGCGAGGTTATTTGGGTGGTAAGAATGAGCACGTTATAATGCAATTATGAAGTGATGATAAGTGAAAAGACGTTTAAAAAAGCCCATGCCTTATGCAGGACTCGATCCCACGACCAACGGTTATAGAGGATGATGATATTTTAATGAAAGTAATATAAGACAATTGACGATTAGTGATCGACCCGCCCACAAACGTCACAAAACAAAAAATCAAATCAAATGGGCTGTTTGTTATGTGAAAAAATTGACATTGCCTATCAGAGTATATCTGAATGACCACATGAATTATAGATCAAGGTGGCCTGCCGATAAGTCACGCCTATCCCTAGTAGTCAATTGTCATGAATCATGTGTTAATTCATGAATGACACCTTGCAGCATATGGAAAGGTTGTAATGTGAAATGTGAACAGTAATATTTTTATGAATTTCGAACTTCGAACATATCTGAATTAACGATACTGAATGTAATGAATGTAATGAACGACACGATTAATCTTGAACATCGTTAAACTGAGATGGAATTGTGCCATCAGCTGAATGTTAACTTGTACTCGTTACTTTCGATCGTCGACTATAAAACTTGAAACATTAGAAAAAAAATTGGAAAACAAATTTACATCGGTACATAAGGCTATGTAGTTGTATCAACGCAGAAGAAATTTGTCTACCAACTGAACTATTGTAGAAACTCCGATAATTATATATCCTCGGTGTAACTTCCACGATTCAACTCTTTGAAAGATATAGTTCTATATATCTTCAGACCTTCAGGATCTAACTCTTTGAGAGATGAAATATCATTTCTCATTGTCAACTTCGTTCTGAAAAATCATTATACCCTGAAAATACCAGATTTATAAAAGAAGTGGTGATATTTGTGATTCTGATGTTGGTTCACTATTTTTTAGTCTCGTAGATGTAAGTATGAGTCAAGATATTATCTTATCCGTATTATATAATATTCACTCTAGTAGTTATTCAAACGTTCCTTTCAGAGTGGTTAATCCTCCAATTAATTAATTCTTTTTGTAACTATAGATAGCTTCTAGAAACTCTGGCTCAATATATTATCATATATTTTCATGAAATTAAATCCATAAATCTCTGTTTGTGTAAAATTATCATCCACGCTGACCCAAACCAAACAATAGTAAGTCCAAGATTCAATATCTTCAGGTCAGTCAACCTCTTGAGAGTATTCAACACCTCTAATCGTCTTTATGCGTCGGGAGTTTCGATTATATTCGTCTTGCATACTGATCAATGTCTTCCATGCCTTGTTTGTCGTAAGGTAGTCTTAACAGCTGATCCCGGCTGAGCTCTTTGGGGGTGGGTGGGATGAGGGGCGAGGGTGGTGGCTGTGATTCACACTTGACACTTTTGGTTAGTGGTGGGGGGAGGGGAAGAAGGGCATCGTTTTGATAACAAGAGAAATGTGAGTTGATACCGAATAGAGAAACTGTGGTTTTTGGAAAGCGCAATACATATTTTGATGACAGTGAATCATGAGATTTGGCCGATGACCAAAGTGACGGTCATTAAACAAACAGTAAGTACACCTTCTTTATAAACTAAGCTTTTGGATACTGGAGGGTGAATTGGAGCTCTGCTGTTTAAATGGATTTGTGGATAGATGAAACGGAAAGTTATTGTGAGTATGGTTTGTTCAATGACTCCACCAACAGCTGCGATATTTGGGGGTACGAATGAGCATATCATAGATTAATGATGTATAAACAAACACAAACCTCATACTGGACTTGAACCCACAAATGACTTGAGTCTAGTTTCCAAGGCAATAACTTGAGTGCCGGATTCAAACTGTCGTCTATAAATTTATTGCAATTTGGTTTATCAATACTAAAAGAAATGTGATGGGAGTTGGTTCTCCTCAAGCTGAAAGTATTGGCACATGTTTGAATTCAAATATACCGTTGCTTAACGACCGCAAAGTTGAATGGGGATATGAATGAGCAAGTAGTTATGAAAAGGTGAAGAACGGTACAAAAACTCATGTCTTATGAGGAACTCGAAACCAGGCCCAACATAAGGCAAGGAGATTTTTCACTTGCTCGACATAATATTGTTACTCACTATCAAAGAGGAATTACCGATAGTTGAATGATTGGTCCGATTCAAGCAATGTATTCTGGAATAAATTTATGAATTTATGAAATTTGTGTGAATTGTTTTAAACTGGTCAAATGTAAGAACGGTTCTGCAAAATTTCGCCAGCAATGAAGATCCTTTAATAATAATGAGATCCAATTTCGGTAGTATTTTGTTTGGGTGAACTTCATAATAAGCACATTTAAGCGCATTAAAAGCGTGTTTGTTTTTTACTAGAATTTTCATACTTTGCAGGTGACAGTTTTCTCATATTACTTTTTCACAATATTTGAAGTATTTTTCACCGGTCACGAACATTTATTCGTCCATCTGGTTTCAGTCCTTCCGGTTCTAATAAAAAATGAATATTTTCTCATTCATGTAATCTATTCACTCATTCAAAGAACTTTTATATCATGTTCTTCTCTACAATAGTTTTTTTTGTCCATGATTTTTGTATTCACTTTCCGAACGCTAGTTTTAATTTGTTATACATATTATTGGTTATTAGTTGTGAAGCGTAACAAATAACTCTTATACAATGTTCACCGTATCAACAGTTTGTTAATTCATTTATTTATTTTCTACTCTCACGAATGTCATAGACGGTGGCGAGAACATTTTCAATTACAATTAGCACTATACTAATATTACAATATGAAAATATGAAACGAAAAAAAAAAATGTTCATGACTTTTAGATTTACTTTTGAAGAGTTGTTTCAATTGATTATAGTTTATTAGTCATTGATTGTGAAGCTTGATGAACAGAATTTCACAAAACAAAAGACAAGAAAAGTAAAATAAAAGTGTTTGAATTTTTTATGAGACTTGAGCTCTAATACCCTTGAGCAACAACAAACTTTGAAGTAGTATTTGTTTTCAAAAAGTTCTGAAATTCGTTTAAAATGCAATTTATATTATTTGAAGCATTTTGAAAATGACATGTCAACTCAACCTTTGATCGAATAATCAATTTAATTAACATTCAATTTGTTCAGAATACAAATGGATGTACTAATTTTTGTCTCACTGTAATTATTATCATAAACGTTTCCAAGTTTTTCGATATGGGTCATCCTCAAGTCAAGATGAAACTTGTTAGTTAGTGATATTGACATTATTATATATTTTGCTCATATAGTTATGACCATATTTATGTCCTTATTTCTCTCTTATTTTTTACTCTATTGTTACGTTTAAAATATAAATACAAGCAATAGCGCGTCTTTTCAATCTCTTTTCTTTTCTCATCCGTTCCAATCTTATTTGACCCTATACTTTATCTTCTAACTTGACTTCTTCCCGAACTTGTCCTTCACATTCATCTTGATCTGTTCCCACTGCCTAACACCTTGCAGACTTTCTTTTCTTTCTTTCCGTAGCTCACGCTCTCTCCAAATCTCTCTCTCTCTCTACTTCTCTCTCTCTCTCTCATTTCCTCACGACCATCCTTTCTCTTTCTTTCTCTCACTCACCTTTTTACACACAATTGATTGTCTTCATTCCTTGTTCCACTATGTTCTGCCTAAGCCAACAACCTAGCTGACGAATCTTCTCATTTTGTAAGGAATAAATATCCAGGCTTTTTTTACCTACCGTTTTTGAAGTCGAGCGTAACAATTCGTCAATGGAACAGCACGAAACTTTTACAACAAAAAAGTAACTTGCAAAAAAAGTACTTGCCACTTGTGCTAATGACAATGAAAATGAAATACTCAAATCAGATTGAAAGCTTGACTGTCAATAAGCTTGACTGGTGAATAAAGGTTATAACATTTTCAAAATATAAATTTAATGCTGAAAACCGTTATCCACATGGCCACTAGTAGACTCAATCTAAAACAATCCTCATTCATAGGCTTCTGTCAAGTAACAAATGACAAACAATAGTTACCATAGCAATACAGCGAACTGGTGGACTATCAAACATTTCTGATTGGTCAATTCTAATTGAAGGACATTGTTGTCTATCAATTTCAACAATGAGTGACGTCACTTGACAGAAGCCTATAGCAAAGATTGGAATAACTTGTCGTGATCCATCTCGTTTCTTTGCGTCGAAAGATACCACACTTCTTGGATTTGTTCCATTCTTTGAATCAAGCTTCTGAGAGATAAATCCAGTGGTAATCCCAGTCGACCTCAACAATGTGTAATGAATCAGACATAATTCACTAGAATTAATTGCGATGGTTCTGATCCTATATTTGAGAGAATGACATTTATTCGATCGCATTAAACCGTGATTGGACAATTATTTTTAAGTGGATGCTGATCCTCCAAACGTGTGATAAAATGTCGATAATCTCCGAGCACTTTCCCGAGACAATTTAAGTCATTGGTCCCGTCGGTGTTGTAAGTGGGGAGAAAAGGGGGATGAGCCGAAGTAAGGGACCCAAGGAACGATGTTGAAATATATGACTCGCTCGCCTCTTATCGGCTGTGACGAACATTCATTTTCATTCAAAGTTCATAGTTCGAAGTTCATTCGAGAGTATTCTCCGTGTAATTTTCGTTCGAATGTCTGAAGTTTAGTTCATGTAATTATATACATCTATCACCAATCAAATAACAGAATCAACAAACAAAATACGTATTTATGTGAAGAAACGTTCTGATATTTGTTCATTTATTAGAAAGTCTTGGAACAAGTTAGTGAAATGAGCACACCCCTATCAGAGAATGCTTTGAATTTAATGAAGTTCAAACAGTAATCTTTGCGAAGAACTTGTCAGTAACAACCATCTATCACATAATTTTCGTATATGCAAGAGAAGAATAAAGAGATTCAATAATTTTGTTCAGGGTTATATATACAATCTGAACCTATTGAATGTCATCTGATTGAAATAATTAAAATATACTATCAGCATCAATTGATTTTTATTCGAGGCCTGTACTTTGTATACTTCAAAATGAATGTAAAATTATATTTAACAGTATCCTTTGTTTTATTATCATTGAAACTATTCATTCATCTACTTTTCCGAATCCATCTACTTACAGTAGACTAACCCTGTTAGAGGCGCCACTTTAACTCTGTGGTCCCGTATAGTATCTGTAAGTGGAAATAGGGGATGAGCTGACATCAGTGACTGACTGAGCTACCGACATTGAAGTATAACACCAACGCGTTTGGCAAGAACGCGTTGGTGGTTAATTAAGGGCTCAACGCTGTGTGTGCCTGTGTGTGTGTGTGTGTGTGTGTGGTATGTTTCAACGAAGAGGTGGCCAAAGTCGCCATCAATTTGATGGCTGCCCAGGCCTGACCGCATGGCAGGTCGGGCTGGAGCTTCATACAAAGACTAGAGGTGTAAGTTCAGACATCTGACGTCTGTTTCGGTCGATTTATAATGTATACGTTACCTCTATTACGTTGGTATTCGAACTTGGAATAAGTGCGTATATTCACATTTGTCTTTACGAAAGATAATGGTGGACTATCAACTGAATAATTGAACATTTTGATGATTGTACTAGCTTCCTATGCAATTCAAAATTCATGTATTTTGGAAGATAAAGTTGGGTTTATCATAGAAAATATCACAAGAAATGAAGTAATTTAAAATAGCATTCGTCAATTAAAATACATATCAGTAATTCTTGTGTTTGTTATCCTGGTGGTTCTTTCCAAGAGTAGGTTTCTAGACGTTGAGAAATTCCAACGATGTCACGCATATTTCGTTGAAAAAATGTCGTTGTGAGATAAGTAATTATATCCTTATTGACATTCTTTTTTCTTTCATTAAGTTTTCTTGTCACTTCGTGAGGAACGGTACCCTCACATTTCTAGAACGTTTTTCAATCATTATAAAATGAATTAAACACCTTCAATCATCCAACATATGAAAATTTAAGATGTCAAACAATTAATACCTTTGATTAGATTGATTAGATTGCCCTAATCCGAAAGATCCTACACTGTCACTATCTCTAAAGGGTATCTTCATGATAATTTCATTTCATTTCATTCATTTTCTTCTAAATAAAATATTACAAACATGTTAAAAACAATGTATGAAATGTACTAGGCATGGAAAGTCAGATTATATAAAATACAATATAAATTACGTGGAATATGTAGAATAAATATATCACATTCACATGCATGGTGAAAAAAAAGGTATTCGATCACTCAGACTTATTTTCACCTCAATGGAAAAATTCAATCGAAATGATCTGCAGTGTGGCTTTTGTTAGAGCTATCCCCAGAAGATCTTAGGACGGAATCTGTTGTCGCGAGTTTGAATATGAATATGCGTTGAATTTATGAATCAAATTTACCAATTATCAATCATTCATCAATTTGATCTGCATATCAATTTTGTCTTACATGAATATTCCTAAAATTCAATTCCATAAGTATGAATCAATTTTCATGTTTACCAAACAGTCTTCTTTTGATTCAACAAAATCACCACTTATCGTATTATTCACTATTTGAATTGTGGACCAATAAACGAACATCGTTTACTTTCCTCTAAAAGTATTTGTCCATCTTCATTAGATTCGACGTCGACGCCACGTCATCATGACAAAGCTCGTGAACTCCCATCGAAACTCGAAAGCCGTTGTGAGTCTCGATATATCGAATTGAACGGTAATCGATTGTTTACATTCACTCGAGTCGAAGCGCTGGGTCTCGGCGGTCCACTAGCCAGTCGTTGCGATGATAAGTCTATTTTGCTCGAGTACTTAATCCTTCAGTGACAAGTGGGTTTCAGTAAACCTTAAGTTGGGATTTCATTCAAACTAAATTCAAGTTTGAATGTTTCAGTACATTTGATAAATCTCACAGACAAATTTAGAGAAACAAATATTCAAATTTGTAATTGTGCCTGTCATATACCCTTGTGTAAGCCTTGTGTATGTGCCCAGCAGTGTTGAATTAAGAGATTTTATTGCGGGGAGCTCTTGTGTTTCCAGAAAGGGGGGGGGGGGGGGGGGACTGAAATATAAGTTTCTCAAAACATTCACTATATACCTAGTGCCTCATGTTTTTATCTAGGGGAGCGGGGGGGGGGGACGACGATGAGCTGTGGGGGTGGGGGGCTTTCTGAATTCAACACAGTGTGTGGCTACTTGGTTTATTTGTACGATGTGTTTGGTGAATCGTACGAACTCGACTCTATACTAGTCTCGATATATCGAATCGAACGATAATCGATTGATAACATTCACTTATTCATTCAAGTCGACGCACTGGGTCACGTTGGTCATGGGATGCGAGTCTAAATAATAAATAAGTCCATCTTATTCGAGTACTTAATCGTACCACCAAAAGTGGAGCCAATCATTTGATTTTTGATTGAACAGTTACTCGGGAATTCGTAAGTTTGGAAGTATTTGTATATTTTGAAAGTATGAGTCATAAAAAAATATGAAGAAACAAATAGTTGAATCAAATCTTGAAACTTCAAATTCCACAGGGCAATTGTTACGTTTCTGATGATTTTTTTGTTGTTGAACACTTATACACTTGAGAAAGTGAACTGTTCAATAGTTTTGAGTTTCTTGAGAAACAAGAGTTCTGAGTTTCTTGAGAAACGAGAGTTCTGAGTTTCTTGAGAAACAAGAGTTTTGAGTTTTTTGAGTGCAACAGTTTCTTGAGAGACTGTTAAACAGGTTAATTCCAATACATTATATTCATGGCGTTCTCTCTCAACTTTTTTGTACGTTCACCTGTGTATATATTCATACACTGAATATATGTTTATACACATTATAATTATATTATATATTTGATAAGATCATGTGTGTATGATCCTTATTTAGATCTCTGCCCATATTCGGGTTGTCGATACGACATAAAATGTTAAAAACAAGTGTACTTGTGAGAACAGTATATTTTTTGAAGTATATTTATATATTTTTCTTGTATTATTTTATATAAATTATACCATCTGAAATGAGATGATACTTGGATGAAGTTAGAAGATTAGGAATGCACAGAAATCTCCACACATAAAGTTTGAACGAGTACGTATTATATGTTTATAGCTGAATATAAAACAGATGTACTGAACTTACTAGTAGTCCATTCTATTTCTATCAAAATGCTTGATCTACTTGTATGTGCTCGCATTATATAGATTTATATGATGGCATACAGAAATGTATTTTAGATGTAAATAAAAACACCAAGGAGTTTATGTAGTCTATTAATACTATATGTGCCTTAGTGCTAGTACAGTGGAATATTATTTCATATCAAGAATATAATATAGCAAAAACAAAATGAATGATGTGATCAAAACGTCTCGCTTTTGGAAGTTATATTATTTGGTTCACTTGAGTGAACTTAGAGTTCAATAAGCGTGAACAGAGCATTATCGTCGTGTATGGAAGTGAAGAGGAGATAATATTAAAGTTATCAAGGACATTAAATTTAATACTGCCATGATCCATTTAGGTTTAAGTTGATGATAATGAATATGGGGATGATATTTTAGTTGACCGAATAAATAGGTGCCTGCAATATATGTACTTGCATTAAAGAATGTCATTCTCAAAAAATGGCTGCTATTACTGATAAATAGATCAATAGATAGTATAATTGAGAGAATGTAATTAATAAAAAAGTGAATGATCATAAAAAAATGAAAAACCTCAAGCTATTAGAAAGTGAGATAAGAAATTTGTAATGAACTATTATAAGCCATGTATAGGTGTGAATAATTATACTAGGAAAACGCGGGATGCGCGTTGTTAGACGAGCTTAGGGGTATAGAAATCTAGAATGAAAAATAATTTGTCAACCCAATCTACATCTACAGACCTTGGATCACTCCAAACGTTCAAAAACCTTACGAGAATCAGTTATGTCACGGCCTTCCTCTTCATTCATTTTAATCGTTTTGAATTAATTTGTGACACTTGTTGCTATAGATTTAATTGGTTCCCGTAATAGCCTAAATTGATGGGAAAATGCTTTATAAATGCGTTTTCTTCGTTATTTCTCATCCGATTGATGCGAAAAATCTCTCAAAATGTGCTTGATAGTTTCCTTCATATTCGGCGAAAATTTGAGAGGTCTTGAAAAATTTTGATTTTTTAAGTATTTTCCTCCGGGTTATTCTAATGGGGATTTTTGAAATTTCTAAAATTCATAAAAAAAAAAGTTACCACCCGATAATGCCACAAAACTATACAGATCTAAGTTAGATGAGGAACCATGACGAAAAAAAGTTTGAAGTTGATAGCTGTAGCCGTTTGACCTGTGGAGAACCGACAAAAAAACATAAAAAAAGCAAAAAAAAAAAAAAAAAAAAAAAAAAAAACATAAAAACGAACACCAATTTTTTTCAGTATGTCAAATTGAATCCTAGCTGAAGCTCGTCTAATTATGAGAATATTTCATTAGAAAAGGAAGGGAGAGAGAGAAAATTCACCATTTGATTATTTGATGAACAAAAAATATATCCATCAAATTTCCAAGTGTGTTATTTTAAGTAAAAATGCGTGAACGTAAGGTTCAGAGATGTCAGTCAGATAAGCAAGAAGGTCAGTTCCCTGGCATAGCTTTCGAAACTCAAGTTAAGTAGGGCGTGCGTTCGAGTACCACGTGAGTCTAACGTCATAACTTATTCTTGAAACAACCAATCTTCTAAGAAATAATATAATCCGAATTGATTAATCTATTGATAATAATCGATCGAATTCAATTAGTATTTTAATCCTAATATATCAATATATCAATATATCAATATATTTATATATATATATATATATATATATATATATATGAATATATATATATATATATATATATATATATATATATATATATATATATATTTATATATATATATATATATATATATATATATATATATATAATTGATATCATCATATTGATATATCAATGTTTTTTGAATGTAATATTTGATCATAGTATGATAGTTTCATATCAATTTTCACCAATTATATAATTATAATATAATCATATGAATGAACATAATAATAATATGATTTTAACTATAGTGCACAAGATTATGAACGATCAATTGCATGTTGTGGGACCTTTCGTGATGGAAAAGAGTATGAAGTGTGCCTAAACTCAGATTGAGCATCACAACAAAATTCATTGATACAAATTGAAAACTCTATTCGTACCCCCACAGAGGATAGATGTTGGTGAGGTCGTTGTAATTCGTTGTTGGTCGTTCTTAACTCTGTATTATACTGGAAATGGTTGCTATTGAATGCAATCAATTGATTCGTCAAGGTCACTCCAAACAGTCGAATAAACAACCATATGGCCGGGGTGATTGAATGGTACACAGCCTCATTGAAGCAAGGCCTGCTCATCACGATTTACACAAAGTTTCGTTGGCATTGTTAAGAATTAATTATTATATTTAATTATTTCGAATAATGTCGATCACAAACGTCACTGATGACAATGTTAACTGTTGATGTAATATGACAAACGTCAATGTTTTGACATTGAAATCAGCTGTTCGCCATTTGGTTTCCTATTGGCTGAATTGGACCACGTGGGCTCCATTCAGTGAATGCAACTCGAGAATATAGAATTATTTCCAATTGACCACTAGTTATCGGTGGACCACCTACAGCTATACTTCATGTGGGCATTTAGAGATACTCTGATAGGCAATGCAAATTCACCCACATAACAAACAGCCCATTTGATTGGATGTTTTGTTTCGTTTTGTCGTTTGTGGGCGGGTCAATCACTAATCGTCAATTGAGTCAATTGAACTCTATTCAAACAGCCGAATGGAGATGAGTCTTTTGCGCTTGCGCGCATTGCAACCATCCCATTCGGGTTATTCATTCCCCGTGTAATACGGGCTTTAGAAGGCTTCTGAATGATCATGTAAAGGATGAAAATCGTTATTTCAAATCAATTAACTACTATGCATTCTATCGACCGTATACCATAGTTATATACACCTCATAATGTTAATGTGATTACTATATTATGTATGCTATAATTGGATGAGGTTGAGGGGGGTTTGTTGGTATTGTGGTGTACAAAGTGATAATACTTCGTCAACTCTGTACTTATCGAGAAACAATCACTTTTTGTCAAGTTTTTCATCTTAATAAACATTAAATGATTGAACGAGTTATTGGTGGAAGGGCCGTGTTTTAATTGATCCGAATATGGCCATACACCTATCGTAAAAGCCTTTACGACTTGTGTCTTCTATAACAGTGAATATTATTAAACATCACATCATATATTTTATTCTCATCATTTCTTTTGTTTAACAATCTACAGACGACTTGATTGAAGTCAGTAGTTTTACGATGAAAGTGTTTATAGTTTATGTATTTATGAAGATGGGAATCAGTTTATCATTCTCAATAGAATTTATTTCAAGCATACATTGTTTTTTCTTATGTTACTAATTTCATTCATAGTCATTCCATTATGTTTTCATCTCTCGTCAGTTCTCTCACCATGTTTTTGAACTGTAATATCATTTATTGTATTGAATATTTAAATCAAATTATTTCACTATTACCATTAAATATATGAATATGATTCAATACTTTCGTCATGAAAAACATACAATTCTTAGCTATGAGCGGATATATATATATCGATCACAAATTCTAAGGTATGTTCTTGTAGTTCAAATGTAAATATAATTCAAAGTTTTCATGTAAAAACATCTTGAAGTTCTTGGCTAAACGCATATGCCTTATGATTACTATAGTGACTATAGTTAGATGGTTTTATATTTGAGAGTATCTCATGAACACGTCTATAGAGTGTAGATCAAGTAAACTTATACGAAAAATTCATATTCGATTCATCATTCGATGGTACATGGTTCATAGAAGCAATAAGATGTGAAAGAGATGTAATACTTATATATATATATATATATATATATATATATATATATATATATATATATATATATGAATATATATATATATAAATATATATATATATATATATATATATATATATATATATATATATATATATATATATACATATAAAGAAGAAAAATACAAAAATAAGAAGATTTGTGATTTGAAACTATCACACATGCATCTTGATATAAACATGTGAATGATAAATCAACTCGTCACAGTTCATTCTATATTTTACTGAGCGTATACCTATTATGACCCTATATACCCTATTATGCAAGGAATATTTTATCATATAATAATTCAAGGGATATTCCACAGAATAAACTAGGAATTTATCCGATAAATTATTGAGTGAATGTTCTCATGAAGCTTGCGTGTTTAGCTGTTTACAAATTAAACTTTATTTTGAATCCGCTTTCTCCGGAACATGAAATTTTTCTACTGTACATGCGTTACCTAATATGCAAATAGTGTTATAATTTATGTATATCTCACGTGTGTAACATAATGTGCCACGAGCAATTGCGTGAGATATCATCGCATTAGAGTGAAAATAGCGCTACTTACTTGGTATGCGATTAATTGCACGCAATGGTCGCAACACTCGTATCGTGCGTATAGCCGACAAGTTGATGTTTTCCACGAAAAGGCAATATTCAAAAGCACTGGAAAAGAAAGAGACATTATTCAGTCATTTAATTCTCAATTCACTTCAGACATTTCAATCTAATTTCAGCCATGTGATATTATCGAAGTGTCATGGATTAGGTATAAAACAAAGTTGATAATATAAATCGATAGGCATTGATAGTTGATGATTGAAATTGATGGACAAAGATTTTTTTTTATATATTTGGTTTCAACGACGCACTATACTGATGGCTACGATCTATTGGCGTTGGTGGATGATGAATGAGATGATGGGATGATGAGATGAAAGGTTATTTTCATTAGATGTTTTGGATGGTGGGAAAGAGTCGGTTGTGGCCTGTTATCAAGGAACCATCCCAGTATCAACCTGAACGACATAGAGAAACCACGAAAAGCCCCTGTCAGGATGGTCGACCATAGCAGGAATCGAACCCCGGTCTCCCGAATGACGGTTCAGTGTGTTACCACTCGGCCACGCGTCTCGGTTTATTGATAGTTGATAATATAAATTTATATATGTATTTTGATAGAAATTGATGAAACAATTGATGGTAATATTTGTTATCACGTCAAATATGTACAACAATCGAGAATTAGTTGTATCTACGATCAATGATAGTTGATGTGATTGTTAAATGAAATAACAATTGTCATAGAATACGTGATAACAATCATAATATTCGACTGAATTGAGCATCCAATTGTCACATCAAATATAAGCTAATGATCTATACAATGATCATAATGATCATAAATGATGTTCATTCAATATTATGTTATATTCAATTGCGCACATATTCCATCTTCATTATTTTGTCTTATTCGTGTAGTTTCTCTTCTTATCCAATGTTGTAATTATTATTTGTTCAAGAATCATATTTTTTTTTCAATACAATGATTATTATTCTGATAAAACTTATTACTCGGAACTGATAACTGATGAAGTAGAAATTATATTCATTAGCTCTCTAACACATACATGAAAATAGATTGATCAAGATGAGTAGAGTGTAACTTGAGTTGATGAAGTGTACTTCATATCCTACTTTTTTCCCAATATTCTACCTTTCTCATTTAATTAAACGCTATTTCATTTTTTATATGCAAATATAGTGTTTTCTTTCTTCGTTTTTATTATTCTCTGTCTGATCCACAGATAAGCCTTGTGCTAGGCTCTGTAGAAAAAGTGAACCTGATGTTTATGTAAATGAATGATAAATAAACAACCTTTACTACTTATCTATTTTATCATGAATCAAATTATTATCAAACCTACTCGAATGAATTTTAATGAAGAATATATTTCGAATTTCTTCTGGTTGTAATCTATCAAACATTGTTCAAAATATGATAAATAGTGAAATCTAATCATCCTGATAAAATGACTGAAACGGGAACGCTGATTCACAATTAATAACAGCTGTAACATCACTTTGTGAATTAATTAAAACTTGGATAATTGATTGTGAGGTGAAAATGAGCAAGTTTTCAGAATTTATTTCCTTTCATTTTCTTCAACGATGGGATGAAAATATGAGAAGAGTTTCTTACAAAAGTTTCAAGAAGAGGCTGAAAGTATTTTATGTAGGCTCTGTAGATTGTGGTATAGTTTTTCATTCAGGATAGTTTTCAATGAGAAGAAAAAAACTTCTATTAATTATACATGTTGTATGTCCAGATGTATTAACTTCTCATGAAACTAGCACTAGTATTTTCACAGTTCAACATTACATTTGAGACTGCTGAAAATCATTAAATATCCTTGAAATTTCTCAAAGAAATCGAAGAACAACTCTACCAACATAATATAACCAAATTTGTATATATCTTTGTTGTTACTTGCATATATATATTTTTTTTAATTATTCCAGCCATTCATTGTTCTGTAGCTCTCCCCCTCTTAGATACTTCATACTTATACTAGTCAATTTCTCCTCCCCCTTTCCCACACACAGGCTTTGGCTCATGTGGGTCTTGCTTCAATTTATTTAAGTATATCAATTAACAAATTTGAAACCAATGAGTATATGCTCATTTTTCCTCATTCTTCTTACACAGAAATTGGTCTCATATTATTGATAATATGTACCGGATTTGAACTTCATTCATACGATCATTATGTCAATAATTATTTTGTCTGTAACTGATATAAGCATGTAGGCTATATTCATACAATCAGGCTCATCAAACACTGACATTGAATAAAATAAATGAATAATAATACTAATGAATAAAACACTAATTTTACCTTCATTTTGGTATAATGAATCAATCGTATTTTGAGGGTACTTAATTCATTACAAAATTCATGATTGAAAACTAAGTTAACCACATATTTCGAAGCGCTCGTTTTTCCAAGTTGCTATGAGTATATTCACAATCGCCGAAATTTTCACAATTATTCAGTTGTTACGCAATCTTATTCCGTGGGTAAAAAAGATAACAGTGTCGCGAAACGGATTCTGTAGAATCTAGATCACTTCCACTGATCGTTATTGAATTATCTGGACAGCGTATATAGTAGCAATAGTATGGTATAGCGAATAGCAGAGCCCGTAAGCGAGTGTAGCCACCTCAGTGATCCAATGGATCCCACCAGTGGAGCCAACCTGTCGGCCATTTTGCATATCCAAATATTACGTCACCCGTAAATCAGCCAATGAGTGAATATTATTTTTCACTTCTTTACGGTTGAAACAAGTAATATAAACGTTTTTTACCAGGACCAGAAATAATTACTAGACCACTAGAAATAACAGAATCATATACGCCCTATTAAAGAATTTTCTTCAGAATTTCCACCGCAATATAACATCTAATGTCGGCCAGCCGTTTTCTGCACTTATGTTGATGCCCAAAGTAATTAGCATATATTTCACAAAAAAATCATTACTACTGTGTCAATATACACTTTAATATCAGATATATCAGATATGAGTATCAGATAAAGTGGATATCAGTGGCCGGGACGCATAGTACTTCAAGATGGCGGACCTCCTACTCTTGTCGTACTGCTTACGTCATCCATGTAATAGAGATCAATGTTTGCGTCAGATGCAAGTTAGATTATCTCTAATATGAGTGAAGAATTGTAGAAATATATCGAATATATTTGAATAAATAAAACTCACCCCGCGAGGACGATAAAGAAGTCTAGGCGATTCCAAGAGTCGGCAAGGTAGGTGCCTTTACCGTAGACCCCCATGGCGATCATCTTGACCGACATCTCGAGAGCAAAGAAGGCGAAGATGAAATCATCAAATACCTTGGACAGAAAGAGAAACACACATTCAAGATATGAAATGAAGTTTATTGATATTTGTTCACACGAAGTCTATTTTCTTGAAATATTTCGTGGAATATTCATTGAAATGTAGATGTATTCAATGTGAAATCTATTGTTCATCACTGAATTCGAAATTTGAGGGAAGCATAACACAAAATGGGACACATGACAATGACAGATTTTCAGCTGTCGTTTTTCAGGCGAACTCATTTTAATATTCCAGATCAATTTCCCGGTTGCCACAGAGAGATAACTCTTCTCTTTCTAATGATCAAATATATGTATTGAATCTCTAACCGTCGGAAAGTTGAAACTTCTATTGAAACTGTTTCTCTGGTGTATATATATTTGAAACAAATTATAGAACTCTACTCTATGAGATTCTTTCCCTAAAAAACTTTTTTCTGTCTCTTCTCTTCTCTTTTCTTTATAAAATATGATGAATCAACAAATTAAATCTGTACTTCCTAAAAATCTATCCCAAGGAAAATCGTCACTTATATTATTACACTTCATTATTTTCCATCTCTTCTCTCCTGAAACTCTTACCCACGCCAACTTGCCTCAAAGAGAGCCAAAGAGATTATAAAACGAAGATAGTTATCAAGAATAGCAACAGGTTGAATAAATTGACGCCTTGAACAATTTAAATACGCAATCAATAAAACGGGAAGGTTGTGACATAGTATTTTAAAAATCGAGATATACTTATATTAATTATTCTCACAATCTTTCGAACCCAAATATTAGCAATAAATACGTGAGTTGATGATAGATGTACGATACAGCGGGTTCCAGCCACCCTCGGTAACTTGGCCAGCTGAGACACCGCTTCAGGAACTGAAGTTACCGTTGGGCGTGGGTTCGAGTCCCGCATAAGGCATGCGGTTTTGTGAACGTCCTTTTACTTATCATCACTTCAACGTTTCATAATCACCTGCTCATTCGTACCCCCGTAAAACCTAGCCGTTGGTGGGATCGTTAAGCAAACAATAATCATCATACAGCAGGTCTTTTACAGCTCATTCACGACCTGTGTGGTAAATACATGAAAAGAACAATCAAAACAATGGTTCAATTTCAATTTATTCTATTGAAAATAATCACGTATTGAACAAATTTCTTTGTGAAAACAAAATTATTAGAAACGTTTCACACTAAGCAATCCATTAGACAAATTATTTATCCAACATTTTAAATTTCACTACGCTAATTTTAGGAGAATGTGGCGCTCAAATCTGCATTCTGGTTGCTCATTAGAAATCTTAGTTCAACTCTACCGAAACTTGACTGTGGAATATTTTATTATGGTTGCCATGGTCAACAAATCATTCCAACTCAATTCCAACTATTTAATTTGCCTCCAAATACACATACAATATATTCTGCTCATTCATGACACTAGGTACTATAAAAACTCATTTTGTGTACTTCCAAGTCCATAGGGAATCAAAATTGAATATAGGTTAGTTGGTTTAGTATTGTATTATCTCTAATCCAATATTATTGACAAAATAATGCAGCTTCTCTACTCGTCTGTCATACGTGAATTGAATAAACCGTCAAAAAGTCACAAAATAAAATGTACATGATGAAACAAAGAATAGTTTTCCCTCAAGATTTAACTTTTGACGAGAAATGTTTCTGTTTTTCACGATTGCAATGCTTTATTTGTTGAAAGATATGTTCAACTTTTCCACAAGTTTCGTATTGTATTTGGAAAGTTACTGACTTATACTGGCTTCTGTGTACAGCGACAGTCAACTGCTCAGAAGTTGAAACCTTGAATACTTTCGAGACAAAATAACAGTATGTTACTCTCGTGTTTAGAAGAGTTTTGCAATTACTTACTTTCGGAAAAGGTTTTTTAGGATATATACGTCTGACTATCCGTTTCAGTTTCAGCACAGAGTTTCCAACTAGGTTTCGGATTGAGGATTTGTTTTGAGCTCCTCTTACGTATATGTATCTATGAAAGTGAAGTCAAGCTTCACGTTCAACCGTAATGAATGTAACAAAATGATGTATCAATCTCAGAGTTTAATTAAATATATAGTAAGTTAACGACGGGACCAAAAAAATGAAAATGAAAACTTTCGTACGACTCTATAACCTTAGATTATAGCTATCTTACCGATGGATGAGCAATAACGTTTAAAAGCTTTGCAACCAACTGTATAAAAAAACAAAATATGCTGTTATTGAGGTAATAATTACACAATTTTCTTTCATAGTGCACTACGCGTTCAACATTCACTTTCAAATGTACTTCATATTTTTTAGCATGCAAATAGAAACACAAAAATAAGTGTTCAGTTCAGATAATAATTTCAAGAAGGAGCATTTCTTCCATGTTCTATGAAATATTCTCTGAGGAAAATATTCTACAAAAAATAAAGTGAGTCATAAGGCCAATAAGTGAAGGTCAATGGTCATAATGAGCAGATTCACAATATAATTTGAACTTGAATCACGACGTGGAATCGAATGATCACCCTCATATTTCTCAGTTCTGGAGAGAGTGAGTCTACATCAAGAGTATGGATAAGTTACTCATCCATATCTAGCTAAATTCAGAGCTCGAACAGATATTAATTACATTTCACAGAACTAGTTTTGAAGATGCAGGCTGTTATTTTTCAGGAATATGGAGATCCAAGTGATTAGTTGATCATTGTAAATGGATTACTCAACGATTGCCCTTTCAATTTTCACCAATACTAATGTCAATGACGGCCTTGTACTACTTATGCAATTTGTATTTATCAGCTGCTTTCAATGATCTGGATAGTTTATATCTGTATATTTATGTTTCAGCTGTTATATCTGTTTTTTGAGGTTGTTTGTGTGCAGTTTATATGGTCTTTGGCTTCTAGACATAAGAAATTCCAAGAGTTTCTAAATTTCACAACCATTTAATCACCGTTATAACACTGTAAGGAAGTAACTTTCAGCATTTTCCAGCATAAAAGTTCAGATTACTGTTTAGAATGTTCCGTTGTTCTCCTGATATTGAAATTGGTGTCGGAATTATACACGTGGGAGTAGCTCTAAATGGCAATTTTGAGTTGTTATCACCATGGTTATCCATGCTATTTGTTCTCACAAGATCTCAGATGAAGGCTAAATGTGTTTGGTATAATACCAGACCTTGGACAATTGTGAAAATGAACGGTCAATTCAGTATAGTGTGAGAAATATATTATCAAAATCTACTTCATTTTGTTGATGCTATGTCAAGTTACTTGAATTGTAGTAGGTCAGTGAATCGAATTTCTCATTTCTCATTTCATTCATTGGAATGTAAATAATGATATATAAAGTTGGTTTGATTCACTGAATCATTTTTAAACCGGCTTTATCAGACTTTTGCTTTGTTTCATCATTAATACAGGATTCTCCTTCCATGATCGCTTACTTTATAAACTGATCGGATTAAAAAGTACTGTTTTGGATGTTCTAAACAAAGACTTATTTTATATACTTGGTGAGAAAATGTTAGCGGTCTCGAATGACCGTTCAGATTATCTATGGACATGAACGGCCGGATGTGTCGACTCACCGAAACAAGTATTCAAAAAGAATAGATCGCATATAAAGCTCTGCGAAAGATAAAGCGCAGTGCTAAGCTAATGACATATTATTATGTAAAGTTGGGGATAATATTTAATGGATTTGAATCAGCTCAAAGAGGTTTATATCATTCGTTACTATATCATCCACATGGTATATAAGAAGAGTTCTAGTTTATATAATCTTTTTTTTATAATGAAAGATTGTCAAGTTGCAAAGGCACTTAGACAGTAGGGCATGTTGTGTATTATAATTCTGCATTCATTTGGACAATCTGTGTGAGTCGGCCTGATTTATTTTTGAAATTGTCTTCATACATGGAATTTGTAGATGTACCGAAGTTTCAAACATATATTAACACTATCAAAAAAGTTCTATTGAAAGACAACGTATTTATTGTGAATAGGTTTGAGACATTCATTCAAATATTTAATTTCAAAATATTCATCATCATTCTTTAGGTAATGCATATAATCAATGATGCTTGTTTTAAAGTATCACTGGGGCTGTATTTGTATTCATGAAATTGAAGGAGCGAACCACCCGTGCGCAAGTGAGGTGAGATAGGAAGGATGCGTTTTAATGATAACTAAGATCTATTGGCGTCAGATGGATAATTCACAAGATGATGGAATTATGAGATGAAGGTTTCCATAGGTATCGGTAAGGATAATGAGAAGAATGCAATCATGGCCTCAATTGTAGGAACCATCCCGGAATTGTGTAATCCAGCCTACAGAGGGAAACTAAAAAAAATCGCAGTGAAAATAAACGGTGACGGGGATAGAACCAAAGCTCGATATGCCTCTCACCTGTCGGATCACATAAAGCAAGCTCATTAGCAACAGAGATAAATTCACCATGCAGTCTGTATGAATAAAGTAAGCAATAAAGTAATTAAAAAAAAAAAAATGAAGCAATGACGTAGTAAACGTTAATAACCCGCATCTTAGACAAGTTTACAGGGTGCACTTTAACCACAAATATCTCAAGAACAACAAATACTAAGGACTTGCGGTAAAATGAAATAAATAAACATTACTCTCACAATTAGGTATGCCTTATTAAAAATTGAATATTGATTCTATTATGGAGCAATAATTGAATCAAAATGTGCCCAATTTAATGGTTCTCATTGCCTAATTCCCGGTTATCGAATGATAGTAGAAATAAATTACAAACGCACATCCTTGAGTTCAATTTTGCTTATCCATATTTGAAATTCTGATTTGCCTTTTATTCTACAGTTTTCCCAATTTCCTTGGCCAAAAAGTGTAATGTATCTAAATTTTGTACAAATTATGAAATGAAAAACTCCCCTATCTAGCGGTGGTTACTAGTACTCTTCCAATATCATACTTTTTTCACTTTTCAACCCACAACCAAACTTTTGAACGCACATCAGACTTGGGTAGAGCATTTCGAAGAGAAACATGCTCAGCCAAGATGCGGGCTCTTAATAGTTCGTAACATAGCAAGCTGATTGATTTACCCACCTGTAGTATCTTGCATCTGGTCTCCACGCATTGGTCGTCCACACACGGCCGGTACATTCCAAGTGTGACACAGTTCAGCAGGATGACCAACATACTGACTCGTTCGAACCACGTGATGTACTGAGTTAAGGAATAATTCGGTGTTGTCAAGTTGGCATAATTCATACACTTTTTAATCACATATATGTATATATAAGCCATCATTGGTCCCTGACTCAAAAATGCATAGAATCGCAATTGATTTAAAATAACTGGAAACATATAATTGAACATGGACCGAATGTTGGAATGATATGAAATTAGAATAAAATTGGATAATTAACAATTACATACAAATTTATGACACTAATGACAATTTAAAAAATAGAATGAATGCAAACGTTGCTGGATGGATCTTATTTGTATGGATGGTTAGTGAATATTTGAATGGAATCCTCCAGGGTTAACATTCCAATCTCTCATTTTGAAGAATCATCTAACAAAACACGTTCACAAGAATCTTCGAACCACTTATAAATAGTTCATGGAGGACCAAAAATCGGTCCAATTACCAAACAATAAACAAACAATATATACAGACAATAAACGAGATATGACCGTAGAGAATTGTAGAATGATTGGAAACTCTGATTATTTCAGGTGTATTATAATACTATGAGAGAACCCTTTCAACCATTACCCCTTTAAGAAGCGATTTGGCATTGTTAAATAGCATATGAAATTTTCAAATCAAGGTCTAATCTATTTCGAGTTTTGGAGAGAGTGAAGCTCTGATGGATATTACGTTCAAAGAACTATCTCTCAAGATACAGACCGATATTCTTCAGAAATAAGGAGATACACCCATAATTAGTTGATAACTGTCGATACTTTATGAATATATAGCTCATTTCAAGACGCGGGTTTCTAGTAATCATAATAATGGATCACTTTTTCCTGATTCAAGCTTGGCTCAAAGCTACAACATCATTCTAACAACATCATTGAAGAGAGTTACAAAGTTCACTTAAGATTTCCTATTTCCTTCCAAACATATTATTTGCTTTCTGCTCGCTCAATCTCTATCCTCTGTATCTTCGTTCATTTCTGGCATCCTGGTTATACAAGTGTTAGTACTCGTTACCAACAAAACACCTAACAATTGTCATGATGATCGGTAATAACAATCGTTGAAGACAAGACGGGATGCTCGATCTTGTGTAGTAATAATGAAGCTACCTTTTTGATATCTTAGTCAGCTGAGGCACCACTTCACTAAACGAAATCACCGTTGGGCGTGGGTTCATGTCCCGCATAAGGCATGGGTTTTTGAAAACGTATTTTCATTCATCAGCACTTCATAGTTTCACAATCACCCATTCATTCGTAATCCCGTATAACCTAGCTGTTGGTGAGGTCGTTAAGCAAAAAATAATCAATCAATCAATCAGGAAATCAGGAATCAATCGGATCACGATGATATGATTGTTGATATAATGAAAAAAAATTAGGTGCAACAAACTATCGTATTCATCTCGGACTTAATCTCCAGTTTTTTATTTGTATGTTGGTAGACTGGAATTTTGGAGTTTTGTGTGTCAAACCACTTATATTTCATAATGTAATAATCATATATTACATAATCATAATGTAAGAGTTTTGTGAAGTAATTGTAATCAGTACGTCAGATATAGTTCATCTGGGGTTCATTAAATCAAACGAATTCTACATGTAAGTATTTAATTGAAGAAATACTCGCACTTGCTTAATCCGTGATGGAGCAATTTCTATCTGGCAATATATATATATATATATATATATATATATATATATATATATATATATATATATATATATATATATGAATATATATATATATATATATATATATATATTTAATATATATATATATATATATATATATATATATATATATATATATATATATATATATATATATACATATATATGTATATATATATATATATATATATATATATATATATATATATATATGTGTATATTTATATATATATATATATATATATATATATATATATATATATATATATATATATATATATATATATATATATATAAGTCACATATATATTCATATATATGTGTAAACACCTCTACCACTAGTCATTTGTTAAACCCATCTACTTTGCTCAGTTGGTCTCATGCTGAAAATTTGGTAAGCAGAGCGTTTTGGGTTTTAATTGATCGTCTCTTCTGTCTGTAAACATGAACGGGCTCCTGTTTCGACCCGTCAACGTTCATCAAAGGGTCATGCTCACGTTTTTATAACTCGTCACTTTTACTTCTCGTAACTAATTATCACATTGCGTACATGTTGAAACAATTACTATCTAAATTACAGAATATTGGTGGAACGTATTCGTTGATATGGCAGTTGGCAAAGTAGACAACTGCTATACCGTAATTGGAAATAGAATTCTCGTTAATTTTATTTCTATTTTTATATTTTGTTAATTTTGTTTCTGGGCTGCTCGATATATGGTTCGAATTGACACGCATTATTCTCATTGAAGTCACTCTTATTTTTAAAATTCATTATTATTTCTCATTATTCACATTTATCATTCTTTTTTACTTGAGTGTGAATGTAGTAATTGAATATGTCTAATTCGATCCGAATATTATTTGTAATGCTTGTGTTAACTTGTGTTTTGTTAAATATAATGATGAGTGTTAAATAATATGAATGAAGATTTTTTTTGAGTTTGATTACTAATTGATCGGTGGAATATAATTTTGTGCATTGAATATATTCGGTGGATATTTTTCTACCAAGTATTGATTCACAGTTCGAAGTTGTTATTATCACACGTAGAGGTCTACTGAAAAATTCTCAAGATCAGTTTATTGACTGTATTAAATATATTGATTGTTTCAACCGTATTCTGTATTTTGAAGTTCATTTTGAAGATATTTGAGCTTATAAGAATACTTGAATGAAAAAGGAGTGAATCAGTCACTGTGTAACAGCTGAATAAAAAACCTGGCACCTCCACTAAATCCCGTTATCCTTCTATATAACACATTTTCCATTCAGTTATAAAATGAAACATGATGGATTTTTAAATGAAAAAAATATGGAGGAGATTTGAGTGGAATTCAGGGTTGATTTGTTAGTTGATTACGTTAATTGATGAGTGGAATCAATTATAAAATTCCAAATCAACTCAATAAAGATCGACCACACTGACTGCCTGTTTTAATACATAATTGTGTAAATGATCATATTTTCAGAAAATAAATCATATTCAATTGGTGAATCGTCGAAAATGATTCTTGAATGAGAACTTTGTGCTTATTTACATTCAAATTGGATCAGATCTAATATATTAATATATTTGGATAGATTAGTTCACATATGTTTTCAAAAAAGTTGTATCCAAGGTCAATTAGAAACACATACATAATTCAGCGTATTTATTGAGAGAGTACATTTTGTCATGGAATTCAGAGAAGAATTCTCTACTACTCAAGGAATCACCTCGAATTGAATTGAATAAAACAATTTTACTATCCGTACAAACTTTGAATAAGAAAAACGAGCAAACTTTCCCCTACTGAATATTAATCAATCTTGAGGCTATTTCCTGTATCCACCTGATGCCCGGGTTTCATTAGTATATCGATATCGAGATAATCGATTTCTCGAATATCGCACCTTCTCTTTCCCGCTGACCTGGTTCCAGTGCTAAACTTGTAGTCACAAAAGATGGAGTGGCAAATCACCCGTGCGTTAGTGATTTGGGATAAGGTGGACAACCGATCGAAAATTTATTTTGTGGATTTAATTGTACAAGTATATCAACTGGTAATTAGACGGTCAATGAAATGTTATGATTTATGTAGCTGTGTTTTACCGTCATGAAAATGAGATTATCCTGATTAATTCAACCATTTCCATGAATTAGTTGTGATAGTCCTGGAATAGGTGGATCAATCATTTGTGCAATATACCGTCATTCAGGTTCCTTACCCAATGAATTTCGTGCTAGTGCTAGCTAGCTCTAAGAGGCTAGAACTTTGATTGTGTAATGTTCACGAGGAGATATTTACACTATTGTAAGCACAAATTTCTAGCCTAGCCCAGATGGGCTTCGAAATGAGATGAATGATTCAGTCTAAGAGATCGTGAATCCGTTATTATAATATATTGTCATTGTTAGATTTTTTAGTAATGTATCAATAAAATTCCCAGCCTCTTGGAGCTAGCTAACACCAGTAAGGGTCCGTGTTCTTTATATGGTAGATCCTGACATTCTGACATCCCGACAGGCAGTTTTCGAAGTTTTTCTCAGTCATTTAATGGCCAGTTTACACGAGGCATTGCAATGTCACCGTTGAAATGTTAACCTTCCAATGCTGCCGTGTGAATCAACAAAACATTGACATTGGCGAGCTGAAAATATTTAGAGCTTGGTTCTAAAACCTGGCATTGGAACCACAGCCTTCCAACGGTGACATCGCAATGCCTCGTGTGAACTGGTCATAAGTGATTCAGTAATGGGCAACTATCTATTGTTTCTCACTGTCTCAAAAACTGTATGGTATAACACATCATGTTATCTTCTAACCTCCTCATTAACCCCTCACCGTGTCATGAAGGAACTGCGTCGTATGAATGATTCATTTACAATCGTTATATATTTACATTTGGTTATTATGAATCAGTATAAACCTCGATTCTCATGAATTCAAATATACCTCCGTACATACATTACTCATATTCATTCCAATTTCAATACATTTCAAAATTATTATTAAGTATGAAAGTATGTCATACAATATCCGTGGTCTCAAAAATTCATGATACCATACTTTCTGAAGATGTTAAAAGCTTTTTCTACTTCAATTTCAACCGAGAAGAACGATATTCCTAATAATGTATTCTCTCTAATTATTTTTAAATATACATCAACAAAAGTATCATGAGTATTTCACAATTCGATTCATTTTTTTTTCAGAACATGAATTTTCAGAACAAATTAAATGTAATTCATGTGATGAATCTATATACACAATAATGACAGTGTATATGATATTTTTAATATGTTATACACAATACACCATCAGACAGTCGTCATATTAACATCTCTACAGTTTCCCACTAATACCCCTGTACGTATCGCTGTATCGCATCGCATCCTATATCGATAGCTAGGCAATCGATATATCTCGAATATCTCTCACCTGTAATCGATACCGTGTTTGTTGCGTACAACTGGGCTGATATTATACTCGAGGGAGGCAAGTGATCGATGTGCGCCGGAGTCGAACCGAGTTCTATAGCGTGCGCTTGTGATGCGTGGTAATTGAGAGGGGCTAGCCGTTACCAGATGCATTATTAATAGTAACAGTATAAACAAGCCACTACAGTATGGTAGAAAATAAATAGCGAGAAGATATTATTGTATTATTGGATGTGATGTAATGGAAATGGATAATTGATTAATAGCAATCATTGAGCATTGTATTTGGTTGAATTGGTTTATATGTTAATAGCTGATTATATTTACATAGCAGAACATATAGTGAAAATCGGAAGTACAAACTTGCAATTACATACTAGAATAGTTATTCTGTAGTTTATAGCTCATGGGAAACGATTCACACTTTGATATATGGACCTTTATGCTTTTCAATCAATTCGAATACCGAAATTACCAATATGTTTTCGTTTGTTATTTTTTTGTTAGTTTGGTTGTTAGACCTTCGTCATTTTTGTGAATGGAGTAAAAACAACGTTCTATCTCAGCTGTTTTCCGATGAAAATTTCTATTCAATTAGAGTTTCGATATATTTCACTGTAAAAACTTCACAACTTGAAAAGCCCCGTATTTTTTTTTTGATCATTGTATACTAGGCATGTGTAAGTGAAAGTTGTAGCTTTAGTTTTATATGGTATTAAAACGAGAAATTCGAGGCTTGAGATCAGGTAAATGTCATTTCCAATTCGAAGTGTAAAGTGAAAAATCTTATTTTTGAATACATTCAAATTCTATCCCTCATACTGCGTATTTTCTATTTCGTGTAGCGTACCTATTGTAGACCGTATTGGAGAATCTGGGGATTTTTTCCGAAGTGTAGATTTGTCAATGATTCTCAGCATTTTCCAGCAATTTCCCACCACTTTACTCGGAAACGTTGATTTATCAATGTTCTTGTTGTATAGGGAAAGGGTTAGTGAAAATCGGGGATAAAATAGGCTTGTGTGAAAAATTGTTCATCATTAATTTAGTTCCATTGTTAAAAATGTGATGACATTAATTGAATAGGTAGAATGTTGTCAGTAACTTTTATACGTTTCTACTTTCTATCATAACTTTTCAACCGCAACAAATTTCCAATATTATTTAATATTGCCCGAAGGTTTTTGTTCTCAATTTCTCAACTCTCTACTTGGTTCTGTTTCTCTGCTTAGAATCTAAAGCATGCACGAGAACAATTAAATTTTCATTCTCTGTTGGAATATGTAACAATAATATTTCTGTCTGGCTCTCAGAAAATGTGATAGAATCAGAAACGCCATTGTGTTCATGTTATACTGGCACGTGAATGTACATACATAGACGGCATTCTTTATGTCACTCTCCTTATAATTGTTTTTCTTTTCTCGCGTATTTCCTTTCTGGCCGTCTCTCATATTCCGTCTACAATCGTCTTACTTCATTGAGGCGCACATCAAAAGCAAATGTTTCCCATTGTCAGATACGATGTTTCTATTTGGAGTACAGTTATGTGATAAAGGTCCAAGGTTCGAATATTGCTAGCGATATTTTCACTCAACAAATTTTGAGTAGTGTGTCACTTTGATTTTCAATTTTATTTTCATTGCATACTATTTTTCATCTTATTTTCCTTCTAATTCTTGTATGATTTTGTTATCATCATTTAATTATTCCTTTCTTCTTCATTTTCTTATTCAAACATTATAAGCCACATTGATTTACTTATTTTCTTTTTTTTCAAAGTTCTCATTATTATCATTTCATTTCGATTACTTGGATTTAATGACCTTATATTTTGTTTCTCGTCCTATCATATTTATTTTGTTATTCTTTCTAGAATGTTATTGTTGGTCATCCTATATTTCAATTGATTGATTTTTATTCTGTGTGTTTTTTTGCAATCTTACTGTAAGACAGAATCTTGAATAAAGATATATATACATATACATAGGTGATTTTTGTACTGTATCAATAAGAAAATATTACACCTGTTATTGTTGGTGTGGATGTATACGTTTTTGGTACGAAAATGTGAAGCTCTTTGTTCAGAAAACATCAAAAAGACCATTAGTCAAGACCATCTGCATCAGAAAAGTACAGTTTACTGTAAACAAAATATTGGAAAAAGCTTCAGTTCAATCGATATACTTTTGAAGTTGGACAAAAATGATGAACACCAAATCAGAATAATGAATGATATAAATCGAATAAATTGAAGTGAACGTAAGAGGATTTTTATTTTGTAAATGAGCCAACTAACGGAGATTGAATATTTTCATAACATATACAAACAAAACGTTACAACACAACAACCGAAAACACATATGTCAACTGAAACAAAATCAATTGGGGATGTAATCTTTTCATGATTAAAACTCGCTCATATCCTGTATGGTGTTCAATGTTCTAAAATACGAGTTCAGTTCAATTTTCCTCAATAATTATCATCTAATCGAATGCAACGATGATGAATTCAATAATCCATTTTGTGAATGAACCAATGAATCTCCAAACCAAGGAAACAAATCTCCAATGAGTTAACATCAACTCCACAATTTTGTATTCTTGATATGAATTCAAAAATTGACAATGCAATTTAATGATTGTTTATAACACAATTTTAATTTATCGAGAATTTCTTGTTCAAAAACAACTTGCATGCATTTTGGGTTTATTTTTAATCTACATGAATCGATTAATATTTCCAGAAGATTCAGTGATATAGCAGCCAACTCACTTACAGAATTCACCAATGAGCCAAAATGTAATTTAAAAAAGTGAAACATTCGAAACCTACTGATCGATTTGAAACATGTGCTTCTGAGAGATTATCACTGTGATGATTTTAACAGCCACAAAATTTGGCAGAAAAACTCAACTGAATAATCATGATATAGTCTACGATTTTATGAAAATAAACTATTGAAAATATTGAAAATATTAAAAAGAGTGATTTAAAAAAAAATATTCGTTGAAGAATCGTAAATCGAACATATGAAGTTCAGTAATATCTATTATCAACTCAAAGCAGTTGTTTGTAATAATAAAAAAAAATACAAATATTTTGGGGTATATTGTGTGTATATATTCATTTGAAAAATTGAAATCAAATCGTGACATCGAGACAATATTTTATCACAGTTCTGTACAATCTATTTTTTCACGCACTATTTAAAGTAAGCCTATAGAGTGTTTGGAGAGATCGGCTCGATATTTTTATTATTCGTTGAAGAGAGAAGCTTCGAGTAGTTTTCTCTTATCAAGACGTTGCCATAGTGACGTCATACTGAGGCTTAAAGGAGCTCGAAAGACGTAAAGAATAAAGAACACTTTCTAAAGACAACAATGGTAGTATCGTACTTTTTTGCGGAGAAAATGAATGTACACAATATTGAGTTGTGTGAATTTGCATTTTAGAGAATGAATGCCCTCACCTACGATGAAGCACGAGAACCATGACTGATTTTGTAAGCATCATGAGGGAAAACACCGGTGATCGAGCCTTCGACTCCCGGTTAGTCTGCCGGACCTTAGTCGGGAAATGTTCTCTCGAAAAACGTTCAAGTCTCGCATCTTTATAGTGCTTGCAATTTCGGTGATAAATGTTTTAGATGCTTTGGGGAATACACCTCGTTTAAATTCATTCATCTAAATTAATTTATTATCTCGTTGACCGTACTTGAGGTTATTAAAATGTTAACTAGGCTACCTCGATTAGGGTAGGAGGAGTTTATGTCCTGAGAAGCCGCATGGAGTGAAAAGGTGATTGTAAATGGAACGAATATGAGTTAATTTTTCATAACCAATGAAATGACCAACAAATCGACAGCAACATTTTAATAGCCACACTCGACCAGTAGCTGACAGCTCAGACACCAGCTGACGTCATAGCAGCTCGGAAACGCTCGGACTTACGAAATGTCCCGAACAAGAAACGTGTCTGATTGAAAGTACCTACTCACTCAATAGTAATTACCTTGGAATAGTACTGACTTGTCTTCTTGTGAACATTCAGAAATTTAAAATTTCAGGAACAGAAATTGAAACTTTCTCGTAACTTCGCTCGTAGTTTTAATTATGTAACGTAACTTAACACAACTTTCCTCCAGACGGCCCGTAAAGCCATATATGACAGCTTTCAGAAGTACAACCTAAACTGAAATGAGTTGATGAGGCGTCTGGAAAGTGAGCTTTCAAATTGTGAACTATCGACCGAATTTTTCAAATGTAATTTTAATTTCGTTCGAATTTTAACTGTAAAATTTTCTGAGCATGGCTAATGAATAATTTTGATCAAATACAGATGTACTGAATTTGACGCGTGGACTACGTGAACGATTGATTTGATTACTAACGCTTTTCAATTTTTTTTCATTCACTGTCAATTCATTTGGTGATATCATTACATCCTGTACTTTGATTCAAGTAATATAAAATCATTCATATCAATATTTTTAATCATATGATATTAAACATAGAAAATATATATTTCCCAACATCTTTCTACAATGTAGCAACAAATAACAATAACACAGCATCAGTAGAATTACTGATGAAGAGTAAATAAAAAGTTTTCAAAAACAAAACAAGGAACTGTGATGTTTCATTCTATGTTACATTCTGTTTATATTCATTCTCTTCTTATAACCATATAATTATTATATTCCACATGATTACATATAGGCCTACTAAAAATATTGCACGTGAATACAATGAATGGAAATTGAAATGCTACGGTTTTTCAACTCGCTGAGTAATCCAACATGTGCAAGCACCAAGCATTACCAGCTGCATAGTACCAGCTTTTACTTCTATTGTCTCTGCTGGCTATCAAGTTTCAAAAGAGTTTTGTAATCCGATTAGATTCTTCATCCACAATTATTATTGTGGTTTCTTGAATCTTATAGTCACTAAATTATTTATGACGCTTCAAGATTATTAGGATAGTCTAGGCACGTTTTGCCATCAATACGATTACATAAGTTGTTATAAAGATATTCTTTTCAAGATGGTTTAATAAAACAAAGATGCATAGTTTTCAGAGGAGTTCTATAAATTAATTTAGTTCATTTCAAGTGTTGTAAGCTGTTTTTATAGCGATGAAGTCAGCTGATAGGCTCGAAAGTTTCATGATGAAGCAGATATCAGGTGTATCAATAGAATGAAAATATATAGTTACTTTAATCTTGTTGAAAAAGTGTGTTGTAGGTAGCAAATTGACAATAATTTAGTGAACATAGTAGCGTGTTTGATAGTTTTGAAGTGCATTATTTAAATTCTGTTGGAATACATGAATACATGTGAAAAAAAAAAACATGCTCAAAACCAAAAATTAATTTCTGTGTCTGGCATATCAGTCGCTATCGCGCCGATCAGTCATGTGGAAGAGGGGACATCGATTCCCGTCATGGTAAACCATTCTGACAAAAGGTTTATGTGGTTTCCCATAACTTCGTTAAAGTGATGAATACTAGAATGATAGCTTCAAAACAGATTCACTACAGCTCTGTTCCACTGTCAAAACTCATAATAAAATCACATATCATCTCTTTCCCATTATCTCCATCATTCATCTACATTAATCGTAACAGTTTGTCGGTAAACCCAATAAAGATAATTGAAAAACAAAAACGTCAGTGGTTTTTTTCCTGTATTTGATTTCAAAAGTTTTTCTTTTAGAAGTCAAGTTGATTTTAAAAGTTGACCTCTCTGCTATAATGTGATTTTCTCACTTTTTTGTGCAAAATGTTGCTTTTTATTATTATTCTGTATACTTGTATTCATCAACATCTCCGAGGGATACAAATTTACCTCTCTTACTAAAAAAAAACCAACGCAATTTGTTGAGGTGGTAGAACTACAGCAAACAAAACGGTGAGAACTTTCTCAACTTGTCAAGTGAAAATGAGTGACGTAATAAATTGGGAGAAGACTGCTGTGTGTGAATATATATGAACGGTGAGAAAATATTGGAAAATTCTGACAAGAAAAACACATATGTATGAATATTTCGTGTACTCAACGAAACTAACTCGGTATTGTGTATGTGTTTTGGATGCACGTCATTCTACTGTCATCTTGAATATTAAATTTTCTTTCGTGAATAGTTTCAATACAAATGTACACGACGGAGCTGTCAAAACCCGTTCCTATATTTGAATGTGCGTAGTCAAGTTTATACGTCACCCACTTACGATTATGCTGAAGTATGAACAAAAATTTATCAAGTTTACGTCGATAACCCTAAACTTACCCCTAAACTTGACCCTAAACTTTTGAATTATTCTCTTGAAATTTCATATCTCATATTGTGTTCAATTCGATGAAAAAAAAACACATATCTTGGGTGACATAAGTATTATTTCATCAGTTGAGGTTGTTTTAATCATCATTGTCTTCTCATCCATTATTCGCTCATTCTTTTTCTTTGATAATTTATAGCTATCGGTGGGGTTATGAGGAGAAAAAAATCTTATCGAAAACTAAATATAAAACTTCTATTGTTACCTTCACATCATTTTATTAATAAATACATTATTCATTGAAAAGATAGATGAATGAATAATTCAATATAAGTTGAACACGAACGTTGATTGAATACAGAGGAATACAAATAGTATAGAATGATTGGTAATTGCGTGTACGAGTAGTGGAGATGATAATATGAAAATGTAATAATATAATAATATTGAAAGATAAAATAGGTTTATACATGTTAGTTATACAGTTGATGTATTCAAATTTGATTAGAATATTTTGATAATTTGAAACTTGAATAGTACTCTATACAAAAAAGTTTTAAAAATCCATACAAAATTCAATATAAAGTATACGATATTTTATATATCGAATGAAATGTAAATTGAATGCAGAATTGGATCGTAAAATAACCCGCCACTCAGACTTTGTAGTAAGCAGGGTGTGAGGACTAAAATATAAATCTCTAATATATTTCAACACGAAAAAGTTTTTTCAAATTCACCACGATTGGTATTACCTTTTTTCGTTCTTTTTTCAAACCGTGTTTCAAATCCTAGAGGTGCTTATTCCTGTCTTAGAACTTGTACTGAAGAACAGTGATGTAAGGTTTGATATGATAATACATACTGATGCTTGGTGAAAGCAAAATGGTGGTAGTGATATCACAACCAATGCCTCAAGTACGTCCCTTGATCACAATGATGCGATTTTAATGTGCATATCACTTTTTTTGTGATAACATCGAAACTTTGATACAGAATCATTGTTCCCCAATTAAGGCTATGGATAAAAGTAGGATCTTTTGGACGGGGCACAACAAAGGCGATCACCGCATTTTAATTATTTGGAACTAATTAACTTCAACACCAGGACTGCGCTGTCTGTGAATAAAATCTTCCGCCGCAGATAAAAGTCTTTCAGTTTCCAAAAGTCCAGAACACATTATGAGTAAAAACCATCACTGTGATATATATCCGGACATTACCAGCATTGGTTTTAAAAGTGAAAAAAAAAACACACGAATGTTGATATCTTCCACATTGAACTAAGTCTCTCGGACAATGTTCAATTCTTTCCACTAACAAAAGATGTAAAGTACATCATTATACAGAAAAAATAAATAAATGAGTGATAGGCCAAATTTGGCATAATTGGGTCTATAATCAGAATTAGGCCTACTATTCTGAATGAAAACCTATTTATTCGAAATTGGATAGAAGAAGTTGCAAATACGCTGTCAGTAATGCACAGTGAAACAATAACTAAGAATAAAATGCTCGTTTGTCGACAATAAATTTAATTTCAAATGGTAAATTGTAGTCAGATTTTTAGGCGATTGGGTTGTTCCTTTTCGTGTTGCTCAAGGAATGACAACCAACTACGTAATAGACTAAATGTGGGTGAGTCTCCCTATCTAATCTCTCATTTCGTGATTATAAATAGCCTATCAAAATCAAGTGTTTTGATCGAATCGATATATTTTCAATGTTTCAAATATTTACAATGTAATTTTCGTATTTTAATGATTTTCTAAAACCTTCATGGTTGCCCTAGTATTGATTATATTTGAACATTATTCGTTTTATATCGATTGAGATTAAATCTAATCATGCCTTTTACTTATTACTAGACGTTTAAGTTACAGTGTAACGTTAGACTCAATACAGATTAATTTAAAAAAGACAGCTTCCCGTTGTTTTGTTTTTATGTTCAATTTCAGAGTTAATTTCCATGATGTAGACTTTATTGCTCTATTCTCCACAATGATTACTGAAGGTTTCACCATTGTCCAGTTGATAGATGACTATCATTTTATTCTAGACAGGGTGTCGGAAATTCGATCTGAGTGTGAAGGGGGGTAGGGGGTATGGGGAAGGGAAGAATGATTGTGAATCAAAAGGTAATATATATAAGTAGATGCTCTCGTACATATTAGAACTACAAAGTCAGCCGTTGGAGGCTTGAATTAACTAAGCCCTTTCTTTTTTTCTCATTTTTTAAATTCTATTATACATTTTTTATCTATTATTTTCATCCATTTATTTTTTAAAATTTGAACTCTCTTTGACCATTTTAGAAGCATATATAACCTAAATGAGGGTGTGTTCTGACGACCGGAAGTGATTGTGAGGGTAGCAAGGCATATTGAGTGGGGAGAGTACGAAACATTAATAGGGTGGTCATTTTCCGCCCATTACCCCCCCTCTCTACCCACCTGTTTGTGGATGAAAGTATAACCTTCCTGAAGATCATAAACCGCGGTGCAGTAAAATAGCAGTATCGAAGTCTTTCTTCTTCATTCTCTGTCCCTATTCGTAGACTAAACATATATAATGTATTTGCTGCGAGCTAGAATATCGTTCATATTTCCGACTGAAACTATACTCAAACAAACCATTACATATTCGGTCCAAATACAGTGTAACTTACGTATATAGCTTTGATGCAACACTTCTGTTTTTTGAATGTGCCATTTTACCACGTTGAATATTTATATATATTTATATCAAACGAACATGCGACGTGAATAAAAAGAAAGCGAGGAACAATTTTCATATATTATGTTCACTGTATCAAAGACTTGAGGAAATTGAAACAAGGAAATGAAAGTTATGTTGGATATTCTGTGATGAATGTGAAAAACAGGTTTCATAGAAAATGGTGATCAATTTACACTACACTTTAGTATTAATACAGCTACTTGTATCCAGGAAAGAAGAAATTCGTCCAAAAACGGAACCAACAGAAATTATTCATGTATTATTGTTCACCGTTTACTATTATACGTATACTCATCAATCAATCAATATTCATTTAATTATTCATCAATTATTTTTCATTATTATTATTATTATTATTATTATTATTTTTTTAATAACATCGAAACTTGATACACAACCATTGTTCCCCAATTAAGGCTATGGATGAAAAGTAGGATCGTTTGGACAAATCGTGTGATTATTCTATCACAGTTATTCATGTATATATAACATACGATATTTTTGGGATATTTCCAAGGTCTTATGGTTTCTAAGAACGAGGGAATGCTCACGATGGGAAACATGAGTCATTATTTATAAAAGTTGAAAAATACGTGAAGTTTTGATGAGATTACGCAATTATCAAAGTTATTTAATTAATATCGTTGGTACCCGACCTTCCTGCATGGTGACTCGCCAACACAAACTACTCCAGGGCCCAGGCCCTTCATAGCACAGGATTACAGTTCAAAAAAGATTTGATGCTTTTAATGAATCAACCAGAGTCGATAAAGCAGATGCTACTTTATAGACTTTGGTTCAACTGTCCTCGTTTTATTATTTTGTTATTCGGTGTTCATAATTTAATTCCAAGTTGAATGTACACATTTTAGTTGTGCTTCATTGAAATAGATTAATTCAGTTTCAAAATTATATTCAGTCTGTTGGAGTTAATCCCATGACTTGTGGATTGAAATAACATTGAAATTATTTAAGTGGATTGAAAAGATTGACTCGTGATCAAATTGGACAACAGGTTGTAAATTGAGTAATTTAAATTGTAATTTAAATAGAGGTATGAATTGTTATCACGAGGATAAGAGATTGTCGGTTTCCTGAGTATTTTTCAGCCACTATCCTATTTCGAGTTGAATCCAATACTTGGATTCAATATAGTTGCATTTATAAGTCACAGTGTTGAAAAATTTCCACAATTGTTATTCCGAATCCCATTCATAATCAATTATTCATTGTCCAAGTTGTCAGAATTATATCCACATGTATATGTGTACCGTTATGTGTGTTTATATGAATATATACACACATATATATATATATATATATATATATATATATATATATATATATATATATATATATATATATATATATAGATATATATATCGAGATGCATTTAGGGTTGTGTTGAGCGACAAACCAACGCAACCCTCAATGTATCTCTCTCTCCCTCTCTCTCTCTCTCTCTCTCTCTCTCTCTCTCTATATATATATATATATATATATATATATATATTTATATATATATATATATATATATATATATATATATATATATATATATATACATATATATATATATATATATATATATATATATATATATATATATATATATATATATATATATATATAATTAATGATTTTTAAAACTGTTTAAAAATTGCCGACTTCAGGGGGAGGTCGCAATTTTTTAAACAGTTTTAAAAATCATTAATTATAATAACCTACTGGTGGTCAACCAGGAAGCTATTGAAAGCTATTGAGAGCTTTTTGGAAGCTATTGAGAAGCAAACAATATGTGGGCAATTAATTGAGTTTGGATTCAATGGGGACTTCATCAAGGCGTGAATAAGAAACTGATCATATTCGTATATATACATATATATATATATATATATATATATATATATATATATATATATATATATATATATATATATATATATATATATATATATATTTATATATATATATATATATATATATATATATACATATATATATATATATATATATATATATATATATATATATATATATATATATATATATTTATATATATATATATATATATATATATATATATATATATATATATATATATATATATACGAATATGATCAGTTTCTTATTCACGCCTTGATGAAGTCCCCATTGAATCCAAACTCAATTAATTGCCCACATATTGTTTTTTTCTCTCATGTGACTCCAATACACTCATTCGTGTTCATATATCTGCGTGAATTCAATTAAATATATCAATTTAATTGAACCGGTTTCATATTATCATTTCATATCGAATGATTCCATTGTCTGACGAAGACAATCGAATGACAAACTGAATATAATACTTCTTATTATAATCCTTCAGAATGAATGAGTTGAATGGAATCTCAATTTGCTTTCATCTCATAATCTTGGAAGATATCGCAATCCTGAAACTAGATTACAATCAATATCGATCATATATTAACTCTCCTAATTTTAGAGAAGTCTACAAATCATCATCTCAATTTCAGAAATATAATATTTCATTTGTCCTCCCGAGACCATAGAATCATGACGTAGACATTATCGATTCTGTACAGAAACATAAACAGAATCGAGTAATGTCTACGCCATGACTCAGAAAATCTGTCGGGTCCTGGAGGACAAAAGGAATCACTTTAATTTCTGAAATTGAGATAATGTTTTCTCCAAAATTATGTAAATAAATTTCGTCGTTATAAATTCGTTAAAATGTAGAAGATATACCTGAAAAGTTGGATCGTTAAAATATAGTTTCATGGATGTTATATTTTTCAATATTATTCAAACTAAATTCACAATTAATCAAACTCACCTATCTACGTTTCTATATGTGAACCCATTCAACGCCATGTGAACCGGGTGAACTTTAACACAAGATGTTCATTATTTACATGTCCATCGTTTCTATGACGACACATAACGTGTGTGGTAGACGTGCATACTGAATGCGCACGTACAGCGCATGCATACCGCAGAATGGCTATAGTTTATTGAATAGGCTTTCATATGGCGTGTATGTGATCAAAATGTGAATACATGCCAGCGTATAGTGTTAAATATTGAGAGGAAATTCGTTTTAATGTAGAAGATATACCTGAAAAGTTGGATGGTGATATTGTGAATTCAAAATGTTGCGGTTGTTACGGTTTTATTATATGATTTTCATGAGTGTTTTCGAAGACTCCATCTGAATTTTTTAATGCATATTTTATAATTTGCTTTGAATATTATTTTTAACGACTTCATTTTTCACACAACTGACTGATGAATATTAACATGCGAACTTTCAGTCTTAATAGAAAACAGTTCAGTTTTTGAGTATCTTGATGTGAATATTAAATATTGAAGACATATTTATATTTGCGGAAGTCATGTGATAGCAAAATTGGTCAAAAAAATTGAAATATTCAATTTTAAATTTTAAAAAAGGTCAAAAATATGTTTTCAAACTTTTTGCTTTTATTTCATTCAGGGAAATTTGATAAAAAGTTATTTTCCAATGATCAATGAACTTAGTGTACTTTGCAGGTCGCTCAATTTTTGTATACGCTAAAAATCGGACATTCCCGTGATATTCAATTAATTCCGTAATATCCCTTGTTGAGTAATAAAGCATTCATGTATTCAAGTTATTCATTATACATGTTCAATGAAGACTGTCGCGTTCAAGTTTAATGTTCATTACACGCTTTTGATATAAATTTTGCGAAATAAGACATTAAATATGAAACATATACTCGAATGTCATGATATATAACATGTTTATAGATACACTAGATAGATTATGTGAACGTGAATTAATAAAACATTTCATAATTATGTGTTAATGCTTTATACTTTTATTTCTTGGATTAAAGTCATTTTCACCCGTGATGTTATGAAAATAAAAAAAAATACCGTGAATGTTACGAACGTGTTTGTGGTTGATCAAATGTGATGAATAAAATATTCATGTCGATTAATATTCGATGTGGTTGAGAATAGAGACGGCATTCATTAAGTCCAAATCAACTATCTCTCTGTGTGTTTTTCTGTTCACTATATATATATATATATATATATATATATATATATATATATATATATATATATATATATATATATATATATATATTTATATATATATATATATATATATATATATATATATATATATATATATATTCATATATATATATATATATATATATATATATATATAAATATATATATGAATATATTTATATATATATATATATATATATATATATATATATATATATATATATATATATATATGTGTGTGTGTGTGTCAATTTGAGAATATTCGTAATATCGGTAATATACATTATGAAAATTCCATACTTCAATCCAAAAAAATTGAACTCTGAGTGCTGTAAAGTCAATAATGGAGGAGATCTTTGAAAGCTTACTGAAAAGTGAAAACCCTGTGAGTTTCAAAAATAAGTTGAGTAGATTTCGAGTAAATTTGATACAAACATATTTCTCATCCTGCAATGCATACGCTGCGTTTGCCCCGTGTGACTAACGCTCTCTCATTTCTAGTATAATTATCTGCACAATCCCACTTGTCACCCTTAACCTCAATTGGGAAACTATGACTTCGTGTCGAGTCTTTTGTTTCAATATAATAACAAAAAAAAAAACATATTCTCAAGGTGCACGCCATTTTAAAATGAGCACACTTCGAAATACTAAGAATAACATTCTATAATTTGATTCATTCCTCTATGAGCAGTGCACTAATTTATTCATCTGATATCCACATACCACCATGCTGAAACATCAAAAGCAGTATTACCACACTGATAAAAACCACGAACTATTTCACTTTAGCACCGAGCCACTCGAACATTATCTATCTTTGACCCTAGCGTAAAAGACTCCTTTCCATACTCTGAATCTATCAGGATTAGGGAGTCGAGCTATATTGCATCTATCTAATAAATTATGCACTTGGTTCACTCCGGCCTTGTTCTCAGTATAGAAATAGTCTAATGGATGTGTGGCTTGTATTAGTCGTGTTTACCTAATGTGTGAGTTGGAACTACTGACCGTTAATAATAAGAGTTGGAAAAGACGGTCGATCGGTACCGTCAAAACAAAGAAATGTGGTTTCTTTATTTTCGAAGGATCGAAACTTCATATCGTTTATGGTTAAGGATAGAAGAAACTCTCGATTGTATTGAAGTCGGGATATCAGGGTGTCTATTAGAAGAGCAAGGTATATAGATAACTTCTATGACCAGGAGGTAATTGATAGATCCAGGTAGGATGATAAAGAGAGATAGAGATAGGTCATGGTAGAGGATATATTGGGCATCAGGGAATTGCAATAGTCTGGAAGGGTACAAAGTTGATATAAATCAGGATTCACTGGAATGATATTAAATAATAGTAAAATGGAGCATTTGATTTGCTAGATGAGCGAGGTATTCATTTGATATGTAATTGAATTCCACGTATCTTGGTTTTGAAATGGGCCACCCAATTTTCATACAGCTAGTCAAAAATATCACGTATTGTTGTCCTATTAACATTTCAGAAAAATATATATAAATTAAATTTTTAACGCCTCAAACTAGTTGGTGATCATATAGTTTTCTCCAAATATAGTCGATTGATTGTTACAAAAAAACTATACAGTCCGGAGTTTGTAAGACAAGTGACGCCAGGGAAAAGTTTTATAAGGATCGTAATCTTGAGGTTATTGGGATGAGAACAAGAATACAAGAAACAAACAATAAAGGAACCCAATTGTACCGAATGGATATATTGGCTATTCCTCATGCAATGAAAAGTCGTAGAATTGAGATGAATATGAAAACAATCGAATTCTTTCGAATGAGAAAACTATAGTGAATTAAAAATGCGAGAAAATATTCCTGTAGGTCACAACTTTACCTCATGTATATTATAGATTTAATTGTATTCGACCACACTTGTGGATTAGGTTTTGTTTCATCTGAATCGCTATCACCACAATCAAATTAAGGTTCTATTGCACAAATTTATACTATGTGAATATACACGATACTATAATATCAAACAGAAATTAACCTATCTTATTATCGTACTTTATGTATCATTGTTGGGTTCTCATCACACAGCTCATTTTACTGGAGAGGAAAATGGTGTATTTTTTTAAAAACAGTATTTTTATGGACAGTGTTTTTTGAAATATCAGTAATAAATATGTAACCTAATCTCAATCAACCTCCACTAATTACTGTAATTGACCAAACTATCATCCAACTATAATGTATACCATCAACTATTATGCAATCAGATCAATAAATATAATTGTTGATCTCATTACGGTCATAAAGTTCTCTAACTCAATTATGATTAACAAGACTCATATAATTATATAATGGTAATAGCCATTCAACTATGAAGTAGATTCAAGAGAAGTTGAATTCGTTCCAATAGAAATTCTCGTAATGTCATTTTATGCATTTCAAGACTTGAAAGACGTTAAGCATTTACTAGTGATGTTCTACTACATTCGTATCGTTGCCGACTGTCCACAAACATGACAAAATTAGATGAAGAAAAATCTTTGGTACTTTTTGATATAACGTATAATCGAAGACGTATGTGACATTTCTCTTAACAGAATTCATATCAAAAAACTTCAATCTGATAAAAATGAAAAATGATGGATAATAATGGTAGGAATTGTTATGATTGTCACGTTGGTAGTGAGCTACCAATATTAGAGAATGAAGTAGATTAGTCTGGGTATTTCTAAATTCATCATATATAGTGGAATAGATCGAATCGAAAAGCGTTAACTAGAGGTCCAGGGGTTTTGTGGATCTCTAATTACCTTTACATGGACTTTGAATGAACCTTTCGTTGCGCATTACGCATTTTGATATAGAAATGTCGACAATTTTAATCCAAAGCTACGTGCGCACACCAGGACACAAAGTCGATTGTGTGAGTATCGATTAAAGTCGAACAGACTCGAGTTGCGAGAGCTCGATGTGTGATAATTAGTCTCAAACACACACACACACAGATATATATATATATATATATATATATATATATATATATATATATATATATATATATATATATATATATATAACATCGAGGCAAAAGCGTGGAATAATTTATTCATTGGACAGCTTTTAACAACAACAACAAGAACAACATCAACAACAACAATGTAACTATACAGATAAAGGCCATGCAACATTATTCATGTTTGTGGTAGTTTTTTGATGAACGAAGTGAGGACTCCATATGACTCTTATAGAATTTGCTCCCGTTGCATTTGTATACACTTCACAGGATATATGTATTATCTGATTGGCGCGAAAGTTTGTTATTGAAAAGTTGAAGAGATATAGAAAAAGAAAATCTATCATATTGAGGGATTTTATTGAATTTCTCAGAGATTACCTGTACGGTCAAAACTTCTAAACTCACTTAACTTGAACTAAACTTCAAACTTTACTAAATACAAGGCTTTCGTAATGTTTTAATCATTCCGGAGCTATTTTTTTTTTTTTTTTTCAGATATATGCATCCCGTTTCAGTGGTAGGAAAATATTCGGAAACAAAAAAAATTGTATCAAAAATTGAAATTCAATTCTTACTACTCTTATCAAAACAAAAATAGGATTTGATTATTGATTATTTTTACATATCCACTGGCATATAAAATTATCAACATTTCAATTTCTGTCAATTCGTGAAACCTCAATTCAAATCGTCCCTGATACCTATAACTGTGGAGATGTATGTTATAGAAACATATTTCTTGATGTACTTTTATTATTTCAAAAAATAATTATTATTTCGTATTCAAATCAATTGACATATGCGATCAATAAAACTCAATCGATAATATTTTATTGGCTATAGAGAAATACCATCATATTTCAATTACTGGAAGCACTATATATTTTACGACTTAATGTTAACGTGCTATTCTATTGGCGCCTGTGGCCACACATAAAGATAAGGACTCCAGCTCTATCTGGGTAGGTCATAAGGAATGACAGGACCAAGTATTTGATGTTCGCCAGGATATCTGGTCTCGGAGAAAGCAGAATTTTATGATTCTCGAAAGTTATTTTTGATGTTTTTTTTATTCATATCGTGATTGAATGAGGAGCAAATAAAATTTCCTGTTCTTAATTTCTTCTTCACTCTCATATTTATTATAACTGACCTCATACTTTAATCAGGATATACGTACAGTATTTTTATGATTACTATAACTTCATATTATGTTATCAATCAATTGAATTGAAACACGTGTTCCATTCAGAAGAAATCTATTGACACAGACGAGGTACGAATTTATAATAATTTATAATAATTCAATAATTTATAATAATTTAATATAATTATCCCTTATTATGATAATAGAATGAAGAATATAATAGTAGTGATGGAACTTGTCATTCAAGGATGAGAACTGTATGATTTTTTAAGTGAAATTAATCGAAACTGAAGTGATGAAATTTTTCCAACCTAAACTGGTAAATAATGAACTGATGGATGAACAATTTCTAACAATTATATCCATATTAATTCAGAATGAAAATATGAAATTCATATTGGTTATGAATTATTGATATTCAATTTCCTTGTGTTATTTGAAAATTAATGATAGAATATTCATATTTGAACCAAACGAGAAAGAAATAATTGCTTGAGAAATACAATTCAATCCTAGGAATTCGTTATCACTTGATTCGACACTTCAATTAATCATTGTTCTATGGGGAGTAATTTTCCAATCAAGAATTAATTTCTTTGAACTCATTCGGTCTGTCGAGTTCTTTCAATAAAACACCTGCTGCTTCATTAGTGCTATTCATTTGAACATTTATATTCAGAGGGAGTTGATGTTTGGCCTCTGGTCGAACTTTTGGACGATGGCAGCACATGGGACTCGATTTTGGGTAATATTGATATTTTGGCGATAACTTCCGAATAGTAAGTCAAAAAATATTAACCAATCAGAAACACAATAATTTTCGACATATATATATATATATATATATATATATATATATATATATATATTTATGAATATATATATATATATATATATATATATATATATATATAAATATATATATATATATATATATATATATATATATATATATATGTGAATAAATAATTTATGGGTGTTTTCAGCCTTTTTTTCAAAAAATATTTATCTAATGCTCGATATGAGTCGTTTAAGCCTACGTGAAACAATATATATATATATATATATATATATATATATATATATATATATATATATATACATATATAATCAGGCAAACGCTAAATATGCGTTATAAGATAAGCGATACATCTATTAGATGGATTAGATGGAGTATAATCGAAAACTCTACAGACCTTGACTCCTATAGAATATATTCCAGTAGTCAACTATCGATGTCAAGTAACAAATAACAAACAATCGTTACCATTGTAACACAGCGAATTGGTGGACTACCAAACATTCTGATTGGTCAATTCAAACAGGTGGACTGTCTCTTGCAACAATGGGTGACGTCACTTGAAAAAGCATATAGAAGCCGTGAATCTCAGCAAAAGTTTTGCTATAATTTCTATGTATTTGTTGAATAAAAACATTTATTACATTATTTTTTTCAAAACGGCTGGTTCGAGTTGTGTACAAAATCAAAATAATGTGTAATAATAATGACGTGTTCACATTCAGAGATTTTTTTTGGGAGAGATTTTATTTTCGAAATTTTCCCACCTAGACAAATCTTATGAAGTTTTCAGAAACTTTGAGAAGATATTTATCATATTATTGGTCCGACCGATGTGACTCGAAATTTCTACAGTACTAAGCTGGATAAGTCTATGTGTACAGACAAAAATTCATGTCAGTGTAACCTGTGCGGTGCTTATAAAAATAAATAAATTATTATAGTGTGAAAAAAACACAGACAAAGCTCCATGAGAATGAGATAGAGGTCTTCGCATTCGCTCATCTGATGACTATATTATTTTTTTTTTTCATAACCTTTCTATCGAAATACATAAATTTGTGTATCCAAGTAAGAAGGAGGTGGTCATGTGACCATTAAATTTGAGTGCCATAATTGATTAGGTTGTTGTGATATTTCATGACGAGGTTTATAATGAAACGAAACTGCATCTTTCAGAAGCTTCCGATTCTTGAAACTGCAGCGAGAATGTGTGATAACCAAAGTTTCACAATTACTTCATTGGTAGACCTGTGATTTTTAAGCATTAAATTTATCAATACTAAACCTGACGAGCATTGATATTCAGACCCAGTTATTGAAAAGACAGTCCTCACGCTTATTATGAGAGACATTGAGAACATGTAAAAAGGGTGATAATTCTGTACTACAAGTTGTTCTTTCAAAAAGTAAGATCAGATTTTATCGAAACAAAGATTTCTCCAAATAGAAGCTAAGTGTTCTTCCATCATCATGACGTATCATCACCAAATTTCAGTAATAACTCATTGTACTTTATAACAACGTTCATTAGGAAAATAATGAACACCATACAAATGAACATGAAATGAATATCAAATATATTGAGAAATAATTGTAGTTGGTGTAAATAGCTATAAATAGAAAAAAGAGTACAGTACATGTTTTGTAAGCTCTGTGAGAACGTTGCCAGTTTGAACGCTTTGTGGTTTCATTAAAGTGTGAACACGTCTTTGTGGCGGGAAGTTTTATTTGTATACAGTGGCACCACTGTGGTTGCCAATGTTGAAAATGAAACTCGACTACTGGAATGAAAACCTTCTGTTTGTTCAGAAATATAATTATATTTGAGATTCGTATGTTCGTTTGTTTTATACATTTAGTTTCGAACTACTAAACTCGGCACCTCCATCAAATACTGGTTGCGGGTTGAAAGATGAGTTTTGGATTGAAATGTCGATAGTATTTTAAGGCTAACATATATCAACTTCAATAGAATAAAATATCATAGCTTTTTCTTTTTTTTTTCTTATTCCTTCATACACTTTATCCAATACGGGTTGGTCATTGAAGCCAATGCCAATGCCTGAATCAGAAAATGAGTTTTTAATCAGAGCTACATTTACAACAAATAATTCGGAATGATATGGATTGACTGATTAAAATGGATTAAATTATGTTTTGAGAATAAATTATTGATGGATAACGTTACTGAATGAACAAAAAAACATACAAAAACTTAAATGAAGTGAATATGAAGCATAACGAAAATAAATTCTCGTTCTTTCTGAAAATCAGTGACAAACATCTATTTAAAGCATCTCAACAATGAATCAAAAATAAATAAAAGACACAGGCATAAATTTCATCAGTAACATCCAGGATTTACCGTTTTTATCAACATGTGTCACGTGAGAGAATAATAGCTTAAGTTTCTTACGTGAAGGAACATCTGTGCCGTGATTTGTGACAATAACTTTGGTTGGAACGTTCTTGATAAATGAGGATGGACAAAAGTCGCCTCTGTTTTTTGTTTTCAACAATTTTACTGTATGTTGGTCTACATTCAAAACCTATTCATTCTATCATTACCACACTTTCCATGAATGGAGTTTCAAATATAATATAATTTATGAGCAAAAATATTTTTTACATGTTTATTCATTCTTCAATTCATAATATATAAGATTTGTGTAATTTTATCGAAACAAATTGAATGGAACATCATTTATGCTTTAAATTTTTGTATAAATCTACCTAAATCAAAATTCTCCATTACTAGATAAACACATTTATCATTGACATATCATATTATTTTGGTCACATATGTATGAAGACTTATCTTGAGACCAGCCCGACATATATTTGTGCTTATTCTACTTAATTCAACTCATTGAATATTTATTTCCTCAATTTTAGTCTCAATAATAACCTTGAGTCCAACTTATAAGATCCAACACTCTCGTACTGAATAGTTCAATTGATGGACAGTTTTCAAATACTTTCTGAGGCAACCCGTTCCATTCAACAATCCCACTATCCATCAATGAGTTTCTATACTTTATCCGTCCTCCAAATTCTATGTTCATGGCTATTCATTTGAATTTCAAATGTATCATATATATATATATATATATATATATATATATATATATATATATATATATATATATATATATATATATATATATATATATATATATATGAAAATAATGAATACTTCAGGGTGAAACCGTATATATTTTAAATAAAGTTATTTATTTAAGAAACCTAACGTTTCGACTGGATTGCACCAGTCTTTCTCAAAGGACAGACACAGTCACAACTCTTGAAAGGACTTTCAAACTTTGAGACTGTGTCTGTCCTTTGAGAAAGACTGGTGCAATCCAGTCGAAACGTTAGGTTTCTTGAATAAATGAATTTATTTAAAATATATACGATTTCACCCTGAAATATTCATTATTTTCATACATTATGACCGTCGAATCAACATTTCGTTCTCATATATATATATATATATATATATATATATATATATATATATATATATATATATATATATATATATATATATATATATATATGACTCTTTCCAAATGAATGCAGCCATCAGGCCCACTGTTTGAAAAAAATTGTGAACATTCCGATTGATTGTTCACAAATTGGTTTCTTCTGTTCAATTAAAATTACACCATCTTTTCAGATATATATCCTCCGAAAATCATATTCAACAATGAATATTCAATGTATCTCATTCACTCGAACTTATGAATATTTCAATGCAATCAAATTCAATCATCAAAAGGGACATGTATACATTTAACAAAGTCTAGCATCAAATACACTCTAATTGTGATGAAAATCCAATGGAATGGAATCATCGATTGCTTGTTTGATTATAATTACAAAGCTATTCATTATTTTAACGGTTCGATTGATACTGGTTCTGCGTATATCTATATAAACCTCTATAGGCCCTCGACTCCAAAACTGAACAGGATAATAACACATACAGAGAATACATGAAGAAATGTGTCACTTGATATTATAAAATAACTGAATATTGAAATAATAAATGAAAACATACTACAAATTTTGATACAAATGATAATCTGAAGGATAAATGGAAATACTGTAGATACTGATTGATGATAGTTATTTTTGTATATTATTTCTCCATATTCGAATGGAATTCTCCAGAGCTGAGATAACAATATCATATTTCAAAGAATTATACAGAAACCTTCACAAAAATAATCAAAAAATTCGAAATGGTTCTTCTAGCACAAACTCATAATTTGAATAGAGCTACAAATCAATTCCGATATCACATTTGAAGTTTTTTTTGAAAATAATTATTTTCACATCAGCACCACGTGCACTATTTTATCAATTTTAATTCAACCTTTTCTGGTTAAACTCATCAACAAATTCGTATATCAAAATCTTCATGATTTTTAAACTCATGATTATTTTATTAACAGTTACAATATCGATTCAAGTGTCTAAATACACAGAATTGGTCGCATATTTTATGTTGAAATTCAAATTTTGAGTCAAATGCAACCTGGGCATATTTGATTACCGGTACTTAATTTATCCATAGACATTCCCAAGGACGTTGAGCATTTTCTCCTGTTGCTCCAGTGCTTACATCCAAGGATAGATTATTTCCAGGATGTATGTTAGTGCGACTCGATCAATTACTTCATCCGACCTCAAGATTACAGTGAACACAGCACATTTTCAATATCTACCTGAACGAAAATACAGATATCAAAAGTTATTAGAAGTTCCAGTTAATAGTCAGATATGAAATGGAATTCATAATGAAGAGAGAATGAAATTGATTCATCGATTCATTGCCATTTTTGAGATTGAATCAACACGAGATGAATGTATACAGTGAATACTCTGTTGTTATTACCGATCCCTATTGTCTACATATCGTTTAATGTATAACATACCAATTGTGTGCTATATAATGTATTGTCTACATATTGTATACTCTATTACATATACTTAATGTGTGTTAGATACTGTATTACATACTATGTGTATACATACTGTTCTATATTGTTTTCGTACGTTGCCATCCCTATAGACTCAATTCCGAACAGTGAACTTTGTCTCACCATTATGAATTTAATGAAAAACAGAAAAATCATTTATAAGATTAAAAATGTCATGAAAAGTATACCTCAAGCGTTGCATATTTCTAAACGTTCTATTAAAATATCCAGGTCAATCAAAGTATGTTAATTTGAAACATATTCATTCCGGAACTGACAACATTTTGATGATTTGTTCATCCCTTCGAATATGTTTCCAAGAGAGCTTGTTAAATTTGTGTAAATGTTCAAATTCCACGTTAAATATTTCAATTGGCAAAATTCCGCCAACATTCCATTTCTGACTTGTTGAACATTTTATTCTTCATGTTGGTGGTTGTTCTACAGGAAAGTATATTGAAAATACCATGTTTTATAATAAAATTGACACTCAATTTATGTTTTTCGTTTCAGCCATTTATAAAAGTGTGTTCAGTTATTCGAGTAATATGAAATTGGGATTCGAATAATTAAGCAGTAGGCATATATGCTGTAATGAAAAGCGAAAATATATATCCTAGAATCGCCAAGAGCATGTATTCGATAAATTGATCTCATTGAAAAGTTCACAGGCGAAAGTTGAAATCACAATAAATTCAAAACGGTTCGATTTTTATGTCAGTGCGAAATTTTGATCTTTAATTAATTCTAATTGATTGCTTGTCAGTTTAAATCTTCAATGAATTTTTTCTATCACATCGGGTGGTATCATTGTGTTTCGTATTTGATCACAAAAGAGTACAATAGATTGTAATTTTTTTTTTCATTTCAGTGAGGAATAATGTGGATAATCAATTATAGAAAAACATATGAATGATCAAAAATAATATGAATATTTTGAATTCATGATGAGATTGTCATATGAAATTCAATAAAAAATTACTTGGATCACTATGTGTATTTGATCTCGTTGAAATAACTTGTTGAATGAAGTAGTTGAATAACCATGTAGCTACACGATAATGTCTGTGACAAAATCAGAGACAACATTTTCAAAAATGAATCCAAAATTATTTTCAACACATCATTCACTCACCCGGCACACCCTAATATTTGAGTATGAAGTTTTCCACTTATCATCATGTTTGTATAATGAATATCTCTTTCATTCACTTTCCAGATATGACAGACTCATTTCACACAAAACAAACTAAAGCCCACATTATATATTCTACAATATCACTTAAGCCTAAACAAAGGAATAAAACATCACATTTTAATCACCTTTTATGCTAATAATTAATCTCTTTTACATCTTTCTTTGTATTTTAACACAATCAAGGATTATTAATGACCCTAATTAGGTAGACGTATCATGTATTGTTTGCTATCGTATTATTCACCCTTGGACGGCAGCATCCTTTTGATGGATTTTTGTCGGGAATTACCGATGATGGAAGGGAAGGGGGAGGGAATGAAAAATGATGGCTTTTGCACGGATTAGTTACAGATTCATACTAGTAACAGGTCATGTAGTCTGTCATTGGTAGGACATTGATCCATCTACATGTCACTCATTTCCATTATCATCATCATTCAATCAATTAAATATATTTATAACATAACAAACAAACATCATACTATTTAGTATTTCAGTTATTAGAATCAAATGTTGAATTTGTTTGGATGAAAATCTTCGTTTTGATACTAAATTAGTATGGTTTTATTTATGTAGTAGAAGAGAATTTGCATCTGGATTGAAATGAATAATAAAAAAACTAACATAAATGTTGATTCAAGCATTATCTATAATAATTCATAGTTATGAATAACAGAGCAGCAGTAGTTATTCACATTTTAATTATTCTTGATGTGAAAAAAACAACGTAATCTGGTGAGACGTAACTCACCTCTAAAAACGTTGCGGAATGGAATTTTCGACTTGAAAGCCTTTACAGGATCAATCATCAAGTTACGGTGTTTTGATGAAAACTTTTTCCAAAAGAGTTTTTCTAAAAAAACTTTGAAAGTTGAAATTGCATACGTTTTCAAAGTAATACATATGAAAATGAAGTACACACTGAATAATCGCATGTCACCTATTAGTGAATAGATAAATGGTGGAATCAGATCTGTGAAAAGATAATTATCTCTGATCATTGTATTCTAACTCATGATTATCTGTAACCAAGATATTGATTGAAACTTCTGCAACTTTGAGGCTATCCCACTTTAGAAAGATGAAGTTTTGTTTCTCATTGTAAAGCTCGTCATGAGAAAAATTCAATCATACGAATATAACAATTGTACAAATTAAAAGATGATATTTGTGTTTTTATATTGGTAGATAACCTTCTTCTTTGGAACATCCACCTGAATTAATACTCCACGGGAGTAGATTTACCGAAATATCAGTTTCTTGGTGATAACTTTTGAAAGATATGAGATATAAAAATTCTAATACGCGAGAAACACAGGTAATCATAATAGCTTTGAGATGATATAAGTTATGACTATTTGAGTCACGTTGCATAACTGTCAAGCGTCGACAGCTAAAATAAAAACATTATTTTGCTGTCGACGCTTGACAGTTATGCGACATGACTTGAATTGTTATCACTTATATCATCCTGAAGCTAATATCATCATCTGTGTTCTCGCGCATTAAAATTATGATATATCATGCCATTCTAAAGTTATCACCAACAAACTGATATTTCGCTAAATCGACTCCCGTGGACTCTTAAGCCCGTAATATCGCATTTCCGAGCCGTAGTATTGGATTGAATAGAACCAGCGTATAATGACTAGTTGTGACTAACGAGGTCAGGCTTGCTAATGAACTCAACAGAAATATCTCACATGTCCAAGTTGTTCTATTACCTCTCTCGGGTACTATGACTTGGGTCGAGGATCGAGAGTGGAGGGTAAAGGATATTCCCAGGACTTGGAGGTTAGAAGTGTAGACCTCACATATATAGGAGATTCAGAGACCGCGAATACTAATGATGCAGGTCCACCTATACGTACCTACCTACACATTCACACCATTCATATATATATATATATATATATATATATATATATATATATATATATATATATATATATATATATATATATATACATTTATATATATATAAATATATATATATATATATATATATATATATATATATATATATATATATGTATATATATATATATATATATATATATATATATATATATATATATATATATATATATATATATATATATATATACATATATAATATATATATATATATATATATATATATATATATATATATATTTATATATTCATATTTATAAATATATATATGAATATAGATTCATATTTATATTTTCATTTGAATATGTCAATATATATGGATATGAAATATTTTTCACATATTTCTCATGACTTCCTAACAAAATAGTGAAGCAAACAGAAACCACTAACAAAATCCAAAACATTAACAAAATATTGAAGCAGGGTTTCCGTGCAATGAATATACTGAAAATGTCGTTACATTTCATCACAAATTCAATTTAAAATCACTTTTCAAAACTCATCTCTGAATTGTTAGTATTATTATAACCGGAACAATTTCCATGAAATTGGCCATATCAAACAGATAACCGAAATGTTTGACATCTGGTTATTGCGATAGTTCTCAAAGCTGCTGCGAGAGACAAAAGCCAATGGGGATTTTTCATGTTTCGGGTGGGGGGGGGGGGGGAAGTAACACGGTTGCCAAACATCAAAAGAGTATTTCTTTTTGGTTTTTCCTCGCTCCCTGTGGATATGCGTGACTGACCATCCTGACTGTTATGTAGTATAGTCCAAACTGAAACCTGTATAATACTTGTATCACACTAATGGAGGTCTGCTACCAACTGTGTTATTGTAAAAAAAATTAAAATGATAGAAAACTCACTGCATATTGAAATATTCAACGCTTTCGAAATACGTATTCATGTTTCTAATCTGAAATCTGGTTCCTTAAAATCACTGGTTATATACATTATTCACCACAGATTTTCAAATATGGAAGTTATACTGGTTTCTGTTAGGTTGGTGGTCATACTGAAGTGTATACAATTTGTGGAGAAAAAGTGGCTATGAACAAGTGAAAAATCTCACAATAATGCTCTCATAAAATAGATTATTTCATTTCACTCTGAATTGATCAATAATGATGTGAGTATGGAACAAAAATAGATTAGAAGAATGATACATTCTTGAGGAAGAAAAAAAGCTCGATATTCTATACAGATTTGGTTATCAAACGGACCATTTCTTCTTTTTTTCACTATATGGTTTCGACTGAGTCTGTACAACATCCATACAGAGCAGCATTATTCCATCAGTGGAACTCATCCGTTACGAATATCTGAAACCATCCTTTATGTCTGGTTAGATACATAGAATACCACTGGTTCGAATCCCTTGTGACCCTCGACTTACAACGTCCACTCGTATTTAGTAAAGACGATACAGTATGCTATAGTTGAGATATTTTGAGAAGATAAATGATTGTACGTACAAAATACGATGGGATGGGAAAAAACAGCGAAGTTGGCTTCTTTTGTATAAAATATTACTATCATAGACCTACCTTTTTGATTTTTAAACTTACTTCTGCATACGATGAACAGATGTAGTCATGTATATATAGAAGGTTATTATACAAGAAATGGCGCCCTTTTGGTTCAGTTGGAAGACGTTCTGCTCATGTTTTTTGTGGCGGATTTGGTCTAAAATTGGTATTAGAAGAAAAAAAACTGTTATGGATTGATATATGAAAAGATGACATGAAAGTTATCCTGATAGATACGTTTGAAATGTTTTAATTCCCCATACAACCTTTTAATGTTCTTGATTTTGATATTGATGTAAACCTGAGTTTCCATAGATGGCTAGGTTTACTATTGGTGGCAGATCACTTCATTTGTTGTCTTATAGCAGTTCGACTGTAGATAAATTCGATCAGCAGTATATCTAGTTTCGAACGTCTGTCTCTCCCATTCATTGTTCTGTACGATCGGTGGTGTATAGAACCATTAAACTCATGGATTGAATAATACCCATTCAACCAAGCTCTACTAGAAAAACGTTCGTAATAAAAACATGAATTTCTCAATTCACATTTGTGAAGGTTCAGAATTACAACCTTTCCTATCCACTCCAGCTTATGATCTTGTGTTTCAACTCGGCCAAAAACCGTAAATTGGGATGAGAATGATTTATAATACAATTTTTTCACTGGAATATGTTGGAATAGGTTCATCGTAAATCTCTTTTAGTGCCGGTTTTTACATAATCAGTTGAACGTATCCCATTCGAGTATGTAACTTAGTGGTAAGCTCTTGAATTTTATAGCGAGAAGATCTTGATGAACCATAAGGAATAACATTATACTCTCCTCTATGATGTGTACACTTTTCCGACTTGAACATTATATTCGAGACTATATTATAAATCACGGTCTTCTTTATGACATAAGTTTTCACACTATATTACTCAGGTTCGGCCTTACGGAAACAAATATTCTAGTATATTAGTATGTGATTATTGGTGGATCTATAATGGTGACCCGAATTGTACAATTGAAATGATCTCTGATCCCGGATTGACTGTGGTCCTTGATTGAAAATAATTCTTCATCAATCATTCATAAAGAGAGGTGTTGCTTATAAATGTTACTGTGATGTGATTTGAACCACTTCCTTCTAGATTCAATGTATACCTGAGAGTGAGAGTGGATAGTAATTATATAAATATATATATATATATATATATATATATATATATTATATATATATATATATATATATATATATATATATATATATATATATATATATATATATATATATATATATGTATATATATGTATATATATATATATATATATATATATATATATATATATATATATATATATATATATATATATACATACATATATTTATATATATATATATATATATATATATATATATATATATATATATATATATATATATTATATGGTACATATAATTCAAGATGTAAATAAACTTTTCTGATTTTTTATTAATTCATTTTGAATCCGAGTATTGAATTCATTCGACTTTTGCATGCAAATGTTCATAATGTTTATGTTCAAAAGATCGAACTGAATTTGATGTAAGTTTAATTCAAAGCGTATATCCAGTTATAGTATGTTGATATGTTGATATATGTTGATATACATGAATGTGACAATGTTGATATGAGATGTTCATGTTGAAAGTGTTGTGAAGCTTAACCTGAAATGTTGACTCGAATCGTGAATGCAATTCGAAGATTTCTTGTCCAATTCAAATTCAAATTTGACCTCTTCAATCCATAAATCAAAGTATGAGTATTATGTTGTGAGTATTAAGTAATGTTCCCATTGATTACAAATTAAAACTAGTAGACACGAAATGGGCCTCTACGGACCAATGTATTACCCTGCAGAAAATCAATGAATTACAAAATGTGAACTGCCAGTTAGATGGACTAAAATATCGAGCAATGAAGGATATAAAGGGGGTTGAATGGACATTGCAATTGGTAAACCAATCTCACAAAAATTTCACAAGTAATATCCCTTTGACTAGAATTTAATTGTACAGTCTTGGGTGCTATTAAACTGTGCCACACTCTAGTGAAGAATCAGTTTTTCAGTATGATAATCAAGCCGAAAGGAATTCAAGATGAAACTGAGAGAAATAAGTAGTAGAGTGAAGAAATGGTTGTATAGGTTTGAGATTGTTTTTGAGTGAGATATGTTTTCACTTTTTCAGATCTTCCCACAGTTTTCACAACTTGACGTTTTGTAGATATGAGCAGTATACCGGTATGTGATATCAATAATTTATTGCTGATCAACTAATTCAATAAACAACAAATCGGTACTGCACAAAAAACACCAATTCCAATCAGGGACTGAGACAGTAACCGTAATCGCAACCGTTAACCGTATTTTCCAGGTGATCGTAACTTTAACCGCCGTAACCACAACTTTTATTATTTGAATGATTAACCATAGCCACCGTTATCATATACAACCGTTATTTTTTCAGGGGAATCAATCGTAACCGCAACCGAAAATCTTAATGTTGAGGTTATGACAACCACAACCACAGCCAGCAATCCTAATAATTTTGGTTATTTGGGTCTCAAGAAGTACCCCAAAAGAGGCTTGAAACGGTTGTTTCAACACAGAAACTGAATCTGAGGAAAAGGAAATATGACTTGTATTTTGTTATGAGTCATTGAGCTTCCAAAACTCCAATCATAAACTCTGCTATATCAAGGTTATTGGGTCGAACTTTATGAGAGCGAGGAGGGGTAGTTGCGAGACAGTATAATAAAATCACTCTGTCTAGATTTTTGTCCAGAAAGTGGTTACACAGATTGGTACAGGTCAAATTTATAGAGTTGTACAAGTCTCAAAACACCGCTGGATATGGCACAATATAGTATTGACACGAGAGATGACTGCTTGAGCCAGTCGTGCGCTAGTGTTGTGGGATAGGGAAGAGGTCGATCGGGATTTCCATCTCTCGAATGAGTACAATGAGAAAACAAACATCTGCAACACACCCTTTCTCTACAGAAACACACATAAATGGGGTTGTAAATATGTCCAAATAACACGTCTAGGTATAACAAGTTTGAAAAGAGTCCAAATAGCAGTTTTGAAGAAGAGGTTGTGAAGGACGGTTTATTGTGTCGAGTGTGAATTGTGTTGGTGGACGTTTTCAAAACTAGTTGATGTGCAATATTTCACAACACAGTTCAATTCTATTCACTTCATAATTATTACTCAGTCGTGCGTAATCAATTCAAATTCCGTGTAATTATTGAAAATTTAAACTATCAGTCACAACTTCAGAATGGGTAAAAAACTCGAGTCCGAATATTGAGTAGGCTACCCTCACGAAGGCACGACTGTCGACAAGTCATCTTGCGCGGTAGGAAAATATGCCACCAAACGGTAAGCAGTGATTTGAAACAAATTCACCAAAATTATTATCTACCATCATGATTTAATTGGAACGAATTTTATATTTTGTTAATTCTATACTTTTTTTGACCATACTAGGATTACTCGAGTGAATATATAATTGATTATAATAATTATTTTGATTATCATAATTATAAACGTATAATTTGATGGCTGTTCAATTGATTGATTTGTTGGCTGATGCTAATCAGGGCAACTATTGACAAATATGGAATATGAGCTCAATTGATAACCTCGTAACCAGGACCTTTATAACATTTGCTTCATGACCGTAACCATAACCGGGACCTTCATAAAATGTTCTACATTATAATTTTCGTTGTATCCTTAACCGGGACCTTCATGAAATTCACTTCATAACCGTAACCGGGATCGGGATCGTTATTGATTTCAGTTCCAGACCTTAAGCGGAACCAGGAACTTCATAAAATTTTTAATTTTTTTCTAAACTTTATAACCGGACCATATCGGGGATTTTTTTTTTATAAAATTCAGTTAAAAATCGTAACCGCAACCGGCACCTTCATACATAAAAGTATCAGTCCCTGATTTAAATACGAAATTGATTCCCACATATTACATTACTCGTAGTTAATAGTGTAGTCAGGTCCATTCTTCATTACAAAGATAGAACCACATAGATGAAGAAAAAAAGCAATCTTGAAAAAAGTTCGCATATTGCTTTCTCTCTAGAAGCTAGTTTATAGGTCTTGATTCAATTGTAAGTTTAGCGAGATAGACATTGTGCTTTAGATTGGTTTTAGTCTTGAGTCTTGACCTATTTTATCACAACCACTCATCCAATCAAGATTATCATTTAATGAAGGAAGACGATTTTTGATAGGATCTTTTGGTGGTAGGAGATCGTGAGTGAAGAATCAATTCCGAATATCGGGGAAAAGTACATATTTTTTTTATCACCATCGAAAACCTGACGGTAGGTTATTGTTGCACAATTAAGTCTGAGAATGAAATGGACGACCATTACTTGTGCACCACAAAAAAGATGTTGCTTCATGTATATAACGAGGATTAACTCATTATTACACTCGGTTAACAATTTAATCTTTGTACCCACGTTAATGATTAGTCTGATCAATAGATTTGTGTTTTTGTAAGATGCAGTATAATGAACTTGAAGATGAAAAAAATCCAATAATTTTGTTGCACGAAAGTATTCTCGAACTTTTATAAATACATGTTATCAATTCAATTTTCATTTTTATTTTCACACCTACATTTTACTCTCTTTCTATTATATTGTTTTTCGCGATTTTTTTGCTTCATAATTATTTCGTTGTTGCATTTCTATTTTGATAATTTTAATATGAATATATCCATAAAAAAACTTTGTAAGTGTGCTGTATGCATGGATGACACTTTACCTCAAATTATTCTGAAATCGGAATGAAGCTGTATAGGTTTTGGAGAACACTTCCTGAAAGTAAACTCATTAAAATGAGATAGAATCGATATTTTTAGATAGAATACAGTCTTTAAAATGCCGAGTAATGGGAAACATGGCAGTGATTCAAACAAGGTTCTAATAAGGCTTCAGGTGTCAATACCAATTCCATGCAGTCCTTACATCTATCATCCTTTGTACTTGAAAACACAGCCGCGTAGTAAATATTTAAGAACATATCACACAAACTAGTATACCAACACACTAGTATATGAATACCTCACGTCTCTAACGACACAATTCTCTCATACAAGATCTTCACGTAACGACGTATTCCCTAAAAAATCGAAACCAACAAACAGGTTTTAATATGCATACATGTATTTGAGTTTCGAGAAAACAACTGTTTCACCACAACTGTACTTGTCTGTGTACTTAGTTTCAGTTTCTATCCAATTACACCTGGATAAACACTCTACTAGATTTCCAAGAGGTGATTGGTTTTCTATCTCGGTACAATATCATGAGAGTGCTTTACGTCTGGTGAGGTACTATATACAATAGTTATATATATATGTATATATATATATATATATATATATATATATATATATATATATATATATATATATATATATCGTGCTTTAAATATATGGATCGATACTTCACTCCAGTATCTAAATATCAGGAAAATCGATCAACATATTGAATCGTTCTGTTATATCGTTTATTTCCAGTAGATGGAAAATTTCGCCAAACGTAAAGTACACCTCACTGCAATAACAACATGCAATTCAAACTATTAGTGACGCATGAATGACTCATATGTAGGATTTTACTCCAATCGAATTGAGAAGAGATGTATTCATCTGAAGGTGAGAATAATTCAACTATTCAACAGTCAACTGTGGTGATAATCATGTTCACGGAAATGAATGAATGACTGTTAGGGTTTGAAGTTGTATTGAAATGTGGAGTCATTTTTTGCCCATCACTGAAGAGTGAAGATATAGATTGTTTATTCCAATTCAATGTACGGTACACACTTGAACTATGTTAGGGAAGTAAATATGAAACGTGAATATATATATATATATATATATATATATATATATATATATATATATATCAAATTATATCAAATAAATATTTAAATATCTAAATAAATATATCACGATTGAAAAACAGCCCATTTTCACTCAATTCATATAAATATGAATCGTGAAAGTTTGAGTCAAGTTATATATATATATATATATATATATATATATATATATATATATATATATATATATATATATATATATATATATATATATATATATATATATATATATATATATATATATATATATATATATAAGTCATATATGTATATCTATATGAATAATATTATATGATAAAAATTTCATACCAGACAAAATATTATATTAGTCTAGTACAAAGAGGCTTTCAAGCAGTCTCGTGTACACAAAGAACGAGATCAATATGTTTTCATGTTTAAAAAGCACTTAGAACATACCTTTCGTCCTTTGTGATACGATATAATATATTTATATAACAAATTTCACATGTTGGAAGTTTGTGCCCCATTCACAATACGGTGGTATAAGCACAAAGAGTAAGTTGGACTTATCGCGTAAATGTTTTGCTGGGAGAACAAAAAATAGATCAGCATATTAGTCCATTGTTTTTCATGTGAAAACAATTACACCACGTAGTTCACTATTGTTATTAATTTCTTGTTGAATGCATTGTATGAAATGTTCAGCACGGCTTTTGAGGAATATGCATTGGACATGCATTCATATTGTTTGTTGACAAACAATTTGTTTTGTACAATTATGTATGGACATGACACATGTTTATTCAGTTTATCTGGACATTCCTCTACTATAAGTCACGACAATTTTATCATGAGATACGTTTATCGCGACCACACCCACAACTCTCGAAACTAAATGTTTACATATTGAAAGTTTTATCCGGTGTCCATGGGTGCGGGTTAAAATGTCGCCTTAAAGAAGGGATTAATTATTATTATCATTATTTGTATTTGTTTTCTGATAACGCCTTTTCATATAATTGAATTTTCTATCTAGATATAAGTTGATCATTTTCAATAAGTAATTTTTGTAACCAAATTGTATTTTATATGGATTATCAAGCTGGATACCCGTGGTCAATCACGCATTGTGAACAGCCGACAATAAAGTTGTTTTTCTCTCTATCGCCTAATTGTTTCATACTCACCTGCTTATTCGTATCCATATATAACCTAGCGATTAATAGGGCCGTTAAGAGTCTATGGGAGTCGATTTAACAATTCAGTTTTTCAGTAATAACTTTTGAACGATATGAGATATCGAAATTCTAATACGCAAGAAACACAGATAATTTCAATAGCTTCAAGATGAAATAAGTAATAACTATTCGAGTCATGTCGCATAACTGTCAAGAGTATACAGCTAAAAAAAGTTTTCTTTTAGCTGTATACTCTTGACAGTTATGCGACATGACTTGAATAGTTATAACTTATATCGTCTTGAAGTTATTGAAATAATCTGTGTTTTTCGCGTATTAGAATTTTGATACCTTATACTGTTCAAAAGTTATTATTGAAAAACTGACGTTTCGCTAAATCGAATCCCGTGGACTCTTATGCACTATTTGATTGACATATGTTGGCTCCTTGATTGTATGGGAGAAGACCACTCACATTATCATTATTTTAGATAGTCAGGATCACATTTGATTCATTATCATAAAAGTGTGTTCTGATTTAATTTGAAGAAAATCATTATATTATTGATAATATATATATTTTATAGCTCATTCTGTCTCAATGAATGTTTAAAGTCATTCATTTGTGTAATGATGTATGTCGTATAACGGCCGGGCTTTTAAAATTCACAATTCCTTCATCGAAAAAATATAAACTGAAATAACAATAACAGTTCATTTATATCACAGATAATTTGAATTTTTGAGGTTATATTCGTGAAATTGGAATATGCAATCATGCATCTTTGTTTGTCATTTCCATCATCGGGTCTCTATGACTTTATTTTACACTTTTCCATCCCATTATTATTCTGAATAAATTGTGTCAATATTGTTCATGAAACCCCAACGGCTTTTTGTATTCATCGACCTATGTGCCTTTTAAAACTCTATTTTGCATGATCGAAGCATTGCATCGTTGATGTTATTTGATATGGAAAACGGTCAATCGGCACAACAGAAATGTGTAGTTTTATTAAAACTAATTCTTATCCCACTCGTAACTGTGAGGGTGGTGAGGGGTGAAAAGGGTAATGTGCGGGGGATGGTGATAATAATTGACTTTTATGAACTCGAATGAAAATATCCAGAAACCAGAGAATAAACCACAAACATTTTGTATGTTTTTTTTCATTTCATTTATGGTAGAGATTATATACTCAGTTTATATCAAGAGTCTGATCAATCGAGTATGAAAATGATATGACTATGGATCGAACCGATGTCAGATCTGCATTTATCTTCAGAGTATTTTTATATTATGTTTAATTCTTTGTCAAGGTTGTATCCTCATTAAATGGATATAATAATTTTATTTGATCACTTTCAAGTATACTGAATAATGTGAAATTATTATTATATTCCAATAATCATTTGAATGTATATGATTCACTTTTTTAGGAATACCTTCCGTATTTCTCTCCAACAACTTATGAATTACTCGTATATTCATCCACAACACACGATACCAAAATGATATACTCCAAATATATTACAACAGGTTCATGATTACGAAAGTTGTGGAAAAAATGGTGGATACGAAAATTGTGTAATATATAAATAATGCTGGTTCATGTACTGAACATTGTGATCAAATCACTATAGATTAGGTGATTTATCTGCTTGAAGTCTTGCGTTCGACCCCCGTGCATGTCGAGCAACATCGCGTGTTGGTCGACGAATATTGAAATCAATCATTTAGAGATTCCCGGAACAAGATATTTCAAAAAAATCTCCTGTCGTTTTGATCGAGATGTGAAAGTGCTTTTGCTTGATAATATTTTTTTGGAATTATTAATGTTTAGAGTGCTGAGTAGGAGGTTACTTTATTTCGTTTCCTGATTTTCATGGAATTGAGTAAACAGTGATGAATATTGTTCAAAAAGGCATGTAAAAATAAAGTTATCGGCCTAAGTATTAAGCTCTCATAGAGACTGAATATATTTTAATCAAATTGACCTTTCCGTCAGATTTATGGAACTTAATTTTTTTTTGTCATCTTAAACTGATAAAATCATTCTCTTCATCAAAAGTTTTGTATGAAGAGAAATTGAATTCTTCAAGAAAGAATATTGAGAATTTCTCAAACATTGAATTATTATTTCGGCTGTTGTTCAGGGTATTGGTTTTATTGTTTATCAGTGATTTTTTTTCAAATTTTAAACAAACTGAGTTTCTAAAAAAAGACATCCACACTCTCACATCCAAATCAGACCATAAAAAAGATCACATCGTTCTCTTAACATATATTCACAAGTCAGTATAATTAAAAAACCATATGTGATGAAAGAGCCATAGCCATAAATTGTTGTTAAAATAATATCCATTGTAAATGCTTCGCTCCATTGCGGAGTGATATTTATGCTTTGAATTATCGTATTTTTCCATGAAATTGTAAATAATACCCATGTGAATTCAGAATGTATTTTTATTCGAAGTACTTATTCCTGGAAAAAAATGCACATGATATATGATGTCGATAAAATGTTCGGAGGTATCGTCAGGACGGTAGGACTACAGTTATCTGTTAATTGACAAATTATCACTAGTTCGAAATCGAAGGCATTTCTATTCATTTGTTTGCCACACCAAATATGTAGATTCTTGATGAATTCTGGTATTGTACACTCACCGCCAAAGTAACTGACTCCTGTTCTACTGATGTGTGATTTAACATCTAAATTCAAACATAAAAATATCACCTTGATCTCACAGTTGTAACAGTTGTTCATTTTTATGGCGATAGTATATAAATTACTCATCGTGTCAACTCCAAATTAGTCCAACATGGAATAAAATATGTCGGTTTAATTTTAGTATTTTTCTGCTTGTTGGTTTTTGTTTCTGTGTATGCTCCACAGGCTGAAGGCAAAGGTGATTCATATGGAGCTTTTTCTATACATTACCCATATAATCTGAAGTGGACTTTTCTAGTTTTTGTTACAAACGGTCGTGAAGAATATGAGAAAATCATGAATATATGATTCTGAAGTTATCTATGGGGATGACAATATTTAAAAAAAAAAACAGGATTGTGGAAAGAACACTATGCTAACGAATTCCATGAAATTGGTAAATTTTCAAGTCAAATTGTGTATATCATGGTTATTTTTCATTTTATGAATATCTCACTCTTCTTACCTTTTTCAACCCAGTTCTTACCTAGCTTAATGAACCAGGAATGTAATCTATATTATTTTGAATTATTCAGAAAAACCATGGTAACCATGGATAACAACAGTTTCTGAGATTTATCTGTCCGTATATAAATCATGTTTTGAAGTAATTAAAGTGATCAAATTATATTTTCGGTGATGTCAACATGATCTTCGAGCAACATACTACAAGTGAACATGAAGGGAAGTATTAGTTTTAGTTATTCTGTGAAATACTTACGATTCAAGATTTTGCCTTCTGGTCTAGCCAGAAGGAAGGCTGACATCCAGCTGATATGACATTTAGTGACCATACGGAGTTCTTATGACTTTGAGGTGTAGTTCTGACTTCTTTTGTTCAATTAGATTGTATTTTGACATAGATTTACGCAGATTTATGTAAGCACATTTCTTATTTTTAGGATTCTCAAGATACTTGAGTCCTAGAAGTCTGAAAATCACTCAATAGAATGCAAGAACCTTGGAAGAAAATTTTGTGTGCACGGCCATCAGGATGTCATCAACATCAAGAGGGCTGGAGCAACAAGTCTTTTCACTGCCACTGGTGTTTCTTGCATGCATGCCATAACAACTATCAAGGTTTCAAGAAAAGAAGGAATGAATTTTGAACAGTGAACTTGTATAATTTACGATTAGGGTCTAATAATAATTTCAAGAAAATCAAATATCACAAGAAAAGAAGGAGAGAAGAGAAGAAGTTGAGAGAAAAAAAAGACAAACAAACATTTGTGTATCCATCCTGACTTGGTTTTTCGTGGTTTCCCACAGTCTTCGAAGCAAATGCTTGGATGAAGTACTAATTGGCCACGACCTTTAATTAGTAGAGTGATAGGCCGAATTATAATATTATAGGCCTATCACTCATTTTTTTTTTCCATTTTGTACAATGACAAACTTTACATTTGCTGTTAATGAGAAGAAGTGATCATTGCCCAAGAGACTTAGTTCAAAGTGGAAGATATCAACATTCGTGTGTTTTGTTTACTCTTAATACCAATGCTGATAATGTCCGGATATATATCACAGAAACGGTTTTTACTTATAATGTGTTCCGGACTTTCGGAAACTGGAAGACTTTTATCTGCGGCGAAAAGTTATGGTCACCGACAGCGCAGCCCTGGTGTTGAAGTTCATTAGTTTTAAATATTTAAAATGGGGTGGTGAGATCGCCCTTGTGGTGCCCCGTCCAAACGATCCTACTTTTCATCCTTAGCCTTAATTGGGGAACAATGATTTTGTATCAAGTTTCGATGTTATTAAAAAAAAAAAAAAAAAAAAAAAAAATTTTGAATTTCAGTCGCACATTTGAAATATAACGTCGTCAAGTTACAAAAAAACAGTTACAATTACATTTCCTTTGATTCTTTGTTGAAACATTCTTCATTACTCTTCTTGAGTAAGTATTGTATCAGAGAAGTTCAAAGACATTTATAATCAAAGCAATTAGTATTTTACGCAATCAATACATCTTACTGAAGAAGCTGCTTCGTCGATGTAGATTACACAAATTAAGGTGTACGAAAGCGTTAAATAATTTAATTAACTAATTAAGAATGATTCTTTATTACAAGATAAGTGGTAAATTTCGTTCTTCCTTACTTTCGCTTTGAAGTAGGGTCGGAATTCATGTTTATTTCAAAAGCCTTGTGGAAGGCAAAGCTATCAACTCGCATTATAAATAGCTAATGGGGACGGAGAATTGTGTTTATAGACAAAGGCTGTAAGAAAAGATGGGGTATCTTATTTTAGTTGAACGTCTTAAATTACACTTTAAATTGTTCATTATTGGAAGCTGAATTAGTTGAGGATGAGAGACGTTTAGAAAATCTATAATTCGACTACGAAACATTCCATTACAGTCTAATCCTAAATATAGGCCTGATAAACAGATATTAAATTCAAAAATAATTGAAAATGGGAAATATTGAACTTCAATGTCTTCAGGAAGCATTCGGGACAAGATGCACTCTTGGTTACATATGCTATTCCCGTACCTTAAATAATAGTTAACGGTCAAGTATACTTGATCAAGACCGCGTCTTGGCACCCGAAAGATCAAATGAAGGAATAAATTAAATGCTATTTTTTCTTGAATAAAATTTCTTCACCAGAATAGAACTGTCAACTGTATGAGAAAAAATCGATGAAAACAATCAAGGAAAATGATGAATGATTTCAATAGACACATATGAATAAAATTCCGAAAAATTTTGAGAACACGTTTCCAAATGATCTAACTATACGGTACTGTAGTTGATCTTCGTATATATATATATATATATATATATATATATATATATATATATATATATATATATATATATATATATATATATATATATACGATGGTATCATATATATATATATATATATATATATATATATATATATATATATATATATATATATATATTTCCCGAAATATCACCAGACCCAAGTTTATCACGATTTTATTACGATTTCATAATTATATTTTGATATTTATATTCGTCTATTTCCTATTCTTATCATTATGGTATCCCATGTATTGCGCAGCCATCAAGAAAACGTTTCTTCCTCCAGTCTCCACACATTTCAAGCCTTTTAAACGCGAGATGCCAATCTTCAGTTCTTGTAAATTGAAGTAATTTCCACTGCGTACGAACTACATACGCCAGGGACAGGTGGTTGCAATTTACCATTACTATACCCAGCCAATAAAACGTACCACTTTACGGAACTTTCAATTACCTTCCTTAGCAACGAGATTTTCGAGGTCTAGATTGTGCAACAGTTGGTATACTTGTTGTACCCTCGTTTGGACGGGCGACAATGTAACTAACTACTTTAGCGGCATTTTCTGTTTTCTTTTCCGACTTCACCGTCTCGCACGTGACATTGCGACGTTGTCATGTCGTATCACTCGTGTTAACGAGAACAATACTAGCTTCAGTGAGAATGGCAATGCAGCTAATTGCCTATTACCTTATAGCTTTGTTTGTGTTTGGGAGAGACACAGATAGTGGTATGAAAGGAGTACGGGCGAAATCAGGTAGGGAAGTAGTGAGCGAAAGAAGGAGAAAGAAACGCTTCGTTATTTTAATATAATCTTGTTCTCATTGTTATTTTCGTCATGTGACCGTTCCTCATTAAAAAAAACATGTTTCTCGTTTGTTTATGAAAATAAATACTCCATTCGTATCACATTTTCATTGTATTTCTATCTAGCCCAGAAATAACCAACATGGAAATATATCTAACCGGAACTGATGTGCTACATCACCACGGTTACCCACACTATTTGTTGTTATCAACACTCAAACTGATGACTGATGGAATTCGAAATACCGAGCCTAATAGCATAAGAAATAAAGTTGGAAAAATTTAAATGCGATTTTTTTTATATAACATCGAAACTTGATACGAAATCATTGTTTCCCAATTAAGGCCGAGGATGGAAGATAGGATAGATTGGACGGGGCACCACAAGGGCGATCTTACCACTCCATTTATTTATTTAAAATCAATAAACTTTAAAACCATAACAGCTCTAGCTGTCTAGGTCAATAATTTTCCGCCGCAGATAAAAGTATTTCAGTTTTCAAAAGTCCAGAACACATTATGAGTGATAAATTGTCTTTGTGATAGATCCGAACATATTACCAGCATTGGTGATGGGAGTGAACAAAATACACGAAATATCTTCCATTTTGAACCAAGGCAAAAATATAGATCGATTTTCTACTTTCAATTAGAAAACCATCTCCAACAACCGATAATTGCTCTCATGAATAATCCGACATTATATAAAATAGAGAACCTACATAAAGTATTACCAACAGTAAAAACATCCATTACCCTGTTACACTTACGATTCACCAAATCCATGTGGTTAATAAGTCTTCTCGCTTCTAGTATACATTTTCCTAGGTTGGTATCCCGGCGGAGCTCTTTAACCCATTAATCAGACCAACTAGAATTAAGCATCCACCGTTTAGCATAATAGCACTAATCGATTTCACCCCGACATGTTGAAGACTCGACACACCAGTTCGTCTGTGTTATCGGATAGTGGGAACGACCGATCGGCCAAGGATCATTGGGATTCCTCTTTATAGTTGACGGTACGACACTGTCGACCGTTATAGTTTACGGATAGTGGAAACGGTCGATCGCAACTATACATCTACATCAATGCCACGTATCACAGTGAGTGCTAATAAAATCACTGCCTACTTGATTAAGTGGACGTTATAAAATATCCCACCGCTTACATAATATGTTTGGAGTTGCGGGTGAAGTATCTGGAATGAAGAGTGATGTGCTTTGAACCAACGCAGTTGGGAGGTGACGTTGAAATCAGGTGGGCTTAGAAATTAGACAGAGAATGAAGTTGTGGGGAAAAGAGGCTACGTTGATTCCAGAGCATTACTTCCCTTGGCAAGGATTTAAGATTTTAACGGTATCCATCATGTTGGTAAATGTGTAACTCCAGGCATCGAATAGATCATATCGAATAGGCCTACTTGTATTCACTACATATTTCTGGAAATTCTCAATTTTGTAGATTGCTATGAATAATATCAAAATTATTTAATATATATAACATACAAGTTGATGTACGCAACGTATATATTCATACGTACGTAATCATGTATATATATATATATATATATATATATATATATATATATATATATATATATATATATAATATATATATATATATATATATATATATATATATATATATATATATATATATATATATATATAAATATATATATTATATATATAAATAATATATATAAATATAAATTTAAATATAATAATATAAATGTATATATATAATACATATATTTATAAATATCATAATTGGAGAGTTATTAGCACTTGTTTTGACAAGTAAAGTATCATATTTGAATAACATTCATCAATCTAGTGTTGTAGTGGGTCAAAAATATTTAATAAGTGACTCATTGTAGATCCGGTACGGAAACTTGGCACCTCCACCTAGCTATTCAATGTTTTCATTATGAACTTCAAACAAATATTTTTTCAGAGAATTTTAGTATACATACATGATGTATCCCACATACATGTAATATGTTCTGTGTTCTCACATATACGTGAAGAATAAATATATATGTGCTGCCACCTCTCGCTTGATATCGAGAACTTGATACCTATATGTGAACCCATCAGTTCCAGTCAACCTCCAATGACCTCGAAAAACGACAATTGAATGTGTCAGTCGTGTCCGATTTTGTGTTTCCGAGGTACTTATTGATGTGAAGATTTCAAATTGAGTGTGATAATACATTTAATATTCACAGTAAATTCTTTAATTGAATGGTTGGAAATGAAAAAAAATCACAATCACGAATCACAAATCTTTGCGAATCATAAGACCTTCTGACCCCCTGATATTCTTTGTTCTGCGAAGTAACGTATTATCATTGCTAACATACATAATTTGCATTCATACATGGTTTATAATGAAAACCTGCGTTCGAATTCATAACTATATTAGAATTAATTATTTAAATTCACAGTGTTTCTTTCAAATATACTTGTAGCATTATATTTATAATTTGATCGATTTTCATCTGAAAACTTTCATTCAATGTTGGACAATTTCATTCAGCTTATTAAAGGGATACATTCGATGTGCACAGAAGGAATACTGAATAATGATACATAATAACCATAGATCACTCGATTTCCAACATTGGATTCAATTATTAACCATAGCCGAACTTTAGTTCAATGTTTACATTATGTCACATGAAGTCCGCAACGGGATTCGAGCCCTTGCAGCAAGCTTCAATCTCTATGAAACTGTCCTTTAATTCTTAGTTGTTCCAAGGTGCAAATTCCAGAGATGAGCGAGAAGATTAGCGTAGAAATTGTCACGAATAAAGAATGATTAACCAACGCTGCAGGGGTGTATTCATTAGGTCGCGGGACAGAATGGCGCCTGCCTTATCACGATACCCACCCGCCATACAGAGTTGCACAATGATATGATAACAAAGCAGGCAGGCGTGCAATAGTTTAGAGATATAGCTGCTGTCATGAATACATTAGGATGTTTTGTGTATATTTGATTTATTCTACAAATCACGAGTGTTGGACGGTGAGCATGTAGCGCAGGAAAAACGATATTCATAAATGTGCCGTTTTGTGACATTATTTTGATTAGTTATTTCAATATTTCTATTGGAACCATACCGCGACTGCCAATTCGAATAGAATAGTGGGACTTTGAATATCTTCGAAGAATATTCTGTTGTATCGTTCTATTCAATTTTGTATGCATTGTGATCTTGGGTGGTAAAATTGCCATTGTTGTGCCCCATTCAAACGATCCTAAACTTTCGATTTCATTGGGGAAAAATGACTTGGAATCAAGTTTCCCATGTTGATGAAACCAAAAAAATCGTTTATCTATTTTTTTCGGGTTGATGTTCACTACTTGGGCCCAGTTTCACGAATTGATAGTTGGTGGATTAGGCAATAAAGTTAGTGTATAAACTTTTTATCACCCTTGATAATATGTTATTTTCGTACCATGACTAACTTTCAGCGGATCAGTACTTGTGAAAAATCCGTGAAACTAGCTTTGATAGTTATCACCATAGTGCGTCGTTAAACCGAATATGAATAAATGAATAGAGTAGTTGGTTACTGTGGCTATACACAGGATGGTGATCAATAATATTATCCCGGTCTCTTGGAGAACAAAATATAACGTATCAAATTTCAAAGAACATCTCATTCTGATTTACGATTTTCTGCTAGCAACAATGAAAGTGTAGAAATAGTAAAAGTGTTGCCATAGTGACTAGCACTTTTGATGAACATTAGCTAATCAAAATGTTAGGTTCTTGGAGCTACCGAGGACGTTTATCTAGGATGTATTAGGGCGTTTTCCAAGTGGTGGTCGTGGTAAAGATCCAGATTTTGGGAAATGTATATATTGATTTTGTATAGTCTCGCCAGTGTACATTTTGGAAGCCACATTTGTAAATCAACTAATATATTGGATAACTAGTCAAACGCGAAATATGCGTTGTACGATGAGCGAGATATCTCAATAAAGTATAAAAGTCCTTAAAGTAGTTCTACCCTTGCTACTTTATCGACTCTGGTATTCTACACACCTTGATATCTGAATAAGCTATTAAAGTCGTTAAAGTAGTTCTACTCTTGCCACTTCATTGACTCTGGTGTTCTACACACCTTGACGCATATAAAAAATACTTCATTGTTGGTCAACTCTTGAATCTAGAAAGCAGTGAATCTCGACAACTTAATTCTGTCACAATTTTTATGATATATTTTATGAATATTATCAGTCATTTTATTTTTTTTCTCCAAAACGACTGATCAGAATTGCTTAAAAAATCGTAATAATGTGTAAAATCCATGTATACACATTCAGAGAGAATTTCATTCCATTTGGAGAGATTTTATTTTTCAACATTTTCTGCCCAGCCAAATCTTATGGGTTTTTAGAAACTTTGAGATGATGATTCTCAAAATCGGTCCGACCGATTCATCCCAAAAACTATACAGTTCTAAGTTGGATGAGTTTGCGTGTACAAAAAAATTTCATGTTGATCAGTCAACCCTTGCGACCTGTGGAGTGCTTACAAAAAAAAAAAAAAAAAAAAACACACAGACAAAGCCCTATAAGAGTGGGATGGAGACTTCGCTACGCTCATCAATTATGACTCGAATACCATCATGAACTCAAAATGTATACAAATCAAAACCATGAGCCTATCAAGGATTTCCATTTAGTGTTGCTGAATTAACAGTTGATCTCATCTGAATACTTTTCACTTCCGTGTTTGAAACGTTATTGCCTAATGAACCTTAGGAAAAACTCAATCTTTAAGAGCCCACGGGAGTCGATTTATTGAAATATCAGTTTCTTGGTGATAACTTTTGAAGGGTATGAGATATCAAAATTCTAACACGTGAGAAACACAGATGATTATAATAGCTTCAATATAATATAAGTTATAATTATTTAGGTCATGTCGCATAACTGTCAAGCGTCAACAGCTAAAAAATGTGTTTTTTAGCTGTCGACGCTTCACAGTTATGCAACGTGACTTAAATAGTCATAACTTACATCATCTTGAATCTATTATAATTATCTGTGTTTCTTGCGTATTGGAATTTTGATATATCTCATACCCTTCAAAAGTTATCACCAAGAAGCTGATATTTCGATAAATCGACTCCCGTGAACCCTCAAGTTGAATTATAACAGATTATAGATTCATTAAAATGTTTTCTCTATCAACACACAGTCATTTTGAGCACAACAGCTTAATCCATCCGGGTGTGGGCATATTGGCGGTCTCGATTGACCGTCTCCACATATTACACATCAATAATATCCAGAGGTTTCGATCCTTTAATTCATCGAGGTAGACCATCAGCTTCAGCAGTAATCCCACCAATTTCAGGCTCATTTCAATTGAATTGTTTGAATGTTAATTTTCAATTTCGCCGTGTTTTCTGAACACTGTTATAAACATTCATGAACCGGAGAGGAAGTTGTACAAAATGGGATTAATATAGCTTCGTGCCAATTTAATCTGTAGCTTAGTTAATACTTGATAGTGGACGTTGCTGCATTCACACATGAATGTACTGATACGAATAATTTGAACTTGTATTACAATACCCGATTTACTCAACACGTGCACTTGGATATGAGAATAAAAGACTAATTAAACTATTCAGAAGTTAACGATGGAACTGAAGTTGAACGGTGAAAAACTGAGTTTTAATCAAATGTGTTGAAATGATAGAAAGGATATATATAAACTTGTATACTTGTATTCAAGTGAAAAGAAGGTCGTCCATCAATATGAAAATCACAAATATTACAATTAGATTTGTTTAGCTGTGGTATTCCCGATTTACAATAGGATTTTTTAGGGCGAGCTTTACGATAGAGAACTCAGCTGCATCTTTCAAAAGCGTTAAATCCTTGAATTGGCAACAAGATTATGTACTCATCGAATTTTTTACAGTTATTTGGTTAATATGGATACATTTCGTGGATACAAGTATACCATGGTCGTGATTATTTTCCATTTTTTGGAGTCAACTTTTGACGAGTCACGTTATATTGACACTATATTTGGATTGAGAATAAGTTATATGAGTTATATGAGTTAAATGAGTATTATCATATGATGAATAGTTCCAATTCATTACGTTGTCATGAAATTGAAAAATATTGTTCGTACAAATGATATTGATAATGAAGTAGAAATAATATTGGAAATTCACAATGAAGTATAATTTACTTTATTTCGAATTGAAAGGTAGAGAAATAGTATTCGTATCATTCCATTTTACAACAAATGATCATTAACAAATATATCACCAATAATTGAATCATCTCCTTCCCACCTACTGGAAGTTGCAATTCAACATTCTTATTCAAAATTTTCAGGTTTTAAAATTTTTCGAGAAAGAAAACTGTTGAAACAAACAAAACTCTTCAAAACTTTGAAGATTATCGTACATAAATATCACATTTACTTCTCCACTGTAGAAAAATAATATTTCAGAAGAAGAAGGAAAACGAACACGGAAATCCTTCTTACTCGATTGAAATAATATAAGGGGATGTATAAAGATGACTCAGAAAGAATAGGTATTCGATTTGAATTTTTTAATAAAATAAATCCTTTTAAAAACAAAGTATGCCGTGGAGGATGTCTATCGATTTATTTATTTTCAACAATCTTCCATAAACAAATCTGATTCATTCAGACGTTCAAGTGATTTAATTCAATGTTTGAATGACTTTTGTTTAGGTTGTTGTGACTTTTGTTTATGACGAAAAATATTACATGGGATGCAAAATAAAAGTGCATTATCATGCACTTAGCTAACAAGATTCCATGCATTTCACAACTACCGTTATAAGCTCACTTTTACAGCTCTTTTATATTGCAGTCAATTCATAGCATTTCCATTACGACTCTCATCGTTTTACTTCACAGGTATATACTCCATTCGATGAGTGAAATATTTTACCAAATGGAGAGAAAGAGAGAATATAGAGAGATAGAAAGCGCACGAGAGAGTTAGATAGAGACATCAGTAAATTTGTCTGACCTGTAGGAGGACTGACAAAAAAACAAACAAACTCACAGAAGATAATTCTGATAGATCCACATTATGCCATCAAGTTGATAATCCGAAAGGTTATGGTTTGAGGTTATGGTTATGGTTATGGTTGGTTATGGTTATGGTTATGGTATTAAATGGTTTGAGCGAAAGAACATCTCCCTACAATATATTTTTCAAGTCAAGACGTATCCGATTTGATTTCACAAAATGACTCATTTCTCTTCACGGAAAAAGAATTATCACGAACAAAAATATAACCGTTATATTCGAATAGTTGTCGAGTAATAAGGGTATCATGATTTTCAGAATGAATTTCACGATATGAAACTGAGTAAATTGTCTCTCTGAAAAAATCGGTAGACCCATACATCTGCAGTGATAATATTCAATAACTTCGGTGAGAAGGTATATTCATATGGATATATATATATATATATATATATATATATATATATATATATATAAATATATATATATATATATATATATGAATATATATATATATATATATATATATATGTTGGCGCCGTTATAAGTCAAATAGGATTTATTTGTGACGCGGGATGATAATCTTACGACTATCGTCGAGTGAATTTGATGAGTGGACTGTATGTAGGGTAATTGGGAAGAAGTTTGTAATAAATAGCACGATACCTGTGTTTCCCCTGAGGTAATCGTCTTGAAGCGTCTTGAAGCGTCGCGACGATGTTTGAGAGAATGCACTTTGTGAAGACGTTGGGTGGGAGAAAGAAGTACGTACGTATTGGAGGTTGGATTTGGAAACTAACGAAATGGTTTGGGAAATGGTGATGAATAAATGATAGAAAAGGAATAGTATGGCTTGATTTAACTAAATAAACTTCACTGCTTTACGAGGAGATACACTATGCAACTTGCATACACGAGAAAAGACACTGACGAACGGGTGTCCGAAATGACGACTTATGCAGGCAATATAGGCCCAACTATCCGACACGAGAGACGACAAATAAGTGACCTGAGATCGAACTGCAATGAGAGGTACATGATGTGCCTGTTTGTGGTATCTAAAGGTCAACGGATGACGACATAATAACTGGAGGCATATTGCGTATTACAACTAGGGGTAAGGGATGCGAAAACAAACACAAGGGGGAAAGACCTAGTTGGTCGTCATAATAGGATTGGCGCAAACATACCGCCTACCATGGAAAACAATGTTTTGCATAAAGAAAACGAAAATGATACGAAAAAAAACTTGGGAAAAGCACCCAAATTAACAATCGACGGGGAGAGAGACCAGCTTGTTCACTGGTCTCTTGTACACTCCGGTAGGAGTGCGCAAGGTCACCACACGGACTACTTCGTCCGGGCCGGGATTTACATGAGTTACCCGACCGATAGGCCATGAAAGAGGGGAGCGTTGAGGTTCAAAAAGGAAAACGACGTCGCCTATTTGAAGATTGGGGGAGCCGCGCAACCACTTCCCACGTTGCATTTGGGAGTTCAAATACTCTTGGGACCAGCGGGTCCAGAACGTTTGGTGCAAATGACGAACGCGGTCCCAACGAGTCAAGATCGACTTGTCAACAGAAAAGTGCGATTCAGGGGGTGCGAGCAAAGACGTGCCTGAAAGATGCGCTTCCTTTGGAAGGAGGAGAGGGTGACGAGCGTCAGCGGGTAGAGACGAGTGACGTAGACGGCCGCCTACCCTGAGAAACCCGGAGGGGTCGAGAAAAGGCTTGAGAGCTGCAAGGCTGGATTTGACTGGCTGATGGTGTTCTAGTTGACGCAGCTCGGTGAGGTAGTAACGTCGTTGAGTTGCGCGAATGAACAAGTCGAGGGCATCATTCAGTTCCGGAGGCGACAGCGGGCCGGTTGGAACAGCTGTTCGCGAACGCGTCGCCAGTAGGATACGAGCAAAACGGACTACGTGACCATAAACGCGTTGGGCCTTGCGTAGGCTTGAAAACTTGCAGAGATTGTCAAGTAGAGTGTCGACGGGGACATGAGCGTTGAGGCTGACCGTAGCAGGTTTGACCTCCGGCAGCGCAGTGTCCGATACGAGTGAAGGAGAAAAGCGTGGCCACGACGCCGATGAGTCGTGCAAGAAAGCGGGGCCGGACATCCACAGGCGGTGGTTCATCAATTCTGCGGGTGTCAAACCACGAGAAGCACAATCAGCTGGGTTGTCAGCCGAAGGTACATGGGCCCAGGAGTCGGGAGACGAATCTTCGGTGATTTCCACTACACGGTTGGCGACAAATGTTTTGAGCCGGTAAGGAGGGGTGGCCAACCAGGCTAAAACAATAGTGGAATCCGTGAATAAATGCACCGAAGAGATGGACAAATCGATTTCAGAGTTGGAGACATCCTTTAACAGCCGAGTGAGCAGCACGGCGGCAGAGAGTTCCAACTTGGGTATTGTCAATGGTTTGACAGGGGCTACCTTACTTCGGGCACGCAAGATGCTGACTGAAGACGAAGAGGTTGGCGAGGCTTCGATGAGCACGTACAACACAGCTGCATAGGCTTTCTCGGAGGCGTCGCAAAACCCGATCAGTCGACGGAGTCCTGTGCCGTTGGAGAAGATGCGCGGAATCCTGAAGAGGGATAGTTCGTGCACTTCGGCGACGGCACGCAACCAGGCGTCACAGAGATGCGGAGGTAGAGTGTCGTCCCACGCGAGAGGAGTGAGCCATAGCTGCTGAAGGAACATCTTCATCCAGCACACGAAAGGCGTAAGAAAGCCGAGTGGGTCGAAGATTCGGGCTATGTAGGATAGCACTGAACGTTTGGTGACGGCTCCTTGAAAGGATTGAGTATTAAACGAGAAGGAGTCCGCACGAGGGTCCCATAGAAGACCGAGGATTTTGATGCCCAGGTCGTCGTTGGAAAATACGAGGGGAGTTTCCAGATGGTCGGCCGGAAGGTTGCGCAGTGCGTTAGGATCATTGCTAGACCATTTTCGTAGCTCGAAACCTCCTAAGGAGAGGAGAGCTGTCAGTTCTTCTTGCAAGGTATGTGCTTGCTCGAGGGTTTCAGCACCAGACACGACGTCATCGATGTACGTGTGTGCAGTTAAAGCGAGGGATGCGAGCGGAAACCGGGTTCCTTCGTCGGCGACGAGTTGGCGCAGAACTCTCTGAGCGAGAAATGCGGAAGGAGTAAGACCGTACGTGACTGTGTTCAGTTCGTACTCCTGAATGGGTGAGTCAGGCGTAGGGCGCCAGAATATGTGTTGATAATGGCGATCAGACGGCTGGATGCAAATCTGGCGGTACATTTGACGTATGTCCGCGCAGACGGCGACGGGATGAGTGCGAAAACCGGTGAGAATATTGGACAAGTCACGTTGAAGCTTCGGACCACTCAACAAGAGCTGATTGAGCGAAACTCCCGCTTTATCGGGAGCGGAGGCATTGTAAACGACTCGAAGCTTCGTACTGGTGCTGGCAACTTTGTGCACACAGTGGTGAGGTATCACATACGACGACGAAGTGGTGGCGAGTTGCATGTGTCGAGCCTGGCAATAATCAGTCATGAATTGCTGATAGGCGTCAGCATGGTCAGGAGTGCGTTTCAAACGACGTTCTAGCGCAAGAAAGTTATGCATAGCAACGTCCCGATTATCGCCGAGGGGAGGGGGGGATGATGTAAACGGAAGCGCTACCGAATACCGTCCGGTGGCGTCACGTTCGTGCGTAGCGACAAAATGTTCTTCGCACCATTCATCCTCAGGACTTTGCTGGGGAGGACGTTGAACTTCCTCGGATTCCCAAAAAAGACGAAGTGTTCGGTCCAACGTCGGAGTCGAACACGCGAGAAGAGTGAGAGGGGGTGAGGTGAGCTTCTCAGAGTGAATAGAACCAAGCACCACCCAGCCGAATAGGGTGTTGAGAGCTGAGGGGGCGTGTCCTACCAGCGTGTCGCCTGATCTCATCAAAATGCTTGGGTAGAGATCAGCGTCTATGAGAAAATCAACCTTGCCGGGAAGGTGAAACTGATGATCGGCTAGAGTTAGACCACGATACTGGTTGTAGACATCGATAGGAACATCGCTGTTGGGAAGTTCGGTCGAGATTGATGATAACACTACAGCTTGAACGCATATAGGTTCGTGGGGGAGGACGCGAGAGGTGATCTTGCAGTTAACCGTGCCAAAGACACGCGCAGCCGAGTTTCCGATGCCGACCAGTTCAGATTGCTTAGATTCAAATTTCAGGCCAAGCTTCTTGATTAAAGAGTGAGTGACCGCCGAGATCTGAGATCCAGAATCGATTACGGCACGAAAGGGTTGGAGGTTTCCTTCCGCGTCACTGATAAATGCGCGGACAGTACCTAATAGCACAGTCTTGACAACTGGGGTGTCATTCGATTGACAGGTTAACACTAGAGGGTTCGCGTGCGCAGCGGGGGTGGCCACGGCGGTTGCGGCACTGTCACTCGGGGTAGGGAGGGGTTTCACTCGAGGGGAGTGCAATATCGAGTGATGTTGATTGCTCTGACAACTTGTACAAGCCCGTTTTGACTTGCACTGCTCACGTGTATGTGCGCCTAAACAATTAAAACATCGGTGAAGACGCCTTAAAGTTTGGTATTTCTCATCACGAGTTTGATTGAGTAACATGTCACAGTTGTAAAGGGTGTGGCTTTGCGAGCATAACGGACATGACTTCTGCTGTTGACCAGAGTGAGGTGACGTCATCTTCGAGTGAGATGCAAGCAATGAATTGACCCGTTTGACGGGCGACGAGGTACCAGCCTGATGCTGGCTTGAAGTTGGCACGTCGAGGCCACACAGTTCTAATGTCCGAGAGTGATCTTCAATGAACTCGATCAAAGAAGCGTACGTAGGAACACTTTGCGACGAATGCTTGGCTTCAAAAGCCTTACGCGTAGAAACATCGAGATTTCTGGCTGTCAACGAAAGCAGGATATAATCCGCTAAATCGGGGAGAGCTAGCGCTTTGAGCGCATTAATCGAGTTTTTATGAACTCGTAGAAAGCTTTGAAAGCCAGAGTGTGAATTTGACTTTAGAGGCGTAAATTCTAAAATCTGACGAATGTACAAACTTGCTATCACGCGAGGGTTTTGATAGCGAGTTACCAGTGCTTGAAGAGCAAGTGGATAATTCACTGGAGTTATTGGGAGACCAGAAATAACAGCTAACGCAGTTCCCTGAAGCGTGGACCTCAAGTAATGAAACTTTTGAATGGCATTCAGTGACTCATTCTCGTCTATTAGAGACTTGAATAAGGAATAATATTCCGTCCAATCAACAATATCACCAGAGAAGCTGGGAATGTTGATGCTAGGCAAAGAGACTGCTTGCATTGCCGTGCTTGCGTGAAGGTCTGGCATGGCCTGACTAACCACTGGAATAACCTTGGATTCAGCTTTCCTGAAGGCTGATTGAGCAGCGTATATCAAATCGTCGAAGCTGGCATTAACCTGTACTACGTCGAGTGGCTTCACGGTTGAGTCCAGCGAAACGTTGTGCTGCATTATTTTTTGCTGCACGGCGTTGAATTCGGTTCGAATCACGACAAGACGTTCGAACCTATCCCGCACTGCGTTTACATCGTCCGGCTTCAACGACTTGAATTTGTCATAGGTTCGCTGAATTTCAGCAAACAGTTCTTCACGCTGAACTATGAACAACCTTTGTGCACGGATTTGTTCATCCATGACGAAAACCGAAATGAAAGAATTTCTTTCTTAATAATAACCGAGCGTATATTGAAACAGACACGTGAATCAACGTTAATGCAAAAATGCACGAGAATAGGGCAAAGGACAACCAACTCGAAACGGTCGAGCGTCCCAAGCGAGAGGGAATGCGGGTAGTGACTATCACGAGGTCACCTAGCGAAAAACCAACGAGAATGACGTGGTATATACAAGAAATGGCACAGCAATGTGAAATGACGGACTAAAACGACGCTAGACACGGCTACAACGACGCTAGACCTACCGAGACTTATTCACGAGCGTCGAAAATAAGCTGAGATGATCAGGAGATCAGAGAACATAGCTAGTACGAAAATGTGCATAATGAAAATGCACCGAAATAATTCCACAGGGAATGAAAACACAAGTCAAGGGGAGCATGTATCACGAAACTAAAACTTCCACGGCGAAAACTAGCTGATGCAAGGCTCCGACTCGAGGGACCAAATGTTGGCGCCGTTATAAGTCAAATAGGATTTATTTGTGACGCGGGATGATAATCTTACGACTATCGTCGAGTGAATTTGATGAGTGGACTGTATGTAGGGTAATTGGGAAGAAGTTTGTAATAAATAGCACGATACCTGTGTTTCCCCTGAGGTAATCGTCTTGAAGCGTCTTGAAGCGTCGCGACGATGTTTGAGAGAATGCACTTTGTGAAGACGTTGGGTGGGAGAAAGAAGTACGTACGTATTGGAGGTTGGATTTGGAAACTAACGAAATGGTTTGGGAAATGGTGATGAATAAATGATAGAAAAGGAATAGTATGGCTTGATTTAACTAAATAAACTTCACTGCTTTACGAGGAGATACACTATGCAACTTGCATACACGAGAAAAGACACTGACGAACGGGTGTCCGAAATGACGACTTATGCAGGCAATATAGGCCCAACTATCCGACACGAGAGACGACAAATAAGTGACCTGAGATCGAACTGCAATGAGAGGTACATGATGTGCCTGTTTGTGGTATCTAAAGGTCAACGGATGACGACATAATAACTGGAGGCATATTGCGTATTACAACTAGGGGTAAGGGATGCGAAAACAAACACAAGGGGGAAAGACCTAGTTGGTCGTCATAATAGGATTGGCGCAAACATATATATATATATATATATATATATATATATATATATATATATATATATACATTTATATATATATATTTAAATGAATATATCTCTACATATATTATAATCTATATATCTATATTTCTCTATCTAGCTCTCTCTCTCTCTCTCTCTCTCTCTCTCTCTCTCTCTCTCTATATATATATATAAATATATATATATATATATATATATATACATATATATATATATATATATATATATATATATATATATATATATATATATATATATATATATATATATATATACATATATATATATATATATATATATATATATATATATATATATATATATATATATATATACGGTACATATATATATATATATATATATATATATATATATATATATATATATATATATATATATATTGAAAGTTACGTGAGGCCATAGGTGAGGCATAGGATAACATGTACAGTATGCATTATTATCTTTGTACAAGGACTCTGTACAGTATACATCCTCTTTGTCCAAGCTCTTTGAACAAGTCGACGGATGTAATATGTATGTGATATTCGAAATGGTGCTTGGCTTATGGAATAGCTTAACAAAGAACACAATTGTTGAGAGGGTACAGATGGAATAAATATATAGTGGATAGTAATCTAGTGATTGGACATGTACAGTCTTCGTCTTTTGATGCAAGTAGCAGAAAAGACACAATTTAAAATATTGTTAGAATTAAAACAAAGCAAAATCCTTCATGTTGTTTTGTTCTGTTATCATGAAAGGCCTGTTGTGATCTATATGAAATTCTGATTTTTTAATAAAATCTTCAAAAAATTCGTTGCAAAATGTGAAGATACACAAGGTTTACATTGGGTACATTTGGGGCATTGGTTTTGAAGAATTAATGCAATAATGTGATACTCACGACCATATGAAATATCAAGTATTCTGAAATGATGACATTGATGATTTTCGTACCGCTGCCTCATTTGCTTATCATTACCAGAAACTGTTTATTGAAATATTATATGAAATGTTGAATAATGGTTTTTATAGCAGTCCCCCAACGTTTGCATTAATCAAGTACAATAATAATTTCCGACGGTTTTCTAATAGTTCCGAGTTCAATACGTTGAATATTCGGTGAAAGAAGACGTGACAAAAATATTCTAATGACAAATTGTCTCTTTCACGTTCACGTATTTTGCTTCTTTTGAACCGATATTATATTATTCACCTTCATTTTAATCAGTGTAGGTCATAGACTTTCACTAGGTCAACAACTATAATCAGATGAAATAAACTATTACTGGCTTTTTAGTAGATTTCACTGTCGGACTGAGTCATCCTCAATTGCCCAGAAAAAATGCATTCATGCTGTTAGTGTTAGAAATTGAAACCAGAGAAAAGTCACAAAATGAAGCACCGCGTATATTTTCTACAATGGTATTGATTGTTATATCCCATTGTTGACTGAACTTTTGTAACCATTCGTCGGTCGACCATGTTGAGATTTAGTAGCGTATTCCATTGTCACTTTTCGTGTCGATGTCGGGGAAAGTCAACCTATAGTGTAAGGCGCTCCAACGAAATCCAGCATCATGAAGCTGTTAGTCTTTATTGTAATGTCACACTAACCCAAACTTAACCTAACCCAAACAGCTACAAGATTGCTAGATTTCTTCAGAGCGAAACAGGCTCCAAATCAAGACTGACTTCTGCAAGGTCGACAATATTCAGAGTGATAATCCGTTCACTCGAAAAAAGTCAGACGGGCTGAGTTTCCAAATCAAAATTGAGATTCAGTTCTCGAACATTTAGGGTTCAGTATATCAAAGCTGACTTGTTCGCATGTTGTAAGGCTCACCATACCAAGGCTCACTATGCCATGACTCAATAGCTGTATCGTGGTCGATACACCACTGAGGCTGACTTTCCGAGCGACAAGTTTACCGTACTCGTGGCGGACCATACTGAGGCTTACAATGAGTTTTCTCATACAAGAGGATCAAAAGCTTACTACTTCAAAAATAAAATACAATTTATGACAATATTATCGACGTATACGTATCACATTTATTCCAATACTAATACTTCATTTTTCTTCCCGCTTTTCAACTTGATTGCGTTCAGTCTTAAAATTATATTATTTTCATCTCGTTTCTTGATACAATTGATTCCTCAACGTTCACCTCAACTTAACTCAATTTGTTTTTGTTCGAAATACTCTACTTTCAAACTCACCTGGGAACTCATATGGATCGATAGAAGAAACTCAACACAAAGCAACCACAAGAATAATATAACAGGTTATATTTACTCTATTGTACGTTCGAACAGTATAGACAGTTTCAACGTTTTACAGTATAGACAATTTTCATTGGACAATATCAGACTCAAACAATTACCTCTAATGAGCAACATTGGTGCAGTGCGTGACGCAATTACGCAATTACGCAAAGTGATTTTCGGCCACTTTTTCGTCACCTTTTTAGTGGCTACGTCATCACTGATTCGATTTGTGTGAACTATTTTCTCGATAATTATTCAATGTACTCATAATTGGATGTTTTATTCCATACTATGATGACATTCGATTTTTTTCTAGATTTATATATTTTTTTTGTAAATATATACTTATGGCTCAATTTTAGGTAAAGTTCTTCTCATAAACCGGAAATGAATTAAGCCTTCATTAAAAATGGTCGATATGCTTAGATGAGAAAGTTATTTTATTCTCATTCTAAGTAGAATTTGACGTTATAATCCCTAGATTGATGCACTAGTAATCAAGACTGATCTATAGTTACACTGACAGGTTTTTAAACAAATATGCATCTTCAATGTCTTAAAAATAATCAATAAATAAGCGTATTATGATAAGATGGCGCTTGTTATAAGTCGGCACTTCGAACTCTTGTGTCATTGTATATAAATAGCTCTAATCGAAAGTGAAAGTTTGTTTTATGTTCGTTTGATACCCGCTAACACCCATTGGTGGAGCGAATAAGATCCAGCTTCCGTAGTTGAGTATTATTCTCATCTAATTCGCCCAGCTATGTGCAGTTATTAGTAGGTTGACTGGTTTGGATAGGAGTATAAATTATTCATACTTCTATTTCGAACTGTAAATTACTTGGTGATTATTGTTTGCTCAACAAAGCTACTGATATCAACGTTATTTGGGGGTACGAATAGACCGATCTATAAATAGAAGGTGTTCATGAAAATCTATTTCCTATGAATGCAAGGAATCGACTCAGCGAAGTATTAGTATATTAATAAGTTCTGTACAATATGGTGTGAAAATTCTAATTGGAAGAAACTCACATTGTTTTAATTTCTTCGAAATTGTAGGAGTAAAAACTATTCAACTCAAATCGCATAATTTTCCCAGGTATAGGCTGAAACAAATTTTCAACCGCGTTCTTGTAAAAATGTTGAAATCCCAGGTTTAAAATTTATTTTATAATCATTTGGAAGGTAATGCCAAGATCGAAGTTCATCTTGTACTTAATTTTCAAATATCACTTTGTTTAAAAGATATCGTCAAAAATTCATGATTTGCTGAATAGAATTCTATTTTGCTCTTATGCAGGTCTCGACCCCACGCCTGACGACTTTAGTTTTCAATGCAATGCTTAGACTGCCTGAGCCAGACGGGCGTCCTTTACAAGCGTTGAATCAGAATATTCTTCTCTACGGTCGAACATACTTTGGTTTCATACATTTTCCATTCTTTGTATAAAAAAAGAAGTGAAATATGACTCGAATGTCATTGAACATGGACTGTTTGGATGTAATAATGTGTTTTCACTCAGGATGATGGAACGGTTTTCAGGGTAAACATTTCAACGATTGGAATGACTTGAAGTAGTTGAAAGATCCCATTACATTTTTCAATCTTCTGAAAACTTGATTCATATTACAAAAGTTGAACTATATAGTCCAAGTTTTATCACAAATAATTAATCCGTGAATTGAGTGATAACAATAGTGTTCCAGATGTGAATTTTGTAGTATTATTACAATGAAATATTAAATGTATGTTCAAAAGTTGATATGGATCAATTGAAGTGTTCATACAATTTCGGACTTTTGGATTTTTCGCAATTTTACAATTTTGGTATATTCATGCAATTCTGATAAGATGTGAATAGAAGGAGATTGATTCATCATTATTAGGATATACCATGATCTTTTGAGAGACAAATTGTCCTGAAAGATGAAAAAGAAAAGACAAAAGATCAGATCGTAAACAATGGACTGAAAATATGGAAATCTCATTTCAATGTGGAGAATATTAATTAAATGTTTTTAGATCCATATTTGTTGATTAAAATTCTGAAAATGTCCTTATTCAGTCCGTATATAATCGGTATATTTAAAATATCTTATATTTATAACTTTGTACAGTCATACACTCCGTTGTGAGACCCTTCTTTTGTATATGGAAGAATATTTCTTCCATTCAGAGATTGACTTCTACATACAATTTTGACCAAACAGCTTTGTCCATTTGATTTTGATCAAGTATATAAAAAAGGCAGAAACCAATCGAAGAGCTGTCAATAGCAACAAAATACAACTGATCAACGTATATCGATGATGGATTCCATTATAAATGCAGAAAGAAAAAAGAAAAAATAATTTAAAAAAAAATCACAAGAAAAGAAGAAAAGAAGAGAAGAAGTTGAAAGAAAAGGCCTTAGGACCAACAAACACCTTTTTATCCATCCTGACTTGGTTTTTCGTGGTTTCTCACAGTCCTCGAAGAAAATGCTTGGATGAAGTACTTATTGGCCACGACCTTTAATTAGTGGGGTGATAAGCATAATTATAACATTATAGGCCTATCACTCATTTTTTTCTTGGTCCATTTTGTATAATGATGAAATTTACATCTGCTGTTAATGGAAAGGAGTGATTGCACAAGAGACTTACTTCAAAGTGGAAGATATCAACATTCGTGTGTTTTGTGTCCGGATAAATATCACAGAAACAGTCATGGGCCTAATGTGTTCGGGACGATCGGAAAATAAAATATTTTCATCCAATTAAAATGGGGTGGTGAGATCGCCCTTGTGGTGCCCCGTCCAAACGATCCTATCTTTCATCCGTAGCCTTAATTGGGGAACAATGATTTTGTATCAAGTTTCGATGTTATTAAAAAAAAAAATTATAAATACACAAAAAAGGCTCACAGAATGAGACCTATCGATGTGTCGATGCTAGAGCTATCGATATATCATATTTACCGGATGCATGATGAAATTAGCATTTATAGAGTAAGTTTTATATCTCCTTGACGAGTAGGCCTATTCACTTTCCGATCTATCATCTTCGCCATCCATCAGCACTAAATCCCGGTAGTTTCGACCTGTCAATACTTGTGCAACGACGTCTTAATCTCACATTCCGTGTATGGATAGAGACGTCTACGTCGATGCGATTATAGTATGTTCAACGACTCAATATATGAATTCGGTTAGTTATCCATGTATTGCATAGTTTGCATTTATCAAGGAGGTTAGATACTAATAGTCTAATAGATGCTAATAGTATCTAACCTCCTTGGTATTTATCAATCAGTTGGATATATTGTGGAGATATATTATGTGAAGTTTTTATAACGATATTATGATGATCCGAAAAGCGATATAGAAGCGTTTTGTGTAGGCATATATATATAAATGTCATAATGAACAGCTTCTAATATTCATCCTTCAATAACTTAATTTGATGTATCTCATGTATTATTTATGAAGATCAAATAAAGACAGTGAATATTTTATTGTTATCATCATTATTTTATTTGTGTGGGTGAACAAGAAAGTATTCAGGTATAGATATTTCAGTCGATTCAATTCTAGAAAATAGCAATGAAGACAGATGGTGAAAAAGAGGTTTTCAAGTCACAACATTTCATGAAAATACTCATAAAATGATCAAAGACAGTCTATACAAATATATATATATATATATATATATATATATATATATATATATATATATATATATATATATATATATATATATATATATATATATGAGAATATGGATATATTATTCCACTATGATGGCATGCAATTCTGAAACTGGGAAGTTACGGGAAAGTTGAAGATGGTGAATTCAAAATCATTCAATTCTTTAAATTAACAACTCTTTCAAAAATGGATTGAGCGAAAGATCCGGTGCTATATTAAACGTTGAAAACGTTAGAACGTTAAAACGTCAAACGTTGAAAGTTGATAAAATTCAAAGTTGAACGTTGAACGTAGGCCTATTAGAACACATGAGAAATTGCATTTTTCAGAAGTATACGGTTGAAAAAAAAATGTTTCTCAGATGATTATATCTGGGTAGATTTTGGTTGGGTCTTTTCTCGAGTATGATACTTCATCATTGAAAAACTTTACAGATAGTTTCATATTATAAATTAAGATCCTCGTTATTCAAATGTACCATCGTTACCATCGTATCCTCCAAATGATTGTTCACCGATAGTTCATATACATCGATCGTCATTTTATTTTCTCTCGTGAAACTTCTTTTATTTTATGCAGGAAATTGAAGTGATTGGAGTTATGAAGAATAATAAACTTGATAAAGTAGACTTCGAGAAGAAGTTCAATTGGAAAGTTGACGGAAAAAATTGCCGAGAATGTTTACAAGAGTATTTTCTTATGAAAGCAGTGACAAAATGAAATGAAACCAATTAGCTATCCTGGGATTGAAAATGTCAATTTGGAACTTTATGTCACCGTTTATTTTTAATGGAATCTACATCTCTTCTTTGAATACTATGGAGTCTGATTTTGAAATGTCTCATAATTTAATCTTTTGTATTCTTGGAGATCGTAAAGAAGGTGAATTGTTAAAAGAATAATAGAGCAGGTTTGTTTGTGAATCCTTCACCGTATAAATCCATCTTAAAATACTGAGTAAGCAAATCGTGAGTGTACATTTTATGAGGCAAGTTTATAGAGTATACTCAATCTACAATGAAACTTCAGTCTGTACGATTTTTGTTGCAAAAGTTGACTCAGAATTGTCCCAGTTTTAATACCTAGTTATAGTATCAGTCTCAAATATATATGGACCAAATCTTAGTACAAGGAAAAGTGGGAAATCTTTATTCGTAGGCTCCTACACGAAGATTTTCCTTCGGGATCTAACCTAGCTTAATTTCTAAACTGTCGCTAATAAATCCATGAAATTATGTCAAGCTGAAAAATGGTAGATTCTTCATTGAGTTTCAAAATAGAAACTCTTTCCATTAGTCGTGGTAGATTTCGGTCAAATGGCGTCACTTGTTATTCAAAAATACTCACAACAATGTCCACTAATATAGTTATTCACTTTTTGAAATCTTCGATATTTCTCTTGTACGCTGTATTGCTATCATAAGAATTGTCAATCGGCGATTATTATTGTTTGCCTAGCGACCAAACTATAAGCTACGATAGATAGTGGATGAATGAGAAGATGATAGATATCGATATCTTCACAAAAATCTATATAATATGCGGGACTCGAACCCACACCAGACTTGATTTCAGTTCCAAAGCTGTATCGTAATAGAATGAGCCACGGGTGACGGCGTTACTCAGTCATTGTTACTTGATAGAAAGAGATCTGTGAAAAGAATGAGATTTCACAATCGAATGAGTAGTTACAGTTTCAGTCGTAGTTGCTGACAGCTTGGAGCTCCATTATTGTTATACATTTCATTTTCTTGGGTTTACTATTTTCAATATTTCTCATTTATTTTCTCATTATTTCATATATGTTCGCTCGAATTTCATTATTGTGCTACACTTTCAACATTCAACTGGCTCATCGAGCCATCCCATTATACCTCATTGAGCATTTCGCTCAGACACGGCATGTTGTACACACATAATAATCTAACCCAGACACGGTCTTCTAAAACTCTATAATATCGTTGCTCAGCAACCCACCTGCGTCTTTTATCGAGATAAAACTTAATGTATCATTAACTCCGACAATACGAGAAAAAAGGAATGAAGTTTTTTTGAAATAAGAACGTCGGTGTGTGTGTAATGAACGTGATCTGTATAATAAGAGAAGAGAAGGCAGTGCAGCCAACTTGCTATTAAAAAGCTTCTATCTTGGGAAATCTTAAGTACTTACTTTGGGTCTTAAAGGAGTGGGCCCGTAATGGATGATTCTGTCTATTTTGTTTTCTTATGGATGTTTTGTGCTTCTATTTTGGTAACTGAAAAAATAACAAGGGTCACGTGACACATGTTTTCAGTATCTTCAGAAATAAACCAAAATGATCCGATGTGATATTTTAATTAAATGAAAATTATAATTTATATGCTAAATCATTCAATTTGGTCTCCATACATTGTGATAATGTTCCATGGTTTTTTATCTTTCATAATCTGAGACCATTTTTCAGCTCATTGATCATGGTGGTCTATTACGCGTGACCTAGAATTATGAATATTTATTAATTATCGATTATTCTTTTTGTTATCAGTTATATTTTCCACCAAAATACTTTTGTGCATATGATTAAGTATGTTTGAGTGATACATGCATTGAACTTGAAGTTTTATTCAGATGCAAAGTCTGGCTCTCTTATGCGTAAATTAACATTGGTGGAGGTGCCGTGAAAATGTAGACGTTGATAATCATCTTTCATTTGGGTATATTTGTCTGGAGTTGTTAGAGATCTAAACTTCTCTGATGTATACACAGTATATCTGATAACATGGTTGATTTTAGTTTGAAAATACCAATATCTTTTATTGCGTAGACTATTTATAGTATAATAAAATAATAAAAAGAATGAGCTGAAAATATAATTTTTCTCGTAGACGGACTACCAATTCAAAACTAGCATATTTCGTTCAATTTATGGGAATGAATTATAATATAGCGTCAATTTGATCCTATCATGTTCTACTCAGGGATGTGATTACCATGTTTCTTTCTTAATTATGCTCATATTCATTACCTAATTTGTATTTATTACCTAATATTCATCACTTATTAACTACCTTGTTCTTGTTCTTTCTCCATCATGTTGATATTTAATTTTGTTTATGAATATGACCGACAACATGATATTTGTTCAACCCACAGATAGACTACACTGTATAGTTGTGTGGGATACTGTGGATGTAGTGGTTGTTTTATTTGCTGTGATTTATTATGTATATATTGTTCATGAAAATGTATGAATGCTCATTATCAGCGGATGAAAAAATGTACTTTTTGAATCGTGCGTACTGTGTGCATATTTTAACGGTGATTTGTTTAACTGTGGGAGAGAAAAACACAACGTTTCCAATGAAATTATACAACGATCAATGAGAGAAGAACTGTTTCGGAATAGAGTGTACGTCAGGTCTGTAATCGACAGCGTGTCCGTGCTTGTTGGTAGGACTGTACATGCAGAAGGGGTTGGCCACTTGTTGAAGGTATATAAAGAAGGCAGAGAGCGCAACGACAAAAAGATTCCGCGTATACGTCACATGAAATGAAGACAAATTACATTTGGCAGGGTAAAAATAGAACTAGTGAAAATATACAGTTCTTTTTTTTCTAGTTCGATTTTTTTACTTTGGTAAGTGTAACTTGCGAGTTGGTACCGTTGTGTGTAGGAGCATATTGCTCGGGGGTTTTTGTGAAATATGTTTTGGAATTAAAATATCACGTTGGTGAAATCGTTATTTTTTCCTGTCATGAATAATGCATTGTTTAAAAATTTTAGTAGCATACTATGTGTGGAAATTAAAAACCTTTCTGGAATTTTTGAAAGATCTACAATAGACGATATATGATATGATATATCCACCGGAGAAATATACCAATACGGATATATTATTGAGGAAAGGATACAATGATCCAAAATGGAATGAATGAATTTGAATGGCTTCACAAATTACATTTTCCAGAATTTTTTCAAAAATTGAGTCAAAATGTATTTTATGCTTATTTTTGAATGGTTTTCATAATAATTTGGCAATTTGCATGATAATTACATCCAATAATGAGCCTAATGTGATATTTTACTTGGTCTTGTGAACATCAGACAAACAAAGACAAATCAGACAAATCTCATTCCTGTTAACTTCGGATGTTTGATTCTAATTTCCACAGTTTTAGAAGATAATACCATGATGTAATGATACCAACCTATTTTATCCTAATATGAAGAAGATGACCCATTTCGGGCGTTGAAAATGAAATATTTCCGGGGTCAGAATCTGAGTCCAGCGTTTCGATTGCCTGTAGCGCAACTATCGATTTTATATCGAACCATTTAAAACAACAATGCTCAACAATGCTATACACCACCCAGTAGATTACGAGAATTATAGATTTTGTTAGTTCAACAATACCACCGGTACTGTATAGTCACTCTTATTTACATCTAATTCACAAGGGGATCCGCTAAATTGCGACAGGCAATCAGGACGATTACGATTAGTTCTGAACTGACCGCAAGAAACCACGAATGCTTTCCATGTTATCAGTATATGAGTCGTATCACCTTCTTTATATCATGATAAAATAGGTTGGCGTAACTACATCGTGTAATACCGAAAAAAAAACAGCAAAGAGCTGGTACTAACAGCTTAGTCACAGCCACCTTGAATCTTGAGTTTAAGTTATACTGGATTCACCTTGTAGAGAAATGCACCCCCTGTTGTGAATGAGCCTTAACGCTTAACCTCTGGCAATACTCTGTCCTCACGGAAACATACCGCTATCTACATCCGAGTCCTGACAATTCTCTCTTTCTAGTCCACGACTTTATATCCGCCATTCCACAAAACCTGGGTTGCTAATTTTCCACCCAATTACACACGGCAAGAGATTTCCTTGCCTGTAAGTCGAAATGGCTATTCGCACTTCACAATCAGATTTACGAGTGGCGTGCACGCACGATGAAATAAACCAAAGTGTTTAGCTTGGAAGAGCATAACAGTGGATTTCTATGACAGTTTGCACGATGTTTATGTCGTATAAGAAAAACGTTTTATGTTTTAGCTTTGATGGATGAATGTGCATGGTGGAAGTTATACTAAAGTTGAATGGTTCATCAATCTGAAGAAATAAAAATGGTTCCATGAGAAGAAATTTCAATTTTTCTGGTGAATAACGTTCCCACCAACAGTTATAGGTTATGTGGGATATGAATGAGCGGTAAATTAAATGATGAAGTGAATATATCGAATGCCTTTTCACTTGTCATCACTTCATCTTTTAATTGTTCTCTATGCATTCCAAGTGATTTTTCAAAGTTCAAGAAGTCACTACCCTTTTGCTGAACTCAAAACCACATGGCTACAATGAAATTATATTTCTTGTGTTGACTAATATTCTTCACTAATAATGCACACAAATATTCCATTGAACAAAATTTGAACACAATTAACCTGAAAGAAGACCTTCAAGATATTCTAAATATCCCTTGAGAATACTAGACAGTATTCACTTTCACGCGTGAGGGAATCCAGAAATAACCTTACAACTTTGAGTTATTTGAGAAGAAACTGTGGTTATCTAATTGAGAAATGTCGCACAAGTTAATTATAAAGCTCACCTTGCTTTAAAGTCGACCTATAACACTCTAGTCTGCAGACCTTTTGTGAATCCGGACTCGGAGTTTCATTTTACACATCACGGTCTCTTTGAACTACAGTAGACCTACCTCTATCTTACCGACCAAGGCCCATTTGAACCATCGTAGTTTCAAAGCTGTGTTTGATAGTCATAGACAATACTTGTCAAATGGTCATATATCCACGAGTTATTTTCTTATCTATCTTCACTTTCATCCAGGTGGATTTCAATATAAAATGGAACATTTTCGAGTGAATCATATTGTGTACAGTTAAGAATAAAATGAAAGATTATGAAATGCACACAGCATACACACAAGAAAATATATATGAATAATTGATATAAATGCTACATGCTATTTTTTATAGTACCTAGCAACTGCAAGTCGAGAATTGAAATTAGGAACAAAGTGTAACTATCGAGTCAATATAAGAAGTATATAACAAAATTAAAATCGAAGAGTTATTGGCCTAATTGTACCATTATTATGCCAGCTTCACTGCTAGCATAGTGGTTTTGACGCTCAATTGCGATGAAAGAAATAACGGGATCCATACGTCATTTTTTTCTTTTCTGAATATCATATAGAGGTTTCAACGATAGCTCATGGACCAGTAACATTTTATTTAGCGAAATGCATTGAAATTGTTTTCTATCAAGTTTGTATTCGACTCGGATTGCCTATGTCACAGTGCTCCATGATCTGGCAAAACAATGTAGTAAATGGGTTACTTTCTGAGTCAAGTCGCTATGAAAGGAATTCTCTCTTCAGGGCTATTCAATAGGCATTCAAGACGGACTGATGATACGACATTCGTACAACGTAGAGAGAATTCAATAGATTATCTTGAATTTCTTGATGATGCTTTGTATTAACTCGAACAATCGTCGTGCAAACTTTTTTCAACATGGGAATCTTGGCACAAAGTCATGGCTCCAAATTCAAAGCACAAGGGTGGATAGGTAGGAATGTTTCGAAAGGACACTACATGGCGATCAACGGTGTAACTTAATCTAACTCGTAACATTTTTTTTTATACGAGTGAAGATAAATTATAGTGATGCAAAACTGATATGTATTTTTTAAAGTTGGACAGGATACAAAAGTTGGAGTTGGAGTTTGTAAAATACTCGTTTTTGTATAAAACTGAAAGGGGGTGAAACCATATAGACCGAATTATATTTGTGACTGGCGAAGAAAATTTGAGATTCTAAAAGAATGTTAATATGATTGAATTTTCAATTGAGTTCAATTGTTGAATTGATGAGAAACTGATACCTGTGTGGAGAGTTTTAAAAATGAAAAGGAAACAATATGTTATAGAAACTTTACGTAATGATATGAAAGTTGGATATTTCGGAAATTAATGCAGATTTGAACAGGTTAGGTTCCAAAACAGTTAAGAGAAAAGTCATTACATCAACTACTATCAACTAATCAACCAATCAACTAAGCAGTGAATAGAATAACACAGATAACCAAGGCAAATGAAAAGTTGAAACTCAATCAACATTTGACGAATCATTGAGAAAATGAACCTCACTTTTCGAAAATATGAACATGAATATTAAATGAAACTGTGAAATTGATATCGAATATTGAATGATACATTTATTGTGAGAAAAAATAGGTGAAACTTCATGAATACTGATTTAAATAATTATATTCCAACATGGAGGGATTTTTCATAATGCCAATGTGAATCAAATAATCGGATGAATGGATATCATTTATTCCATCTTATACTCAATTAGCCATAATTCATTCCATATGGGCCCATTTATGTCACTCGCCAGAATTTAGAAATATAATTGTATGATCAGAATTTTTTATTTTTTTTGATATTCAGGTCATATATATGCTAGTCATTCATCCACGAGAAAGGACACAAACACACATATTATATATATATATTTATCCTAGTCCATACACGACGAACCATCAATTTTGATTTTGATTCTGGTTTGATTTCTTCAAGTTTTACTAAGCTCAGCTGAACTATATAAACAAACTCATCCAGTTTCAGCCATATTTTGTTTAGCGCGAATGAAGAATCAACACACCCAATCTTTATTTGTGATTCACAGAGAAAAATAAACGACCGGGAATACCAAAACAAAATATGAGTCCACGACGCATTTTTAAATCTCAAGAACCTTGATCTTGGGCCTATTAAATATATTTACCAAGTCGCAATCCAAGCTTTTTATAACGTTTATGAACGTCTGGTTTCATGAAAGATAAACTTTTATGTTTTTCGATTAATTTAGTTCATAAAGTTGATGGCATATTTCAAAATCTTCCGATATGAAAATGTAGGTTTATGATATTATTAAAAATAATATCGGGAATGGTGATCCTAATGGTTGTCATTTGTTCATCAAGCATATTATTCGACCTTCGTTTTGTAATACTCATTGATATAATCGTATCTTATATAAATGTTGAGCAATATCACTATTTTATATTCCTAATTCTTGTCATCAAATATGAATATATTCATTTAAATTGCTGGATTCTTGTGAAAAAAATACATTTGATTCAATACGTTGGCGTATACATTCGAGGTGAATGTTGAGAAAATCGATTTTCATAGTGAATTCACACTTAATAACAATGGAAACAAGATGATCTTTATATTCACATCTTTATATTTATATTTATGATCTTTATATTCACACATTCTCTACAAATAGCTTGATAGTTTTTTTTTAATAACATCGAAACTTGATACAAAATCATTTTTCCCCAATTGAGGCTATGGATGAAAGATAGGATCTTTTGGACGGGGCACCACAAGGGCGATCTTACCACTCCATTTTCTTCACTTAAAACCAATGATCTTCAACACCAGGACTGCGCTGTCTGTGACCATAATTTTTCGCCGTAGATAAAAGTCTTTCAGTATAAATACACGAATGTTGATATCTTCCACTTTGAACTAAGTCTCTTGGGCAATTATCACTTCTTTCCCTTGACAGCAGATGTAAAATTGATCATTATACAAAATGCACAGATTAAATTAGTGATAGGCCTATAATGTTATAATAAGGCCTACCACTCTATATCTCTTGATAGTCATAAACATTTTTTCAAATGATCAAATTTATCATATTCACCTATTTGAAGTTCAGAACAAGAATTTTTATTTCATAATTGAACTGATTGCTCAAGAATCTCATGACGTGAAGTCACATATTATGAGCATAGTTGCTATAAGTATGAGTATATCATATTATAATATACACATATATGATATACTCGTTCAGTATTACCAATTATGATGTATGTAAATAATTTCACGCATGATTGCTGTTATGTGTATACATATAACCATAGCGTTATAATCATACTTCATATGCTAATAGGTTTTCTTCTTGTTGATTTTTATTGCAGCTTGCAATGGGATATCTGTCTTAATATTGCCAATTATCAATACGTCTCATTTCAATTTTGAGGGAAGAGCAATTTTTAATTATTTTTTTTGAGATATATGTGTGGAGATGTTTTGTGTAGTGTTTTTAAAAATTCTTTCATCTGAAACCTGTAGGAGTAGAGTGTACAAGTGAGTATTAGTAATAGTTGATCAATAAGTGTTATATTTCTCGGTGTTGCATTACAACTCCTGAATTCCAAAATGATTAGAATTGAAAATTGATTTGTTCACAAGCAATATTTGACGAATTTGATCTATGATGGAATTTAAATTCATGTCAAAAATATATATTTCATCAAATTAAATTAAATGTGGGAGTAAGAAATTGAACGAAAGATTTTGAATTTATATCTCAATTATGTGTCACATTGAAAACATCTGTATTTAATTGACATACTACATTATGTTCAGCATATATTTTTTTAAATGGGCCCTCAATTGAATCACGACCAATCAAATTGATGAGGAAAACGCATGTTTATTCTTAAAAAAATAATTATTATCAAATTTGGTAAAAAAATTGGTCGATTCTTCATTAATCTGTAAGACAAATCACTTATCATCAAAGTTGAAAATATCATAAGTAACGTCAATATTTTGCTTATATTTATCAGAGGAAATAGTAGGCCTACAGATATTGCACGAATGTTGCTCGTTCCTAAAACAAGATCTATTTTCGTAATAGTTTTTATGTTCTCTGTGAGTGGATTGGCTATTGATTGAACTTGAATGCTCGAAAATTAATTTTTCAAACTCAATTTGTGAAGATTGTTCAACTGAAGAGCACTACGACAGTAAACACATCAAACATAAGCTTCTCCAATTTGGTTGTGGTTCTATATTGTAGAAAATGAATGTCTATATATAAGCAATGTGAGTAATCTTTTTAGATTTCAGCATTTTAGCGGCTTCATTATGGAATTAAATCACGGTGCTTGGTGATGGTAATAGGTACTTCGTTAAAGATTTCAATATAATCTTTTGTCAGGTATACGTTTTGATATCAATCTTTCGAAGTTATTACAAAATTATTTACGTTAGTAAAACTTTCGTTGACAGAGAAATATGCCCTAGAGAAGACAAGATGAACATTCTGGTTTCAGATTATATAATTGAGAAGATATATTCAAAACTCAAGCATATTTGATGATTCGACGTAAACTTTTCTATCAGTGGAGCGGCCAAGCTCAATAATCGCGCATTTAGTGATCAAAGCGTGAAATTTGATAGAGATGTACCTTTTGATATTTAAAAAATATTTGGCTATGATATCAAGCGAGATTTTGCCCATGAGGGTCGAAATATCCAGTGGCATTAAAAAAATGAAAATAAGGGGGTAGTGTATATTTTAATTATTTTTCCCACTTTTTTTTCTTCTATAGTAATTGAATAATATCTCAACAATATTTTGTGAAATATTTTTTCAAAAATTATGTATATTCGATAAAATACGTCAATTTGAGGTCAAAAATGTGAGAAATCCTTTTCAAGAAAAAAAATTATTAGTTTCTGGGGGAATATATAACTGAACAAACGCAGTATATGCGCTGTGAGATGACCGAGATACTTGAACGAAAGATACCTGAAAGATATATACACACACTTTGAGTACAAGACTATTATGTCTGATCAGTCACTGTGTTCGTTATGCAACTGTTCTGTTCGTTATGCATATTACCGAGAAACGTTACTCAACTTTAAGAAGTCGTACATATTTGTGTCTAGGCAGTATCTTCACACCACTTAGTTTCTCTATATTGGACATATATATCAGATCAGTTATATTATAGAAGGCCTGGCTTAGAAGCTATTTGGAAAGATCCAATACGGCCGCCGATATCGGAATGCTAGTCGGTTGCAGAAGTAACGTATCAATTGAATGCAATATATAATCTATGATTTAACATTTCGATTTTTATGCAGCACTTATTAATTTATAAACTGTATGTTTACCATTCTATCATTCACTCATCAGCTCTTGCAATATGTCAAATCAAATTTACTTGAACTATGTGGAAGCATAGGCCTATATTGAAACAATGACAACATTTCATGAAATTCAAGTTTGACACTTGAAAATGTCATTATATGTATCATTCTCGAAGGGATTTCCCTTAGCTTGCCATTCATCCGAATGGAGAACCTCTATACGATTTTTTTGAAATCCAATGTGAATATATTCTGGTAAGACACCATATGTCCAAAAGTTTCAAGTAGATTGGTTGATATGTCTGTCCTGCAAAAAAAAAAAACGCCGCCTTATTTCAGTATAACACGAAATGAACGGTCGTCATACCCTCATCTAGCGAGAGTAGATGTTTCCATTGGTATTCAAGTAACATAAATTACATTCTAACAAAAAGCAATGTTTTTTTTGTATCTCATATAAAATTGCTTAATCTGTATTGAATATATTCAATCGGTATCACGCGAATCTAATTTGCTTTGATATTGAAAATTGATCGAGTGGAAAATTCATTCCAATTGCCAATCAGTTTCAGATACTTTTTGTTTTAAAATATCAGTCAGCTCATCGAACCTTAATTTAGATTGACATTTGAACTATTTGTAGTATAATGGCTTCTATGGATGAACTTTATTTTGTATAAACACTCTATTCAGAGGTTTTATGTAGTAGATGAGGATATACGGTCATTCGTGAATGATACATTGAAAATTTAACTAAAAACAAGATATGGTGCATTCTAATTTGTACTATTTGCTTTTAATGTACTCTCTACAGTCTACAGCACGTTTGTAATTGTGTTCGACTCTTAAAAAGGAAGGTAGTATATATTTTCATTGCATATAATGAACATTGTCAACTTCAATAAAGATCCAATATTTGTAGAATATATAGAACATTTTCGATCACAAAACGATTTTCGATTTTGTATCACGTCTTGTTCCGACTTATTTTTTGTGTGTGACATTTTGAGATGATTTCACGGGGGGAGGAGGGGAGGGTAAAAATGTATGATCTTATTGTTGTCAACAACTACTTGATTTTTTTTCTTCTGAGCAATCTTTCAAACTTTAATTCTGATTGTGAAGAATATGTTTGTCGAGATCTCAACATGTACGTTCAGTTTGCCAAAACATTTCATCGGAATTGCTATTTTTAACGAATGTATACTTCTCATGGAAAAGGGAAATCTCTGAAAGCTCAATAATTTCTTTCGAATATATTTTATTTCAATGGAAGCTTATACAGCCACATTACTGATGATATATGATACCAGTATAATATGTTTTCACACAATATGTCACAAAACACATTCAATTGTAAAAAGAAAAATAGATGATTTTTTCAGTTTCCAATTAGAATGTTTCTCCATTGTGTTGAAATGTAGGTCGAGGAAGCAAGATATATCGATCATTGTGAATCGCAACCAACTTTCTATTGTGGGTAGTGCAGTTCCAACAACATATCCCTAATGTGATGTCCCAGAAAACCTCGTGTGATTCCGAACAATGTCAAAACAAAAAGAGATACTGCCTGCAAAAAAATATGGAAAAATTAAAATTGGCTGCTGGAAAATAATCCCTTCTCATAACCCTTGACCCCTTATATAATATATTTTCAAATATACAAAAATGGTGTGGGGGTGGGGGGGGGGGAGGGGGTGAATTTCGGCCCTGTTTCGGAAGTGTTTGTCGTACCAATATGCCATGGAACAAAAACTCAGTCTAGACAATGTACTCAGTCTATGTAGTGATACCAGCTTGTTTTATCATAATATAAGGAAGGTGCTCCAACTCCTGGACTAATAACATGGAAGCCTCACACTCTACACTGGAGTGTAGTATCTTTCTCCACCTTTATATTGTGATGAAATAGGTTGGTATCACTACATCGTGTACGCATTGTAACTTTTTATTTATCAGACTATAGGCTTCTGTCACGTAACAAATTACAAACAATAGTTACCATAGCAATACAACGAACTGGTTGACTACCGAACATTCTGATTGGTCGATTCTAACTGATGCACATTATTGTCTGTCAATTTCAACAATGAGTGACGTCACTTGATATAAGTCTATTGGCCTACTTTCCCCATGATAACTTTTTTTTTATTATTGTTGCGCGCAAACTGAGTCAACCATTATGAACCCGATCAGGTCAATCTGACCAACTTAATCAATATAACCCAATCCACCATCATATAATCTGAAGTAACATATCATAAAAAATCCTCATAAAATTTGATCTGAATTTACTCGACCTAAAACTTGCTTCCAGTCCGAAAAACAGCCACTTTTACTGACATTCCATTTCCGGCGAGAAAAATGCAGTTCGGAAACACTCGTGTTTCTCTGACTACCTTTTCCTTGGTGGATGGTTGTTGTAACAACGATATACTCTGTAATGATACTCCCCGAGTTGTATCGATCTGACATACAAATGGTGTCGAAAGCGTCATTATCGTTGTCAATAGTTATTCGATAGTGTCCATAGTCTCATTAAACAGTGTTGGGGACGTTGATAAATACAGTGCTACGTCAACATCACTTGGTATTTATTATAAGGACTCTTAAGTCTACATTTGGCCCAGATGTCGATATTACAGTCGTTAAAATAAGTATCATGAGAAGAGAAAATAAAATTTGGTCATTCAAACTTGATCAGAATACAATCCGACTATTCTTCACCAGTTGTTGAAGTAGAATTTATCTACTTATTGTTTATGATCATTTGTTCCATTTGGGGTGGTGAAATCGAACAATTCAAACCATAGGTTCAACATAATATTCGTTGTGGCACGATGTTATTGAATCAATGATAATCTACGACCCCACTAATAGACAGGTTATATGAGGGTACGAGTCAACAGGTGATAATGTCATCATGAAGTGAGAATGAACAGAAAGACGTTAACAAATACACATGCCTAGTGAAAACATTACACAAAAATCGTACACATTATACCAAAGTGACTTTATTTGAAAATCCGTGCCTTAGTAGACTGAGTTACGGAGGCACAATGAATTTGTGTTGAGTATTCGATTCTGATAAAAATTGTCATATATATTCAACTATTCCAATGCTTGAATTATGCTTGAATACGCTTCATATATCACGCTTGAATCTCCTTGTGTCTCGTAATACAGATCTTACTACAGATTTAAAGTTATCAATTAGCAGACGAAATGTGCCGTGGATTTCAGGAGATAAATCCATTTACATAACTTCCATAAATTCAAGACGGTGAAATAAATTTACATAATAACTAATTCCATCTTGCATTAATCTATTTCCATCTCACAAAGTAGTGTCATGAATCTGAGTCTTCTGATTCGTTGGTTGATCATTTCAACAATCGCTAGATCGAAACGACGAGTACTGATTGGTGGATAATACTGAGTGTTCAGACTACATGATTGATTGATTGATTGCCGTTACGAGGTTTTGTTGTTGCGAGTTGTTGTGGTTTTGTTTTGTGAAAGCGACAAGAAAAGGTTGGTGTGTTGTTAATAATTAAATGCAATTAAGGATAGAACCTTAGTTATATCAGCGAAACAGTAATGGTCTAAATGGAACAAGGTGTTAAGCAGGAAGGACTGGAAAGAAATTATCGGTACAAAAAATATCCGATGGTCTTGGTTGCACACGCGTACAATATATATATATATATATATATATATATATATATATATATATATATATATATATATATATATTTATTTATCTCTCTCTCTCTCTCTCTATATATATATATATATATATATATATATATATATATATATATGTATATATATATATATATATATATATATATATAATTTTCGAATTGGATGGTCATATATAATTCAATCAGTGTTGGTATCGAATGAAATATGTTGAGAAAGAAGATTTTTCAACTTCTTATTGATCTCAATCTTCTTTCTCTTTGATTCTCCTTTGATAATCAATTATATATTATTCCTTAACTGTGACTGAATATACATACTTGTGTGTCTGAACAGTCCCAACAGACAACTCGCTCTCCTCAAAGCAATAAATGCAATCAAGCAGTGCAGCCAATAGGAAATGACGTCCTGTTCCCCAAAGAGTAATAATTAGCACGAGTTGGTGACGTATTACTGCATGAAGTAAGTACCTTTACATAAGCCATCTCCCGCCATTCAAATAATTTCATCAACTTGCAAGATAACTAGAAACTCAATCCATATCGTCTAAAATTAAACCCGGGATGCAGTGTAAACTTAATCGATAGCACTGGGCAATGGTGATGGTTTCATGTAGTTTAGACCAAATTGAAACGAATAATTTCCAAATATTATATAGGGCCTAAAGTGCGGCGAACAGAGCTATGATTAGGAAGTCCAAATCCAACGTTTATCATAATTTTATCGGCTCATTAGGTATTATTCAATATTGAATAGTTATGTATTAATGTATTATGGATTGAATCATGTAACTGATTCCGTTGAAACCGCATCGTATTATGACCATAATAGAATTACATACATTTTCTCTAGCGTGAAAACATGGTGATACAATTTTTTTCGTAGATACCATACAACATTTCAGACCCTTTTGATCACTGTCAAAATATTAAAATACAGAACAAATATCAATTGGAATGATTTCCAATTGGATATTGGTTTGTATCATATCTCGACAACACTCCAATACTAATAATACAATGAAACAGATGTATTATCATCTTTCGAAAAATGTTGCGTTAACGAATCACAAATCTGTACATAGCTTCGGTAATTATGAAAATATCTCACAAGTCCCTTGTGGATTGAGATCACAGGATGATGGAAACGAATAATAATTTTTCCAACAAAATGTAAATCTTCAAACTAATCCCTACCGAGCTTTTGATATACAAATTGTATTTTTCTTTCACATATATTTCAATATTTCAACCAAAAATGTTCATACTTGGAATTGTAAAGTTAATCCGACGTGGGTTGACTTGACGGTGCCTAATCGATACGGTTGACAGATGTGATAATAAGCTTGATACCATCAGCTCAATTTATATATATATATATATATATATATATATATATATATATATATATATATATATATATATATATATATATATATATATATATATATAATTATATATATGCTATAAATTGAATATTTTTGGATGTAGTTGTGTAATGATGATAAAATAAAACAAACTCTTTTAATTTTATATTTAAAATAATTAGTTTTATTCTCGAAAGCTCAACGTTTCATGACCTTCATCGGTCACCTCTTCAGGAGCAATGACAATAATTAAAAATATTAGGAAAACAACAATTACAAAACAATTAAGAAAAACATTCATATAAACACAAGTGGCTGTGGTTTACTAATCACGGCTTCTCAGATTGTATATTTTATTAAAACCAGAGTTTCTGGATTGACCATTCTTCTGATTCTCGGGTTCAGCTACTGGTTCATTTTGTTTTACTTCTTTCTTCTTAATCAATGCAATAGCTGTTGCCCAAGAATCAGAAAAGGTATATCCGCAATCGAGACCGTTAATATTTAAAGGATGTTTGATAATTTCGAGACCCTCGCTGATTGCTCTCTTCCAACGATGGCTTTCATGATTGATTATTTTGGCCTTGTCATATAAAATGTTATGGATTCTTCCACCTTCATCTACCAGTGTTGCATGTGTGGCAACAGCTGATAGATTAGGTGAACTCCTTTTATGTTCTTTAAGGCGCTGTATCAGTGGTTTCTTTGTTTGACCTATATAAAACAAACCGCAGTCACATGGTATCCTGTATACACCACAATTCTCCTGTGGAATAACGTCTTTAACGGGTGTAAAGAAGGAATTTAGTTTTCTTGTTGTTGTGAAGATAGTTTTTATATTATGCTTCTTCAGCATTCTTCCAATCTTATCCGTTGTTCCATTAATGTAAGGAAGAAGTATAGTTGTGGGACTCTGCTCTTCTGTCTCTTTTGGTATCTTTGCGTTGATCTTAAACGCTTCATCAACTTCTTTTTTCGAGTAACCATTCTGAGAAAAAATTCTCCTCAGATAGTTCAATTAAGAAATTAAATGATCGTCATCAGAAGGTGAAATTCACAATTTTCTCGCACATCTAAATTCGGTACATCCGAAGATACAGTTCACCATGAAATTGGAAGAGGACAACAAACTGCCATTCTTAGATTTGTTGATCGAGCGAAACGACGATGGTTCATGGGGTCATTCAGTATACAGAAAGAAAACGCATACAAACCGGTACCTACACGGCAGTTCATATCACCATCCATCTAAGAAGAAATCCGTGTTGATTAATCTAGTTCAACGTTTTACTGCTCTTTCTGATGACGATCATTTAATTTCTGAATTGAACTATCTGAGGAGAATTTTTTCTCAGAATGGTTACTCGAAAAAAGAAGTTGATGAAGCGTTTAAGATCAACGCAAAGATACCAAAAGAGACAGAAGAGCAGAATCCCACAACTATACTTCTTCCTTACATTAATGGAACAACGGATAAGATTGGAAGAATGCTGAAGAAGCATAATATAAAAACTATCTTCACAACAACAAGAAAACTAATTTCTTTCTTTACACCCGTTAAAGACGTTATTCCACAGGAGAATTGTGGTGTATACAGGATACCATGTGACTGCGGTTTGTGTTATATAGGTCAAACAAAGAAACCACTGATACAGCGCCTTAAAGAACATAAAAGGAGTTCACCTAATGTATCAGCTGTTGCCACACATGCAACACTGGTAGATGAAGGTGGAAGAATCCATAACATTTTATATGACAAGGCCAAAATAATCAATCATGAAAGCCATCGTTGGAAGAGAGCAATCAGCGAGGGTCTCGAAATTATCAAACATCCTTTAAATATTAACGGTCTCGATTGCGGATATAGCTTTTCTGATTCTTGGGCAACAGCTATTGCATTGATTAAGAAGAAAGAAGTAAAACAAAATGAACCAGTAGCTGAACCCGAGAATCAGAAGAAAGGTCAATCCAGAAACTCTGGTTTTAATAAAATATACAATCTGAGAAGCCGTGATTAGTAAACCACAGCCACTTGTGTTTATATGAATGTTTTTCTTGATTGTTTTGTAATTGTTGTTTTACTAATATTTTTAATTCTTGTCATTGCTCCTGAAGAGGTGACCGATGAAGGTCATGAAACGTTGAGCTTTCGAGAATAAAACTAATTATTTTAAATATAAAATTAAAAGAGTTTGTTTTATTTTATCATCATTACACAACTACATCCAAAAATATTCAATTTATAGCACATAATGAGTTGTGAAAGCTTAAAGTCAAACATATATATATATATATATATATATATATATATATATATATATATATATATATATATATATATATATATGTATATATATATATATATATATATATATATATATATATATATATATATATATGTATATATATATGTATATATATATTTTTTTTTTTATATATATATATATATATATATATATATATACATATATATATATATATATATATATATATATATATATTTATATTGATAATATATATATATATATATATATATATATATATATATATATATATATATATATATATATATATATATATATGAATATAATTGTTCCAGTCGTCGGAAAGTGCGCAAACATATTCTTCAAAAATTATATGAGATGTGAGATATCAGAATCTCACTGAAACAGAAACGAATACCGATTTTATATCTTGAAGATTGTATTCGTGAAGAGTATTCAATCTTCTCATCATTCATCAAACGATAATATCTTGAGCCTGTTGAATTGCTAGAAGCTTAGTTCCATCGTTTCAGTACACATAATTGAGGTGATATTATGGAGACCTTGAGAGAAATGAAAAAAAAAATCTTCCATAAACTTATCATTTTTACAAACTTTTGTACTATTTATTACAGGTAGTGAGAGTAGAGCGAGTGTTTTGGAACTACATGTGCCTTGCTACCTGTATGAAAATCGTACAATAGTAGATAAACTTGAACTAATCTTGAATTGACGACTCGAAATAGGCGTGGCTTTTCCAGTCAGCCAGTTGAATCATCATTTGTAGTCATTTCAAGATACCTCGATTGGATATTTTAATTTGACTACAGTTCTAACAGCCGTGTTGATTGGACGGTATGATTTCTGACGTCATGGGGGTGGAGACTGCGAGTCTTCAATTGAATACAATATGATATTCATATCTTATATTATTATATTTTATATTTTCATCAACAGATGAGAACACACAGAACATCTTCCACACAGATGATTACATTGACTACTTCACACTCAGACTGTTTTCAATACCCCCTTTCAACATTTTTGTCGAGTTCTTCCAGGGTTGAATACAGTGTCTGCCTGACGCTAGCTACGCTTTACAGCCACAACTTGAATAAATATTTGAATAGACGCGTTTGTCAACACTGAATGAAATCATGAGATCAAGGTCGTCATGTTGCTATTTTCTGTGCAATTGAAAACATTAGATTTGAACTGAATAATCCAGTTTTCATCAGAATAATCGCGTTAACGAAGTAAAATAAGTAATTAAATTCATAACGTAAATATTGTCAGTAATATCGTATGTGACTGAATATTATTTTAAAATTATTTTCCCGATGAAAATGTGAATTTCATTTTCCAGAGGAGAAATCTCACGCTATATAGGGGTTGGCCTATCAATTGAGAAAGATTAAAAAAAAAATGAAAATAACACGAGAGAAAATATATGATTTGATGAAAAATTCAATTGAGACTCGTTGATCAGTCAATAGCGCAGTGAAACGTCATTCGGGAGATCTTGGTTCGATTCTCATCATGGTTGAAGGTCCTGACTGAAACGTTCCCCTTTTTTTTTCTCTCAGTCGTGATATAAATCAAATGATGATTCAATAACAGGCTATTACTGCTTACTATACAATTTTCTCTATCTAACCACCCAATGCATATGACTTTTCATCTCATTTTATCACCATCTCAGTCAATATTCAACGACCAAAATAGATTTCAGCTCTTGAAACATTACTTCAATGAAGAATATAAAATAATATACGAAAATACAATAAAAATAAAAATACTAGAACAATCAGAAATACAATTGTTGTTCATTGAGATTGTTCAACAATATATTTTTTTCAATAACTTTGAAACTTGATACAGAATCATTGTTCTCCAATAAATATATAATAATAATTATATATAATTCATATAATAAATAATAATAGATAATAATATATATAATATCAACAAATTTTACCAAATTCATAAAACCATTTTTCATCAACATATCATATCACAATAGGCCTATAATATATTATTATCATCATTATATTATTATTTTCATCTTAAGAACAAAAACTATCGCATTGAAATATTATCCAGAGCGATATAATTTCGGTGGAGAAAAATTAAAAAACAGTCTTGTCCGATAGTATAGTTGTCATCTGAAATGTCAATACGAACGATAATACGTGTAGACGTATAGTTATACAAATGTATAGACAATCTAGAAGAGAAACAAAGAGCAGCTGCTGTTTTCAGATTATCGTGTTGGCAGCCATTCTTTTCCTCATTACAACTGAGTATCCCCAAATGGTGAATGCAATATATCAGTAATTTTACTGAAACTTTATTTATAAGAACACCATTTCGATGAAAAGTCTTTCAACTTGGGTGGATGCGAGGAGAATGGAGGAATTGGAGTATACTCGTTCACAATGAAATTGAATTCAACAAAAAAAAATCTATAAGAACCGGTAGATTCTTAAACAATATCAGAATATTTATGTTTTTCATATTTTTAAATATTTATTTCTATTCGATTTCCGATTCATGCATTCATGACTGATCCAATTTTTTTTAAATCTGTAACCGTAGGAATAAGAATTTATTCGGATTAGGCCTACATATGTTTTCCATAGATTATTCTCTGGGTTATTCTTGTTTCTTATTTTTCTGATGATGAATTTTTTCATTCTTGATTGATCACAATATATATATTTTTTTCAAGGCGTTTCATTTACATGTCATATTAGTACATTATGGTAATAACGTAGACCCACAAAGTCACATAAGATTTGACTTGTCTGTGGGTCTACACACTGTTGACATATTACATATATGGCCATTAAAATAAACATCCGGAAAGCTACGTGGTATAAGAATATTGAAATTGGTATAAGAAATTGATATGAGAAAGGTCAGTTCATATCAAGATTAAATTACAAATTACATTTGTGTTTTCAAAAGTTGTTCTCAACAGTGGTTAGACCGTATACCATCTCAAAACTACACGGTATAAAATAAGATGATAAAAAATGTGTGGCTGAAGTTATATTAAGATACTTTCTTCTGTTTGATTTGTGATTAAAGATTGGAGATTGAAGACTGTGATTGGATAAAAAAAAAACGTTCTTTTTTTCGGTATGGTGAAATTGAGTCCTCTCTTTGCTCATCCAATGATGTTGATGTCATGATATAATTTGTGTGACACATAATGGTTGTATGGTTATTATAAGACACTCCCATATGATTATGAAGTTATATGTGTGAGTGTGTTGAAAAGATAATACCTCAAAATATACACTATGAATATTTTGGGCACTTGACTATTTAAAAAATATTATTCATTTCCATAAGTATAAAGGTCAGTCAAATTTGAGAATATTTGCATGATACTGGGCCAGAAAAATGCAGAATTTCTGTTGTGAGATGAGCAATGTGGACTGATTGACAAAAATATAATGGTAAGCTACACAAACACGCATTTTGATTTTGAAATCATTAAAATAACTACCTTTCTCTCACACTTGTTACTATTTTTTTTTTTAAATAATAATTATTTAATTCTTCAATTTTTCTCTTTTTTATCGTTTCACGATCGGATTGGTTTTACTTTTCCATTTTCTCAATTGCTTTCAGATATGATCTGAAAAACTATAACATAATCATTTTCCTCAAAACGACCGATCTAATATATGTTACATTTTGTAATGATGTGTATCATTTTAATGTTTATATTCCTAGAAAATTTGAATCCATTCAAAGAAAACATGTTTTCCATTTTTTCCGGGTAATTCTCTTGAATTTAACCTGATTTGGAATTATTTTGATGAAAAGTAGTGGAACTGTTCGAACCTCAACTATACTATGTCAAGTGAGATGATAAAACATGTGTATGCCAAGTTTCGACAAAACGCGTGATTTCGTTTGACCTGTGGAGTGAGAAAAGTAAAGAAATAAAAAACATTCTTATTTTTCCAAGTACGTTGAATAAAATTCCTCGCTTCGTACATTCAATTATACTTCAGAAACTATTGATCAATTTTATGTTTGAGCGACTATACAAGAATTCAAATTGAAACACGTATTACCAACCAAATTTAAAATGCCAGACTCGAAATGTCAAAATGTATTTTCAAAAGGCACTGTTTTTTCCGTTTTCATTCTATTTCTATTCAACATTTTTTTTACTCTGTCATTACAATATTCGTGTTCAGACTTTAATGAGAAGACTTTTAAATGCTCAACACGTAATTGTATGCGGTAGCGTTTATCTATACTCTTGTTATATGGAAATGTTGAATCGAAACACCCGAGATTCATTACTAAACTAAGAAAAAAACGTTCGCTCGGAACTGTCAACCTTGGCATAAGCATTATATGAACGAGGTGACGGGAAAACTTCGCTCATAATGTGTTAAAACCCTTCTAAAATATTCTTCTTGATGATGGTGATAAGGTTTATGTTATTCTTAAGTTACTATAAAATGGTATAACTTGAATATTTTGAGTGATTATTAAAATTGTCGGGTATATTTGTATTAAAAGAGAAGCTGAATAAGAAATAATTGTATCTTTTAGTTCATATGACATAACTGTGACACTTGACACAAAAATGTGAGGCACATAATTAAAAATATACAGGCGAAAATACATTCATTTGTAACACAGAATATGTAAGTTGTTCGTGGGATCATTAAATAATTATAATCGTTAGTGGAAAAACCAATATATATATATATATATATATATATATATATATTTATATATATATATATATATATATATATATATATATATATATATATATATATATATGTATATTAGGAATTAACATGTAACTTCAAACCCCGATGCCACGGTCATGTCATTATATCGTTTTCATTAGCACATAGCATAGTAATTCGATGCCAATATTGCTCGTGAACGAATAGGCGCCCCCATTTCAGGAATACAAAATAGATTGCCCCTATGTCCGTCACTGTCTGGTCCATAATGCCCACATGTGCCGGTTTAAGAATATATTTATCCGAAGTCATGCATTTTTAAATTGTAGATATTGTAATTGTTCTTCAAAAATAACTGATACATTTCAATAAAACTTACGATAAGTCAAGATTCATGATTTTCTACTCTATGTATTATCAACACTCATAAAGTTATTCAAGAACATTTTTTCAGGATATCAATACTATCCGAGTAAGGTATTCTGAAAAATAACTGTTAACAGTAACAATAACCGAAATAATTATAAAATTTGACAACATCTACAATAAGCATTACTTCTGAATTTTGATACCAAATAATATTTTTGATGATCATTGGAAATCAATCACAACACACATGTGAAATCTTCACGTGAATTCAGATTATTTTGATTGTTTCAACATTTCTCCGTGGTATGAGGAACGATTCATCCGAAATGTATTATATAGACAGATGTAGATTTATAGCATAAAAGTGGCTTTTTATTACCTTGTGATTTAGTGCCCTATATCCACTGAACTGTTTTTATTGCAACAATAAAATAAAATTTATGGTCTGAACACATTTGAAAGCATTCAATTTGGAATGAGTGCGAACATTTTGTAGTATGTTTTCGTAGTTTTGCAGTACCGGTATTAAGGTGGAAAATCATTTAGATAATATGTAAAATAATATAAAAAGTGAGTTATTCACTATTTCGATGATAGGAGTGAATAATGCTCAAGTCAAGAATGAATAATTCGATTCCAAAAACATTCTGATTATTCGTGTCCAAAGGTCAAATAAGAATTAAAAATCAATTGAAACTTGGAATACACAAGTGACCTTATCTAATTCTATACTGTACAGTTTTGAGGCGTAATCGGTTGAACCACTTCTGATAAAACTCATTTAAAAGTTCAGAGTGGATCAGTCTAGGTTTTTGATCATTTTTCAGTACGATTGTGTTGATTTTGTACACATTCATTCAAAAATTCCAGCGGCGAAGAATTATAGAATAAAATGGAAGTTCATTGATTTTCGGCTGTTCTCAAAATTTTTTAAAAGAGAAATGAAGAAAAATAACAATATGACAATATGACAATGTATATATATATATATATATATATATATATATATATATATATATTACAATAACATACTTATTACAATAGCGTGACATAGATAACATAGTGAAGTTATCTGAGTAACTTCTCTTGATGTATTTTTCAAATTGAGAGAATAACCACTTCATTATCAGCTGTTCACAATAATAGTAACTCACCACTGCGATCCAGTCCAACTATCAATATCAAATTTGATACAAAAAATGACAAATAAAATGATCAACTCACAACTAGATATAAAATACAACGATGATAAAGATGTGCATCATGATTGGCAACAAATAAGAATGATCATAATCAAGATGGAAGAGAAAATAATTGAAACTGAATAAAGTACTTTTTATGATTTAGGTTGAGTTACTGACTTAATATATAGATGATTGTGATTCATGAAGGATGAATCTTTTCAATTTGACGTCATGATGGGACCTGAATTAATCGTTGAATTGTTTGAATTTTTATCTGTCATTATATTATAATAATAAAAACATCCAGTAGGTGGAGAATGGGCAAACATCCACATAAGTATAACAAATCACCTTGTGATTCTGAGTATATTTTTGAATCGTCAGAATAATTGCATATTTTCATCCTCCATTTGCATCATCACTAACGTATTCATCAACTTTCCTTGGAATAATAATAATGTCAATGATGCATTTCTCGATATTAAATCTACCAAGGATGCATTTGTGCAACGAGATGCATTTGTGCGACGAGATGCATGCGCGCAATGAGGTGTTACTATTTGCATGCATCAATTACTTGGCACAAGTGTGATGGCATTACTACTTTTGACAGCATTCCAATTATCTCAGATTATTATTCATATTTTCGGTCTATTCCTTGATGTATTTGCTGTTGACGGTAAGCTCTGTTCCTATGCAAGTAATATATGCTGGCAAACCTGGGTATGCTGTAACCCATGGTAACGTTGTTGTTGTTGATTTTGTTGTTGATGTTGTTGTTGTTGTCGTGCCCAACCTGAATCAACTTGATATACCCCAACCAATTTTTTTTTTAATAACATCGAAACTTGATACAAAATCGTTGTTCCCCAATTAAGGTTAACCTAATTAATTCGAACTGATTCATTCTGGACTAGAACTAATCTAATTCAATCGGAAACTAACACATTTCAGCACGAAACTAGTCTGATTCAACCTAACGCCCACCTAATATAGCATGAGAATAACAACTAACTCAAAACTGAACAAAATCCAACATTCACTCTCCAGTATTACCATACAATGTAGTTCAACAGGTTGTGTATGGACTCATTATTACGTTGGTTTGAAAGGTTGAACCTGTGCTGGGCTTAGATGATCTTTTAATATACTTTTACGATCATTTCAGAAAAATATACTCTGGATCCAATCTATTTCGTTTCCCAAAAAATTCGATCAGAATTAATAAAAAGATGAACTGTTTTCTCATTTGAGGGTTTTATGAGATTTTTCATTAGACTTCATGAGTAGTTTCTCTCAAAAATTCACAAAATTCAGAATAAGTATCATACTGTATTGAAGATATCTTGAATTATCATCAATTTTTTCCTCATGAATACCATTTTATAAATGTTGAACATACATTAGATTCCTTGGCTCTTTGGTATTGTATATTTTAAAACTCTATGCTTTCAAAAGTTATTAATGAAAAATTGATATATCTCTAAATCTATTCCCGTGTTGTTTCATATCAATTCATATAATATAAGAACGTTGTGAGAATGATGACGTCAGAAATGAAATCTTTTCTTGAATCCATTAGAATCTTTAAACTTCTGCATCTTGTGAACGGAAACTTGAATCTTATTTATTTTCTTCATTCACGATGTGTGACCTTTCCAACGAGTTTTATTTCTTTCATTATATATGACTTTCATAGTCGGTGTTCTTCATTAAATTATTTTACGAGTTCGAGAAATTAATTCATTTCTTCTAGGAATAGAGTTGTATTGTTTGAAAATAACGTACTTATTGATCTGGTTTTCTGCGGATACTATCTCTTGTCATCTCATTTCACTAATTCTACATGAAAAAACGCATGAAAACTGGAGTTTATAACTCCAATTCATAACTAAAGTCGATTCAATTCAAAATAGTATAAGCTCACAGTGCATAATATCACACCACTCACTGTCATACTCTCCACATGTCAAAGTTGTTCAAAACTCGCAAAACCCAACTGCTAATATGATCTATAGATTCTTTTTCGACAAATTTGAACAAATTTGGCACAATTTTGACAAGTGCTCAGTATGACATTCCGTAGAATGTCGGTTCACTATGTATACTATGAGTTCCAATTCGATTATTTCTCATTAAATTCTTGCGAGTCAGTTAGTAGGACACGTGATATCACCGCCATTTTGATTCACATCAAACCTCACGAATAATTTGCATATTCTTATTCTGAGAATCTTGAAAACCTCTCATCAAAACGACATTTTGATGGATCGAAAGACTCGTTTCGAAATGTTTCATCATCAACGCTGAGAAAGACGTTCTATTGAGAAATATATTCAAGCGCATCCATCATCATTAAAACACCTGCCTTTTGCTCTTAATTGTAATACTTTTCATGATATATATGTCTCACAAGATGGCGTGAAAGAGAGAGACTAGCAGAGATAGGGTGGAAAAGGTAGAGAGATATATAGAAAGACATAGAAGAAAAGGAAATGTACATCAGAAAAGGAAAAGTGATAAAACTGGCACAACGGGAAAGTCGTGAGAGCTAAGGACAGCGAGGGAGAGAAAGAGAGAAAGAGAGAGAGAGTACAAAGAGAATTGTATGTAAATTATTATCTTAAAGGGTATTAAACTGAGGGAAAAATAATGTCACGAAATCAAAGCCTGGAAACTGATTCAACTGATGTCGGCATTGTATTTTCTTCACGGGGCTCAGACAATCTCATATACTCAGTAAAATGGAAGTAAAAAAGGTTCAAAATTCGTTATTTTTTCAATAATGAGTGAAATTACATCCAAGTTGTTCTAGAAAAATCTCTATTATCACTGGCTTTTGATTTTTCAAATAAGATCGAACTGAAAACGATATGAAACAATTGAAATCGATTATGGAATACCAAGTATTAGAAACGAATATATATCTCACTTAGATCACATCTAGAAGTGAGTGTGGTTCAGTCAATTTTCCTGTCGTTTCCCATATGAGTTATGTAATAGTCATAACTAATTCAGAACAAAACTCATTGAGTCAATATCGATAGTTTGGAACACCTGATTGTTTCATATTTGGAGTAAAGATTGATGAGAAGAAGGTAGTAGTACCTTTCGGACAAGAGATCTCAGCGAATATGACAGCAGTTAACTAAACTAGCTAGCTAGCATTAAAATAAAACAATGATCAGTTGCTGATCAGTTATAGCTAGCTTTCCATAAAAAACATTATTGCGAAACTTTGCGTGACGAATTCGCATAATGCGAATTAATTTCGCAATTCTAGCGCATCCTTGGTGATTTCATTTTGAACTGAGTAGCACTCGATGTGCCGTAAACGGAAGTGAACACTAGCGATTGCGCAATAGCGATTTTCGTTGAAAATAAAATTCGCAACGAAAAAAGTTGAGTTTGGTCCAACTCATCTTGGCCGCCATGTTGCGAAATTCCAACATGGACTCCTGGTGATTATCGGGCCTGTGATTGGCTATCGATTGATTTTTTCCGTTTCGTTTCGTTTCGCTTCGCAAATATGTTTATGGAAAGGCAGCTCAAGTTTCTGAAACGCCGATTTCAAGAAAATAAATTCATCAGTTTCATATATTCACTATACAATATTTTGACTTTTTGGCTTAGCAGAAGCTAATTTGAAATGTATTGAGCACACATAGTTTTTATGGTTATGAGATGTTCCGGTATTTTCATCCTAATATAATTATGGTATTTGGGAATAGATCTATGTTTAAAACATTAATTCGTCATTTTTACGATTTTTGAGATACTTGATTCCCAAACGACTGAAAATCACTTCGAATAACAATGGAATACAGAGACCTTGGAAGAAACATTCTGTTCACAGCCCTCCAGATGTCATCATTGCCATTTTGTGACTCTTGCATGCATGTGATCACAGCTATCAAGGTTTCAAGAGAAGAATAGAAGAATATATGATTCGTGGAAGTGTCTAATTTAAGACCGATAAACCATGGAGAGAACTTTCAAGAAATTCGATCATTTCGAGAATAGAAGATAATAACATTCGAGTCGTAAAAAAATGTATAATTCAAGTCAAACACACGTTTCTTTGAATCTATCCTCACGTGTCTCATTTGTGGTTTTCCACAGTCTGCAGGCAAGAAGAATGCTTTTATGAAGACCCGATTGACAACGACTTGTAATTAGTATATTGAAATGCCTAAATATACCAATTTAGGCCTACTATTTAGTTTTGATAATGAAATGATAAACTCGACATCTACTGTTGATGAAAGAAGGTGTACTGTACACTGATTAAGAGACTCAGTTGAAAGTGGAACATTCGCGTGTTTGGTTAAATCCTAATATAGGCCTACTAATGTAGGTAATGTCCGGATATATCAACGGAACAATTCATAACTCAAGTGTGTTTCGGACTTTTGGAAACTGGATGACTCATTTGTATACCAAATTCCGAATTCAAATTTTTGATTCAAAAGAGATAATTATTCATTTGTTCAAAAGTATGAGATCAACCAAGAGGTACTGCTTCAAAACTATCTCACTAGTTCATCCGTAGCCTTAATTTAGAAACAATGATTGCATTATGATTATCAAGATTTTGATTTTGATGAAAACAAGATATATTCAATCACGCTTCCACGATAATTTTCAATAATGTGAACAGAGAAATGTCTACCTCTGGGATAATTTTTGTATAAATCTGAGGAATCAAGTTCTGTTTCTCATCACCACACTCATTTTTCTCTATTTCCGAACATATCCCATTTCTATGATAAGTTGTTGACATGACTCTTCAAAAATATTCACAACCAAAATCAATATAAATAATCCGTGAAAAGCGATCAGACATCTTCACGAATATATGAATAAGAATACAATCACGCATTTTCTCTCTCTTCTCTCTCGTTCTCTTGCTCTCACTCTCTCGCTCACACACGTACGGAGAAAGCATCTGGAAAGCCATTCCAAAGCCCTTAGTCACATCTGGCAAACCATTTCAAAGCCCTTGAGACTTTCTTTAGAATCTGTATGCCATTGAATTGAGAGGGCACTGGTATCGTGTGTTGTGGTTACGGGTTTGAGTTCGAAATTGAATACAACAAAACAAATGACATGTTTGTAACTTTGCTTAATTATGTGTGCAACGTAGTTACTGGATACGTCACTCGGACATATAATATGTAGCCAATTGGATGTATTTTATTTTCAAAACAAAAAACTTTAACAATAGTGACTTGAATAATAATTGGATACGTGTTCTCGTAACAATGTAAAGTTTGAGTGGATGAAAGGGATATTATCATTAGAAATATATATTCAATCATTCTAATATATGGGATCATCATCAAATTATTACTCCATATTGAATATTCTATATCCTTCATCATTATTCATTATTAGATTGAATCATAATATTTTTGATACATTTTCCATACTCACTATAGCTTACTATTGCTATTTGAGGTTGACGATTCTTTCATATCATGAAATGAATACAATTGTTCGATATATGATATATACCTTACCATTTCTTCATATGTCATTTCCTTCCAGTACATGAACGATTTTTTTTATCTGCGGTGATCGGACAAAAACCGATGTTTTCAACATGGTATGGCGGATGACGTATGAGTTTTTGTAAGCGTCTTTTAATTTATCATCAATTTATCGTTTCATTATCGCGTTTGAATTCGTACCCTCTTTCAACCTAGCTGTTGGTAGAGTTGTTGAGCAGCATTAAAATTTAAAAAATTACAAAATTTTTGATAAAAATGGGAGAATAATTCATTCTGAACTTTTTGTGATGAGCTTCATTCATATTTGAAATACTCGGAACTACAAATATTTTTACTGATTTCATATAGATCATTATTCACTTTTTAAAAATGCAATGCATGTACGTGAGAATACCTCATTATTGAAACTAATAATTTAATAACATGATAAAGTATAACTCGCAAGTAAATAAGTACTCTTTGTTAGCTCTCGTAATGTGGTAGCAGAGCAACCTATTATATTACAATAAAAAGGGAACCACATGAATTATTGTTGGGTCATAGCAACAACACTGGATTCAATTACGTTGTAGCCAAGCTGTTTGTATTCACGCATGAGCTCAGGAATTCTCTTTCATCATTAGAAACTCCAGTAATTGAAATTAAATCTTGGAAACGCTCTTGCGGTCTTCGTCTCAACGGAGGGCAATATTGTTAGCCCTTACAACAGCTAACTTTTCAGCATGAGAAATAGAGGATCATGGATCAATGGTACCTGAGAAACCAATGGTTTAATTGAGATTCGAACCCACAACCACCTAGATTTCAATTTCCGAGGCTATAGGCGATAATTGACTGAGCCAGACCATAGACCATATTCCATATTTCCATCATATTCTATAGTCGATGGCCAAACGGTGGCTGACAGAAATGGTTTTAGTAAGAATAAATCTTTGTTTTTTTATTTAATGTGCAGTATTGGATAACATTGGGTGGAGGTAGAATAGCCCCGTGTAATTAAGTCTCACAAATCTGTACAGCACCTACACTGTTTCGTTGCAGACATCATTTCTCACTTATCTCCCACATATTCAATGGTTTCTTAATCAAAAAGCATTGTGAAATTCTCCTTCATATTTATTTTCCACCATTTTTCTTTTTCCACTCTCGTCGTTACAACTCTCTCTTCTTCCCATTCACTCTCAATTTCTCTTCATCCTTCTTCTATCAACCTCATCATTTGTCTATACTACCGCTATTTCACTCTACCTATTTTATTACATACACTTTCCACTCCTATCTAGAATTCGAGTGGCATTACTGCCATTAATAACACTCAACGATGATTTTCTTATTTTAAAAATAGAGACAAAATATTGAAACAAATCCTGCGTCATAAGTTATGATGATAATTGTTAACACTGTGAATCTCTTCTCACTCAAATAGAAATGACCACAAGACTGATTACTCATTACCGTTTATCAATAAGGTTTGAAAACATATGGAATCTCAGAATATTTATTGATACCGAGTAGAGCTGATATTTTTAAAACATACGGTATTAGTCAATCGACTTTATATCATTGGAATTTTGATCAGAGAAATAGAGAGAGCGAGGTTGAGAGAGAGAGTGATAAGGAAGTGTTAGGTATTTCATCCTACTTCATTATTTAAACATGAATACTTGTAAGTATTTATTCCAGACTCGTATTCCCTTACTTCCGTTGCGAACAAAATTAATGCCTGAGGTATAAGAATGGATGTGTGTTTCATTTAAACCCATGATTAAACCACAAATGCGCATGAATTAAGACCCATCGTTTCAGATCAAAATTGTTTATTCATTCATTTTTTTTTAGGATATTAGAACAAAATCTTATATTCATTCTACGTTTTCGTATATTTCATTTGATGTTATGAACGGAGAGTCCACTTTGTATAAGTAATTTTACTCATAATCTAAAACGATTCAAATGAGCGATATGGAATGAATATTACTTTTTTTCGGAATGATATAATCTGAAATATATTATATCAATTATAATCATAATTGAATATATGAAGAATAGGCCCTTAATCATCATTTTTAATTTCCTATCATTATTACTTATCATTACTCATGCCAATTATACATATAATTTCTAATCAAATAAAAAGCCGTTGAAATAGCTAATCATTTATTGATTAAGTTACGATAACATACGTAATTAGGGTGATAACAAGTTGATTCGCTAATTACTGCTCGATCTACTATTCATCAGTTAGTTAAACCTGTTGGCAAATCATCTTACAGCTGAGTACTCATCTGTCAACACATTCGTCTTCTCTATGTTAGTTGCGTATTGAATGAATTCTAATATTCTTCCAGCAATTTGATCGTCTTGGTTGGTAATCATTATCTCATCACAATCTACTAAACCACGAGCAATAATTATGATATTCATTGTATAATATATAATTATATTAATTGCATGCATAATTTTTTCTTTGGTATTATTATTTTTTTCAATTCAATGATCAGTCACGTGATATACACAAAGCCCCGAAGAGCTTGACTGCGGATTATATATTGAAAAATAATGAGAAAGAATTATACGAAAAATAATAACAAAAACAAAAAAATAATTTCTTCGTATGTCAATAGAATATTATCACCGTAATTATCATATATTACAATAACTGAAAGGAGACTTGTAACATCTCAGAAACATGTGGTTGATTTTCTGAAGGTTTCTTTCGAAATCCAAGCAGAGACCTCCTAAATGTCATGATAACATCAGGTTCTTTGATGATGTGAAGCATCCCATCCATATATAATACCATCTATTGACCATTTCCACGGTCACGTTTTCTCTATTCACTAAATTCCATCCAACTGCGACCAAGATATCAATCCTTTGCTTCAGTCGACATCTGATTGTATACTTGAACTCTGTTACGTCCAATTCAGAATGTCCTTGTGGAGTGTCCTTTTTCCTTAGTTTACGTCACTGATGTAGCACACTTAATGTTGGTCTTTTGAAATACCGCACGATTGAATTCTGATAATTTACTACCGTATCAATTTATTGGTGACAAGACCTCCTCGAAATATTGAAACAATCAAGAGGTGCAGCTTCAAATCTGTTTTACTTTAGCACCAATTGGGAAATAATGATGTCGTTCAAGATTTACATGTTGATGATCTGAAAAAACTATGAGATTTTTTGAATATTGTATCAGAATATCTCCTCAAATATGATGACATGAATTCGAGTACAAATTGAAGATATTTACTATAACTGTAATAATCATTGAAATTATCATTTTGTTCAGCTTTATAATAATTATTCATGGAGTCACTATCGTTTGAATTCTTTAAATACAGTATTCCAAGAAATCTTTAACCCAGTAGTATTTAGTAGTATTTAAACTAGAGATGTGCGTTGTGAGTACACAATTGTACATTTAAAAGTAATACAATCATCTAGTCACTAACGTTTGAATTCTTTAAATACAGTATTCCAAGAAATCTTTAACCCAGTAGTATTTAGTAGTATTTAAACTAGAGATGTGCGTTGTGAGTACACAATTGTACATTTAAAAGTAATACAATCATACATTCATGCTATATTCATGTATGACACTGTGTTCCATTGAATAAAGATATTATTATTATAGTATATATGAACAAACCATAAATGCGTGATGAACACAATTCCATTGATTCGTTTCAGAGTATCGAAGAGCAAAACCTAGGCAAATTCAAAATTTCAAGTATCACCATCGCTAAAAATGAGGAAATTTGTCATAATTCATTCCATCATATCAAGATCTAGGCGGATATGTGTTAACACTCATTTGTTCTCGCTTGTTATGTGATTGTGACACTTGTCACTTGATTGCATTGTTATGTTGTTATGTGGAGATCGATTATAATGACGCTCGCGTATTGTATAAATAAGTGAATGAATAAATGAATGAGTAAGGCCCGGTATTACCAAGTCCAGTTAGCCTTTATCTGACAGTTCAAACTTGTTATCACCACGGTTACCCATGCTATTTGTTTTCACCAACTCTCAGATATATACTAACTGGCCGTGGTAGTACTGGGCGCAAGGTAAATATCATAATACTAATGTCGCGTATAGTTCACATGAACATCGTTCCACCGCTGCAAGCAATGAGTGAGTGGTAGGTGTGTGAACGTCATCATTCGAGAATGTATCGGCAATCCCGAGACATACATAATCTTGAAAGAATCTTATAATCTATTCCTGAAATTAATTTTGAAAATGCCGTTTTCATCAGTGAGAGTGAAACAAATGGATCTGTCTACCAGCGAATGCAAACCACAGTGTTGTTTTCTCCTTCAACGACAGCACATTTCATTCTGGCACGAATGGGTGTATATCAAAGAACAAACTGACACCTCTTAGGTTTTCTCTATGGGACTTTACAGAGCACAGAAATATTTCATATAATGTATATATATATTTGCAGAATATGTAATTTGATAAGTTCGAATTCACTTCTTGATATACAATATTATTTGTATCTGTATACTATCAATCTGTCTGAATTATACATTATACATGGAACTGATTCATTTGGATAATTATTGAACCAAGAATGCCTTTTAATCTCTCTTCTGTTTCATTGTTATTTTGAATAACACACTTTCAATAGTCATTGATTCTCCTTCATACTGATTTTTTCTGATTGTATTCTAGCGATATCAAGAAATTTTTTAACTTCTTGAAATGCATCAAATTTCAATTCAAACCAATTATGTTGGTATATCTGATTTTCTATCCACCAATCATTCAATCTACCAGAGGTGACAAAACTGCAAACAAACAAAAATTAATTCAACACCCATATTCCATCATGTTCTACATGACGGGTCCCTCGTATATATATATATATATATATATATATATATATATATATATATATATATATATATATATATATGTAAATATATATATATATATATATATATAAATATATATATATATATATATATGTATATATATATATATATATATATATATATATATATATATATATATTTATATATATATATATATATATATATATATATATATATATATATATATATATATATATATAAATATATAACAATTGGTTATTCGGGATTACATCCGTTATTTCTTCCGGCAGGTTGATAGCTTCGTAGTTTTTTTCTTACACGTTCTTCGATCAGGTTTGGCTCACCGACACAGCCTTACATCAGTGTTAATCCATATGAGAGACGGTCAATCGGTCTACCAAGTGAAGTACTTTTCTGCGCCGCAACAAGTAGTAGATTATAGTTCATTGGCAATGGCAAGGGTGATGAGAAAAGTGTTGCCAAACTCCGAGCGAACTATTTTTAGTTTCGACAAAAGAAATCAATACTGCTATATGTATGAGTAAAAGGCGTGTAACTCTTTTATATTCGGTGTAGTATTGGAATGACGTGGCCAGAATAGAGCGTAACAAAATCATTCGTTTCCTATAGAAACATCCATTCTCGGAACGTGCTACGTGTAACTTGGCGACAGGGGTATGTCCGTATAAATAGTATGTGAATGTTTTTGTTACCAAGTTGATGGAGTAGTGGAATAGCTTATAATAAATTGAGAGTTGAGATAACCGGAAGACATAAAGGGGGCACATATTTCTATGGAAAAAAGTATTCTAAATGATTCATTGTTGTTATTGTTCTCGACGTTCATGAATTGAACTGCTCTCATGTAATATGGATATAATATTTCATCATATGAGAGGGGCCAACTACACGGACGTTTTGTTGTCGCCTGATATTCAAGATTTCATATCAATCTATGAATTTAATTACTGTCTGAAGTTTCACAGATAAATCACTGGAGAAGAAATATTCAAATTCAATCAGTCATTTACATTACTGATACTGATTTCAAATTGCATTGAGCATTACAAACCTAGTACGCTGGTTGTTCATTATGGCTAATCTCTATTACGATCTACAAATATTTGGAGTTTATTAGTAGTAATTCTGATTAAATCGATACATTATCATATAAGTTATCATTCTCAATAATTATGAGTAAATATTTGAGACATTTTGAGTCCGTTCGTGAGTTGACATTGATCTCATATTTTCTTGAAACTCTTAAAAATAATTTTCTTCTAAAAAAGTTACAATTTCTGATTTGAAGTATATATAGAAGGAGATATACACATTGGTATTTAGTTGAGCTGACAGTCACAAGTGTGATTGAAATGAAAATCCTTATCAAAAGAGAGATAAATGTTGTCATATGATATAATGGAATTTGGGTTTGTTTGGTATTGTCTGAGACAATGCATTTGAGTTATCAAAGTTATCAAGTTATATCATTTTATCACGTGACAAAACTAAAATGCAACGATAATATGTCTCCAAATTTTTAATCTGCAGCCACATTTTCCAAGTTCTCGATCCGAGATGAACTGATTGAAAAACTATTCACTCATAATTGAGTTTCCATCTAAATGGTTATCAAGAAAACGTTTATTAAATTTTATTGTAAGAGGTTCGTTAAGTGCTGAAGTGAAAGAAGTGGGTTGAGGAAGAATCCAACCAAACTTCTAGTTTAATACTTGTCATTTCATTTCTCCTTCTGCATCAATCCACAGTTTGTGATTTTTATCTGATTTTAATTAAAGTGAAAATAATTTTTTGGATCCAAATTCTCAACTCTTTTCGCTAATTAGTTATCGTGTATCAATTAGGGGCTACCGCCGTGCTCAAAACCATACAGGAATTTATTCTTTTCAGTATAAATTCTCATATCACTTTCATTCATGTATAATTTTCTGGATACATGTGAGTGATAACTTTGTTGAACAATACAAAAGAGTATGATGAAAATAATTGTAGTATGTATTTCAAAATATTTCCAATGAAAATGTGAGGGAAGAAAAAGAGGCGAGCCAATCTCCATTTTCAGAACAATTTACAATTTCCTATCTTCTGTTATTAGCCTCTACATAAATGCAACGTTAGCTATGTTTTACCATTTGGCGTACGGTATTCAAGTAGGAGATGGCATGGTTTCATTCAGATCTACGTTTTTAATAGAAAGCACGTAGATGTAGACAAAAATAAGCTCTTTTTTATCACCATTGAATTGTTCCTCTTCTCTTCCGCCTGTGTGGAGTTTTTCCTTATCGACATTTTGAGGGTGAATCTTTTTCAGTAAAACTATCTGATTTTATGTGGACAAGGACATCTGTTTCAAAGCACATATACCGATACCATACTGTATCTATACTAGGAAGGAACAGCGCCAACAGGCATCTTCGTCATTAAATCCTTCGTCAGCGAATCTTAATTTACACATTTTTATCATTTTTAGAGTATAAACGATTCAAATTTGAGTTTTAAACATATAACTTGATACTTTGATATGAATCGGTAGACCTATAAATTTGAGTTGAATGCTCATAACATCGAATAAATTTCGCGTCTGAGAAATTTGAAGAATGAGTACGGGACGGACAACTTCCATATTGTTTCACTCAAATTGAAACTTATCCAAGTAATTCCTACTCTTCATTTCAAATTGCACTGAATATTAATGTTTGACAATAAATAATTTTGGAGTAAGTATTATATATCTAGGTAGAGTATACTATATTTCATCAGATTCTGACCCACTACCACATCTCTCTGAGACTTTCATGCTCATTTTCCAATTTTCTTTAATCGTATTAGTTCTTACAATTTCTATCATTTCCTTTTCTTAGACGCGAAAATAATTCAGTTTCCTTTCTGGATCCCAACGCGATGAAAACCTGGTCTCCTATAATTAACTGAAACGGCTGTTGTTTTTCTACGCCACATTCACCATGATCTTTATCCGATAAGTGACGTCAGAGCAATGCAATAACGTATCTAGTATATTGCTACCATATATTTATGTCTCTAGTATTTGCTACCTGATGGCGTCACCATAGTACACTATAGTAGTATAACACTACATTTTTTATGAAATCTTCATCGTGACAATGTCACCACTAAAGTCAGTCATTGTACCATCTTGTAGATGGTACTGAAATTTGATAACATGTTTTGAGAGATTACAATAATAACTGGAAAAGATGGAGGCAAACCGACTGATCTTGGAGTTGTGATTGAAGAACACAATTGGAGGAAGTTTTTCTCCATGATTGAACGATGTGTTAAAAATAACGTGCTTGAGAAATACATTCATTTCAAAAACTTTGTAACACATGAAGGGTTGTCTTCTCCATGTGTCATTATCATCTTCTCAACATAATTACCCATAGATTAAAAGGATTATGTGAATTATCCTCTACTTACTTCGTTTGAAAATTTATTATATGATTCATAGACCAATTATACGCAATATTCAATGAATAAATAATCAATTTCCTTTATAGAGAATGGCCTGATATTCATTTCCACTGGATACAAGATACTTGGCAAGTTAAGCAGACAGTCGTGTTCGATACCCGGACGTGGAAGTATATTACTGATGCTTGCCGATAAGTCTAGACATGCTTTATCAGTATCATCGACCAGGACATTATTATTTTTCTATTTTGGGAAAAAGTATCAAGAAAAACAAACAGATTCACCGTCGAGAGTATTCTAGAACTAGGTTGGCACTACTTTTAATGGTCATATTATCCCGAAAAACATTTTTAGTTTACCTTCACGTTTTTGTCTTGATTCATCTAACAAGAATATATATATATATATATATATATATATATATATATATATATATATATATATATATATATATATATATATATAATTGATTTAAATTCGACACAGGTGAATCGAAGTCTTTATCCTTATTGAAAAGATATGCTAGAGCGAGTGAAATAAAATAATTCGTCATTCTTATTCTTAGTGCTATTCCTCATTTATGATTTAGCAATCATGTTGTGATGATAAAGAAAGTTTTTGTTGGATGGAGTTGGTAGTAGATTCGATATACCATTTAAAAAATCATGTGTTGTGAGATTAAAGGGCGGAATCATCTATGAGGTGATAGCTCTAAGCCAGACAAGTGTTTTCATTTTAATTTTGTCACCCATGTCATTTGTTTTCACAAACTCTTATAATAAGGTCAACTTGACTTTGCATTACTGCTGGACAAAAATGGATAGTACAACTGAATTGAATAGTATAGGTGTTCATGAATTAAAACCTTCAACCAGGCCAAAAAAAAACTCAATTTTTTATAAACGATTGATATGTACAAAGTTATAAGAATCCCTTGAGACGGTTCTATCATCCACTATTCGAATCCATCTCCAAGCAATGTCGATATATTCTAAATTATATTTATGACTATATTTCAACAACCTGCTCTTGATTTGTGTAATTCGTCCAGTTTCAATTAGAAATGTGTGTACATTCACATGGAATATGAATCAACTATTGATAAAGCCCCGCAATATGAATAATTCACTCCACTGTTATATTTGCAAGCTGATACCTAACACAATATCACCATTAGTTCATCGAGCTCATAGTTCCACTGTTTGAGCACATTGAATCATAACAATGAGGAATGTTCGAGCTCTGAAATTACAAATAACCTATTTTGAATGTGGAAGAATTAAATTCACATTGTGTCAGAACGACTTCATAATATTGCATCGTACTATAATATTATTGCCGTTGAATTGTTGTTACTTCAGAAAGTATTGAACGACTTCAAAAAAAAATTGATGGGGGAAAGAATCATCCACTGAGGATGTACTTTCAGGTGGAAAGAAATTCAGATGTTTCCTCGTAATGTCTCACACCATTGGGAGAGAACATTTTTGAAAACACTGACCCCAAAAAGGCTGTCACCCGGACCCCTATTCCTGAGATAAATGAGGTGTGAGAAAAATAATGATGAGTGAGAAAACGATTATCTCACTCACTTATATTTTTCTCACATCTTATTTATCTCAGGAATAGGGGTCCTGGACACAGTATGACCATATACATATACATAAATATATATATATATATATATATATATATATATATATATATATATATATATATTTATATATATATATATATATTTATATATATATGTATATATATATATATATATATATATATATATATATATATATATATATATTTACATATATATATATATATATATATATATATATATTTATATATATATATAAATATATATACATATATATATATATATATATATATATATTTATATATATATATATATATATATATATATATTTTTTTATATATGTATATATATATATATATATATATATATATATATATATATATATATATATATATATATATATATATGAGAACGATTCTTCATTCTTTGAGAATGAGAGGATAAAATTGATAATATATAATAAATGTATCATGTGGATGAAAATATTGAATGGTATATGGGGAAATATAAAATTATTTTGATGAAAAAAAACACAGTCGTGAATTATTAAGGTGGAGCCGATATAGCAGAAGTACAATTTATATAATTTTTGAGAAAATTCACCATATCGTTTCTGGGACACTGAAGAGGATACTTTCTGAACACCATGAGAAAAACCCATAGAATGTGTATTTCATCAAACGAATTTGTACTTTCACTGAATCGAGCGATGGTGTGTATTTTTGTGCCAAGTTTCGGTATTGAATCTCTCCAGCTGTTTTCAGAATATATCTCAACATTTTAAACATTATAATTCCTCCATCCTGCAACCACAGGTGTAAGCAATTCCTCAGTATTATTTTAACCACCAAAAAAGTTACACCAATATTGATAATAGAAACAAAACCACCGTGTACTGACATGTACGACCCGTAATTGTACGGAACGTTAGCGAAACTCAATAACTTTACATCTCTCTCGTATGAACACGATATAAACCCACGGCTACCCCAGATGTTGCCTTCACATATACTACATTGTCTCTTACATTATCGTGATTACATCCCTGGACCACCTTCCACCCCAACCAACTCCACCACCCCCTTTATTTATATATAGAAGCACAGTTCGCTTCGCGAGACCTTGTCTTGCGTTACTCGAAATCTGAAGAAATACATTCTCTTATTATCTTTGTCGCAAAGATTTTCTTCTTCACGTTTTTCTTTTAAGAGCACACGGGAGTTTATTTGAATGGGAATTGAATTGATTCGAATCGATTCGGAGTTGAATGACAAAATGAACGATATTATTATTGTTTTGATTTTAAAAAATAGCATACTTTTGATAATGATTTTCGAACGCTATATGATATATCAAAATATGTTTTGACAGCATAAACCAACCACCATATAATTTTGAGAGGACTGTCATTAAAATCATTAACAATTGTTTTAAATGTATTCAATTCCTAATTTAGATAATAATGTAATATCCCACAAATAAGCCTGTAAAGCTTTGTAGACCTTTGAAAACATGCATGTATTCACTAACCTTTTTTGTGTCAGTAAAAAAAACATTCCGAAAGGTATTCCAACCAGAAGATGACGAACTAGCTGGTAATTAGGAGGTAACTAGAAAGCAGTAACTAGAAAATGCACTGTTGGTGGTAAGGTGAAGAACTCGTGAGAAGTTTTGGAAAGATTCGTGACAATTACAACAATTTTTTTCCAACATTTATTCACCGGACACATTCGGAATAGCATTGAGTTGTTACTTATACTTCTAAATACAGGTACCATAGTTTAAGCTTTACCTGTTAAAAACGTATACGATATAATGAGATTTTTTTTTATTGGATTTTAACGACGCACTGTAATGATTACTAAGATCTATTGGCGTCGGATGGATGATTAATGAGATGATGGGATGATGAGATGAAGGTTTTTTTGGGGTAGTGGGAAGGATAGTGGGAAGGAAGCGGTCGTGGCCTATATTATAGGAACCATCCCGGCATTAGCCTAGACTACAGAGGGAAACCACGAAAAACCCCTGTAAAGATGGACGGTGGCGGGGATCGAACCGGGTCCGATATGTCCCTTCACCTCCCGGATCACGAAGCAAGTGAGCTAACCACTCAGCTACTGTGCCGGTATAATGAGAATAAAATTGAGAATAAGTTCTCTAATCAGTTGAAAATTCATCATCTTGCATGAATTAACATGATTATATCTGTGTTTGTTTCTATTTAATTAGAACGTTGATATCTCATAAAAGTGAGAAGAGCCGATAAATATTGAAATTGATAAACACCAGTATGCTCTTAAGGTTCATTTTGAATTGAGCCAGAACAGCTCTTTTCTTTCATAGTTCGTGAGACGGATCGAGATTGGCGATCGTTGAATGAAATAGATAAGAGAGACGGTCGATCGGGCGAATAATAATGGTGAAACGACGCATATTTCAATCAACTAACGAGGTAAAATATATTTGAGTTTCCTTGTATCATCAAAAAAAAATGATGTCTTCCATTTCCCCATCCATTTTTGACAAAAAGTTCACAAGCAAATTGCCTAACACAGTCATATAGAGTAGCTGTATTATTTAATGAATGATGTCAAATGATTTTAAAAGATCAAAGCAAATACTAAATTCATTTGTTTTTCTAGATTTCCTTATTATAGACTCTGATATGACAAAGTGTGAAATGCAAAGTAAATGGAATTTCTGTACGCGCAATAATAATAATAAAATCAAGTCACATGCAAATTTTAATGAAATTCATTATTGCAGTGTATTTTGAAACAAATACTTCAATCAATTTGATTCATTGATGATTAGTTATTGAACTATTGTCTTCATATGAAATATAATGTTTAGTTTGGGAATACATTTCCTATTCTATTGACCAAACAATAGTTGATAGACTTGGCAATTCCAAAACTATAAAAAATGGCTATTATACTTGTGTCCAGGAAAGTCAAAGTCCCTGTAAAAACCAACTTTGAAAATGATGAAAATATTACAATTTATAAATTCAAATTGTGAAAATAGAGAATCCAACTGTAAGAACTTCAGTCATTTCATAGAAATTTAGAACATGAATACTGATGAGAGATGTTTCTATATTTCTGATTATAATCGTGAATGTAGCCTTGAAAATCACTGAATCTTCAGTAACACAGCCACAAAAATATACCAATCACGCTGATATTTATTTCCATCATTTTATCAAATGTTCCTCATATTTCAGGGCAGCAATTATAAATCACACATAATGTGAATTTCTTAAAACCATTAATTAAAAAACAAAATAATTCGACTCCAATTACAAAAATACAGTCCACCAGTCTTGTTATTGTTCATCCCCTTTAGTTTCCACCACAAAATGACTCTCATCCAAACTCTCTGTATCTTTAGTCTATCTTCTTTATCATGCCCGCCCTCCATGCCTTACCCTGCCACAGCCACTGAAGCTTGCACAATCGACGCAGTATGCGTCTGAATATTTCATCACGCTTTGCGTTACATGCGTAATAGTGCGCAGCCATTACCATTGCATGCGTTTTCTTATGTATACGACTACTCTCATGTAAGCTAACCTTTTGAGATAGTCAGGGCTTTGTGATTGTAGTGTGTACATATATAGTATCATGAATGGTATTGCTGTACTGAGTATCAGTATTATATTGTGATATATTTGTAGTAATAGAATATTTGTGAAGAATTCAAGAAAACGAATTGAAAATCACGAAGAAACAATAAAAATATCAGTTTTGGGGGGCAAAATATAATACTATAAAGAAGATCAACAAGTGTAACCAATTAGAGCGTCTAACGATTTAAATAGTTCCATTAATTATTGCTCTATAAGAAGCCCATCGCTTGATAGTTTGAAAATCAAGGTGTTTATATAGCTTTCGAGTTAACAGTATGCATCACTTGTTCAATTTATGAGGCATTTAAAACGCTCTCATAGTAATTATAATGTTTTACTTTAATGATTCCAAACTCCTTCATCAGAACTTTACTATTTCTATAGAATTTTGGTTTCTGGGCATATTTCTCTGTTCAAATAGTAATAGGAGACATCAAGATAAATTCAAACACTTCACTTGAAATTTGATATGGAAATACACCAACTTTCCATGAAATACAACTCAAGATATCTCAGAATGGTTTCCAAATCGCTGTTATCAAGCTTTTCAGCGGCATCTGAAATCAAGAGTATCTATCTATATGACGACCATTTATTCCGAGCAATTTTCAGTCTAAATGTAAGAATAGTCATTCCCGTTTTGTCTTCAAGATTACAATCCTATTAAACGATAATTTTTCAACTCCAAACCCCCGTAGCTAACCGAAACTAATGTAACAATAAGGTGTTCCGAGTGTTTTTGGTTTTTTTTTCCTCGAGTATAAAAAATGTTTGCCGTTTAGTTTTGAAGATTGTAGCAATCACGTTCGGAACGTTAGCAATTTGTGTGTGGTCGTTACATTGTTATGAGCGGCCATTGTTGTAAAACGTTTACGTTGGTCGACGCCAGGTGGCTCGTATGTCGTGTGAAATTGCCTCACTTTTCATGTCAATCTTGACAGACAGACGTTAATGTAATGTTCGAGAGAAAGTACAGATTTCGGCTGTCTTGAGGTGAGGTTAGTCATGTGAAATAGTGGATTTGAAGTGATTTATTTCAGACAAATTATCTTGGTATTTGTCAGTATTAGAGATGAGAAAGAGTGAACGAATGAATCAGATACGAGAGAGTCAGATAGACTACAAAATAACTCTGAGAAAATGTCAGATATTTTGTAATGTGTCATCATAGATTATATTGAATCTTGGCATTGATTTTACAACAAACAGAAGAACTATGGAAACGCAATGGAAGTTTTTGTATCGTTTTTTTTCTTTTTTGGTGGAGAGAGAATAATTTCTACTGTGTTCATATGAAGGAACCAAAAATTAGCTCGAACTGAAAAATTGTAAGCTATCAACACCCAGGAAAAAATATGGGGAAAATCAGTAGAGGAGACCAAATCATATTATTTCATATTCAGTTTGAAACATTTCAAATCTCTCCAAAAAAGTAATTATTCGAAACTGATGAAAATTGGTACCGGTGGAAGAAGAAAGTGAAGAAGAGGATGTATAGGATTGACCAGCTGGCATTTTTTGAAAGGCCCCAAATAATAGTGTTCAACATCCCCTAACCTGATACGTTGGAACCGGAAGATCGATATTTATTATTTTTATTATTTGAAAAAAGAACGTGCATATGCTCAACTTCACACAACCACGTTTCCCACAAGTACTAATCACTTTAACTGGTGTGAAATAAGCTGCAATACTTATCATTAGACATGTCGACTAGTTGAGGCCATATCGTATTAAGTCTCTCATTGTCTCGGAGCTTACTTCAGACCGTGTTCTAAGAGTATTAAGAGAAAAGGTTATTTGCATATTACATTAACTACATAAGATGCACTCTGTAGACTGCGAGAGAAGTATAAGCGCATTGTAGATGCAATCAGAAAGCTTGTTAACATTTCTGAAATAAAAGGAATTATTCAGGTCAAAGTTTTCCTCAATGATTTGCTGAGAGTTGATTGCTAACCAGAATTATGAGCCAAGATTTTTTTCTAGGGAAACTATTGAATTTGAATTCTCAAGTTAATTTTCAACTTCAGTCAAATTATATCTACTGCGTTTTTTTTTAACCTACAGGAAACTTATGTTTTTGTTTTTTGAAATACCTTCGAGTATCAATTATAAGAGCAGAAAACGTGGAATGGACCAACTTGTGGAAAATGACATCAAAATATATATATTCACTTGAACTCTCGTTTCGTATTCGAATTCAAATAAAATGAATATGACCAGAGAAAGAGAGAGAGAGAGAGAGAGAGAGAGAGAGAGAGAGAGAGAGAGAGAGAGAGAGAGAGATACCCACGGTAATCAATTTGTGGAAATATCGGTGGAGGTGCCTAGTATAATAAAAGTCGATGAGTATTAAGTGTAATAAAATAAGTTGTGTAATATATGAAATCAACTGCTTGAGTGGTCTTCATGTCCACATTTCTTGAAACCACCTGTTTCCAAGCTCAAAATTGCGCTGATATGAATTACAGACACTTACAGATCACAAATTACAGAAACTGGGAACACTCAGTTTGTGCGTTGTACGATGAACGAGAGACATATACTGGGTGGCTAAATGCAAACCTTGATGATGAAACTGTCAAGTCTAGTAATTGCTTACGTCACACTGTCAATTTTCTGATCGATCTTGAAAAACTTGAAACTCTTCATTCCTTATTTTATCAATATCAAACATTCAATTCATCAAGTTCGACTACACCAAATTAATTCAAACTGGATTTTGACATGTATTTGAACAATGATAACATTTTGTGGAAATTTCAGTACTCCAAGATAAGGTTTTAAATTGCAATTGTCACTTCATCTCATTATCATGGTGGTATGCAAATGTCCAGAATCAGTTTCCGATCAAAGTACTGACTAACAAATCATCCCGATCTATTCTGGTATGATAATAATTTTTCAGAGAAAGTTTTCAGTCGTTACTTTCTCTAACCCAGGTACCACTCACACAAAAAATATGAACAAAAACATAAAAATGTGAAACTCCGATTTTTTCACAGTAAATGAAATAGAACATTCGCTTCGCTCGTCTGAAAAATACTATTCATGTTCAAAACTAATTGGTATGAATTCCCAACAATCATCTATTTTATATTGAAAAACGTAGACAGCTGAGACTTTTTTTTTAAGGATACGAAGTTCAATCTTCACTAAGATTTCATTATTATTCCAACACAATATGATATTTCCATGAATATCAAGTATTCTTCCCATTCGATCATATTTTTTTTTTTTTTAAATAAAATGCAAGCACAGTCTCAAAATTCGAGTTCACATAACATGGACTCTCCCATTAGTTAATGATCTGGTCTGCATATTATCCATGGATATGAAAACGAACCTTTCGAGATTGAACCTCATTTTAATGTTACGTCGGTAATAATATTCTATTTAATAACAACCCTTGCAGCTATGAATTTCCACAATGATCCAGTGTTGGAGATGAAGAAGAGAGAAGAGAGGAAGCAATAGAGGGCGAAGGAAAAGGTAGAGACAGATAGATAGAGAGATAGAGAGAGAGAGAGAGAGAGAGAGAGAGAGAGAGAGAGAGAGAAGAAGAGATAGAGAGAACAATAGGAAATGGAAAATTGAGATAATTGTAAGAAACTCAGAACACCATAGTTACCAAACTATCAGCATGCCACGACCCATACTAATTGATCAGTCAAGCTCGTATCTAATAGACGATATACTGCTTGCATATATAACCTCCCTCCCCCCTCTCCCCCCCCCCCTCCCCCCTCAACAACCTGCTAATTACCGCAGTATAATGAGTGTGGCTTGCAATGAATACCACCTGTTGCTTGAGGACACACTCCCTATAGTGTGTGCTTGAACTACCGCCAGGGGAGCACGATACACTTTGGAGAGAGCTTGTTGTTGTTGTTGTGAGACTCGTGGAAACAGTGAAACATATGCTGCTCGGTAGTATACATGCTGGGAATATGGTGTGTGATTTTGCTCAGCACACATTTGAAATGTAAATAATATATATTCAAATATATATATATATATATATATATATATATATATATATATATATATATATATATATATATATATATATATATATATACATTGATTCATATGTATTTATATCTCATATAAATATATGCAAAACACTTCTATTGTAGATTTTAACGAAAAAAATCATAACGTATCGGGTGACCATTCATAAAAAAAAAGAAGTTCGAGTTTTTATGAATTTCCTCGTGAATATCCTATATCCACTCATTTTGAGGTGATATTAGTTGCGGTTTCATTCTGGAGAGCAAATATTATATTCTCGATATTTCCCAATTACTTCTCATCTCAAACAGAAGAATATCTCATTCGTTCTTTCACCATTAAATAGCCATCCAGTTTCAATACGGCTCATGAATTGCCACCGATCTGACTCGACCAGCTGACGCTCCTCTTTATGAATTGGAATCAATTCGAGTTCAGGTTCAAATCTCACATGGAGCATATATTTTTCCTTGAAATATTTCATGTATCATCCGTTTGTTCGTACCATCATATCTATATCTGTGTGTTCATTTCAGATCGACAATGATCATCCTAGACTCATTTATTTGATATCGCTGCTGAAGAATATACATTTTTGAAATCACAATATTCATTTATTTATGTATCATCAATCAGTGGATCCCTGTACATAATTCACACCTATAATTCAGATTCGATAGAAAAATACGCCACAGCGGTGAACATTCATTTTCTGAATCAATCGAGAGTATTGATAACATGATTATCTGATCAAAATCTTCTCATTGTAATCATTATCATTATCATTATTAAATATTATCATTGTAGAGAGAGACGGGCAACTATATTCTTAAAAATTCATAATAACCGATCATATTGTGTGCTTTATGACATAGTTTGTTGTTTTGTTATATTAATGATTGTTAAAAAGTCTTTTTTACGTGAAAGTGCATTAGTTTCTCACTTGGACGGATACAAAATATTGCACTCACAACAATGAAATATGCATGCTAGTACTTCTATATATATATATATATATATATATATATATATATATATATATATATATATATATATATGTATATATATATATATATATATATATATATATATATATATATATATATGGTTACATCCATATATATGTATGTAAATATATATATATATATATATATATATATATATATACATATATATATATATATATATATATATATATATATATATATATATATATATATATATATATATATATATACATACATATATATGGATGTAATCATATGCCATCCCCGTTTGTACCACAGGAGATATACAAGAGATATATGAAATAAAATACTCATCACTCCGTAATGAACCCCCCGAGCATGTTTCTATATATACCAACTTCAACAGCATACGACAGTAAAATAGTGTAACTCAGACAAATAGAAGTTATTTGAATACGTATCAGTACTCATTCTGTAATCGAGTACTTAATTTGTTCCAGTAAAATATCCTCAGGGGTAATGTCTGTGTTGTAAATAGTGAGGTGAATTTAATACAGTCGGATTATAAGGCTATGAAGATTGGAGGAATATATGAATAGAATTGAATTGTGGAGCATGAGAGAAAAAGCATTTCTATGTAGTTAATTGAGATGCGATTCCAAGTCCTGATATAGGTTTGTGTGTGAAGTTTCTGGATGGTAATAATGAACACGATAAAGTGATGCCAACGTATTTTATCATAATATAAGGAAGGACTCACGTCTTGAAAGTGAAATATTTCTGGGGTGAGTCTAGATTCTGATTGTCTGTAGCGCGACTATCGCTTTCATAATAATAATAATAATAATAATTTATTTTCCACAGTATACATTGGTAATGTAATGTTTCGTCATAATACATAATATAGAACTATATAGAAAAACAATAATCAAGAATGTTATACGGCTCAGTGGAATTATGCATTAGTTTTGCACGAAAATATTAGATTCTTCAAGTTCAACAATGCCACCGGTACCGTAGCCACTCTTATCAACATCTAGTTCATGAGGGAATCCGCTAAATCGCTACAGGCAATCAGGACTTTTGGTTCTGAATTGACCGCAGGAAACCACAAATACCATCCATGTTATCAGTATGGAGTCGGTATACCTTCGTAATAGTATGATAAAGTGTGTTGGTATCACTACATCGTGTTACGAACATGAGACTTCCATCCTCTCCATTTCACCGTTATTTACTCTTATTACTGTTTACTGTTATTTAACACGAAGAAGAGCAAAATAGATTCTGTGATATTTTTCGAAGTAAAGGTTTATTGAATGTGAAATACAATCACGTAAATTTCACTCTTCTGGATTTCTATGGAATGGTAAATTGATGGATGAATGAATATTTGGGTCTTAAGATGCGTTGATATTTACGTCATTTTGCGCCGATGGGATATTAATTATATGACAGCAAGATTCGGAAATTGCATAGCAGTCACTAAGTATAGGATCGATTCTTAATGAACCTAAGAAGAGTTGAGAGAGTAAACAAATAAACAGCGGATTAATCACTGAGAAAGAAAATAATATGTACTGTTCTATCTGAGTGGGATTTTGTTTGTATGAGAATATTCATATCTCTGATAGTGAATATTCTTCCCAGTAGTCGATTTTTCAGTACAATAGTCAATACGTGATACAGGAAATGTAATTGAAAATAGTGATAATCATAGATAATGTGAACATGAAAAACTCATCGTACGTAATGGATTCTGAATAATTAAATACATCCTCATCAAGCAATTACAGTACTATCGGATATCAATTATCTCTTGGGATAGGATATACTAACCTAGGAATTCACAATCGGTCGAATAAAAGTAAAAAGACTGACGGCTTGACAGTATGAAAATTTTAATTACATTATATTTCATTACATGACACTATTTTGTTCATATATACGAATAATTCAGTGTATATGCCTACTTCACTTACAAAAGAAAAGAAATTCGAGTCTTCATGAATTTACTCATGCATTTTCTATAACCACTTTTTTGAGGTGATTTCAGTTACGGTTTTGTTTTGGAGAACAAAAATTATGTTTTCGATATTTTCCAATTAGTTCTTAGTCATAATCATTTATTTGGGGTTGTAAGATCACCCTCGTGGTGCCCTGTTCAAACGATCCCATTTTTCATCCGTTGCCTTATTTGGGAAACAATAAATTTGTATCAAGTTTCGATGTTATTAAAAAAAATATATTAATTGAATAAAATGATCGATGTTTCAGTAACCTTTCATTTAAAATGATATTTTAGTGAAGAATGATTGATCTAAAGTAAACGATGGAGTAATCTTTTATATATTTTATGAAAAGAAATTTCGCTTACTCAATGCGCTTAAATTCGAAAGTACGTTAAAAGTCAAGTCTTGGTGAGACCAACGTAATATATATCAACCTTTTTGTAGTATTCTGAACGTTTTGTTGTCGCCAACATGCCCAGTGAGCACGGCTTTTTGCTACCATTTAGAAGCTATAAAACAGAGACCAAAATCCTATATAGTTTATAACTAGTTTTTGCTCATGAGGTACGTAAGTTGCTTTGAAAAAGACTTATTCGAGACATTTTAGGTGATCGAGATAATTTGTGGTGATTCAAAATATATATATATATATATATATATATATATATATATATATATATATACTTATATATATACATATATATATATATATATATATATATATATATATATATATATATATATATATATATATATATATATACACATATTTCATGTGAATTGATTGGGAAGCATCGAAAAATGTTGACATATCCTCACAAGATGAACAAAACATTTATTCAAAATTCTGATGTCAGTTTAAACTTGGAAATTCAGCAAATATAACAGCAGGATCATTTTCAATTCTTACCAATTTCATTTATTTTTTAAAATATTTTCATCTTATTCTGTGATAGTAGATAAAATTAAATTCGTATCAAGAGCTCAACACTCAATTCACAATTATCACATGAATAATTCAAGATTGTAATGGTCAATTAACATGTGAAACTCATCTGTCTTGGAATGACTTCAAAAATAATCTCTCATACTCACTCATAAAAGGCATACATATAATTGTAAAAATATCGCGTTCATTCCAAATTATAACAGATAATTTACTGAATACTGAAAGTTTTCTGATCATTCGCTATCAAAACTCGCTTTCAAGAATATTGTATCGAAAATGTAGAAAAATATGACATTTTGAATTAAGAAATGAGGCATTTTTCAAATGCACAGAATCCGAACAAAATAGTTGATATGTTGACGATGAGTATATTACAATGTGATTATCCAAGATTTAATACAGATGTCATCTTAATCATGAAAACCTTCAAGACTTTTCTCAATTTGTCGTCTTCGTATGTTTTCTTCACGATCAACTGATGAACCGCTTTAAACATCGCCTTTAATACTAACACACAAACGAAGCCCCACGAAGTAAGCTCCAGAAATAACACGTCGAGTTTCTCTTTTTTCTGATACAACAATCAGAAATCACGTGTTGTTTCAAATTGCTTCTGTCTGCTGTGTGAAGTTGACACAAAACACACCTTGCAGCTTGTGAAATTGGTACCACTGGCAATCGGTCGTAAAACCTGTGACCTAGTCGTTAATGCACTCGTTAAACGTGCTGTGTATGTTGTATTGTTAGGAAGAATTCTATTAAATGCTACCAGAGTAAAATAATGAGGTGAAAAATAAAATTATCATGTACATCAACTGTGAAACTTGAAATAATTAATGTAAATGATGAAGGAAATGATGAAAGAATAAAAATAAACTTGAATCAAAACAGTGACGTGGATATTGTATCTGGAATAAAAATTCTAACCATCATAGATTATTCGATGGTTCAATGATTCATCGGATATTACATTCTGAAAATCAAATATTTAATATTGAATATTAAATTACATACGGTAATTTTATATATTCAATGATTTAATGAACTGAAATTATTTTGATTCTAATTTGACGAAATATACAGATTCTAATTTGTCCAGGTTTTTTTTCATTGCCAATCAAGTTTGAAAACTGAACTGTGCGCTTGAACTGAATTTAGGTTCTCCAAAAAAGGTCCCCATTCTTGTACTAGCATAACTTGGGAAATGCTGAATTCAAGGGAGAACTACTTTACCGTCAGATTCAGCATATTCAGACGTATCCCAATAATTGTTCTTTGTAAGCTATATTTGATTGTTAGGTTTCTTATAACAGGTGTAGCAAATGATTAATATGACGAACAATGAAATATCAATGTCGCAAACTGTCTTCGGGAATAAATATTACATGAGCAAATTATAACACGATTACGAATAGCATACAAAAAATTACTGAATTTCAGAACTGAAACAAACCTCAAGAAATTACTTTCATTCAAGATTGAAATATGATATTGGATCTATCGTTATACATGTAAGTAATGGCTGTAACCCAAGCTGAAATATGTAGACAGAAAAAACATTCAGAAATAAATCACAATTCCCACCTCAAGAAAATATACAGAAGCGATAACTTCTTGGATGGAGCATTTTTGAAGTAAAATTCTTTGAATCCTTTCAGACAACAGTTACATACTTGTGGGTCATCGTTAATGAACTCGTTAACCAATGGTTAACAGGAGGATGAAAAATTAATTGTATGGAGTAATTTCACAGGAATATGCTCAAACTTCAAAAGGAAAGTTACAATTTATATATTATGTTGACGCTGTAAATGTTACGATTTGGACTGAATCCCGTTAAATACACTGAAAACTAATTCTGCAACGGAAACTACACAAGAAAACCACACAAAACTCAAACTAATCGTGTACAGTTTATAACTCGATTTGTCAAAAACACGTATTTTGAAAATTTCAACTTACATAATTGAAAATAAATATTGAATATGTACGAAAATTGTTCGATTCTTTGGAAGGTAACACCATTATTAAATGATAATACTTCTCATCACCAAAATACATAGTATTGTAGTACTGATATTTTCCAGCAAATCTTATAACACGGTTATGAAAATTTGATTATGCATTCATTCGAAAATATAATTATTTCCAACATTTAATTTCATTCCAATTTAATATCATGAACAGATTGTATAATTTGTATATTTGTATGGTTTGAAAAAAAACTTTCACGGATTAAATCAAACCCATATTTCTATTTAAAACGAAACCTGAAAATCCAGTTTAACTTTCTTTATCAAGACAAATATTCTTAACCTTTTACAAGATTACAACATCTAGATCTCCAAGCTTAATTAAAAATCCTTTTTACTTCGGTTTTATCAAAATCTCTCGAGATGGAAAAAAGATGGAGCATTTTTATTATTCAGTTTTTCTATTTCTCTAGCGGGTAGCATAAAGTTCTCCATCTAGTTTACGAGTATACTATATGTAGTAATATTATATGCAAATGCTGTAAAGGTTTGCGAGTACGAATTCTAAAAGACAAGTCACTTGTGTTTTCTTTGTTTAGAAATCTATACAATGTTATTCCATACAAACTCTCTACAATAGATTCTCCAATTCAATTGCGATGACTGTTGACTACCAACATTATATTTAGATGAATAGTTTTATTCGAGAATACTGTATATGTGAATTGCATACTTGTACCAAAAAAAAAAAAGAAAAAAGATGGAACCAAAAAAGTTCCAAAAAAGAAGATGGTCGCTTATCAACTAAATGAATGTAACCTTCTGTAATTGCGTAGAAAATCACCATTGCTTCATGCATTTAAGACTCCACGGGAGTCGATTTAGCGAAATATCAGTTTCTTGATGATAACTTTTGAACGGTATGAGATATCAAAATTCTGATACTCGATAAACACAGGTAATTATAATAGCTTGAAGATAATATAAGTTATAACTATTTGAGTCGAGTCGCATAACTGTCAAGCGTCGACAGCTAAGAAATGTGTTTTTTTTTAGCTAAAAACTGAATTTTTTTAGCTGTCGACGCTTCACAGTTATGCAACGTGACTTAAATAGTCATAGCTCATATCATCTTGAAGCCAATATAATTATCTGTGTTCTTAGCGTATTAAGATTTGTATATCTCATACCGTTCAGAAGTTATCACCAAGAAAGTGATATTTCGATAAATCGACTCCTGTGGACTCTTAACGATTTTGAAAGATCTAGTTGTTTTATCCATCGTCAATCTCAGGTCATTTCATTTCAATTCCATTGGCTATTATTATTCATTTTACGGTTCAAATTCATATTATTATACATGTAGAGAGGCGCATTTTACTACGGGTCTTCCGCTCTATTCTCACCACGTGTATACAGTGTATAAACTGTATAGAAATATATAATAAATGAATGAATTTATTTCGTCCTGTTCAGAGTTCACAATCAGTATAATGGACTGGGTGACGTGGAGTTCAGAATGGATTAATTCAAAGTGTTTTCGTACACGGGAATGACTTCATTCTGTACCGCGGAGCACACCAGGTCGTCTTGGTGTTATCGTATTATTCAAAATTGATTTCGCCCGTCAACTGTTGTGGTGTGTAGAAATCGAAAGAAAACATAACATTTTCTCTGGAGAACGATTTATATACTGATTTGTAAATAAAAACAAGCTATAATTCATTTATTTGTCGCTATCTCATTTCTCTTTGTTTGTTTTTCAGTGTTCGAATCTATCTGCTGGTGCTAAACTTTCATAGATGATGAGGTAAGCAATTTTTCGGGACTATTCAACCTTTATAAGCTTGACCTACTTGAGGAATATTTTATGTTGTTTATCAAACTTTTACCATGGTTTTATTTTTATGTGATGAATCTTATCCATCGGGAGTGAATACTACTGATACTGAAATGAATACTGATGTGATGTGAATACTGAGTGATTACTGGAGTAGGAATTTTCAATGAGATATATTATCATGAATCATATTCATTTCAAATCAATGAAGACAATGAATCAATGGCTGATGGGATGAAGAAATTGAACACTGATATCAAGATACGTGATTTTCAATGTACCAAAAAATGTTGTTTCTCAATTGAATGATGGATTGAACTCTCTCTCTCTCTCTATATATATATATATATATATATATATATATATATATATATATATATATATATATATATATATATATATATATATATATTTATATATATATATATTCGAATATATATATATATATATATAAATATATATATATATATATATATATATATATATAAATATATATATATATATATATATATATTCATGATGTCTGTAGTTTTGGGGGTCAGTGGTTGATGGTAAGTTTGGATTTGTGAAATTTGCTCTTTTTTGAGGAGTGTTGTTTGCTCCGGAAAAAACCTTGATCCTTGACGTTTCGGTGAAAAACTATTCGCCCACTTCTAGAGTTGTTCTTGTTTCGTGGAGGTCTTTGAAGTTTCACCCGGCATCGTCAGGCGATGGTATATATATATATATATATATATATATATATATATATATATATATATATATATATATATATATATATATATATATATATATATATATATATATATCACATATATATATATATATATATATATATATATATATATATATATATATATATATATATATATATATATATATATATTCAGATACACATATATATATATATATATATATATATATATATATATATATATATATATATATATATATATATATATACATATATTTATACCTCGGTAGCTTAGTGGTAGAGCACCTGCTCGGCAAGCAGAAGGTCCCGGGCTCGAATCCCGGTCGAGGCGTATCTTTTTCGACATAACTATAATATCCCATATATATATATATATATATATATATATATATATATATATATATATAATTGATGAGCGTAGCGAAGTCTCCATCCCACTCTTATAGGGCTTTGTCTGTGTGTTTTTTTTTTTTTTTTTTTTTTTTTTTTTGTAAGCACTCCACAGGTCGCAAGGGTTGACTGATCAACATGAAATTTTTTTTTTACACGCAAACTCATCCAACTTAGAACTGTATAGTTTTTGGAATGAATCGGTCAGACCAATTTTGAGAAAAATCATCTCAAAGTTTCTAAAAACCCCATAAGATTTGGCTGGGCGGAAAATGTTGAAAAATAAAATCTCTCCAAATAGGATGAAATTTTCTCTAAATGTGTAAACATGGATTTTACACATTATTACGATTTTTGAAGCAATTCTGATCAGTCGTTTTGAAGAAAAAAATAAAAATAACTGATAATATTCATCAAATATATCATACAAATTGTGACAGAATTAAGTTGTTGAGATTCACTGCTTTCTAGATTCAAGAGTTGACCAACAATGAAGTATTTTTTATATGCGTCAAGGTGTGTAGATTACCAGAGTCAATAAAGTGGCAAGATTAGAACTACTTTAACGACTTTTATAGCTTATTCAGATATCAAGGTGTGTAGAATACCAGAGTCGATAAAGTAGCAAGAGTAGAACTACTTCAACGACTTTTATACCTTATTAGGATATCTCGCTCATCTTACAACGCATATTTCGCGTTTGACTAGTATTTATTCATATACTCAATGATATTTCTAGAGAACAAAATATGGCACTTTTACCACGCTGACAAAGCAAAACCTCAATATTCCTTCTTTCACCCGGAGTTTAGCTAGCTCAAATAATTAATGAGACACTGCTACATTCACTCCTAGCTAATGACAATTCCCTGTTCCAGCGAGCGTCTCAATGTGGCGGTGGATCTTAGCACTGCCTTGTTGATGGCTCCTCGACATGTTTAATACACTTCAAGTCCCTTGGTGATAGGATCAGCTGACTCAATACATTCAGTGGCGTACTAGACTTTCATTACTGAAATATATGAGATGTGAGGAAAATCCAAATGAGTCAAAAAGAAAAAATCACAGATAAAATTGAGGATTTCTATTTCTTAATCAGTTGACGTCTCACTTTTTTTTCTCATATCTTAGTTTTTGTACTTATATCGATGATGAGAAAAGAGTGGATTTTTTTCATCATGAAAATAAAGGTTCCTAGTCACAAATATATATATATATATATATATATATATATATATATATATATATATATATATATATGTGTGTGTGTTGTTCAATGCCAGCAACCGATATTATTATACCGGTATGAGAAAAGGATGAGGTTCCAATCGATGATCCCTGATATCACTTCCCTAGTGTGGTTCGAAACTCCTTAGTTGATTGATACAATGAGAATTCAAGAAAAGCAAGGAACAGATACAAGAAGTAAAGTATCGATTCATCAAACAATCGAACGACATCATCTAATGTGGGTTGTTGTCGTTGCTGATGTTGTCGATGTCATTTTTGTTCTTGTTGTCTTGTTTTTTCTTTCACACCCAATTGACCCAACTTCAATATAACCTGATCGATGTAACCTTGCACACTTGATTTGAACTTTTTTCAGAATATAATCTGAAGGATACGTGAATCTAATCCAAACTCGTGATGTTGATAGGTAGCACATGTAGGCCACTTCCGGTTCTATGTATAGTCGCTTTGAATTAGAATATGATCCATCTCACTGAATCGTGTAACGGTATAATCATAATGGCATCCAATGAAAATCGTTTCATATTGGTTGTAACCTATATATATATATATATATATATATATGCATGAATTGAGTGAAACTGGGCTGTTTTTTCAATCGTGATGTTATTTATTCTAACTGACCAACGTTTCAACGAGAATAGTCTCGTCCTCATCAGTATAGTTTGGACCCTGATGAGGACGAGACCAATCTCGTTGAAACGTTGGTCAGTTCAAATAAATAATATCACGATTGAAAAAACAGTACAGTTTCACTCAATCTATGCAAATATGAATCGTGAGAGTTTGAGTCAAGTTATATATATATATATATATATATATATATATATATATATATATATATATATATATATATATTTACATATATAAATTCATATATATATATATATATATATATATATATATATATATATATATATATATATATATATATATATATATATATGAATATATATTCATTTATATGTTCATATATATTTATATATATATATATATATATATATGTATATATATATATATATATATATATATATATATATATATATATATATATATATATATATATATATATATATACGATAGTACCTTATATCGATGTTATGTTCGAGTGCTCATTATTCTTTGTTGGAAACCACATTTCACCATTAATTACAAATCAAGCATTTTCAACTTGAAGTGGTATTGAATACATCATTGTTCTTCGAGTAATTCTTCACAATGATATATTCACAACACTGTAGACCACTTCACAGGTTTTTCAATGCTTTTTCCATCCACATGGTAGTTTTTCACAAATAAATTGCTGGCTTCACAAATGACTGATTCCATAAGTTCCATGTTTTTCATTTATTCACATTGGTTTCAACAACTACTGATGACTACGATATATTGGCGTCGGTGAATGATATTTTAGATGATGTGATGATGATACGAGAGGTTATTTTATTAGGTGTCTTTGTATAGTGGGAAGTAGTCGGTCGAGACTTGTTGTTTAGGAACTATAAGATTATTTACCTGAACGACAGAAGGAAACCTCGAAAAACCCCTGCCAGGATGGGGATGGTTTGCCAGGATGGTTGACCAAGGCAGGAATCGAACCCCTGTTTTATGAATGACGGTTTAGTGTATCAACCACTCGGCCACACGTTTCAGTCAATTTCACATCATTCATTACAACTTAATCAAAATATGATCATCTCAAGATCTCAAATAAGATCTGATCTTAAAATAACCAAAATCTAAAATATGGTCCTAAATAAGATGACTATTTTTTCATTCATTCTAAAATATAGTATTTTCGAAGAAATTTGAAACTTCTCTATATTTGTTATAGGAAAATCATCAATGACATCACATTTTCTCTCTACAACAGATCAAACAATGTTGTTTTTCCCCGAAATCAAAAAAATATGATGATATGAAAAGTAAGTGATTATTCGTTATACACAAAGTAAATTTGATGAAGTAGAGCGGCTCTTTTGTCAAAATGTATACCATCGAGATGAGAGTGAATATTCTTTGATGTTCTCAAAGACACGTTTATATACAATAACAATACGTTATTTACTTGAAGTCGTTAACTTTGTGAATATGGACTGCTTGTCCTATTTGATTTTGAACATGATGTGTATTTATTTATCTTGAATATACTGTTTGAAGGGAAAATATATCACATACATTTCCAGGCTAAATTTCGATGTTGTCACACATTGGAAAATACCTGTTAACAGTGATCACAAACTTCTAAAAAACAGTATAATCAAAGAAACTCTTATTTTCTTGAAATATTTATCGCTTTTTGAAGATATTCAGAGATTTTTTGTTCATAATCGTGAATCTTTTTCTCCTAAAAAATCATAGTACCCTTGAAATAGAACGTAACACAAAATCTAAGATGTATTTTCACCTGTTATGTTTGTACAGTCTTGCCTGAATATTTAGTTATTCCATGTTGGAATACTGGATGGGAATGATAACTACACTTATGCACGCTATTAGCAAATTTGAACTATGAATTTCTGATTTCTATAGTGGTTTATTAACTATTTTTCAGTCGTTCGTATATAGAATGTTATTAATATTTCTTTTTTGAGACTATTCCTCCATCTGAAATGATAACTATTCCTCACAATTGACTTAACTTCGAATCAGCTAATGCAAAACCATTGGAGTGAATTGATATTAAATCGATGAAAAATAATTCATGGTATTTTGACCGTTTTTTTGTACACTGGTGAAATGAATTAAAATGCTCATTTGATACGGAAATTCCACAGCAATAATCACAAGCACTCAAAACTAACCAAAGTTGAAGTTCAAACCAATGATCATGTCATTTCAGATAATTTCAATTTCCACAAGTCTTGTCGTTCGGTTATTATCAACGTTTTAGTTGCCAAGAAATGTTCACAAAATGTTATGGGTGATTCTAAATAAATCTGCATCAATAGAACTTACCACTAGAACTTGACACATGAAAATTTTAATCGAATGATGACATTTCCATCAGTGTGGCATTATCTCTGGCAAGTTTCAGAACTGTACTATCATTTTTGTGGAATTCCTGCATCAAACGAGCGTTTTCGGTTATTTTTACGGTACTTGGGGGAAAATGAAACGAAATAATCACGATTATTTTTTGTCAGTTTTATATCAATCCACTTCAGTGGTTCTGCATCAGTCAACTCAAAATCTAATTATTTGTCAAAAGTAGCCTTGATGATTGGTAATTGAGAATGTTAGAATTAGGGATTTATGGTGAGACGAGATGTGTGTTGATTGATTAAAATTTGATTCCTTAATCGGATACATTAAGTATTTATAGGATGATTCAATAATAATGAACACCTAACAGTTGTTGAATGTTTTGAGAAGTCGAAGAAATACCGCTCTCTCGATTGTAGTAACAGTCAGGTTGGAGGGTGTTGTTGCATAGACCACCATTAGGCTTGAATAGTGCTTTCCGGTGTACGATGCTGGCTGGCCAGTCCAGTCACACCATTTTAACCGTCTTCAGAGTCTTCACTTTCTTCTTCAATCTTTTCTAGTGATCGCCTACCTTTCTTTTTCTTCATTCGCCGGTACTTTCATATGTAAACATCTCGTCCCTCCATCTACATCGTAATATTCTAGCATTTCTCCTTTTTATTTCTCTTCGTTTACATTTTTTTTTTTAATTAATCCCAAGATTTTATCTCTTATTCAATTTTCATCATATGAACACACAATCTCAATCAACCTCTCATTCAATCATTTGATTAGTTATAATCTGAAGTTAATTTTCATTTTACTCTTATTGAGACTGACGACTGCATACGGAGCACTTTTCATTTAGCTCAATGTTTATTCTGTTATTTTTAATCGATTGACGATCATCAGTTGGCATGTTCATAAATGTCCTATCGTTCTATAATATCCGAACTCTTCATTGAAATTTCCAACTGCAGGCGTGTGGAATCTTTCCTTTGATGTGACATTTATCGGTTGTTTAATGTTGCCTGATATTTCCAGCACCAGAGTCGTTCGATTTTTTTCACATTAACATTTTGTCACCTGTTACTGGTTAACTTTGACCCAGTTATCAGGAATAAACAGTTATGTTTACGTAGATCATTTCGTAAGGATTGGGTTAGGTCGGTCACACATTTACAGTTAGAGATCCAAAATGATATATATCTTTCAGTATTCGATGATGCGCAGTCAGTCGTATATATTCCAATTGCCTTTCTTATCATTTTTTTCTCATTCATGATTTATTATATTGTTTAATCTTGATCATGATCGTTTTCAATATCTTGAAATTCGATTCAATCCATTTTGAAATTCGAAGATACATTTCCAATTTTATATCTGATTTATCATTCAAATTTGTCATCATTCCAAGAATATCTCAGTGTAAATGTTCTTATTTGTTGAATTAAATTTCAAATCTGAAATTGAAACGTTGGTAATTTGGGAAAGACGCTTCAATAATTATTAGTTGATGGATTTTTGAAAAACTATATTTCTAGCACCATGACCTACCAATATTATATTACCTCCAATTCACTGTCTATTGAACCAGTCGAGTGAAGAATAGTTGACTACAATTATAACGCAATATTGTCTGTAAACCTGAGCACTTGGTGCGATGTGCTGTCTACTTGATTGTAATGAATTATTACTTATGAAATTGCATTCACTATCTGACGCCGAGTGTAGGTAATTATTATAACGTACACTTGAGAATGCAAAAATGCGTATTTACATTTTCCGTATTCTCTACCAACGGTGTTAATTACAGTTCCAATTATTTCAGTTGGTACTTGAGCACGCGTTGGCTCCCTAGCGGATAATCACTTATATAAACATGAACAAACGTTGACACAGGTTTTATTCAGCAATACTCCAATCACGAGAGCTTTTCCTCTGCCAATCTGAAGATTATCTAGAATTAAATCGTCGCATTACTTACATTTTGAAATAGTTCACGTAAAGTTCGATGTTTCTTATAATATGATCATATAATATAAGGATATCATACTACCATTGTTCCATATTCATACATATCCGTCTATATTGTATTAGAATGGTTGTGTGATGTATGTATATGTGAATTTTTGCCTGCCTGGATCTTGAGAACGTGATCACCTATCGACATTAGAGAAACGCCAAAATGCTCGGCGCAGTCTCGAGAAATTGATTAGGGAGTCAATAAAAGCATGCTCCTGCTTCACAGTGTAATTTTCGAACGACGATATCTTTACAAGTGCTGGACGGATCGTTATGAAAAAAACACAAAATTGCTTGCCGTGGAGTGGCACACACTTTCATTAATCTCAAAAATGTCAAAAGCAGAAACCACGGAATTCCTAAAAATTTTCAGAGTTTTTTTTTAGTGAAATATGGAATACTTGTGATTATACTAATTTTCATTTCATTTGACTTTGTTTCATTAGTAGATGGACATCATCCCAGTTTAGTTAGTATATATATATATATATATATATATATATATATATATATATATATATATATATATATATATATATATATATATATATATATATATATATATATATATACATATAAACTATATATATATATATATGTATATATATATATATATATATATATATATATATATATATATATATATATATATATATATACATATAAATATATATATATATATACATATATATATATATATATATATATATATATATATATATATATATATATATATATATATATGTGTGTGTGTGTGTTCATTCTGGGAAGCAGAATTTGTTTTGATATCACCTCTTATTTGAAACTACATTTTACGAACTTCACTCTATAATCATTACCCTTCTTGATCGACCGTCTTTTCTATAATTTACCGTTAACGGTCATCACCTGTGCGTTAACGGTATCGATCAATCAAATCACATGAGTAGCTTCCTTGACAATATTATTCGCTCCAATACTGTTTGTATTTAACCAAACTGAACAAGCTGAGTCAGCTTTTAATACTGATTTTAACAAGCTTTCCGAAGCGTTCAACAATAGCATATGGCATTTTAGTTTCGTTTCATCCAATTAATTAAACTCACGTAATTATAAACCTATATCAGACAAGGTCAGTTAACCTTTAACGTTATTGGAGATACGTGGTTGGATCGGAAACTCAGGTTTTGCTGGCTTATTTAGAAGTAAAACAGCTGTTGCTAGCAATCGTGTTGAGAACTACTTATGTCATAAACTAATTCGTCGATAAATACGTGTTCAGTGCTTAGTTTCAAACAGTCAATCGATTTTAAACTTATTTCAGATTGTTCTCACACTTTGGACTTGAATATTAATAGCAGTTTATACGTTGCTGTTGTTGTAGTTGCTGTTGTTGTTGTTGTTGTTGTTGTTGTTGAAAAATCATCTTGAAAAATTCTCAATTCATAATATCGTGGACCATGACTGAGAGCCCATACACTGTAAGCCACACAATTATCAACGCGTTGTGGAATTCTGGAATTAAATGTTCTGGAATTCTGGAATTATATGTTGTTTCATTACAAACACTTTTGAGATTACATAGCATACCTCAAAAATTCGCAGCGTGAAAAATTGAAGCAAGAATAATTGAAATGAATATTAATTCTTCGGATTATTTTTATTCAGTTATCATTCATATATTTTTTCACGGAAGAAGGAGGTCATTTACCAACTGGACAATCATAAATACTTCACCGATTATGAAATCTTGATTAAACTTTGAGAATTAAACTATTTTGAAAGATTTAGTCACGTTTGTTATCGTGAACCTCATTCTGAAAAATATATCATACTGCAATACTATATGCTATACAATTATAATGGAGATAGTTATGTCCATCATATTGGCAGGCAACCTTCTTTGATGAGCAAAATTATATATTATAATTATGCATCACGCACTGTGAAGTGTCGACAGTTATTCGAGTTGTCTTTTGTTGAAAACTATCACTTCATACCGAAAAACTCAGTATACATTGTGTACAGTATACAATGACAAAATCTGATTTCAGAATTTGAAATATTATTTTTGCTAAGTAGCAATTGTTTTATATCTTCTTCTAACTACGGTATTATTTCATTGGGTGATGATTTTGTGAAACACTCCTTGTATATATTTTATTGTGAATATTCGTAAATATTTGGACCCAACCTAACAAATATGTTTTCCATACGCCCTTCATAGGATTTATCTTGAAGGGTAATACCACTGTAGAAAGTTTTTGGAAATAAAAATATATTATTATTATTATGTCGAGTGAAAAATTCTGTCTCGTGTCTTGAATTCAACAAATTTGATCGACTTTATCCACTCGTGGATGGAACGAACAGATGAGAAGAACTCATGACTGAAAACCGGAAATTGAACTTCCACCTTTGAAACGATGAATTAGTTATATGTACTCTTGGGTGGGATGGGATGGGAACTGTTCTCATTGACAGCCTTCAATCACGGATATTCGAATAATCACAAATAAAAATCACTTTGAAGGGTTAATAGTTGATTACTAATATATAAATCGGATGAATATTCCAGATAAAACATGCACACTGCGATGCAATATGCAATGCGATGAGGGATATGATTTTATTTTATTCACCAACACCGTAAAAAAACTCATCAAGTGTCGAAATGTTAATGTATACTATTTAGCATCACAAAACATTTTTCATTCGACACTTTGATATATTATTGATAATTCCACGAAGTTTTATAGAGATATGCCATATTGTTCAATAATACACTATATTAATGGTACTCACTTTGATTAGAGCACCGAAATGCTGACAAGACCTGAAAATGCTCATGAACAATGTGAACGTTATAATGAAACTAACGTTTCGACAAATAAATTCATCCACTTTTAATAAAATCTCGGGTTAGAATTAACCGAGAGTTGTAATACCTTAACGACTTATTCAAAGTTTGTTAAACAGTGTGATAAAAATCATTAATAGTGTATGTTATTGTAGCAATGAGTATTGTAAGAGAATTTTATATCATGGAGTTAACGGACACATAAGGTTTCAGCAAATAAAACTATGTTGAACCAGATTAAAACAGTGAAAATAGATTAACTCGTTGGTGATAATAAAGTAGACGTTAAATGTAGTTTAAACTCAGAATAGCTAAAAGTCATAAATGTCGTTGTGTGATGAACTTCAAGTTCCGGTTATAAATATAAATAGAAGGTTTTGAAATGGATTGAACTGAAACTCAATGTGATATAATGATTACTCCATTGAATACAGATCTTAATACAAGTTGTATAATCGCAGTGTTTTTCATCTGTACTTTTTGATAGGCATATTTCTACTAGAGTCTACAAAATTCATAGGCCTGGTAAATCTAGATTTTGGAAATTGTTGATACGTTTTATTTTTTGATAATGTTTGATAGGTATATGCATTCTCAATTTTTGTTTGTTGTATGCCCAATTATTTCAATGATTCATTCTCAATGTACAGTCTGATGGTCGTCAACAACTACATTTTTCCAGTTTTTATTGAAATTACAATGAATTTTCATTCAATTGGAGAACAATGATTCTATATTAGGATTTTGATATTATTTTAAAAAACTCACATTTAATAACCCACCCAATCATTGGATAAAGATTCAGAACACTTTCAATGAAAGTTCAAGAATAATTTGATTCGAGTTAATCGATTATACCAGTATTCCACAAGCGTGAATGAAATCAGATTGAATTGATCAGTTTTTAACGAAGGAAACGGTAACTATCAGCAATATAATATCAATGCACATTACATTTCATCAGTTCATTCAATTCTCCGCAAGATTATTCTTCATCGATTTCATTAACATCGAAACCACGACACAAAGTCAATATAAGGGCTTGGGATGAGAGGGCATGATCGCTTGGATGTGGCATCACAAGGTTGATCTTACGACATGAAAAAAATACTCCATATTTATCCATTCATCCATCCTCTTCCCATGATACTCCATTTCTTTTACTCACGAATTTCACTTTTCCGTTTTTATCTTCCTATACCATTCGTTTATACCATCCTTTACTAGTTTCACAACTAAACATTTTCTCATCTCATATTATGTCTGTTACTATTAGCAACTGTTGATCTAGTGATTTTATGACTTGTGAATGGTCAGTGTATAAAACAGGTAGACTACAAACGCAACTCACAAAGGAAAAACAACGACATTTACGTCGTGTCGACATTCAAAGAAAGGCTAGATTGCTAACATTGCTCGAGTTGTTTGAATCAAAATGGTGGGGAAGGGGAAGGAATATTTACGATAGACTGTGAATGTATACACAGTACGCATGTTTTTCAGGGTTACCATAGTAACGAGAAAATTTGAGGAGAAACAAAATAATACGGGACTTGTGAATGAAGATTATATTTTGAGTAATATTGTTATGCGAAGAACCATGACAGAGTCGGACTGGGGGGAATGAGAGGCCAAAAGAGACCCCAAATATAAGATTGTATCACTCCAACCTTTATGGAATTTGCATGCGTTGCTTTTTATTCATATAGCAGTAATCAGTTGTTCATTCATCGAATTTGGCATTATTCATTTTCATTAAAAGAATATTCAGCGTATATCGTTTATATCGTATATCCAGGGGTTTTAATACCAATGCTGATAATGTTCGGATATATCACAGAAACGGTTTTTACTTGTAATGTGTTCCGGATTTTCGGAAACTGAGAGACTTTTATCTACAGCGAAAAAATTATGGTCACAGACAGAGCAGTCCTGGTGTTGAAGTTCATTGGTTTTAAATAATTAAAATGGAGAGGTAAGATCGCCCTTGTGGTGCCCCGTCCAAACGATCCCATCTTTCATCTACAGCCTTAATTGGGGAATAATGATTTTGTATAAAGTTTTGATGTTATTGAAATAAAATATTTATATCCAAAGAAAGATACTCTACTTGTGTATCAAGTACAATGATGAATATATCCTCAGTCTGAATCTGTATGATGTAGGCCGGTGTAGTATATATGATTCGATTTTGAATTGCTCAATATTGCTATATTAATATCTGATGATATTTTATCCGAAACGATTTCACTATCTGATTGAATAACAAGACAGGTTGAAATATGAAAAAACTTGAAAACAGTTTTGCCGTCACGCGAATCAATTATTGAAATCTATAAATTCAGATACCACACACAAACAAATATGAGCAGAACAAATTCAGAAATGAATAATATGATATGTAAAGTATGTTTTTGTGTATGAAAGAAAACACTGTCCTCTGAAAAGACTGGAATGAGTAGGATATTCCAAACCTGATCTGTGACATCACTGAAAAGAAGCTATTTCTACAAGTATTGCTCGCACCCTCAGAGGAACAGTTGGTAACACCATCACTAAATGATCTCGCTGTTAAAAACCCTAATAAAAAACCTCAAAACCCTAATATTCATTCATTCATTGAATCAAGTGATGCTCTTCATTATCATTTTTTAAATTATTATCTACTTTCCGATGTAACATCATATATTATTATACCTTCCAAGTGGAAATATTCGTGGAAATCCCACTTGAACCACCATTGTGATGATACCACAGCAGCTCGAATAATTATTCTTTATCATCTAATATGTCATCTAAACATATCTATTCATCTAATCTATCATTATATATCATTTCACTCTTGATAATTCGGGAGGTCGAGGTACTGCTTCACTGATGGGTTCGAGTCCCGCATGAGGCATGGGTTTTTGTAAACGTGCTTTCGTTTATCATCACTTCATCGTTTCATAATCACCTGATGATTCGTACCCCAATATAATCCAGCTGTTGGTGGGGTCGTTGAGCGTTTATATATATATATATATATATATATATATATATATATATATATATATATATATATATATATATATATATATATATATATAATAAGAAACACTTCTATAATCTTACATTCAGTATTGTCACAGTAGGTAACCAAGTAAAAATAAGTTGCATTCAGTGTTTTTTTTTTGACTTATTTAAACATTTGCTTCCTGTGATGAAATATAATGAAATGAAGTTTCAATATGAAATGAAGTTGAGTTTGATCTAAAAAATAATATCCATATGAGGATGAAAAAAAAATACACTCAAAAAGAATTAAATGTGGCAATTGATTTTGTCACATCGTTAGACACCCATCAACACTTAGTGAGAGCAGTATATCTCTCAAACATAATTATACAACATCAGGTGAGGTGTCATCATAATTAATATCACCTTAATTGAAGCGTCTTCGGGGATCGCCTTGTCAGATCTAATTAACAATCCAATATGTCGAGTCATCTGATTGATGGACGCTGCGCATGCGCCATACAACACCCCACGTGATTGATGACGTCATTACATGATGCGTTCGCATGATACCACGTCACCATGATGTAATCTCGGAAACTGCATTATTATGACGATGCAGTTTCGGATGGATGCTTATGTTGAGTGTGATATCTTTATAAATAGGTCGAAGTTCTTTTTATCTTCTTGATCTAGATTCATGTCATTCAAGTTATACGTAATATGGTTGTAATACTTTGGAATCTAACGGAATGTAACGGTTTCCAGTCACTCTGAAGGGACTTGAATACAGAATTAACCATCAAGCAACTTTTCTTGTGTGAGTCTCATGAATTGGAACATATCTTCGTTCTAGAGTTCAACAAGTAATCTGAAATTCCAAGAAGCAATTAAGCGGTGTAACACGTGCATATCACAACTTGACTAATGTCGATTGGGTAAAGTAGACGGAATTCAATCAGATTTAAATCATTCTAGATTATTCATAAGTAGGCTCTTCCTGAGTGGGCCTATTTCATATCTTTGATATAGTGATTAGAACTGCTGTTCTGTTTTAGTTTTAGAAAAAAATGAATTGATATTAAAATTGAAGACATGCCACGCTAATGACACTTATCAAAGTTGGTAAAATGGCGTTTCGGAACTTATAATCACTCACTTGATTTTAATTATTCAATGTGAAGTTGAGGATTGTTAGGAAAATGTTTGAGATACTGTACCTCTGATGCAGGTGCACAAGTTAGAGACTTGAATGCTGCCACCATGGCTCATCAAACTTCAAACTTTAAACTATTGATGTGAGATTTTTCATATCAAAGTAGCAAGTAACTTTATTTCAAGTTGCCAGAAGCTATTTTAAGATCTTGATATTTCACCAACAATTGAAGTAAAACGAACAAAATGAGAAGATTTTAGTCTTTATAATAGTTTGTTCTTGTTCATGGAATATGATTGTGAGGTAATGAGTAAATATTCTACTTTTACTTGTTTGATAAAGTGGATTGAATTTCGAATCCTTGAAACTTATTCATGTTTCTATGACAACCAAGCGATATTCATGTCATACAATAACCTGAATTTGTTAATGTCCGCTTTTACCAACTGATAGTTATAGTGAAGTAAGTGATAGTTTTGGATTGAGTCGTCATCAACCTGGGATGGGTATGTTATTTCAAAAGTTTGACTAATAGATAGATAGTTAATAGATGGACTAATAGTTCTTAAACCTGTTCTGAGACAGCCAAGCCCATCTTGAATATATGTGACACCTTCGACTAATTAAAAGATAAATCTTTAATGAAATATCTTAATATCTATCAGTTTGTGAAGTTATAACTTTCAACCTCGGATCGTTTCTTCAAACAATATCTCTCCGTAAATCAAGTCACATTTGTCTTTTTATCTGTTTTCATCAGTGGCTTATTCAGTTCCTAAATTACTGCTTCAGAAATGAAAATCACATTAGGCATTTCTCTCTTAGGACTTTGTGAAAATTACATTCGCTCATCGTCATTTTATATCGTCGTCTGTTTATTTGCACCTTCTCAAAGTCTAGCCGTTGATGTGGTTGTGAAGCCAACAATGTTAATATTCAAAACTGTGTCAGTCGTATATCATAGCACCTTGGGTTTTCGACAAAGCTATTAAATGGTATTAACTGGTATTAACTGGTGAAATGTGAAAGATTGTGAGAATGATTGAAATAGAATATATCCATGTATCGTGGTATTCGTTATTTTATTCATATATAGACTTGAGAACACTCAGTCGAGCATTCATTATCAAACTATTAGTCGAGGTACTAAAATGACATACGTATCAAGTTGATCTACTAACCATCACTTAATTCTTCGCCTAACAGATCATGAAACTGAGTATATTAATCAGTATATTTTTACTTAGTTGACTGTCATATTTCAAAATGATGGTACAGTCGATCAAGCAAATACTAACTACAGCCTGAGAACAACTGTACTTTATGTAATGTCCAGGAAAGAGAAGATATGTTTCATTTCATGTTGATATGTCCTTTATACAAAGCCTATAGAGAGTATTACTTGAGAGAATATTTGACCAAGGCCCAGTATTACCAAGGCTAGTTAGTATTTATCTGAGAATTGGTGAAAACAAATAGCATAGGTAACCATGGTGATAACAAGTTTGAACTGTCAGATAAAGACTAACTAGACTTGGTAATACCATGCCTAACACAGAATATACTAGATTGAATTTCCATGTAATCTTGTTTAATGTGCAAGATGAAGTAAAATTGCATAACATATACAACTTTATCTCCAGATCATTATTATTGAGGTCGTTTGTGCTGACAAGAGTGGCACTAATTATTATAGTTGCATGCATATTGATGTATTTCTATTTTTGTTTTGATTTGTTTTGTTTATATCTAACCGGTGGTACTGTGTACCGTGTTTTTATTTTTGTATCTATGTAATATGAATGTGTTATGGGTTGAGGCCCTAAAACAATAAACTTCTTCTATTCTATTCTATTCATATTTCAAAATGAATTTAGTGCGGACGAAATGTGTGGAATGAATAAACACCATACATATTCAATTAATATTTCATCTCATTCAAAGTTGATATTATTGTGGTCGATTTCTCATCACGATCTAACAGAACTGTCTGCATGAGTTTGTTCACCTTCTATGTGGCAATACCTCTCATTCCACCGAATACAGTATTCTGATATATTTCACCTCGAAGTTGAGAAATTACATTGTTTATTCATCTATTCCACCGTCAATATTTATTCCCATCAACCATATTTCAAAAACAACATCTCTCCTGAATAAAAGTAAACAAACCATTCAAGACGTATACCGTCAATTGCGATGGATCGATGAGTCAATGAATATTCGAGCGTCGCTTTGAAATGTTCATTGTTCCAGAAATCAAAACCGTCTTAAATATATATCGAGCTCTTAGTATAAGCGTCCTCTTGCCTCGCTCTGAATTTGAACAGGTAAGACTTGGTTCGTTGAAGTGTAAAGGCACGTTCTAAATACACTCTTCATACATAGGAAGTCTACGCGAAATATGATTGGTTGTCAAAGCGTCATTCATATTGAAAGCCATCTTGTAAAGATGATTCTGAAATACATAGTGTTGTGTTGTGTTGTGCTGGATTGAAAAGGAGGATATTTATGCTTCTTCTCATACGAAACGCTCACTTCAGTGCATAGTAGATGAGAATATGAATATATTTTACTGTTCATTCTCTTTTCAATGAGATGTGCATTATTGGTAGGAACTTTAGTTGTATTTCCGATAGAACAAGCACATTTGATGGAAATCAATTCGATACTCCGTATCTCTTCATTCATTCATCAAAATTTAATACTGAAACTCATCAATAGAATCCCACCATTCATTGTTGGCTGATAAATTTAGTGTGTTCTGAATATCGAATAATATTTATTTAAAATGACTCGATTATTGAGAATCTATTTTGATAACTAACATACTATACTTAATGAGTGAGAGTGTATGAATTTTAATCTTGAAATAGCAATTGAAATCAGTTGAAAAAATAAATGTATGCATAAGAAAAAATCGTTCGAGTTTTTGGTGGAAGTGCCAGATTCAAAATTCATCAGTTGAATTTCACCATCCATTGTTAGCTGATGAATTTTGTGTGTTTTGAATATCGAATTATATTTATTGAAAATGACTCGATCATTCAGAATCTATTTTAACTAACATACTATATACTTGATGAGTGACAAAGTATTAATTATATTTTGGAATGCACAATAGAAATCAGTTGAATAAATAAATATATGAATAAGAAAAAATCGTTCGAGTTTTTGGTGGAAGTGCCAGATTAAAGAAATGCATCAGTTGAATTTCACCATCCATAGTTGGCTGATAAATTTTGTCTGTTTTGAATATCGAATATTTATTAAAAATGACTCAATCTTTCAAAATCTATTTCTATAACCAACATACTATACTGGATGAAATAGAATTGTATGAATTAAATCTTGGAATAAACAATAGAAATCAGTTGAATAAATAAATGTATGAATAAGAAAAAATCGTTCGAGTCTTTGGTGGAAGTGCCAGATTCGAACCTCGTCAGTTAAATTTCACCATACATTGCTGGCTGTTAAATTCTGTGTGTTTTGAATATCGAATATTCATTAAGAATGACTCAATCTTTCAAAATCTGTTTTGATAGCTAACATACTATACGTCTTGATGAGTGAGAATTTATGAATTTTAACCTTGGAATAAAAAGAAGAAATCAATCAAAGAGTAAAATGTATGGATAAGAAAACATCTTTCGTTTTTTTGGTGGAAGTGCCAGATTTTTGCAAAATTAAATAATGTATGACTGGTTATAGAGCCAGTATTGCATTACATTCAAATGGTGAAGATCTTACCAATTATGATACATGATTTATGTAAAAATTAGATAGAGCCAAAACTATCTACAATACTTCACAACAATATTTCACATTTCCAGGATAGCAAACATAGTAATATGACATTTCTCATATTATCAAAATGTAGAACATATGCATCCACCAATAGTGGGAGTATTCACTTATGTCTACAACATTATTACCATTGTGGAGTTGAGACAGTATTTCAGACATGAATGTTAATGATGAAAGTACATCTTTATGAAGCCATTTCGAAGTTTTATATTTATAAAAATAATGATAATAATAATAATAATAGAAATAATAAGAATAAGAATAAGGCTAAATTCGTCATGTATAACTAGAGTTGGTACATCCAAAAGAAGCGACGTTCAGTCAGATGACTGTTCTCACGCCTAACCTTACCTATGAGAAAATGAACAATTTAATTAATCAAAAGTGAGGGTTACAAAATATAGTTAAGGTCATTAAATTGCTCCCAAAATTTTTCCCGAAAACCCGAATGAGTTGACATCAAGAGCAAATGAGCAGTTGTAGGGTTGTTGTTTTCGGTGTTGCTGAGTTCAAAGCCACTTCGAAAGATGAGCACTCAAAATTGTTTTCAACTGTCTGTGATTGAGGAACGTTTTTCTTTCAATTAAGAGCATATAACCTCGATACCCATTTTCCCCCCCATCCCCCCCATCCCTCTAATACTCTCAAAAATGCATTTGAATATCTCTTCTATAGTTTATGAATAAAATACAATCATATTTGAGAAAGTGAAAAATATAAATAACTTCAAATATTTTTGAATCCATGAATCAATTTCTATATGTTCATCAATGAGTAAATATCTGTTTCTGTATTTTTATTTCATTTTTTCCCAAACTTCGTCCAAATACCAACGTCAATATTGTCGATTGAGTAGTATCACTTCTACATCTTATCACTGTAATATACCATTAGTAGTTATTCGTCACATCTCTTTGTGGTCGAATGGCATGAAATGGATAATAAACATTATGTTTTTTTCCCGGAACTGTGGTACTGTTATTAACTTTATTGTTGGCATGACCGTCATAACAACACTTTTAATCACCTTGGCGACTGAAATTTGCCACAACAAAATGTCTATCCACCTTGACATTGGCTGCAACAGATCCCCAACTTTCACATCACTTGATTCATACAGCTTGAAAAAACAACCATATTGTTTTCTTAGTAGCGATTTATGACTGTTAGTTCTGGTTTGAGCCACACGGGTGCTCAACGTCACATCCGCCGGTAAAAAACTTCAATATATAAGGGGTATTAACGAGAGATAGAGGAGGGAGGAGGAGAATATCACAATTATTGAGAAATAGTATTGAGATTATATATATTTCTCAATATATATAAATATAAAATGTTATATTGTTATTGTTATATTGTTATATTAACATGTTATATTAAAATGTTATATATATTATATTATATATATATATTAGATATATATATATATATAATTCAATATATATATATATATCAATATATATATATCAATATAGAAATAGATATTATTGAGAAATATTGTCAATTCGGGGATTGAAGATACAGTTGTATTCTTCAAAATCACTTTTTTTTAATAATACTTATTATTAATGATGATATCTTCTTTCATAAATATTTACATTTATTTCATGTGTTCTCTGAAAACTTTGCCTCAATTTCGTGGTATATCTTTGATTCAGGCCTGACTAGTTCTGTCATGAATATTGGAGGATTTCAATGTCATATTATAATCTGTCCGTAATCAATTTTGATATTCACTTTTTTCAATAACTTATGTCAATAACATGTATGTATTGATTTGATCACACTGTACACTGTCACGCTCTGAGAGTTCATTTGAGAGTCAGTGAAAACAAATTGCATGGGTAACCATGGTGATAACAACTTAAAACTGCCAGTTAGAACTATTCCAATGTTGTTAATTCCGACACTTAATTGACTAGTAGGCCAGTTGGATCTATATCATTTGTGGTCATTTTAAGATACCCCGATCGGATTTTCGAATCACACTGCAGTTCTAACAGTCCTGTTGATTGGACGGTATGATTCGTGACGTCAAGGGGGTGGAGACTGCGAGTCGTCAATTTAAATACGGACATTCTTTTGATGAAAACAATACTCCAGTTTTGAATATCTTTCCGCTAAGAAGATTATACCTTAATGAGAGAACACAGAATAATATGGTATAGAATTGTGAAGCTTCATTATAAAATGAATGGAAAAGTTGAATTCTCTTTGTATTTCTACGAGTTTAGTCTTTAATCTTATTTCAACTCTAGCTGAAGGCATCGGATGTGGATCGTGAATGATATGAAGATTAGCAGCCATTGTTTGTAGCATTGTATACAAATATATGGAAACTCGAACTTTTTCTTTCGAACTTTCATCTCTTCTTTTTGGAAACATGAATATATTGGAAAGATTTCCACTCATTTTTATTCGGATTTTAACCCTAAAGAATACCAGAAAATTCTCGTTGAAACGTTGCTCGGTTCAAATATCATATATTATCACGATCTATAATCACTGAGGTTCATGTTCCATTCCATTTTCATATATATATATATATATATATATATATATATATATATATATATATATATTATATATATATATATATATATATATATATATATATATATTATGTATGTCAGTTTGCAATACTGTGTAGTATATTGGGATGAATATGAATTAAATTCGTACGACTCAATTAGGAATCTAAAAATCTATTGTTTAATTGGAAAAACTTGATAGATTTCGTTCCTTTCACATGTAAGAGTAGATTTGATCGATTATTAATGTGAAGCTTATTTCTGAAGAGTGACTATACAACATGTGAAAGCACTCACACGTCATCGTGGCTGTGTTTGTGTAGTTTTTACTATTTGAAAGAATAAAATAACGAGAAATGTAGCACCAGACTTCATACTCATAGACTATAGAGTAAACACAGTCATGAGGATTCCAAAGTGCGAACCAAGACAATATGAAATGAATAATTATTTCTACTCTTGGATCTGTTCTAGAATTAAATGATAAATTTCTGGATGTGTCATTAAAAATAAGTGTGCACATCATTGGTTCTTTGATGTGTCTATTAAAATGACGGTATACTAAATCATGGAAGTCCATTCAGCAAAATATCAGTTTTTTGGTGATGACTTTTGATGGGTACGTCGAGATATCAAAATTCTAAATGAGAGGAAACACAAATATCTTCAATACCTTTACGATGCTATATTTTATAATCATTCAGCTCATGTCGCATAATCGTTAAGTGTATACAGTTGAAAAACACATTTTTAACCGTTTACGCTTGACAATCATGTGAGATAAGTTATATAGTTATATTTCATTCCAACTTGAAAGTATAAAAATAATCAGTGTTTCATTTTTCATTTTTATCAGAATTTTGTTTTCAATCTCATAAAATTCTTATATTTCATACCGTTCAAGAGTTATCCTCCAAAAATGATATTTCGCTGAATAGGCTCCCAAGGATTCTTGACAGAAAATTATAAAAAACATGAAAAATGAAAGAAATGTACTTTCCAATACTCATGAAAGTATATTCTGAGCTTATGCCTTATTACATTCTTCTGATTTCGATTTCATTCTCATTTCACTTTCTTATCGAATGACATCTTTGTTAGATCACTTCAACGTTTCACAAACAAATGTTATTTTTCAAATTCATAGTAAATTGATGTGGCCACGCCAAAAAAAAGTCTATCAACGTAAGTTGGTGAACGGGTATCTGTTATAATCTCAAAATTCACGATTTCTATGGGAAGATTCTCAAGTAGAAACACAACCACATCCTTCGAAAGCGTCGAATATCGAACTGCACTGAATTCACACACAATTCCCGGCGCGTTCACAATTATTATTCAGCTAAGTTCTTCTTTTGTGATTTTTATTATAATAATTCACAATTTTAGAATATATTCCAATCATCCAATTCCAAAACACGTTTTAATGATGATAATTTATTTGTATTTCAGTATTTATTTATGAGATTAAATCCGAAAGCCTCTACTCATATCTTTATTCATGCATTACAAGTCCACCATCCCATGACTATAGTCATCAAATCATAACTAATCATTGTAACTGGATTATTTCTACTCTCATCTGTTTCATTATGCAAATCAACGCCAAAGTGCAGCAGGATTGATTGCACCAATCTACGAGTTGTGTCCATTGGGAATCGAGATTATATTGATGCTACTTGCACCAAATCAAATAGTGATCATATTGATTGAAATGTTTGTTCAATTAGAGATAGCAATCACGAATAATTTGTGTCATTTGAAAAATAAATAGTCAAACATTTTCAAATGATAACCATCAGAGGTTATAGAAGGTTATAGAAGGCCCATCTAAACACTAGCTTAGACTTGCATTTCAATAATCTTTCACAATTTAAATCAATTTCAAGATATATAGCAGATAGGCTAACTTGGGCCTAATTTTGAAAACTCCCATAAGACTGACTAGTAGGTTGAAATTGGAGAAAAATGTCTCCGATTGAATTCAAATATTTGAGGTATGTAATGACAATAATGATACACACTCTTCCAAAGTTTACATGCATATAATCAACCGTTGGAATAATAAAATCATGGAACTTTTTCAACAGGTACCATACGATTATAATCCATAATTCATATGGATTATAATATAAACGGTACATTCATAATTTCTAATATAATATGTGAATATAATAATTGTAATTAAGATGATTTTTTCTCACATCAACTCGAAGATTTTGAAGCTATCAAGACGATCAACAGGTTGAAACAATAGTCTCGTTGAACAATTGAAATGAGCAATAAATACAACAGAAAAGCAGTGAAATCATTGTTTCGAAATGAAAATGTGTATATAGCTCAACATTGATGGGTGAATAATACTTTAAATGATAATCATTCCTCTACAAATCTGAAAAAACATGGCTAAAATCGATATCCAGTGTTCAGGACTGATCCTTACTGAAGAACCATTCCCATGAAAACTTCAATCAAAGTAATCTTCCAAATAACAGGAACCAAACGCCGGTCTCTTGAAAACCCGTTTTTTTCTAGTCGCATTAATCAAAACTGCACAAATATCAGACCGTCCACTCGATCATTCTTTTTCATTGAAATAGAATACTGGATTCGGAATCAATGCTCCACAGACGAGACTGTAAATCACAAGTGTGTATCTTCCTGATAAGACAGCAGAAGGGCAAACTAGACACTCCTAATTACACATTTGAACATCAAATAACATGGAAAAAATATTTCGTCACAATATCTTCAATATGACCACAACGGTACTTTTTTGTTAGGCATACATTTTCATTATTGGTGTTCGCATGAATAAATGTACAGACCTGAACGAGGAGAAGCGTGCATGCGATGTGTTTTACGACACCCTAGGTAAAAATACTGGACGTGAAAAAGTCATTTTGAATAACACGTATAGGACTAGCACTATGGGATAGTTCGTGAGTCGACACACCTGATTGGTTGAACAAGGTTATAGTGGGGACGGTCGATCGGGATTAACACTACTATCTGTAACAGAGAAGCCATCCACACATTAAAATAATACGACTGAGTTTTACAACTTCCGAATTAGAGTTGCGCGTAATACCATATATATATATATATATATATATATATATATATATATATATATATATATATATATATATATATATATATATGTATATATATATATATATATATATATATATGTATATGTATATATATATATATATATATATATATATATATATATATATATATATATATATATATATATATATATATGTATATGGATATATATATATTTAAATATATATATATATATATATATATATATATATATAAATATATATATATATATTCATATATATATATATATATATATATATGTAATAATATTCATATATATATATGTATATATATATATATATATATATATATATATATATATATATATATATATATTTATTTATATATATAGAGAGAAAGAAAGAGAGAGAGAGAGAGTATCATCTGAGACATTTCATCAATCCCTATTCTAAGCACTATCAGGGTAATTTGAAGTGTCACTCGTCATAAGAGAAGCGTCGACTTTCCTGCAATGCGTTTAATATCATACGTCAAGCATGCAGTAAGCTCACAGCTAAATTCACGAGATTTGGAGGTTATCTACCAACATTTAAAAGCCACGAATATCACTGTTACGTTGGCATTACATTGGCTTTACAATTACCGAAGTTTTCATCATTGTGTAGTTTGTAGACGATCTCTCTTTCTCGTGAATACAGAGAACGAATCTCTGCATGAATTCTGAATGAATTGAACTGAATGAATTTCTCGTGAATGACGGTACATGCAGAAGTTGCTCGTTTCTGTAACTAGTGGATGTCAATGGTTCAGCATATCACCGCCGCCTTGTGTACTGATTAATTGCGGGCGTGACAGTCGAATATAGCATGCAGTGGTTTTCGATGAGTATTGTGAATAATTAAAATATGTTTGTATATAAAATACGGATGAAAATACATTTTATTGGAGTCATATTTGCTAGGTCAGAAGTTTCTCTCAACTCACAGACCAGATAAATGACTGACGTTGACATAAAATATTTCATTCATTAAGAAACGTTTGTTTTAAAAATATGAAAATATTCGTTTTAAAAATTTCTGTGTTTAATTTATTTGAATTGATATCGATTTTACTAACGATACAGAACGCTTGACTTGTCACATTATTCACATTCAAATGGAGTTTCAATCCATTATGGAAAATAATACCTTCGATTCTGTTTCTCTTCATGTTTCTCTTCATATTTGTTTTTAATGAATATGATATATGGAAATTATTATATGAAATAATTTCGAAAACGATTAGGCAATCAAATGTTTCGAAAGCTTTACAGTTCTATTTCAAATACGTTAGTAAAGTTTGGTGTTGATTAATCAAACAGATTGCCATCTCCATCAAATCAACTTTAACAACAGAAAATCATGAAGAAAATCATTCAAATCGCATGAGTCTTTGTCCAACCTCACCTGAATCATAAATATATTGACGAATCCATTCATTAGTATCCCTAAACCCATGTTAAACGACCGAGTCGACTTCATTCCGGTATAAGCTCCTCAGCGTATCCAATAAATCAGCCTAATATGAATGAATCAGTTTGAATGTATTATCATTGTTAGACGAGCTTTAGCGAAGATTCAATATGGCAAACTGAAAAAAATTGGTGTTCGTTTTTATGTTTTTTTTATGTTTTTCTGTCGGTTCTCTACAGGTCAAACGGCTACAGCTATCAACTTGAGAAAAAATTTCACCATGGTTCCTTATCTAACTTAGATCTGTATAGTTTTGTGGCATCATCGGGTGGTAACTTTTATTTTTATGATTTTTAAAACTTTCAAAAATACTCATTAGAATAACACGGCGGAAAAAAAAGAAAATATTTTTATTTTCTAAAATAATGAAATTGTCTGTGAAGTTGAATTACATTCTGATACACATTTATGGAATTTTCTCAGCTTGATAGGGTCAGCGATTTTGAAGAAAAAACATAAAATGTGCTAAATTGGTACCACTCGAATCAGTTTTTACCCATTTATAACTTAAATGTCACCCAATTGGCGTATGTAGGCAAAATTTTGGCAGAAAAATCGACATACTATTACTATCTGCTCATCTAACAACGCATATATGGCGTTTTCCTAGTGTATAACATATCATCTCATGTTTCTAACACATGGTGTTCACTGAGTTCAGTTGTAATTGAATGTTCACTTGAAAAGAACTATAGAATTGCAAATGTCAGGTGGAGAATAACTATGTTTACGTATCAAAATTGAAATACCTTCCACATTAGTTGTATTATTTCTGCTACAAACTAACTATTTCGTCTGCCATGTATCACGTGCTGTAAGTGCTTTTCATTAATTATCAATTGTGTTATATTCATCTGATTCTAGTTTAACTCTACAGAATAAAGTTTTAAATGGAATAACATTCATTATCTGAATATTTTCCGATTATGATTATTTTAACTCGACTGTTGAATATTATTATGATGAAACAAATTCCTTTCTGATACGTTTTCAATATCGAGAGATCATTAATTCAAGCACCAAAAAAATAAATGACGCTTTCAATAATGAACTGAATTTGTCAAATTGCACAACATATTTCTTCACAAATATTCATTGAACCACAAATTCAATGTAGAAATTGTCGAAAACAACAATTACCGAAGATTTTTGTAGAGTTTGTTAATGATTCGATCTAGGAAGTTATTTCTGCAAAAACAGTTTTACAAATTGTGTGAGCTTTTTCACACTGATAATGATACAAATAATGTGTTGACAACATTTATTATAAATTTGATAGAATTTCGATTGGGAATAGTGTCTCAAATTACCAATTGGAATAAACAATTCATATTCAGAAATGATAATGCATAATGATTATTTAAGATCTCGAAAACTCAATTTTGAAAAAACGGCCCTGTAAAAGCTATCAGTAATATTTTCCGGAAGAATTTGGTGCTCACATATGTTCAAGTTCAAAATTAATTTGCGTTGAATATACACGAGAAAACTACATCTTCAATAAAGTGTGTTTGAAAATATTTCAATAATGATAAGAATTATAAAATGATACACAAATAAATATTGCCTTTTCCAATTATTATTGCAATATGTATCATGTACAAATTGCTTGAATGAGATTCTATATTCAACACACATTGATTGAACTGAGATTCCAATTCATTATTGATACATTTGTAATTGAGTGCGAAGTAATGCAAGCAGTTTTAATGAAGTCATGTGCGCACGCGCATGACGTTCAACCGCAAAGCGAGGCGCGCGGATAGAGCCCGCGGCTCTCACAGTAAAGATTTATACATCATATGTGTAGACGCACTGCATAACGACCATTATGAAAGCAACCATTAGGGAAAGGCAATGTTGTGCTCTCAGAAGTGAACTTTCTTTATTAAATTGACTAGTATATTTACTCCAGTATGAGAAATAGAGAGAGACACACATAGGGGGAGCGAGAGAGATAGAGAGAGAGAGAGAGAGAGAGAGAGAGAGAGAGAGAGAGAGAGACAGAGAGAGAGAGAGACAGAGAGAGAGAGAGAAAATGAAAATAAAGAGATTGGGACATCGATAAAGAGAAGAACATGAAAAGAAATATGCAGACGAAAATAGAGGGGTCTAGAGAGAGAGAGAGAGAGAGAGAGAGAGAGAGAGAGAGAGAGAGAAAAGAGAGACAGAGAAAAAGTGAGAGGTAGTGACAGAATGAGAAAGACAAATACGGGTAGATAGACAGTTTCTCGTTATATCTTAATTCACTTCAAACTTCAGCTATTTACTTTCACACTCGCCGGTTGAACACTGATTAAAGAAAACTGTTGGTGTTTTCCTTTTAGATGTATTCCTATATTCATGAATTAACAAAGTCAATTCAATCATGCTGTTAATTAACTTGAAGTTGCTGCATCCTGACTTGCTTGAGATAAAGTGCAGTATCGCAATCTATAGGATATTATATATACCCACTGTGCATGCACATTTAAAATAAGAAATAAAGAACGAAATCTAAACTTGAATTTCAGGTTTTCAACAAATATGCTTTCAATCTAATGAAAATATGAAGTGAGTAAATAACCTTACATATCCTATGAAAGTATCTATATATTATTATCATTGGAATTTTCAATGAACTAAATGATATATTTGTTGAAACAGATTCGATACACCACATTGATTATAAATTCTATTTCATCACGTTGAAGAATCTGCATATGGATATCTGAGCAATAAATAAATAATGTGTTTCTGTTTTTCCTGGAAAATCGATGTTGAATTCATCTAGAAAACAATTGTGTACATCGATGACGATCGATCTACTGTTTACAACACTTTGCGTAGAACTATACTTGTATCCACTATAGATATTTGTTCACTAAATAAAAAAAAATCGTTATCGCATGCATTTGAATGATGTAGTTGCATTCCTCACCGTGAATCTCGTCCGAAAAGATCATAAAACCCTGAAAACATCACAGCTATACAAACAACAAGATATTTGTGTCTGTTTTCACGTAGAAGATCTCTAAATCTCTTGGATATCAGAAGCACATCACTGAAATATTCATTGGAAGAAACTATCTCACACTGACAGTATAACTGAGAAATAATGACAAGTAAAATGGCGTTTGTTATCGCCACGCTCGTTTTGGTCGTGATTCGGAATTACCAACCTCATCGAATTTTAGTAGAATATTCGACATCTGTTTCAACATTATATATATATATATATATATATATATATATATATATATATATATATATATATATATATATATATATATATATATATATATATATATAAATGTATATATATATATATATATATATATATATATATATTATTAAGTGTCTCTATATAATTACAGATTTTAATTAACTGATAATTCTCTAGTTTCCCATCCACTCGGAAAGTTGAACTTGCTCAGCGATGATTTTCAAAACAAAAAAAACTCATTGTATTCCGAATTAATTAATCATGTATTTATGAAAAGTATTCATGACCTTTATTCGATTTCAGTATTTTATGTAGAGGATAGATAAATTTGGAAAGTTATTTCCGATATTACTTGAAGTGAATGTAGTAAATTGAATGGTCTAGTGAGGATAATTGAATCGATGTGTGAAAAAAGCATTGAAATCAATGTGCATTATGGTATGTTCACAATATTAGTTCGGTTGTCTATTTCTAGGTCCAGATGAGCAATGATTTTGCCATCAATCAAAATTGGTTTCTACACATACATATTCTTTCAACAACCGGAAAACTCAATCTATTATATATAATAATAAATGAACACAAAAATATTTCTTATGTATTACCAATCTTATTCAATAATGTGTGTGATTTTACAATTACTGGAACATGATATAGGTGCAGGGATATTCACTTAGATGTATTATTGTTTTTTTTTTAATGAACATCTAGATTTATCTTTCTCTCTCTCTCTCTCTTCCTCTTCCTCTCTGTTTCAATTAATACCATTTCTATTGAATTCGTATCAATATTCTCATCATCAAAGTCTAATTTGATTTGTACCAACTATATTGGCCCGCCTCTGGGACTGTACAAAACGAAATCATTTTCAATTTATATATATATATATATATATATATATATATATATATATATATATATATATATATATATATATATATACATATATATATGTATATATATATGTATATATATTATTACAAATAATATATATATATATGTATATATATGATGAGAATTGATATCGAGATCAAACTATGATCGAATAGGAGTCTTTCATTCAAAGTTTTCCAACTTTCGTTTCTTCTTTGAAGTTCCGTTGTTTGTAATTGAAGCGTCACTCCTCAGTGAGTACACTTTGCTTTGCCTTCGTTGACATCATTTTTTTATCGTGGAATGACGTCATTGAGCTAGGTGGAAAGAAGATGGAGTCTTCTTTTGGAGGTGTCACCGTGAAGATCATAAGTCACCATTGAAAATGCCACTCTCAGTAGCTCAGTCAGCTGAGGCACCGTTTCAGAAACTGGTCACCGTCGGGCGTGAGTTCGAGTCCCGCATAAGGCATGGGTTTTTGTAAACGTCCTTTCACTTATCAGCACTTCATAGTTTCTTTATCACCTGCTCATTTGTTCCTCCGTATAGCCTTTCAGTTGGTGGGGTCGTTAAGCATACAATTATCAATCTATCAACCATTGAAAGTCAGAGAATTCATGAGAAATAGTGTTTAAAGAACCACTATGATATGTGGGATATTTTTATGATGCTTTGGATTAGTTCGTGTTTTTCAAGGTGTTTCAAGTTGGGTATTCATCAATTGAAAATCTTGAAAATTATAACTTGAATATGTTGAAAATTTGAGGACAATTTAATTGGATGAGTGATAGCAGAGACTCCCATCACTTTCTAATGGACCTTTGTCTGTACTTTTCTTGGGACATGCAGACTTATCCAACTTGAAACTGTATAGATTTCTGGTCATATCGGTGGGACTGATTTTGATAAATATAAACTGAAAATTTCTGAAAACTTCGTGAGATTTAGCTGGGCGGAAACATCTTAAAAATTAAATCTCCCAAAAAATTGAAATATCTCCTGAACGTGAAGAAAATAATTATACACATTCCAATTTTGTATGCAATTCAAACAAGCCGTTTTTTTAGAAAATAAATTAACGAATGTTTTTAAATCAGCAAATAAATATAAATAATAACAGAACTAGAGAGACTAGCTAGCCTCTCTGAGAAGGATCATTGCTAAGATTTAAGGCTTTTTTAGATTTGATGGGTGACGATCTCTAGTTCGACGATAGGGAGGCTAGATGCTGGGCATTATCTAGCCTCCTAGTTGACGAATGGAGTATATTTAATTGAAATCGAAGTGTGTAGAGTTTTAAATTATACTACGTATAAATGTATTCCTCATATTAAAACGCATATGATGCGTTTGTCTAGTTACTTTATAGTAGCATATGCAAATATAACTTTCAGGTTCAAATCTGGTTAGCAAATAGTCATCTGTAGTATAGATAGGAGAATGAGATGACGGAGACTGTTGCAGCTTAATACAACGGAACCATCCCTGTTTTCACTTCAACATCTGAGAGTTACCACGAGAAACCTTATACCTCGTTGCTGCGTCCCAGACAGAGATATACTAAGAGAAAAAATTAAAAGGAAGGTAGATTGAATGTCTTTGAAAAGTGTTCGACTGGTACCTGGCACCTCCAACAATATCCAAATGGTTTCCTATACAAGTAATATTTGTTTTTTTTTTCAAGAAAATGAATAAAAATGATAAGACAAGTGATATTTCGGAAAAAAATTATGCTACGGTATAAGATATATGATAAGACATCATGATTTATCATGATATATGATATATACTACGGTATGCCATGATATATTTTTTTTTCTAAACAGCTCTCTATTTTGATTTTACCTCTTATTTTAATCCACACCTACTTCCTCTCATACCGTAATTGCATTATTTTGTTCACATTAATTTTTGTTTTTATTTTCGTTATTTTTTTCTGAGTCGAAAGTTTATGAACCGTACGTATTTAGTCATTGAGTTAACTGTAAACTCCGAATGATTATCATGGTTTTATTGTTAATACGTGACAAAACACGGTAATAACATTTTTATGTTTTTCTTCAAAATCCGAGTTATTGTACCTTTTGTATTGGCGACTTGTAATAGCTAAATGACGAAGAATATATTAAATCATGCACTTCTAATTTGTGAGAAGAGCGTGAACTGGAAACTAGTTCTATATTTGTATCCTTTCGAAATATTCGAATTTAAAATTTAATACACTATATCATTTTGGTATTTCGATCAGTTTTCTAATTATACATTCACATTCATATACATTCATATGAATGAATATATATATATATATATATATATATATATATATATATATATATATATATATATATATATATATATATATATATATATATATATATATATATGCCCAACGAGGTGATATTTTTCAGTCATATTATTATCCATCATATCAACACCACGTGCTGTACGCTTCCACAGAAAGTCATATATATATATATATATATATATATATATATATATATATATATATATATATATATATATATATATATATATATATAAGTCAAATATATATATTTATATATGTTTGTATTTAAATATCTCTTCTGTAATTTTTGTTCACCATTCGCTCTTGCAAGATTTTCAAATTATTCTATACTTTCACTCACGGAATAAGACGTGAACCACCTGCGCGCAAGTTGCATGGGATATTCAGAACGATCGCTCGATACTTCATCTTGCATGGTTCAAGTATATCAAATTGTATAATCTGTAATGATCAACAAAGACAAGTAAATTGATTATTATTTAATATTCCTCATTTCACTTATACAGACGGCTAGGATCGTATGTGCTCGCTTTATATTCTTGTTTGGTTACATCAATATTCCATACCCTCGAACAATGAAGATTATGTACGACCGTCCCCCACTCTGAAACAACATCGAATGGTTGTTCCGCACCAACTAATTTCGTCAATACTCGTAATTATTGTAACCTCGATCCTATAAGGCTGAGCGGAAAGTGCAAGTGCGTGTACGCTATCGGTGCTTAGCGTTATTTAGCTGAATAGAGTTGGTGTTCGTTATTATATAAACGCATATTGAAACTAACTTGAGTGATGTAATTTCGTTGGAGATGGTAGTCTTCAATGAATAGATTGTATTGTAGTTACAGTATCATGTTTTGTGTTATTATCTTGAGGCAGTGGTTAGAATGGAACAAGAAATGCTGAATTAGGAAACGTTCTATGGATAAATGTGTTGAGAGAGAAATATGGTTAGGGTTCAACAGTTGAAATGGGTGATATATTGAATTGAATAACAATATAAATGATGGAATGAGAACTTAAAGTAATCAATTCATAAGGTGTTTATCAATAATTTCATTTCCAAATACGTATTTTTAACAAAGTTGGGTGCATACCAAATGGGGAAAAACATGTAGGCTTGATGCTAGGCTCAAGTCCTCTTCTTTCTACTCATCTGCCTGATTCTGCTCTTCCTCCTCCTTCTCGTCATCTATATCAACTCTTCTCACCACCTCTCCATGTATCCCTACTTTTCCACCGTTTACTCTTCTCAACTTCAGTCCATGCCTTCCCTCTCTCTTTCACAGCTCTTCTCACTCCCATATTACATCTCCTCCTCGGTCTCCCCACTCTTCTTTCATCTTAATTCTCAATCATGAATTTTAAAAAACTAGTGAATAATTCATATTCAAAACAACCAATTCATTTCATATCATCAAGTTTTGACTTTATTCACTCAATTTGGGTGTAGCAATTTCTATACACACCATCATTATAGATAATTCTCAAGATACTTATATATTGAACAATATATTATTATCTCTTGCCCATATTCTGTTTCTGGTTCAATCAATTTCTATGTCTGAAAGATATATTGTCAATTGTTATTCACCATTTACCCTGAATGAATTTCGCAGCTTCAGAAGGCAAACCTTCTAACTCCACTTTTGGACTTTTCGTGATTTTTTTTTTTTTTTTTTTCACTATTCAATTGTTCTATCTCCAGAGCTTGAAACGTATAGCGTGCGCTATCTATTGGATAATTAACTATATCTATATTAAATATATTATATATATTCTATATTATGTTATTATAGGATATCTATATTTTCTATACAATTTCCAATTTTCAACCACCCATATTTCAGCTCGTTGAAAATGGAGTTGCACTATTTACATTCTGAGGTTGTGACTTGGATTAGTAACAAATATAATCCTGACCAGAAAAGAATGAATCTGGAAATACTTCACGTGAAACAATTTTATCTTCGAATTGATTGTTCAAAAGATGGATATAAAACGCTTTCTTCGCCTGTCAGAACCACCTCTTCAACTGAGACCTTATCATTGCTCAGACAAAGACATACAAGTATATCATTCCGGCATAGAGTTACGATTTACAAAGGCTTTATGTGACTATATAAAAGGAAAATGTGGTATTTAGTCTCGATCGTTAAACATGGTCGTTAATAACTGATGACTTCGTAACGTAGCTGAACGGTAGAGTTATTGTGACCAACTACAACGGCGTGTACAACCTTTGTTTGAGGAAGTTTTAGTGCAGATGATGTGAAGAAAATTTAATTGCATCCATTATCACATTTTCATTCTCTACCCTACAAAATCGTATGTAAGAATCAGAATCCAAGGCCAGTTTGTTGCTCGAGTATTTCTATATGATGGTGATTGTATGAGAACATTTTTTACAGAAGTTGATTTATTTATTCATTTTCTTCTGATAGCTGTTGTTCGTGATTTTTCTTCAGCTTTTTCGTAAATATGAGATGGTTCCTTGTCACGGCCGCCACGTTTTGATTGTTCAAAACAACTGATAAAATAATGTAATCGATTTATTTAGGAGTGTTGTGCCATCAGTAACTTTATAGTACATGTTACAATGTCATATAATTCATGAAAGAATACAAATGTTACAGCAATTGAATACTGAAATGATATTACTTATGAAATAAGAATACAGACATCACTAAACTCACAACCATCTCATTTATTATTCACAGATGTCAATAGATTGTCATCGTAATGACATTTTGCCATCAATTTTTTTTTTCCAAAGACTTTCACTAAAAACCTTGGGTAAATACGTAATAACTAAGGAAAAACTTGTCGACTTGAGTTTACCAGGCAAACAATCAGGCAAATATGAATCGATTTTGTTTTAAATACAATAACGAAAGGATGCATTTCTCGTGGATACAGAATCTCAATGTTTGATAGATGAGGATAGATATTGCTCTCAATACAGCTCAATTTGATTGGAAGTTTATCTAAAATTCAATTAATTTTTCTATTCGTATCTATTCTTTCAGCACTAATATCTTGGGAATAATTGTGAAAATTCATAATTTTATTGTTTCATGAGTTTGATCTGTTATTCCAACGGAAGTATGTCTTACTGAAAACTGATCTCTTCCGATATCAAACGATTACCAAGTTTCATAATCACGGCCGCAATTTCTGTACAGTACCAATTGACGACTCGAAATAGGCGTGGCTTCAGCAGTCAGCCAGTTGGTTCATATCATTTGTAGTCATTCAAAGATACCCCGATTGGATATTTGAATTTGACTACAGTTCTAACAGCCCTGTTGATTGTACGGTATGATTTTTGACGATATGGGCTGCGAGTCGTCAATTGATTTTCTTCATTTCTATAAAATAAATATGGATCACTTATGAAATGAAAATAAACTGATTTTTACTCAAATATTACTAACTGTTGGTGAAAAAGAAAAAAATTATAAGAACTGATGAAAATATCCCAAGTCTTACTTACAATCTAACTCCAGTGGTGAAATAAAAATATGCAAATTGAAGGCTAAAAATAGTGTGAGTAACCTTTATAGATACAATCTGTTGAGTTTGTGACGAGATGGCGTGTTGATGAAGTTGACAAAAGCTCAATATTTAGGCCTACTTTACACGCCATGGAAGAAAAATAACCTATTCAGAAATAATCTGTGAAATCTGGAAACTCAATTTCCGAAGTATCAAGAAATAAAGAAATATCACGACCTCATTCTCAAAAACTAGAAATACAATCTGTACAATAATCAATATTGATACTATTGATGATTCAAATTGTATCAAATTATGGATAGAATAGAATTTATATTTGAATAGCATTAACTGCAATTTTTTTCGAACATATTTTGGAAAAGATAATGTCTGAATATGGTTCTCTTGATTATGTGCCATTAGAATTCACATTGAAAATTTTCAAAAAATCAATTTTGTCTGTAGTAGGTGATGTCACCGAGTAGCTAATCATGAGCTCAAAAATTTAATTTCATAATAACAAACTAAAAATACATAATCCTGAATATCATGCTGAATAATATCATGTTTCTATTCTTCAATTGAGAGCTAAAATGTTATATTCAAATGTAAAATCAAGTTCAAACGACTCGACCAGCAGTTGGGTTAATTATCTGGGGATACTAAAGAGCAAATAATAGATGAATGATATTCACAGAAACTCATGCCTTATGCAGGACTCGAACCCAGGCCCAAATTAAATTCCGTTTCCGAAAAAGTGCCTCAGCATACTCGGCCATGATGGGTGGTTAGAGCAAGTTCATATTGGGCCATGGATACTTCATTCTGTCTCCAAACGGTAAAAGTTTTACGTTTCTCCTTCTCTCGTATCAAAAAGTACTTTGATCGTGTATGCTACCAGCATACAAAGCCTATTCGCACTCTAAAAGTGTGTGTGTGTGTATTTGTTTCTCCGTTTCTTGATTAAGACTCTAGGGGGCCTTGCTTTTCGGGAACGCACTGCCTTCCGTAACGCGTGTCTAAAAATTCAATAATTCACCGCCGCCTTCCAAAAGAAATCACACGAAGGAAAATTCATTCTGTTTATACCACGCGGTTCATACACACGAAACTCGGCTCGATATTTAAAGTGTCACAAAGATGGCCGCCGTCAATTGATGATTGATTGATTGAAAAGTGTCAAAAGACTATTCTGTGATTGACGTTTTATGTTAAATTATCATCAATAACTCAGGTCGTCACCTATGAAAGATGTATATTTCTAGTTCAGGTTATTAGTAACAAAGAAGGTATTTTATTTGTATCATATAGGGACACACCTACTTTGATAAATAGATTGAATTGATGTTGATTGAGTGTCAAAGTGCTCATTTTCTTGGACTATGAATTGAGTATATGTCAATTTAACGATACATATTGATTTTCTTCCAAGAAATAATTGATAACAACCAGATATTTCATCGTATCATATCAATAGTTGATGGACGTCATTCCTTTGTGTCAATGCTATCAACATAACAATGCTTTGAATAGTAATATTCAGTGCGGAAATACATAAGTTTTGAATCATTATTATTCTATCCAGTGACATCCATCACAAATATGAATTTGAAATTGACGGACATGTTTTTCAAACAACAGGTTTGTTTAACAAAAATTAGGTCAAAACTCAAAACATCATTTTCTTCTCCAATACTGACTGATAAACTGACAGATACAAAAGTGTCATTTGGAATAATCAGACATTGGGTTTTTTATTACATTACTTTGTTGAAAATTCAATCACAATGCCCGTTACCACTTTTTTTCACTTCAAATTGTATATTACTTCAAAATCGAATGAAAGTACTGGAAAATCTATTTTCATATATGTGAAGTTTACCAACGCACTGTAGGGCCTAATGATGATAAAGATTCATTTGCGTCGGTGGATAATGAAAGGTTATTTTATAATGTTTTTGAATAATGTGAAGGAGTCAATCGTGGCCTGTTGTTAAGGAACAATCGCAATCTGAAACTAAACAACAGTGGTAAACTACGAACTAACTCTGTCAGAAAAGTCGATTATGGTGGGATTCGAACCCCGGTATCCTGAATGACGGTTTAGCGGGCTAGCCACTGATAACCAGTCTACTCATCTCCGTCTTTGTGTCGTGGTCCTCTGAAATGATCTCATTAGATGAGCGTAAGCGAAGACTCCATTCCACTCTAATAGGGCTTTGTCTGTGTTTTTTTTTTTTAGGCACTGCACAGGTCGCAGAGGTTGACTGATCAACATGAAACTTTTTTTGTACACGCAAACTTATTCAACTTGGAACTGTATAGTTTTTGGTATGAATTGGTCGGACCGATTTTGAGAAATATCATCTAAACTTTCTAAAAACCTCATGAGATTGGGCTGAGCAAGAAAATTTGACAAATAAAATCTCTTCAAATGAAATGAAATTTTCTGTGAATGTGTGCACATGAATGATACACATCATCACGATTTTGTATCCGATTCGAACTGGCCGTTTTGAAGAAAATAATTAAAATATCTGTTTTTATTCATCAATTATCATTATAGAAATTTAAGCAGATTCAGGTAGCCAAGATTCACTGCTTTCTAGATTCTATATTTGCCCAACAATTACATCAAGGTGTGAAGAATACCAGATTCTATAAAGCATAGCAAGGGTAAATGAAAACTACTTTAACGACTATTATAACTCGCTCATCTTACAACGCATATGTTGCGTTGTCTAGTATTATGATAACAACGTACTCCTTGTATGAAATTAGTACAAAATATATTATTCCCAAGGCCTTTCAACATATTCTTTGCATAAAATGAGTGAAAAGTTATTATATCCCCAATATTTATACAGTATATGAATGATATATTGCTGCTATCAAGATGCATTCTACTTTTCTGCTATACCTCGATGTTGTATTTCACCTTCAAATATGAATATAAATAAACTATATAACGACACTTGATTTGTGGAAAGATATCGTACTGAATGAAGAATATATTGTAAGAAATCTTTCCTTTACCATCTCTCTATAATCCTATATCACAGTGAGGTAGTGACAGAATCGTTCGGGATGCGAGCTCAAGTTCCTCAACGGGTACAAAAAGCGACAGTCTCTCTTTTCTGTCGATAAAGTAATCTTGATAATGATGAAGTTTGTCAGAATATTCTGGATAAATCTGACAGTTTTCCTTTGCGGTTTTGATAATAATGTATTCTGGTCATGGCAAGTGATCACCTGGTACAGTTAACCCGACAACTTAAGAGGGCATGAGAGCCGGATCAGTGAAATATTACAGTTTGTGACAATTTGCAATAGATATTGAAAATATAATCACGTTGTTAAATCGACATGAGTCTATATTTTCAAATATTTTCTATCGAAAAAAACGCTGGCATCATTACCTCAGGATTTATTGTTTATTGAATGAGTTATACTATTTTTAATTATTATTTGGGGTGGTAAAATCGCCATTGTGGTACCCCGTTCGAATGATCCTATTGTTTCCCCCATTGCCTTAATTGGGGAACAATGATTTTGTATCAAGTTTCGATATTTCGATATCATTAACAACAAAAATATACGAATATATATTTTCAAAGACTCGAATACTGAAAATATAATTGATCCATATGATATCCTATGATTGCCATTTTGTGAATCAAATACATCACAGGATTAGCAAATGAAGGATTAATTAGCTTCATATGTTTTATGTATTCTGTTCTACCAATGGGTACATCTGAATTGATCTATGATAATAATGTATTCATCATGTTATGTTGAAACGTGTTCACTTATGTACTGATATTTCGAAATTTTTGAACGATAGATCAGATCGTTGGTGACAAGTTTGGTAATGTGAAAGAAACTCAAATTCTGATACTATAGAAGTACAGATCTGTCAAACCAATAAAATTATGATGTGGGAAATAATTAATTGATATTGTAAAGCTTCACAGGAATTCAGCCACAGACAGAGCACAGTTTTTTAGTTGTATACATGTGCAAATTTTATGATCCAGTTTCAAAATATCACAGTTTCTTAATTTCATAGTTTCTTAATTCCATAGTTGTATAATTTCATCATTTCATAATTCCATAAGGTTGACTGGCAACATATCTACTCGTATATTTTCACTGGCGTTATATAAAACAAAACTCCATACCCGCTTATAAAGAATACTTAGAAATGGGTCAAGTTTTCGCAGTCCAATAGACCATGACTGTTTTTATTTTGTGTTAGCATAGCATTCAGCTCTTCTAGTAGGAAAGAATAATTGATATTAATAATTAGTCATAGTCCTAACGAGCCAGCTAAGCTTAAGACTTTGTTCCAAGTGGCGACCGTGTTACTCGTCTAATAGACCATGACTTTGTTTTTATATTGTGTTAACATAGCATTCAGCTCTTATAGTAAAAATGAATCATCAATATAAATAATTAGTCATAGTCTTAACGAGCCAGCTAAGCATAAGACTTTATTTTAAGTGGCGACCTAGTTGACGATATTACGAGGTCTGTGTTCCTAACTCGTTATAATGTTCATAATCTCACACCTTTCGGAAAAAAATACTAACAGAACATTATATCGCAAAATCGACTCATATGCACTCTTAAAATGCAATATCGTTCACCATGCATGTAAGTCAAGATGTGCTGACGGGATTCCGTCATTATTGAATTTAGGTCATTTAAGCTGAACGTCAATCCACGAAAGAAATGGATGTAATGAAATTCTTTATTTTGAATAACTAATTTGGAATGCACTAAGTGAAAGAATTTGTGAAGTGACTCTGATGTTTGAACGACGTGTAATGATCGATTCCACATAGGAAATAAAAACTGCGTTTTAGTTTGTTGTATGATGGATGTAAAGGTTTTTAACCGCGTGAATGAATTATTTTTTACTTCATATTGATGACAATTTCAATTATTTTCAATGAATATTTTATATAGTATTGAAATTAATCAAATACATAAATTTTTTCACAGTGAAATGAAAGCATAAAACATATTCGTCGGATGAGAATAATGAATCCCAAATATCATTCATATGCGAATCTGAATATGGAAATTCGAGTGAAATATTTTGAAATACACATTTTTGTAATTCCGACATTTTGGAAGACCATGCATCTGCGTTGTAAAACCATGGAGGATATAAACTCTTTCATTCATATATATATATATATATATATATATATATATATATATATATATATATATATATATATATATATATATATATATATATACTGTCATTGTGGAAGTATCTTTCAATAAAATTCCTTTATTTCGAAGATAAGTAAGGTAATGGACTGTCCCAACTTCGAATAAGCCCCATGAAAACAACTCTCTTTCTCAAAGCCAGCGAGCTAGTCTTTGGTCTCTCAGTACGTTTTATTCATTATATCATTTTCTTTGCAAACGGAATCCTCCACGACGAACCAATTCCCACAAATACTTACTCGAAAAGATTTAAATTAGCTTTGAAAGAAGCTTTGTAGAGTCGAGACAGAAATGTTTAAAAAACAATTTCACCAAGAAGGGGTTCCATCCCGACTGACTAGGAAAACATTTACAAAGTTAAAGAAGTTGATAATTTAGATGAAATTCAGATGGATCTGATATATCTATCTCAGAGCGTCAGTGTATACATTTCGTTATTTATTCAATTTGCAATGGTTCGGATTGAGTTTTATTATTGAAGAAAAAAATAGTTAGTATTGTTGAACCAGTGACAATCACTACATTTGAAATGGTGGTGCTCAGCGTGGTTAAACTACTAATATTGGAGGGCATATATTTTCGATCTCAACGCTTTAAAAAATTCGGTGCTTTGACACTAATTTGAATATAATATCATGGAGTTGTATAGTACTGTTTAACTGGAGGAATAGCTCCGTGTTGAAAACTCACACTACTTGATGGCATTAATTACTGGATAACGGCGGCCATTTTCATTGTTCATGCTGAGCTTAATGTTGTCAGGACTCGGATGTACGCCTACCGAAACTTGTTTTATATTTAGTGGTTGAATTACCAACGTGGAAGTAACTCCAACTGGCAGTGGAGAAACGAACATGGCCGCGTTGCCAGGTATATCGGCGCAACCGGAAGTACGCGTTCTGGTACACGGCTTGTCGCTGAGATAGATCACCAAGTGTATGAAGCTCGATGATAATATAATTGAAAAGTTCTCAGAATAAAATGGACTCAATTCGAATATTTCAAAACTTCAGAGGGAAGTAACTCTAAAATCTATTCAAGTAGTTTTCCTGTCAAATAGTTTTTGTGAGCTTCCGGCATCAAAAGTGAGAGAATACTATGATGTTTGATGGCTTTTGTGTGATTTCAACATTTGCTCATACCATCTTAAGAAAAATGAGGCATGCTATGAATAATATCACTATGTAACGAATATACTAACGTATTTGAATACAGTTTTAGAATAATGAGAATACATTAAATAAATATCTCGTCATTTATGTATTTTATATTTTGTATCTCGTCCCAGATTTCATCATAATGCAAACTGAAGAACAATAAAAGAAGTCCGGAATCAAAACTAAAATCTGACGAACAAATTCGTCTCTCTTTCTAAAGACATATTATGTTGAGAGTTATCATATTTTGTATAAACCATCAATTTCTTCTTACATTTCTGGGGCATCTTTCCTGTACCACTATGTCACTGACGCAAGTGGTTTTACTATTTTAATAGTATATTTAATTACTCATCAAAGATAATATGAAGGAGTAGCATTCACGTCGCAGTATTTGAAGAGAGTGATTTGATGAAAACATCACATAAATTCAACTCTCCTATATTTCCAATGAAGAAAGAAATTGTAGATACGACATTCACGATCAGCGATCACTTACGACAGTGATAATATATAGCAATTATGTATCTAGTGAGTAACTGATGTTTTTTCTCAATTCAATCCTTATTATTATAGTTTCGCTGATGGTTTCAGTATCATCGTGAATAAGTCATCAATTCATTTCATTAATTTTAACTCTAAATGTTTCAACTTCTTATTTTGACTATCCATATGAATTAAATTCTGAAATTAATTTTACAAAGTATAATTTGAGACGATGTAATTCCAATTTGAATGAAAATAAATGAATAAATAGATAGAATACAAACCAACATAACGAAAATCAGGAAACTACCAATTGATACTGTTTTTCATTTCTGAAATTTGTATACTGAAAAAATCGAAACAAACAATTTTCCTCATTGGCTATCCGCAGCGGTATATTATTCAAAAATGAATCATGTGTATACACTGAAATTGACAATCAATTTTTCAATACAAAAAAACATTTGTGAGTTAAAATAAATCAAGTGAAAACATAAAAATTGACGGAAGCATATTTCATCCACCCTGGACGTCCAAAACGAAGTTCACAGTTCAAAAAATATCATCTATAAATGAAATGTACATTTAGTTACACTTAATTATAGCATTTCACCATGAATTCATTCGATGAAGCAAACAGGTTGAATTCAAACAATGGAATGAGTGAAATCAATACCTTCTGTTCTACTCAGTTCCTTGTTGACATGACTACTCGTAACTTGCAAGTTTAATACAACTGAATACAATGAATGAAATGTTGAATACAACAAATATACGCAATGTATTGGAATAGGTTTCGCGTCCTGTTGAATAATTAAAATCTGTGCGTAGTTGAAAAGTGATACTTTCAAATATCGACTCTCATCTGGAGTCACTAATTAACTCACACAAATACGTATGACAAATGTACACTCAACTCAACATATTGTGTACAGTGAAATCAAAAAATAAAGTATATAGTAATGCAATCAATGGTATATAGTAATGCAATCAATGGTATATATATATATATATATATATATATATATATATATATATATATATATATATATATATATATATATATATATATATATGAGTTGTTATAAAAACTCTGCCGACAGTACGGTTACCACTTGCACACAGTATAACAATAGCAACAAATGATCAATTATAAGAAAAAACAATAGTTATATTATCTTATATATTAACTGAATATATGATCTAAGATCATGATAATGGCCTTGATAATAAGGGCCTAACTATACCAGGGATTTTTTTCATGCTCAGGAATACACAAACTTGAAAATAGCTCTAACTGGCATTTTTGGCTTATAACTAAGCATGGTCACCCATTTGCTTATACAAAATCTCATAATGAGATCAACTGGACTTTGTAATATCGAACCTTCAGAAATATTGTTTTCAATTTCTTATAGTTTGTGGCCACTAAACTTTGCTATATTTCCATACATATTTTTTTATATACTCTCCTGTTAAAATTATTGAAATATATTCTGTCTTCGATCTATTTTTTGAGATTATAGAATTATCCTGAAAATATAAAACGTATTGAACAATAATTGCCAATGACAATAATTTCAAATGCTCCACTATGTTATTTGACAGCAAATGCTTTGTTTTTCAAGCACTACTATTTTATTACGTCACTAATGGTATCGCACGCACATGCTACTCTTTGGTAATCATATATCATTATTATGGCGTGTTAACACAATTGCTAGCATCAAGTATGCCGTGCTTATATCATTATCGCGAGCTCCCATTACTCTATGCACGACATCTCAGTCGGTCAAGAAATTTTTTGGGCATATTTTCTAAGCGGGAAATGTCAATAACAATAAACAAAGGGACCGTCACATGCAGCGTAGTGGTTAACGCACTTGCTTTATGTGATCCGGGAGGCAGTGGGCATATTGGACCCGGTTTGATCCGCGCTACCGTTCATCTGTATAGGGGTATTACGTGGTTTCCCTCTGTAGTCTAGGCTGATGCCGGTATGGTTCCCACAATATAGACCACGACCGCTTCCTTCCTACTATCCTTCCCATTACCCATGAAACCTTCATCTCATCATTCTATCATCTCATTAATCATTCAGACGACGCCAATAAATCTTGGTAATTATTACAGTGAGCCGTTAAAACCCAGTATATATATAAAAAAAATGATGAAGGGGTTTAAACATTGATGGATATTTTAGTATGGTACTTCGGAATTGTATGTGAAATACACTATAGTATTGAAAATCACAAAAAATATCCAAATGGCAGTTGATTTTGAAGTTTGGATGATTATAAACTTGGTGAACATGGTGACCAGCAGAAAACAATCAACAACCAACTTTCAGTTAGACCTGAACTAAGCTTTGATTCAGACACCATGAAATGCGTATTTGAGCGCTACTTCTGTCCACATTCAGATTATATTGAATAGTTATACCATTTAAATACAGTCTCCTGAAGATTTAAAACTATATAATATTTTTTCGAGAGGTAATTTTGATCCTATGGAGAATTATACGTGCAAATAGAAAAATTGGCTGATCATACACGATAAGAAGATATTTTGGAAAGTGGATTCAAAATTATCAACAAATGTCCAAGTTGGACAATCTTGGAACAGATATTCGATTGTCCACTTCATAGACGAACGTATGAACAGATTAATGCATGTGTGTATATCTTACTCTCATCAAATTCTCGATTTTTCTCTCATTGAAGTAACATTTCCAATTCAATTTTGTCACATTTTGAAAATTTACTCCCCAGTCATTTTTTGTAGACAGTGTGACAAACAGTTCAACAAAATGCAATACATTCACGAAACAGATCAGAAAATCGATGAAAAATTCTTAGTTTCAATTTAATTCATTCTATCATGAAGGGAAAAGATATCCCATATGCATTTGTATATTGAAATGATAGTTTTCATGAAATGGATCGTCTATTTCCATTTCAAACTTTACAACAGGAAAAATGTTTTTCAACTTGTCCTAATTCTCAAAGTAGCTATAATTATGACTAAAAGCAGCCAGAATGAGTTCATGGAGCGCATGATGATAGAACATGAAGAGTGGACGAATCTGTAAGAATTGTGTGAACAACAACTTGTAAGTATATACTTCCAAGTTCTTAAGTCTACTTATCATAAGTCCTTGTATTTTGAAATCTTGGCGGTTCCCAAAGACATGCTTCAATCAATGATTTCTACTTGAAAGCCAAGTTTCACATTTTGTATAGTTCTAATAAATAGAAGGGAGCCAACTCGAATGCCTAGAATTCGAAACAGCTTATTAACATAACAATATGAAATTGTAATATATCATACCATAGACGAAAGATAATACCTACTACTGGTATTAGTTGTATATATCGTTATCTAGTGGATATTGTATATGATTATGTTGAATATCATCTATATTATTCATGATCTAAATTCTTACACAATATTGAATTGTATCAAATTCATTCAACATACATTACAATATAAAATCAATATTTATATTTGAATTTCATAATTTTTCTATAGAAGCTAGTTTTTATTTCCCCGGTACTTGCCCTCTTCGTTTCAGTCAACTCGATCGCTTAGTTCATCCAAACATATTCACGAACGTTTCAAACTAGGGTTGCCATTCAATTTCGATATTCTCAATCAATTCGATATTTCAGAACTTCGATTCGATATCGAATTGACAATTTCGATACCGTATTCGATTGATTATATATAAAACGATGATCACTATCAAATTGAAAGATCGAAAATAGCACGACTGAAAGGTCATATGAGCAAATGATAAAAAGAAGTGAAGAAGTGAATAAAATAAATAATGGGGCTTCGCTCACGATTTGCCGTTTCTGTCAGTAATGGTGTATGTCTAAATGTTGAGTAGAATGTGTGTATGAATGAGAAAAAGCTTTACATGCGCTCAATGTGTTATGATAACTACCAGTATGAGATTGTTATAAAATGACTATCGAATTGTCAATGTATTTCTCTTTTCCAAAAGGAATTGACCATCTTGAGAATCAAACCTAATTTTGTATTTTATGATAGAATGAAAAGAGATAAACTGAAACCGAATCAGTCTTACATGACTGATATTTATGATTTTCAAATCTCGTATTTTTTCACGCATACAATATTTTATATTAGATCCGTTTTTTTATATTTGGTTCAATATCGATCAAAAATTGGAATTTTCGATAAATAATCCGATCTATATTTTAAATTTGAGTTTTTATATAGTTCAGATTCCGATATATGTTTGCAGTTTACATATCAAACTTCAAACCTGATTTCAATTTATTCATCTTCAAATCATTTCTCAATAGTTTAACACACACAATTGGTACTCGAGGCTAGTTGCGAGAAACGAGAGGTGACACCAAATCATATGGAATAAATTATTGAATTGCAAATATTGAATTATTCATCAACTAATTACTGTGGTTTCTATAAAAGTAATTTTTATTCGAATCGAAACACCAACCAGAAGAAATATTATAAAATATCGTTATTTCTCCGTCATTTCACACAAATAATAGTGTGCTATCTTGACAAAAATTAATTCTAGTAGGAGAATCTTTTCATCTCAATTCATCTCAAATGGATAGGTTAGTATGACCAAGAGTGTCTAGTATACTTCATTAACGAAATGAGAAGAAAATATATATATATACATATAATACATATATATATATATGAATACTGCAACTACCTTCAACCCATCTCCTAATTCTTGACACTATTTTTTGATAGAGAATTGATTTGATCGAGAAGTCAAGTTTCTGCAGAGCAGACCACACCGAGAAGCTATTCCTCCTAAGATATCGGACAAATAAAGGACGTCAATCTTTCCTGAGAGGGCCGATCCGCTTGTAGAATTCGATACCACAGGAGAAAATCGGAATAAACGCTAATCTCAAGACTTCTGACAGAATGATATTAGATTTAGATCAGTGAGTTCAGGATATTGACTTTACCAAATTGTGTAACTAAAATTAATATTGAGAAAAGCAATCAATCAGGATGAGCAATCAGTCACCGGAAGGAAGAGACTCGGCATTGTGAATACTTCTCAACACTGTATTTATTAATATAGATGTTCCAAAGCTGTTATTTTTAAATGAATGAAAAGTAAACATTTCCGATTATTAAAACTAATTTCTCAATTTTTGAGTTTTTTTTTATTTGACGTCCTGAAAGAATTAACACAGTTCAACACATTCTCTGAACAATCACTGTAACATAATTAGGTGTACTGTGTTGCTACATTGATGAGAAAATAATATTGTCAACGATCATTATTGGTTACAATTCCATCTGGGTGAAAATGCACGGACTTTCAATGCAATCAACCATGGAATTATCGTATAAGTGTGATTTATCATGGACATTTTTGTATCATCTTTTATTTTCGGACATTTTTTGACCTATATAGAATAGCTAATAGCGCATCTCTCTATCTCTGTCAAGCTATATTAAACAAAACGAGAACAATTCTAAACAAAACTGTATACTGTAACGGATGCGCTGATTTATAATGTTCATTGGTTTTATCAGAAAAACACATTTTTCTATAAACACAATGTTGGTATGATTTATTCGTAATTTCAACGCAAATAGTACGTTATTCAAATGCAACAGTGGGAAAGCCAACATATATAATTCACAATGTTAATTTGATAATTTGGTTATTTTAATCTTGTTAACATTATTTGATTTCATTAAATCACATAGCAATGAAGGAATTATGGTAATATCAGTATTATCTATATATTGATAATTCAAGCAAATACTGTATCCAGAAATAGATTATTCGTATGTTATTGATGAGAGTGTACATACAGAAATTGAATGTCAGTTTAAAACCTCCATTCCAACTATTGAATAAAATATATATCATAGAGTGAATGATGAAGATCGATTGAATTGATCCACAATATGTACTTTCATTCATGAATCTATATGTATTTTACATGTTTTATATTTCACAATACGTCTATTCCACATATTGTATTCTGTTATCCCTCCTTATTCTGCGAGTTGATTTCACAAGCAATAGTTAGTAAACTATATAAATTGGACCACCCTTGGTTACGTATACTATTTTCGTACCTATGAACTAATTAATACCTAATTATTACAATCTGAAATGGAACTTGAGAAAATGCAATACTTATTTGTTAGAGTCAAGAATAAATATACAGGATAAGAGGAATCAAGCATAGATTTGGAAAGGGATTAAAGAGAAGTACAAGGGGAGGGATAGAAATGGAAGTGAAAAGAGTATATTATATAGAAGTAGGGAAACATGGATTCATTCATAAAACGACGCGTGAATGAAATGAATTGGAAGAAGAAGATGTAAAGATAATAATAATGATCAATGAATTAAGAAGAGAGCTGAGAAAATTAAGAATGTTTGATTTCATCGAGTAGGCCTACATTTGTTTGTTTCACTTTGATTTCATAAGAGTAATCATTACCACCTGTCTTAAGAACAATTTGTAATGTGAATGAAATACAAATCAAATCAGTTGGTGAGATTAATCTGAATAAAATAACAAACTTGTATGAAATGTGGTTGATAACAGAGTGTCTTCATCATTCTGTTATTTGAATCTATCAGCAAAATACTGTAAAGAAGTTTGGACAGTGAATTTTAAGGTAAATTCAGTTAAACCAAGAATTTTTCATTTAAATCTTCGCTTTCATAATTGCACCTATTATTCGTCTCAAAGTCTGTGAATAAAATTCTATTTCTCTCAAATTACAATGATGTGAAACATTCTACTCATAGAACTCTTCATGAAATCATTCATAATATTTTCATAACCACACATTCTTTCAATTCCATATCAACCTCCTCCTCCACTACTATATTTACTACTATGTTATTTTGATTCAAATTGTATTCATTTCATTGAAATTTTCTATCAAGTCAATAAATTTCATGCTATACATACAAATTATATTATATTGAATTGATGATACACTTGTAATCGAACCATTTTTTTTCAACACGTTCAAATTTCTTTCGTGTACAAAAAAGACATCTCACAAATTACCCCTTTCCTACCCAACCCTTATCGGATTGTTCGGAATGTTGGTTATTGGTTTTTTTCACTTCTCGCAGGAGAGCATTTTAACCGGACGTAGACTCCGAACAGCGTCATTTATTTCCGATGGAAGGACAAACGTTTCCAGTCGATGTTGCATTATTTTCGCGTTACAATGTTTGTAGACACACTGGACGCTATCTGAGTGTCTTTATCGGTATGGTTCGCATTCTTTGTGTTCATTGTTGGAGCGAATGTAGGTCAAATGTAACTACCGTTAGATGTCGTTTTGAAGATCTCGTTCGACTATTATATTCAGTACAATGACAATTATTAAATCCATGAGTTATATATATATATATATATGAATGAATGCTCATAAATATATATACATATATATATATATATATATATATATATATATATATATATATATATATATATATATATATATATATATATATATATATATATATATATATATAATTATATATATATATATATATATATATATATATATATATATATATATGTATATATATATATATATATATATATATATATATATATATATATATATATATATAAATATATACTATATATATATATATATATATATATATATATATATATATATATATATATATATACGGTATATATATATATATCTATGATAGTTAATATCATCATATTGTTCGATAACACAGCCAAAACTTTCTGATCATATCAACCATACAGAATTTTTCACGACAAAATGTACAGGTTCAAAACCCAATATTGAAGACAAATGATGTAGTATATAACGAACTACTGGTCGTAACTATTTGTATGCAATCAGATAATATTTTAACAACTGCTGAAACTGTGAAACTCCTCTTCAGTGCATCCTGGAAACACTGTTATACACTTGCATGTGAGAATTGGTTGAGATGGTGGAATAAAAAATCCCATTTCAACACAAAAGACGGTTGACATTTCCAATGCAATATCGCATAAAGAAGGTTTTCTATAATTTTAATCCACTCCAATGCAGCCGAGAAGGAATATTTCCTTCACAATAAAACTCTTCAAACATGAAAAAGATGCCAAATTCAAATTATTCCGTTAATATAGATATAATAAAGTTAACATATTTCTAAAGTGATATATTTTCTTTTCATAAAGGAAAAATGTATTATGTATACGGATGATGAAGACCGATACGAGTCACCAAAGCAGTTCTATATATAAATCATTTGAGGTTCTTTCCATGTCACTGCATTTTTGAAGAGACATTCTTTCGGATTTTGTTACATCTTTTGTAAGTATGGCCACATTTGGATTCAGTGAAAAAGTATAAAGAATATTGTGACTGACTTTGACAAGAGGCTAGCTGTAGTATACTCCATCTTCGTTTTCCAATCATAAGAGATATTAGATTCTGTACAAGATATATTGTGTAACAGGTATATTCTAAAATCTCATGATACTGCTCAGTTGAATCAATTTACAAGATTTAATTATATATTTTTAATCTTTTGAATTCGTAATAGTTGACCTATATTATAAATACAGAATACAGAATATTCTAACAGTAGAGAAAGAAACCGTTGAGTAATTTCAATTAATTCAACACCAGCGTGCTACCACGTATACGAAACTGAATTCATGATACCGTTTCTATAATAAAAATGTTATTAATTATTCATTCATGCCCTTATGGAAAAGGAATGTTTACCATGTCAGCAGAATTATGTTGAGCTTCGAGGCAAATTTTGATGAATTTATAGTTGTATTGAAAAGTATTCAAACACTTCCTCGTGAAATGTAAAAAGCTAACTCAATGACGTAATTGCAACATTGCATACAACGTATACACAATGTTTAACAAGTGATGAATGAAATAACTTATTCACACATCAACTGCACACTGCATCAAGTAATTCTTCCATCGGTGTCGATTAATGATGAATGAGATCAAAGAGTGAATAAAATGGATCAAAATGAATTAATGAAATGGATAACATGTGTAAAACCTGACCATTGAGTCCGCGTTGGCATTGTACTCAATGTTTTTTTATCGCTTCACTAATTTGGTTCTCAATATTTGAATTCTCATATCACTATTCTTACATTTCGAGATCATTGTTTGTTTTTTGATTCATACTTATTTATTCTCCTTTCTCACACACAAGCTTCGGCTTATGTGGGCATCATTATTTTTTAAAAAAGATCAAATAAACAACCCATTCTATTCTCATTATTACAACTTATTATTTTTCATTATTTACGCTCATTGTTATGAAAAAAAAAATGGTAGTACGAGAAGCTTCTTCTCATTAACTGTTTGGTTGAAATATACATCTCAGCGTTCATGTTTCGATAGGAAGGGTGAGTTTCGAGGGCTGAGTCCAAATATGAGGCAAGTTAACCGAAGAAGCTTGGAGAGAGCAAATTGTAAAATAAATGTCTGGTTTTAATGTAACAGAGAAGACATGGAGACTATCATAAGCAAAAATGAGCCAAATTGAATACAAAAGTAGTTGCAATATGCGTCCATATAATACATACAAATCTTTCCAATGTTCATTTTCCAACTGTAGGACCAAAGACAGAGGAGGGTGCCAAAATCCTTGATGCTCAACTGTGGAAGTATTTGTGATAAAATGGACAAATATTATATGATATGTTCATATGTATATATATCATATATATATATATATATATATATATATATATATATATATATATATATATATATATATACATATATATATATATATATATATATATATATATATATATATAAATATATATATATATATATATATATATATATATATATATATATATATATATATAATTGAATGTCTGTTCAATATTGGTGGAGGTGCCGTTTATTTTATATTCTCATATATATATATATATATATATATATATATATATATATATATATATATATAATTATATATATATATATATATATATATATATATATATATATATATATATATATATATATATATATATATAAATATATATATATATATATATATATATATATATATATATATATATATATATATATATATATATATATATAATTGAATGTCTGTTCAATATTGGTGGAGGTGCCGTTTATTTTATATTCTCATATATATATATATATATATATATATATATATATATATATATATATGGTGAATCTTGACACTCATAACTTTTTCCATGGATGAGAGAAAAACTTATGTCATTGTATATTACTGTAACATCAAATCATGATTTGATTATCAGGAGGTATATGTGCACACCACCTCTATCACTGATGATAAACCTGTTCACTGATTTTCAGAAGATTTTGTTGTACGAACCAAAATGGTGCACAGTCACGTATTATCTCTCACTATAATTTAAACTGATGAATTATAACTTTTGTTATAAATTCAAAAAGATGAATTCATCATTAATGGTCATCATGTTATATAATATATTCCGATTTTTCACAGGATTCTTCATGAAGTATGATAATCTTAGTATGATCAGATGCCATGTATATAATTCCAATAAATGTGTATAGACTGTGAAATGAGAATATTCGGTATTTTAGTATCAAAGTGTGACTTTGATAATACATATGCTAGTGGATTATAACGCCTCTCACGACGATTGTTAATTCACCAACAGTCACTGAGATTTGTGTTCCATTTTTCCCCCCACATCAACCAAAACATGCAATATACTGCTGAAAAATGACTATATAATTCATAAATTAAAATCAAATATATTCATCCACTCTATCTATGTTTTGATTACATCAATATGAGCTCGAAATCATTATGAATACAAGCCATCATCTCTACATTATTCTATGAGATATTCTCTCTCTATCTCTTTTCCATTCGTCATAGGTCTATATATTGTCAATTCGTTCCACCTATTATGACGGATTGAAACCTCCGAACGTTAATGCTAACACATAGGAAAGACGGTTGATCGTGTTCTCCAGCTGAGAGAGTAACATCGAGACAAGTTGTATTGGAGTATCGCTGCCAAACGTAATCAAGTAGAACCAACTTGTTCTATCGGATTAAGTTCAATTGGAACGAGTAACTTCCCAAAGTCTTAATGAAGTTAAATCATTGCGACTCAATAAAAGCTTGGGTTACAAACGATCAACCAATCAACGTTAAGGAACGTTAAAGATAACAACATTTAAGTTTGTTGGTGTGAAAACTGCATGAGTCAGCTTGATTGGTATAGATTCCATCGGATTCGTTAATTAAGTACACATATATCATTTTATAAAAGCACATTTCAATATGTACACCGAGAGAATTTAATTACTGAGATGAACTTTGACGCATCTTCTTTTATAATTATAATTAAGTTTCAGATAAATCATCTGAAATACAATTTTTAATTAAAGAGTCAATCCAGAAGATCAGAAACTTATGATGGCATTCTGAATATTCACCATCTTCTATGCTTGACGTATAATGATGAGACGATACTTTGAAAAGATGAAAGTTTCGATTTTCGAGAGTAAATACAGATTCAATAACTTCAGATCAACCAGTATTTTTTCAATTTTTTTTCATTATTTTAATTTATTTCATTCCATCTTGATGAAAAATTAGCAGAATTTTATAATTGAATCATGATGAGAATTTTCATGATCATTGATAGTTTTTCATATATATCTAATGTTCACAGAACAAAATACGAACAACAACTTGATTAGTAGTTGGCATGTGAAATCTTATTGATTAAATTACCAACGTAATTAACATCCCCAAAGGTACTTGGAAAAATATCATGCATAAGAAAATATCAAGAAAGTTAATTCACGAAATAGCTATAGATTTTCAATAAAATAGGAGAGTATCATGTCAAATTGAGATGAAATTGTATTTTTTGTGAGAATGGTTCTCGTGAATTTTATCCATAGATAATAATCATTAATTCATTCAATCGAATGATACATTTTGATTGAACAACTCTATCATGATTCAGACTTGATGGGCATGATTAGTTCGAATCATTTCATTAATTAAACTGAAGGAGTTATCACAAAAGCAATTTGGTGTTGCGAAAAGCACAAATGTAAATCTGAGTGTGAGTATAATATTTTCACAGTGACAAATTTTATATTGTTCCAATTTTTTGTGATCATTTGTCTATAACCATATTTCTCTTAAAATGTGTTCCATTTTCAAGACAGATTTCTAAGGATAGTGAAAAGTTTTTTTTTTTAATAACATCAAAACGATACAAAATCATTGTTCCCCAATTAAGGCTATGGATGAAAGGTAGAATCGTTTGGACGGGGCACCACAGAGGGATCTTAAAATATTATCTTATATTATATTATATATTAATATTGTGAAATATTCATTTATAAAAGTAAAATATTGTCTACCAACATGAAAAATATAAATTTCACCATAATATTTTCATGGTTGTATTTTCATTGTTAATGATTCTCACACATGAGATTACGATTAGGAACAGTTAAAATGTCAAGCTTAAGTGTTTCATAAATGTTAAAAATCACATATGATGTTTTCACAATTATTTGAATGGTGAACGACTTTTTTTCTCTTGGATCCAATTGTGAAACATTGCCTAATATATGGAGAGTTTCATACTTCTTCGTTTTCATCTTCGTCTTCTCCTCATTTCCCTCCTTTTTCTAAAATAATCTCCGAATTTTCTACGTGCTATCGTATAACATATCTCCAAATATCATAACAATTTCCAAATAATCGGTAACCCTTAAGGTTAGTAACGTCTATACATAACTCATGTCATTTCCTAATTCCATCTCTCCGGTGAGTTCCAACCATACAGAAATAATGTCATAATTCCCTCTCAACTTAATTATCCCCATTATTATTCCCGTCACAAACAGGTTGTCATCTTGTACCATAGTCCATCTCTCTCAAACATCACTTGTATCCCGTATCACATCTCTCTCATACTTTCACATCACGTTAATAGCGAAGTTCATTATGTTCGTTGAACCAGGGTGTTTGGATACACGCCTCACTGCTTGTGAATCAATAGTGATACGGTTAACTGTTGACAGTTTTACCGGCCAGATTGAGGCATCAACTAAACTAGGTGGTGTGTCTGTATGATACCATGTCATTAATCAATCGGTTATGAATTATACGAAACTCGTGCATGACTGATGATAGAAACGTCTCGTCGATGAGATATTTTGTTTTTGTTTTATTCATATTGAAATGATGGTCTGTGTGGTTAGTGAAATGACACCACGTGAATGTTTGGATTTATATTTTGAAAGTATTGATTGATTGATTGGACTTTGGTTTACTGGTCTGACTAATTCAGACGAGTGGCTAGTAGGGAAAGAGACGGGAGGGTTTGAATTTAGAATTCTCCAAAGTCCTGTGTTTGCTTTTAAAAAAAAGAGATGTGTGGGCATTTTAGCTTTCATTATATGTTATGAAAATTTAGCAACTCAAAATTCGCAGTTTTTCTGAGTGGAGTCTTTGTGAGCTGGGATGACTAAAAAAATCGAATGATTAATTTTCATGTGAGTATTTCAAAAACGAAATTGTGTGATTTTGTGTCGACATGAATAATCGAATTTCATAATTTATTATGTCAATCATGACATAAAATATAGAATGACATATTTTCGATTATTTGCTATTCGACTATATTCCAAAAATCCAATATTCCATTTTTGTGTAACGTAAAACATTTATCAGATGATCAGTCGTTGAGAAATTTGGGGCACCTAAAAACGTGCCTAATAGTATGGAGAGAATTATTGCAAATTCAAAAGTTTCACAGTTACTTCCGTACAATTCATACATGCATAGATGTACTACATACATGCACATTCTTTTCTGACACTGAAAACACAGGATTTTTGCTTTGTTTCACTTCAATATCAATTCACTCTCATGATGCTGAAAATAAGTTGAATCAAAATATATCATGTCGGGATTTCTCATCTTAATACCATTTAGAATAGCTGTGAGAAGAGATAACACATAGAATAAATTGTGTCACCTCCCAAATAGCCTAGCTGTTAGTAAGAAAACATATCAATATGCCTGTCCCCATTGAAACCCAAAACTCTTCGATACTCTCAACGGATTTTTCCATACCTGAATCATACAAACAAATCAGCATTTTATAGACACTTTTTATTTTACGTGTGCATATCTGCAAAAATAAGAAATAAGAGAGCAAGCAATACGGTATATATAACAAAGTTTAGAAAATGTTGAAATTGAAAAATGTATGAATTAATTATTATACATTGCACAAGTTCATATTTATGTAATGAGTTTGTTCTACCGATAGAAGCATTACATATTCGTTTAACCGGTTCACGACATACTCAAGTGTTGTATTTTATTTTCATACTATAATTGAATTGCTACTTCATGTTTGAGTAGAATATACAAATGTTTTGTTAAGTAACATTTTAAAAAATGAGGATTCAGAGTTGGTGCGCTTTTGTTTAAATATGTGTGGATGATATTATTCCAATATTAATTCTATATGTTCTACTCTGTACTCTGTCTACTTTTTTCATATTCCATTTTTGATGAGATGGTATTGACATATATGTCAATAAATTTTAGAAATATTCAGAATTACACATTCATTTCAATATTTCTCTACAAATTTCACCATGAGAGATTTCTTAACAATGTTATTGTTCGATAGTTCAATATAATATATTAACGTGTTGAAAAAAACGGATCAATCAAGTCAGTTATTTTCACTCACATATTCTTGAGATTTGTCCAAAGACCTTAGTATCTAACTGTTAGATACTAAGGTCTTTGATTTGTCTCAAGTACAATTTCCATGGTATATTGTAATAAAATATTAAATATTGAACTGTTTGGATTGAAATAATTATATAAAAACAGATAAATTTGTGTACAAGATATTGAAGTAAAGCTTCAACCAGAAGTAAAAGTGTTTTTTTCTACCTGGCTAAACGACAACCTCGTTTTTTTTTTTTGTACATATCAATCCCAGATAACAAAATTATTCGGGGGTGTATTTCACCAAACTATCTAGGGCAGACGTATTGAATTACGGATTCTACCAACTCAAAGTCTTACTTCTACTTCTTTCTTATCAACTTCTTTATATTCATTTTTATCTTCTTGCCTTCATACTGGTTCCTTCCAAATTGCATCGAATTTGAGAGGTAAGTAATGATGAATCAATAATATGATATAAAAGAATGAGAAACGGACCCTGAATTTTTGTTCAACCTGTACTCGTTGAATGAAACGAATTTAAAATGAATTTAAAAATTGTTTAAATGATTGTGTACTCGATAAATAAAGTGGATCAAAAAACTGCCTACTCTCACGAACTATATTCATCGTTACTTCATATTTTGATATTAATAGCTAATTCCTATAATTGATCAACAAGGCTGTGCAAGCATCAACAAACAGACACGGGTAATGATGGGAATCTGACAGTTGTGACGTCATGAACAGATTGCAACAACTAAATATAACTTCATTATTTGTTTTTATGACGTCACTGCTATACCAGTGCGTGGTAAACTTCAGAACTATTATTGAATGATGAACATAAACGATGTAAGGATATTACTGATGTAATTTGCTATATTTTACAGTTCATTCGATCAAAAACTTCTCAAAATGTAATGTTTATCTGTCAAAATAATTATTTTGACAGTTGGACATTCAGAGGGTGCTGTAAACTGGAGGTTTTGCATGGTTGCAAGTTTTTTTCCTTTTTAGTCATGAAACCAGTCAGAACGTTTCGTGATGTTTCTGAATGGTTCACGTGACTATCCAAGAGGGAAAAAACCATGCAACTATGTTACTACCAATCATAGTTACTCTCATTTTGAAAACAAGTTTTTTACGTCATGTTATTTTTCAAACTTTTATTAATCAATACAATACGTCAATCGTACGTTTTTCATACGTACAATACATGAAAAACTTGTTACATTATTTTTCTGAAACCTCTGACATTGTTTTTTGAAAACTTTCAACTTACAAATCCTCTCAAATTGGAAGTATTTATCTTCAAATATTGTATTAATTGTCTATACATTGCTTAAAAATGAATGAGCAACAACGTATTATATCACAATTTGAATGTGTGTTTATTTTTGGAATTGAGAGATTATGTTTAACTGCTCGATAAATGTCGATCAATCCCATATTAAAAAAACGTAGTTTCAAACAATTAAGAAAATAACTGATTTCTCCATTATGTGTATTTTTTCCAAAAATCTTTCAATTATTTCTGTTATTGTTCTCAAATAACTAAATACCGAATGTTTCCTACTCGTGATGGTTTCCCTGTTGAATTAAATCCTACAACCACATTATAAACATGCACATTCACTATATTTCTCTTGATGTAGATATGAAATACCTCATTTTAACAAATATTACAAATTGCATCTCTGATAATTAATAATATCTTCTTTTCAAAATATTTGAATGTATCATTTTTCTCCATGTATAATTATGTATATATATATATAAATATATATATATATATATATATATATATATATATATATATATATATATATATATATATACTATCACGATAGAACCTGAGTAAATAGTAAATCAAAAGGAATGCACCTAATATGCCACGATAAACCATCTCTTCTGACTGTGTATAAGACGAAATCTAGATACATGAGACATAATGCATTCCATCCGTTACACTAAATATGTCATCTTATACATTGAGGTTGGCATTAGCATTATTTGTATGTACAGAGCTGACAGATTCGATCGACCGTCTTCTCTATACAATACTATTAGGAGTCGGGAGTGTCGAGTTGTCAACAATGCAACGAAATATGTATGTATGGTAGTAATGTAATTCGTGGCCAGCCGTCTGACTCTCTGAGAAACTTAAGTCAAGTCTAGGTTCTAAATTCTTTAAGTACTTAGGTACTAGGTTCGAATTCTGCACAAAAGAATATGGGGAAGACATCCGTTAGATACAAATCAGGTCTCTCTTTCTTTGTTTTGTTTTTGTTTCTTTGTTTATGCTTTAGAGGTCACAAGGCAATACCGATCGCCATGAAACTTTTTCCCTGCATACCTTTTACGCTTTACCTTCTAATTGATTAAAAATTGGGTGAGTAGATTCACGGAAATGTTTGATCAAAATTCTGAAGAGAGCGAATCGGAATAATGAACATAACGAGAATAAGTGGATCATTTTCATCGAAATACCGAATTTGGAGATGAGAGAGAGAAATTATTTTATTCGGTCAGCTGATCACGCATGCATGAGTTACTACAAGGATTCAGCGGGCTACTCGATAAAAATATATCATCAATAGAAAAATAATTCAGAAATAATACGTCAAAAATTGGAAGAATTTGAAAATTGAAAATCATTTAATGATTCTTAAATCATTGTTTGATGATTTTCAAATGATAATAGATGATTCTGAACCATATTACATTAATATATTTATGATGATGTAGATTTTTTTTTTGAGTCTCCAAAATAGAAATGATGATGTCCTGAACTGAATATGAAATTGCGATTTTTTGGAATAAGGAGAATAATGACAAACATGTTTGACAAGTTCATGGAAATGGGTTGAAATGTCATTGTGGTCCATTATTTTCACTGTGGATCGCGAGTTAACTATTTCAGAGAAACTGAACAACCTGATTTTCACATTTTCCCGCACAGCAAGAATGCTTCAACAGGTTTCATAATAAGCCTTCTATATAAATTGTTTGATATTGTTGGTGTAAGACAATAATTACGAAGAATTTAGATTTGGTTCTGGTTTTCTTTAAAAAAAATATTTCGTCTCGATGTTATAGATCCCGAACAGAGTCTATGAACATGCTTTTTGATAGAAGACACAAAAACCAAATAAAACCCTGATATTCATTCACTTCCTTACTCATTCTTTGAAGTGAATCTCAAAGTATTCACCTCAAAGTGAGAATACACATATTCTTTCCTAGAGAACATATATAACCTCAGATTCTATTTGTCTCACCCCCAAATGGGTTAGATGTTGTTGATGTAGTCAAGGAAACAATGATCATCATCACATCATTTGTTGGTGAGAAATTTCAACTTATCAAGTAAACCATTCATAAGATTCAGTATCGAGTGAATTTTCACTGTTTCAAAACAAAATTAGTTCTCAAATAGCACAAAGTAGTTGTCGTTTTAAGTAAAACGTGTATATGACCCAAGTTTTTCCATTCACTCATAAAATGAACAACATCCTACAGTTCTGTGAAATCTAGAATGGGGAAAAAGTATTGCATTCTCTAGCACGCTTTAGCAATTACGTGATAACTTGCATCAAGACAGAATATTATAAACAATTAATTGTGAATATAAATATATACTTCACCAATTATTTGTATTACATATGATTATCTGGTATTCATTTTTATTCAACTGGTATTTGGGTATCTTCTTTTGTGCGGTCAAAATTAATTGTGGAATTTTGAAACATTGAATGAATAGAATTATAGAGGCTCACATTATTTGTTAATACCCAGATGAACTGAAGTTGGGACGGTTATAATCAATTATAGTTATATTTGATATAATGAATTATTATTGATGATAATATAATAGTTGATAATTCATCAGCACGTATTAAAAACTGATCACTATTTAAACAAAAATCTTTTCTCAATGATCCACTTTTGAAAAGAGAGTCAAATGAATGATTCATCATTATCTCATGAAACACAATTAATACAGTGAATATCTCTGAACAAAAAGATCATCAAATCAAAAGTGCAAAACCTCATGAATAAAATAAAAATCAGTATGTGAAAGCAGTTGTACAACGAATGAACAAAGGTTTATCACGTCTCCCTTTCAACGCTCAACTACTCACTGTGATGATAACATTAATAATCCATCCAGGATTAAGTTTCATTATAATTCCAGACGCAACTTCCTTCTACATACTTTCTTCCCTTTTTCACTCAGTGGCGTTCCCCGACATATGAATAGAAAAGCGCAGGATGCTGAAGTAATATATGTAGGCCTCTTCACAATACGATCATTTTTATACCTCACCTAATTTATGTCTTGGATACTTTTATCATAAAACTCTTTTATTCTGCCTCTAGATGAATTTCCTGCAATCCGTCAAAGACCAATTCCTCCTCACATTTGCACACACACACAAAGACACACACACAGACACAGACACACACATATATATATATATATATATATATATATATATATATATATATATATATATATATTTATTTATATATATATATAAATATATTAACACACATATATATATATATATATATATATATATATATATATATATATATATATATATAATACGTGATGCGGAGTCAAACCGGTATGTGATGTCATTCTGCAAATGTGGGAAGTAATTGGCCGTTGAAAACTTCAGATAAGATTGTAAACATTTGGGAATCGAATATCGATTGAGAGCGCTACTCACTCTGATCCACGCTCTACACTAAATGCCAAGTATATATAGTTACATGCGCAAGTTATATTGCGAAAAATAAGTAGAGCTGACTTTCCAACTAAATCACTTCTAGTTAGTAACTTAACTTCCGTAACAGCCAACTGACTTCAGTTGACTTCAATTTCGAAATGATAATGCAGTTAGGAGTGGGAAAACGCAGCAGGTGCGTTGAAAGATGAGCGTGATTTACATGAAATGTTATGGAAAATTATGTATAGTCTATACACCCTGATTCAATTTCCTTCTTCTCCCAATTAAACCATTGATGATTTCATTCGATTCATCATCGAATTGGTCCTACTTGCTGATCTCCCTAATATTGTTCTTTCATCAATTAACTTTCATCAATTAATGTGGGAAAAATCCGTATTCCTAATATTTTTTATCTGATAGGGCTATCCGACTTACTTTTAAAGCTTGGAATCATGTGTTTGATTCATGTACTTGAATTCCTTGAAAATTTGAATTTATTCTAAGATAATTTATCTCCCATATTTTCTCTCCCGGGTTATTTGTATAGTAAATTTCAAAATTCTGAAATTATTGTACTCATAGTTGAATAACCTCAAAACTACACAGTATTGAGTTAGATGATGCCAAATGTGCATGTCAAGTTTCATCAATTTTTTCCGTTTTTCGTGTCGTTTTTTATGTTCGAGGGTGAACAAAATGGACGTTCGTTTTTTCTCGAGTAAGGTTTAATTGAATATATTCGCTCTTCTTAAAAATCTGGGCTGGAATTGGAGAAAATTTGAGATTTATCTCGATCTGAAAGTATAGTAATTTCTTGTTCATGCTATGGTATCTCTAGCAGGTTACACTTCACACCTTGTTCAACTCGCATGTAGATTCGAACCATATTCAAAATGTATACAGTTTTAATTTTCAAACAGATGAGAGAAAATTATACATTCCCTCTGTGAGAATATTCTGGAGGAGATATTAATTTTAAATGTGGATAAAATTCATTACTTTTATACTATGTTGAAATAATGTACCAAATGTGGGATTGGCGTCAGTAAAGATCGGTTACGTTTAACCGCCTGTTTTAGAAAAATGCATCATTATTGTTAATTAATTTTCAGTTTCATGTACCAGAGGCTCGTTTGTTTCAAGAATTTCCCGATGTAGACACTTTTTTTTATAAAAAGAAGTATTATCCTATTTTAATATAGAGACGCCACTGATTTCCCCACAAAAACATCATTTTACACATCACGATCCATGTGAAGTTCCCAGTCCACACTACAGTACACGTTTAATCCTCTTCTAAGCCTGTGTTCGAGACCCGACTGTGTTCCTTTCTCACTACCCAATTTTTTTGGATGAGTTTCACTGTTACGAGTAACCGTTCCTCCATCACACAATCACTACCAATCGGGAATCTCGACTCGTCAACAATTATATAAATCTTACTGTCCAAATGTTGAAGGTTTCTAGCGGCCATGTTCCCTGACAAAAACAACTAACATACAGGGGTGTCGAGCCACCAACTTGAAGTTTTAAACTGTTGACGGTCCAGAACGAAAGTTCCCTCTATCCAGTACTGTTGATACGTGCCTCTTACTATGTGGGATGGAAGTTTCCGCAAGGGGATTATACTAAAATAGAAGGTCACAGAGTGTTGGCAATCGAATATACGATTTTTTTTTTCGTAATATTGATGAGTCGAATTTAAAAAAAACAGATGTTCATACGGTCAAGTTGATAATAGGATAACCGTATAGACCTAATTTACCAACTTTTTTAATCTCACCAAATATCCTATGAAATAACGTGGTTATAATGACCAACAGTGATGTACAGACACTTGTAAAAGGCCCGGTATTACCTAGTCAAGTAGAGAAAAATAGCTAGTCTATTCGACGAGTAACAAAAATATTGGTATTGTGAAATGCAGTTAGCTCTTTTCGTCGAATAAAATCTTCCGAACTGATAGTTATTGTATTCGCTGCGACAAACGGTGAATTATTTCCAATTTGAAGTTAATGAGTTAACTAACTTGACTTGGTTTTATCTGACCATAATAGAATATGTTCGACTTTGACTTGAATAGGTTCGAATGTAAAGTATCTACACATGAAATCACGACAGATTAAGGAACAAATCACCAGTGCTCTAGTCGTGTGAGATAGGGGAGACGCTGATCAGGCTCTTCATCTCTTGTGGAAACAAGTATACTATAGTAATCACAAGTCTAGTTTATTACTCCGAGAATGTTACGCTGTGACTTTAGAACCCTCTTTACAAATGTCGGATGTGACGACACTCGTAATGTGAGAAATGTTATACGAATAGACAGGCTAATTACGCGGGTGAGAAGTGCGTACTCATTCATCATGCTTACAGTTGTGAGTGTACAGAGTACATGGCAAATTATTATTACATGAGACTAATTAAAACTCAAATTCTGCATCATATGAAACACAAAGTTTCGTTCTGTGCTATTTGCATGTGCTTTATCCTTCCATATTTCAAATGGGTTACATATTTTAGGCATTTTCACTTAAATTCATCTCTTTTAGGCCTACATGCAATCTAAGAGAAAATATTTTTCCAATTGGGAAATAGTTTGAAAAAAATTATTCATATTCTATTTTTTTCTTATTTCTTCAATAAATACACATGAATTACAAATTCGACATTCACTTGTCAATTTCTACAAAGCCCCATGAGGGCTTAACTGTGACGTTATTACTGACATAATTAAATAAAAACTGTCTTTCTTCGTACAAATGAAATACAAAGTCGTTACTTGATGTATTTTAAATATGAAATGAAATACAATAATATATATAGTCACCAGATCATATAGCTATAATATGTAGGTGTTGAATGAATAATAAAAATGGTGAAAAAATTATTTGAAGAAACAAAATAATCAGAATACAAATAAATTTAAATTTAGGCTTTGAACTTAAACTTAATATTGGTAATTATTCAACAAATCATGTTTTTCACTGTGAATATAGCTTATTTTTAAATATATGTGGAGGTGCCAGGTTCATATGCACGGACAGGGGTGAAGGTTCAAGTCCTCTTCTGATTTCATTATGACCCACTCATTCATACCCTCAAGTAACCTGGAGCTTGGTGTGAACGTTAAGATGCATCAAAAACAAGAAATCATCCATAACATTTATTAAAGTAATGTCTACTATTTCAAATAAATACTATTATATATTTAATTTATTATAAAGTCTATAATTATCATCCATCCACGTATGCAGAAATGAACAAGCCCACAGCTCAGTAGTATATTTGTATTTCAATCAATTTTGAATAATAATTTTATCTCGCAATTATAAAATGTGGTGAGAAAATTTTCAAATAAACCTTTTCCAGCTTGAAATCTTCCATTCAATCAATTTCTTCGACATCAACTTCACTTCACTATGTTTCAACAATCATCAATGTTTCACAACCTGTGATCGATCTTTTATCAGTAAAAACAATTCCAAAATATTCGACAAAAAGTTCGTAAAATGTTCGCATCATTAAAATTGCAACTGGTCCCAGTCGCGATGTGGGCGTATGGAAAGTTTGAAGTTTGAAGTTGTTATACATGTATAAAACAATAGACTCCATCTCATTATATAAGACTTCATTTACAGTCGACAAAGTTTAAAGTTTAGTTACCGGTACGTCAAGATCGACCGCCCGCTTAGCATCATCAGAAATTGTACGTAAAAACATTTTCAATTGTATGCTCTCACCATATCACATTTGTTATGTATTTTGATATTCAATCAATTACCTTCAATCAGTAGTGATAGACCTGATTATCCCAATTTGGGCCCATAATTTTTTTTCTTTTAGATCATTGTGTGCCCTATGTTAATACACTTCACATCTGCTGTTGATGGAAAGAAGTGAAAATTTCCCGAGAGACTTAGTTCAGTGGAAGATATCAACATTCATGTGTTTTGTTTGGTGATGTTCGGATATATCGCAAAACGGGTTATACTCATAATGTATTCTAGAATTTGGAAACTGAAATACTCTTATCTACTGAGAAGAAGTATGGTTGCAGACAGCACAGTTCTGGTGTTATAGTACATTGTTTCTCATTCAAAATAATTAAAAAGGGTGGTACGATCGCTCTTGTGGTGCCTTGTCCAAACGATTCTACTCCCATCCATGGTCTTGATTGAAGAACAATAATTTTGTATCAAGCTTTGATGTTGATAAAAATTATGTTTGTTCATAAATATTGATGATAGTATTGTGAGAGCAAGTTTTTTAGGTAACCGGTAGGTTTTTGTAGGTAACCGAAAAATTGAGGTAATTGAAATAATATTGGAGTTGTGATTGCCTAGTTGGAGAATACAATGTATCCATTGTTGAACACTTTTTTCAACAATGTGTGACATAATTTAAAATAAGCATATAGTCTTATTGAATCAAAATAGGAATATGTGAAAAAACTTAAGTGTGATAGAGTGCTATTGAATACATCTAGAACAAATAGAAATATGATGAAAAAAATAATTTCAAGGATATATGTCCACAAAAAAATTCAAGAACATATCACTTTCGTTGCATTATTTCATGAAAAAAATTATACATTTATTAGGATAAACAAGTAGTTCATGTTGGTATACTATACAATTGGTGAACATATCTCATAAATATTCATTCCTTTATGAAATCAACTCCATTCGTGATAATTATAATTGAGAGAAGAGATTTCGCGAGTCGTTCTTTCCAAGTTTCATCTTGATAAGACATATTATGCGTACCGTACCACGCTCGTTTTCTCCACATCGAACTTTAATTAGCTCCGGAGCGTCTTTCAAAACTTCTGTGAAATATCAACAAACATGAAGCTGGAAATAAAGTGTTCCAACTTCATTTATGTTTATATTAGAAATATGGTTTCTGAGCCATACCAAAGACGTTATAAGCATAATCTTGCGGTATGAAACATGAAGGCAACTCACATGAAAATTCTCATACTTCAATAACTTGGAACCAAATAGTGCACTGAATACAGTGGAATGTGATGGGTAGTGGAATCGCTAGCGCGTTGAATTGTCATTCAGGAGACGGGTGCGATTCCTACCATAGTCGTCTCCAATCACTTGACTTTTTTGTGGTTTTCCTCAGTCGTGAGAGTGAATATTGTAATTGTGTCACAATATTCGAGGGATTGCATGAACAATGCTTTTGAAAATAGAGAAATCAATCCCCAATGTTTATTCCATGATCATAAATCAGTGTAATTGAATGAGAAGTACATCGACCCCAACATGATTTTATACTCTTCAATTAATATGACATTCTATTTTTATGGATTCAACCAGTTTCAAGACGATAAGTCAATGGATTTTATCACATTCTTGGTATTATTGACGCACCATCTTAAAATTGACTGAATTAACAAAAATGTAATGTCATTAATTGAAGAGCATAAAATTACCTTAGAGATAATATACTTTTCTAGTTATAACACTGGATCGTAAACATGAAAAAAGATAATAATAAAGATGGATCACTTTATTTGTATAGGCACCATGCATGCACCCCGTTTGATCGATTAGAGATAACAATCTCAGACATGAAAACCTATCCGATGTTATTTCATGAATGCCATAGATCAATATGATACAATGTTGACATGGCTAGCAAAAATAGTTCCATTATACATCTGATATGCATCAAAATTTCGAGGAATCAATCATTTTTGATAAAAAAAAAAAATTCACGTTATACATATGATCAAACACCATGTCGACATTTTGAATCCACGATACGGAATGAAATGTAGAACATTTATTTCTCTATCGGTGTGTATGGATCTTATTCTTCTATATTCTCCTCGATAGTAAAAACATACATTGATGAGAGTAAAATATAGCCATTGCAAGTGAGTACCTAACGAACTCTCAGTAAACTATGTCATTCGAAAAGAAGACCAATTACGTTTAATGTACGTAATCAATTAGAAGTGTTTAAACTGGACCTTCAATTAGTTTTTTTTTTTTTTTTTTTTAAATGATATCGAAACTTGATACAAAATCAACGTTCCCCAATTAAGGCTATGGATGAAAGATAGGATCGTCCTATCCTTCAATTAGTGATATATTTACTATAGTAAATATATATATATATATATATATATATATATATATATATAAATATATATAGTAAATATAGTAATATATGGTAGAATTCTACTATCGAATATATATATTTATATATATATATATATATATATATATATATATATATATATATATATATATATATATATATATATATATATATATATATATATATATATATATATGTAAATATATATATATATATATATATATATATATATATATATATATATTTATATTCATATATATATATATATATATATATATATATATATATATATATATATATATATATATATATATATACGATTGAAGAGAGGGAGAGAGAAACTGTCAATTGGACCCTCCAAAAACAGTATACCTTGAAGGAGCTTATCAAACTCACTGCTAGATAATTGGTTACACATTCATAACCTACTATATAAGTTGTATCAAACCCCTGATTACTATCCGTGAATACAGCGAAGTAAAAGACATAAGATTAGTAAGAGCTTATGTTCAACCCGTTCACCCACCATCTGCTCCCCCGGATAAAGGTTTGAAGGTAGCGCGGAGGCAGCGCGGAGGCGGCGCGGAGGCTGCACACCGGCGGTGGGTAGTGAAAGGGGTGTATTATGAATGTCTACTAATGGGGGATGTGTATATATCTCATAGGCTTGTAATACTATTGATCTTGCAGCGTCTCGCAAGTGGCGCTACCTGTACAGCATTACTACCTGGACCATACAAACAACCCACCTGTTTCAACTGGGAGGTTTTTTATTCGTGCTGGATTGATAAACTAGTTCAACAAGTGTTTTTGAATTCAGTCAAGCCAAACTGAAACCTGAATGTATTACTGTGGAAATACTCGTTTGCAGATGTGAATATGATTATGTTTGTAAAACATAACCGTATTCGAAGAGGGGTAACCTCACGTTTTCATCTAGTTCTTTTCGCAAACGTTTGCTAGATGTGTAGGCCTACGCGTTCACGCTGTGAAACTCTCACGGTTGTTGTTTTTTTGTTACTGAAGATTTTTTTTTATTATTATTATTATTATTTTATGAAAGATTCACGCTCATTCACAATTTTGATCAAATGTAGGCCTACTGTACACAATTCTCAACTACTCAAGTTCGTCTCAAACTGCCCCCTCAAACTCTATCATGGTATAACACAAACCTGTATGAGAGAACGGAACAATTGGAAAATAATGAATTACATTTTATTGTTATAGATTCTTAGTACTTTCTTTTATTATGTATTCTCTATTCTTGTTAAATTGATGACCCCACCAACAGCTAGGCTTTTGGGATCTATAATCTCTGTCAAAATCCACATTATAATGTATCTTTAATAATGAAAGACAAAAGGAAGATGAAGTAAAAAAATGAAATGGAATGAGGAGAAGAAATGAATGAATAAATAAAGGAGAAGAGAGGGGAAAAAAGAGAGAAAGAGAGAAAAAAAGAGAAATAAAAAAGAAGTAAGAAGAAGAAAAAAAATATATATATATCAAACACAACAAGAAGAGAAGAAGAGAAGAGAAGAAGTTGGAAGAAAAAGCTCAAGACCAACAAACACCTTTTTTATCCATCCTGACGTGGTTTTTCGTGGTTTCCCACAGTCCTCGAAGCAAATGCTTGGATGAAGTACTAATTGGCCACGACCATCAATTAGTAGAGCGTTAGGCCTAATTATAAATGATAAATTATGAATTATAATATATATAATTATAAATTATAAATTCCAATGCAAATACATAATTAAACTTCCATGTAATACCTCGTGTAAACCGAAAACAGTTTAAATTTCACCCGAATAATAGCAGTATAGATATTAGTAAATATGCATGCATAGGCCGGCTATAGAATTTATTCAACTCCATTTCTCATCTAAACACTAGTTCAGACCTGCATTTCAATAATCTTTCACAATTTGAATCAATTTTAAGGTATATAATAGATGGGCTATTTCACGCTTCACTGTTCAATTATTCAACTTTGTAGGCCTACCTTAGATTATACCTATGTTTTAGTTCATGTTTGTGTTATGTTCGTTTTTATTTTTATTCTTCGTATTCATGTATGTTTGTGTTGTCCTTTCATTAAATTAGCAGTAGTCGAAACGTATTTTTCTGTTGCTAATAAAGACTAGATGAATAAATAAATTGACAGATAAAAAAATGTTCAAATCCACGAATCATAAAAGAACATGGTGAAAAAAACTACTATTATAATATATTGTGCAGTTGTATTCACGGACGAAGAGGTCTCCTACCAAGAGAGCAATGACCAACTCCTCCCCACAATCCAAAAACACCTAATAAAATAACCTTTTATCTCATCATCCCACCGTCTTATGTATCATTCACCGACGCCAATAGATCGTAGTAATCAGTACAGTGCGTCGTTAAACCCAATATAAATAAAAATGACAAATATCGCATTTGTATTTCCATATCTGTGGTATTTTGAGTCTCGAAGGTTTTTAATGTGGAGATTTTGACCAAAAACACAATCACATCTTTCAAAATCATGCTATGTTTGAAGCGTCAGGTTATTTTCATGGCTTCAATTTTTTTTTAAAAATTGGTAGATTTTTTTTCTTTTATTCGTGAAAAATACATTATCACATACATTATTCCAACGTATAGTGGAGAGTGTGAATCAATTTTATCCTTTAAACAATGAAAACTTGATAGTCCTATTAATCATTTTCAAGTTTATTTCTCCGACTCATATCATATCAAAAATACGTATTTTGTGGTTTTCCTCATTTGCTAAAGTGGTTACGATATTGAATTGTGTGTACTTGACTTTTAATTAAGTATAGTGTTTTACAAATTGTATACTGTAATATCGCCACAAAAAAGTTACAGAAATCTGTGTAGTGCATAAAGAGAGCATTAACATGCCAAAGCTACCAACTAAACTGCTCATATTTCAAAAATTGAATCTATTGAAATGCTGCAATATTGATTTTTCTCAACCATGTCATATCATTATACAGAAAGTCGTCAACTCAACCAACAAAAATGTGATGGCTTCGATAACTATGTAATCACGCTGCAATGTTAAATATTTGACGTTTTCGAAATTAGCACTCAAGTTTTCATCGTAAATCTTGTCATGAAATAGCATAATACCCTGTGAAATCACAGCTATGCAATATAAAGACGTCGATTGTGTTGTCTTGCATCACTTCAGTGCCCAGTGGGGGGGGGGGGGCAAAAATGGTTTCCACTCTTTAGCATTTCGGTATTTAAATTTGAATGCAGATTTCAATATCTAAAAATCACAAATATAGCATATAATTGTATGACTCAGTTTTGTATGCAATAGAATATATCAAATGGAAGTATTTTATCATTTGGAATCTTGTTTTCAGCACAAAAATAAATAAATCAAAATTTCTAGCACTTCCACAGCAAGTATCAAGATACATTTCAAGCACGAGCCCATAACGGTTGGAGCCCAAGTCCTTCAGCCAATGAAAACATCCACATGCATAGTTTAGAAAAGCAATTAATTAAATTGAATGGAATTAGGTTTTATTTACAACTTAAGGACAATAGTAGGCCTACACATATAATAACAATTATACAGTCAAGTTTTCATCGCAAAGTTGAGTCACGTTCCATTACTCTCAATAAAATATGTGGGTGATGTTTTCGAACTCTTTGCTTTTACATCCAATTGCATGATTAGGTTTTACCATTTTTGTACTAAATTTATTGGAAGCACAACTCCTGTCTACTGTGATTCTCATGTTTTGCGCAAGCGCGCTCTAGATTGCTCCGATCTATTTGAAGCAGGAAAGGTGTTTGGGTTTTGCGCTCTTGCTTAACAGTTTCCAACCAATCAAATTAAACCAAGGTCAATATACTTGAAGGTAAATAACACACATAACAGATAAACAGCATCAAGATGGCTTATTTCAACACAACAATATCTTTTTTTCATTTTTGGATCAATTGTTTAATTACTTTCGCTATGGAAATTGTTTTTTAAATCAGAAGGATTTTTTTAGGTAACACATGCCTTCGTGGCAGAAATTATGTCGTTTTTTGGCTCAAAAGCAAAATTTTTAAGTGAAATAACAACAAAAGTAGTAAGTGATTCATATATTCGCATTCCTATTAGTTTAGCGTAGTTAATTAGTGTAAGCATAACTTTTAATGTTGATCCAAGTGAATTCTATATGAGAATTTACTGCTGGCTCAATAAGGTTCAATCCTGTTTCTATTGCATTATCTTAAAAAAAAAATAAACGTGTATCGAGAGAATGACAATTTAATTGACGGCTGTCCGCATAGCGGGATACCAAGATGGTACAGCGTAATATAGTCAATACATAGTACAATGGTTATTTACAAAAGTGATGAAAAATTGATTACAGAAAAATCCTGAAATAATATAAAACTAATTTAATTGAGGGTAGATAACAAAAGTATGAAAAAAATATGAAAATGGAAGAAGGTAATAGAAAAAGAAGGTATTATTAATATTATCAAAAAGATTGAAATTATTTGAAAGAATATAAATGGTGCTGTAAAATACCTACCGAATCTATCAAAACTGAGTTTACAATATTTCTTAATAATACCTTCTTTGGGATTTTGTGATTATCGAGAAAATACCATTTTATTTATTTATTTATTTCGTTTATTTTCCTTTCCTTATAATTTGCTATATAATTTGCAAATGTATAACTAATGAAAACATAGTTGGTTTTCAGTTACTCACAATGTTCTCTAGGTTTCATCTGGAAATCGTCTATTTTGTAATATGGGCCCTAGGCCTATTTATCGTATATAATCGTATATTTCGTTAATTTTGGTACAGTTGGTTCCTAAGTTTTGAAAATAGATTAAATAGAACGTAGGGATGAATCTCAATCCTCCACTGATTTATTTACCCAGTTGTTTCTATATAGGCCTAGGTTTCTTGCATGATATCCTTCTTTCCTGTTTCGCAAGAGTATTCATCAAATTCTAATTCAGATCAAATTCCAGCGCTAATAATTTATATCTCATCTGACCATCACATTATTTTGTTCAACGAATCTACAAGCAGAAATATCATTAAGGAATAATATTAGGAATTTGGTGAGTATTGATGATAAAACTATCCCATTCCTTATTCGGTACATAAACCCACCCAGTATCGACAAGTAAGTTTTTAGTGGTCTATCGTTTCTGGTTTTAGCAAATTGACGGATCACATTTGGTGACCCATTCAACTGAAAGAATTTACAACCCGTAATTTTTGTATCACATTACGAAGCGTATATACGTATCGGATTATCACTTGAATATCAGTCAAGTATTGGTGTTAAAAATTGAGTAATAAAAGCAAAGCTCTTAATCAAACGTTAGTAAAATAAGATATCAGTTCCAAGAACATTGTTGATGTCCGGATGGATCACGAACATCAGTTGCTGTCCATAAATGAATTCCACACAAAATTGAAATTAAAAAACTTCCATTGTTGGCATTAAAACTAGATCAAAGACCTTGCAGTCATGATATCAAGTTCATTGTCATCTATAGTTATTTTTATTGTGTATCAGGAGTGCTTTGAAGTCTAGAAACAACCAAGAGGCGTTGCTTATGAAAGTCGTTTCTAATTCTCGTCAATCCTAATGTGTAGACAATGGTTGTATATTAAGATGTCGATGACGTTAAATCAACGTGAAGATTGAATTGCTACAACCAATAATAGCTGAATTTTAACAATTCTAACTCAAGATCGAGACTGTAATTTTGAAATTCCGATCCCACACCTTAGTTGTCCCATTCTTATTAAAATTAAGACTAATGCGACTCCTGACTGTGCCCAAAAAAACTGTGTTTCAACCAAATATATGTGTAACAAAGTCATGTATAGTAGACCCGCAACTGTCAACTAATTGACTTATTTCCAGGGACGGGGAGTTTTACAACCAAGATGCTTCAGTACAGCCCATTCACAGAGGCTGTTCACGTCTCCGAGATGCTTTTGTACCTCGTTGTACTCCGATCGACGGCTTCTTCCCAATACCGAGAACTACACAAACAACACTCTCAACCCCACAGGTACGCTCAATAATTTCGTTTTCTTGCCCTCTTGGTGTTACCCAACAATCAAGTGAGCTGTACAATCTAAATTTCCGATTAATAAGCCACACCTATCACTAGTCGTGATTAGATAAGAGTGAACGAAGACTCAATTAACAGTGTTTGAAAAAACGAAAGTTATATTTCACGTGTCAAACAAAAGCACAAATGTTGGTGAAACTTGAGATGCAAATAACAATAAAAAAAAAATGTAATAGGAAACTATTTTGAAATTTTGAAAACCACATGAGAATGACCCAGTTATAATGATTGAAAGAAATACATGTATATCTATTATATCTATTTCAATAGAGAATTTGTATCAATTTTAAAATTATTACAGAATTTACAAAATTTGTATCAATTTTACAATTATTACAAAATTTACAAAATTTTGAACAAAATTTTACAAATTTTACAAAATTTACAAAATATGCAAAGTTTCAAAATTTGACCACACCATTCCAATATTTCAAATAGATCTTATAAGCTGTGGTAAAGAAACAAATTATAATGTAATGTTCATATCAATTGAACTTATTCCGAAAACTAAAGATTTAAATAAATTAGAGGGGATATCGTATGGAATAATTGACAGATACAACAATTGGAGATAAATTAAGGAAAGAGTAATTTATTAGTTTCATAATTCAAATGTATTTATTGCTTTCGAGTTCATATTAGCGAATCTAAATATCTCGCTCAAACTGCAACGACCATGCTACGTTTCAGAATAATAATGATAATTGTTTATTTTCACTTACTCATTTGACGTCACAAAAGTGTGTTATATTTTTGTGCTCACAACAATGGAAGTATACAAGAACTGAACAATTGCCATACAATTTTCTCTACTTGTAAACAATAACCTCTTTTTTTTAATAACATCGAAACTTGATAGAAAATCATTGTTTCCCAATTAAGGCTATGGATGAAAGATGGGATCGTTTGGACGGGGCACCACAAGGGCGATCTTACCACCCCATTTTAATTATTTAAAACCAACGATCTTCAACACCAGGACTGCACTGTCAAATTCCTAGTTCTTTGGAGCTAGCTAGGCCTAGGACGTAATTTTGATCTGCAGTCACAATAAGGGTCAATAATCTGAATTATTCCTATGATCTCTCATCTATAGATTATAATCCGAGGAATTGAATAAAAAGATCAAATTATGCATGGGAGTAGTTTTAGATAAATACGGTATCAGTTTATTTCTAATAACTTTTGAACGGTATGATTATGAGGTATACAAATTCAAATACACGAAAAACACGGATAATTTACAAAGCATTACTCTCTCACTCTCACTTATTTCAAATCTTCGAAATTCTATTCGTTTGAAGGTATTTGCACTATAATGTCATAATATAATACCCTAATACCACAGGTAACATGGTGATAACAACTTCAAAGTGTCAGTTGAAGATATTCCCACATTTGTAATTCAGGCACTTATACTCATACTTTCACTTAGGACGAGCGTGATATGAATAACGGAAAAGCTATGTATCATACACACATCACGATTTTGAAGCCATCAAGTCAGGTCCAGTCATCCTTTTCGGTCGTTTTCAATAAAGTGGATATATTATTATATGAGAGACTAGAAGTTTTGAATTTGCCTAGAAGGATCTAATGTTGACTGTCCAACGAAGGTCACACTTTTTGCAAGTGTAGATCACAAATTATTCTGTATTTGATATTCAAACTGTAGGTCTGCGCGTATCTATTGGTAATGTGTGTGTGCGTGGGATAATGATTAAAGTTCATGTTTTTATAGGACAACTCGCAAATTACTCCAACGAGAGTAAACCTATCGATGTGATCTGTCAAGTAGCCGGAAAGGCTGAGTCAGTAATTTCGTGCAAGAGCAAAGATGATTGTAAGAAGTCACCTTCAAAGAAGAAAGACCCCTGTAAGAAACCTACCAAAGCGAAAGCTAAGCCATCATGTAGAGAGGCATCGTCTGCACCTAACTTGAAATCTAGTGTATGTAAAAAGAAAACGGACCCACGTAAGACCAAATCTGATACATGTATGAAGAAATCTGGTGGAAAAAAAAGTGATCCGTGTAAAAAGAAATCATCTTCAAAGAAAAAAAAGTCTTGCAAAAAACAATTGAAAGCTTGTAAAAAAAAGTTAAAAGCTCGCAAGAAGTCTAAGAGTAAATGTAAGAAGAAATCGAAGTCTAGAAAGAGTAAATGTAAGAAGAAGTCCAAGTCTTCAAAGAGTAAATGTAAGAAGAAATCGAAATCTAGAAAGAGTAAATGTAAGAAGAAATCCAAGTCTTCAAAGAGTAAATGTAAGAAGAAATCGAAATCTAGAAAGAGTAAATGTAAGAAGAAATCAAAGTCTTCAAAGAGTAAATGTAAGAAGAAATCGAAATCTAGAAAGAGTAAATGTAAGAAGAAATCCAAGTCTTCAAAGAGTAAATGTAAGAAGAAATCGAAATCTAGAAAGAGTAAATGTAAGAAGAAATCCAAGTCTTCAAAGAGTAAATGTAAGAAGAAATCGAAATCTAGAAAGAGTAAATGTAAGAAGAAATCAAAGTCTTCAAAGAGTAAATGTAAGAAGAAATCGAAGTCTAGAAAGAGTAAATGTAAGAAGAGATCCAAAAAGAGGTCAAAGAGTAAATGTAAGAAATCCAAATCTCGCAAGAAGTCCAAGTCAAAGAGTAAATGTAAGAAGAGATCCAAAAAGAGGTCAAAGAGTAAATGTAAGAAGTCCAAGTCTCGCAAGAAGTCCAAGTCAAAGAGTAAATGTAAGAAGAAATCCAAGTCTCGAAAGAGGTCAAAGAGTAAATGTAAGAAATCCAAGTCTCGAAAGAAGTCCAAATCATCGAAGAGTAAATGTAAGAAGAAATCGAAGTCTCGCAAGAAGTCAAAGTCTTCAAAGAGTAAATGTAAAAAGAAGTCAAAGTCTCGCAAGAAGTCAAAGTCGTCGAAAAGCAAATGCAAGAAGAAGTCCAAGTCTCGAAAGAAGTCCAAGTCGTCAAAGAGCAAATGCAAGAAGAAGTCCAAGTCTCGAAAGAAGTCAAAATCATCAAAGAGTAAATGTAAGAAAAAGTCGAAGTCTCGGAGAAAGTCGAAGTCATCAAAGAGTAAATGTAAAAAGAAGTCCAAGTCTCGAAAGAAGTCCAAATCATCGAAAAGTAAATGTAAGAAGAAATCAAAGTCTCGCAAGAAGTCTAAGTCTTCAAAGAGTAAATGTAAAAAGAAGTCCAAGTCTCGAAAGAAGTCCAAATCATCAAAGAGTAAATGCAAGAAGAAATCCAAGTCTCGCAAGAAGTCAAAATCGTCAAAAAGCAAATGCAAAAAGAAGTCCAAGTCTCGAAAGAAGTCCAAAAAATCAAAGAGCAAATGCAAAAAGAAGTCCAAGTCGTCAAAGAGCAAATGCAAAAAGAAATCCAAATCTCGAAAGAAGTCCAAGTCTTCAAAGAGCAAATGCAAAAAGAAGTCCAAGTCTCGAAAGAAGTCCAAATCATCAAAGAGTAAATGTAAGAAAAAATCCAAGTCTCGTAGGAAGTCCAAGTCTCGCAAGAAGTCTAAGTCATCTAAAAGCAAATGCAAAAAGAAATCCAGATCTCGGAAGAAATCCAAGTCATCTAGAAGCAAATGCAAGAAGAAATCCAGATCTCGAAAGAAGTCCAAGTCATCAAAGAGCAAATGCAAGAAGAAATCCAAGTCTCGAAAGAAGTCCAAGTCATCAAAGAGCAAATGCAAAAAGAAGTCCAGGTCTCGCAAGAAGTCCAAGTCATCAAAGAGTAAATGCAAAAAGAAATCCAGATCTCGCAAGAAGTCCAAGTCATCAAAGAGCAAATGCAAAAAGAAATCCAGATCTCGCAAGAAGTCCAAGTCGTCAAAAAGCAAATGCAAAAAGAAATCCAGATCTCGGAAGAAGTCCAAGTCATCTAAAAGCAAATGTAAGAAGAAATCCAGATCTCGTAAGAAGTCCAAGTCGTCAAAGAGCAAATGCAAAAAGAAGTCCAGGTCTCGCAAGAAGTCCAAGTCATCAAAGAGCAAATGCAAAAAGAAATCCAGATCTCGAAAGAAGTCCAAGTCATCTAAAAGCAAATGCAAAAAAAAGTCCAGATCTCGCAAGAAGTCCAAGTCGTCAAAGAGCAAATGCAAAAAGAAGTCCAGATCTCGCAAGAAGTCCAAATCGTCAAAGAGCAAATGCAAAAAGAAGTCTAGATCTCGCAAGAAGTCCAAGTCGTCAAAGAGCAAATGCAAAAAGAAGTCCAGATCTCGCAAGAAGTCCAAGTCGTCAAAAAGCAAATGCAAAAAGAAGTCCAGATCTCGCAAGAAGTCTAAATCGTCAAAGAGCAAATGCAAAAAGAAGTCTAGATCTCGCAAGAAGTCCAAGTCGTCAAAGAGCAAATGCAAAAAGAAGTCTAGATCTCGCAAGAAGTCCAAGTCGTCAAAGAGCAAATGCAAAAAGAAGTCCAGATCTCGCAAGAAGTCCAAGTCGTCCAAGAGCAAATGCAAAAAGAAATCCAGATCTCGAAAAAAGTCCAAGTCATCTAAAAGCAAGTGCAAAAAGAAATCCAGATCTCGAAAGAAATCCAAGTCTAGAAAGAGTGTATGTAAAAAGAAATCAAAATCAGGAAAGAAGTCCAAGTCTAGAAAGAGTGTATGTAAAAAGAAATCCAGGTCTCGGAAGAAGTCCAAGAGTGGCTGTAAGAAGAAATCGAAATCTCGGAAGAGATCTTGCAAAAAGAAATCGAAATCTCGGAAAAGGTCTTGCAAAAAGAAATCGAAATCTCGGAAGAGGTCTTGCAAAAAGAAATCGAAATCTCGGAAGAGCTCTTGCAAAAAGAAATCGAAATCTAGGAAGAGCTCTTGCAAAAAAAAGTCAAAATCATCTCGTAAGAAAAAAAGTAAATGCAAAAAGCCGTCCAAGAAGAGAAACAAATGTAAGAAGAAGAAATCAAAGTGTTCTTCTCATATGCCCTGCAAGAAACTACCCTTCAAATGTCCCAGCACTAACAAGTGCAAGAAAAGCTAGCTCCTGTAAATAGAAGTGCTGAAATGAAGAGGAGAGAAGCATGTTATTTCGTCGACATCCCGTCCTAGGAGCACGACGAAAACACAATTGTTGTCTTCTATATTTTCTAATAACTTTATATTGTATTACAATGTACATTTTAATAATTTGATCTACCTCTGACACTGTTAAACATACCCGTCCTATGATTTTTAAAATAAATTCTACTCAACATTCAATACATAGTGTAAGATTTTTTACTGTTCTACTCAGTCTTTTTTTGTATGAGTGTGATTTACAATAGAATGAATCATTTATTCATGATGACTGTCCATCTTGACGGTGAATGACCACGAAGGTCCAGCTTACTATAAATTTGGAATTAAAATTGCCAAAAATAAAAATGAGTTACGAAATCATTGTGATAGAATCAAAAACCTAATCAGTGATGAGAAAATGAGAAAATGTATTAGAATTGGATTTTGAGCTGAAACGTTGAAGGAATGGTTATGAAGAATATGTGACGATTTAATGTGATTTTAAAGATAATTTCGTGAATGAATGATTCTGATATAGTACAAATGATGTGAAATAGCGATTTGGAATTGTATAATATTACAATATTCTTGTCAATAGTGAATTAGGGAATTCTCTTGTGTTTTGAATCATAACAAATAATCTATTTGGAATATTAATTGAAGCAATCTGAAAGTGTATCAATTTCAATCACTGATTGGAGGGTCAGGTTGACTCAATATGAATGAGTTCATTGAGTAATAATAAGCAGATAACTATCTACCTTATCACCTCATAACTATTTACCATGTTT